>FR990151.1:3087317-4287317 GCA_905404295.2 Ochlodes sylvanus | reverse complement strand
TGATCCACTGTGTGAACTTTATATCAATTAAATGTCAAACGACAACATGTCGAGCAATTATATTAGAATTCCAAAAGAAGTAGATAAATCACTAGCGCGCGGAAACGGAGGCAATAAAACTCTGCTTATTGTCGTGATTTTCTCTTTTAGTCTCATACGTTCCCTAATTATCTTTCACATTCTAAAGTCATCGGAACAGATCAAAAAGTGCAACTTGAACGAACGTAATGCATCTATCATCATTGACTCAATGATAGTCATAATATTTTTGGTCAAAACACAACACTTCAAATGTCCTAAATATGTGACAGCGTACAACGTTATTTCACAACTGTGGCTGTTTTTTCAACGTTGTTTATAACAGAGATAATTATGACATTTAAAATTCCACGATAACTCCAACATTGTTGGTAATTTATTTGCACGAACTCCACATCACAAATGTTTGCAGCGCTCTGATAATGTTTTAACGATCAAATATCACCTGGACACGAGATAAGGTCTTCAAGATATCAACGATAAACACGTTGAATCAACACTAGTGTCCGTTAGAGATGAAGAAATTGTGACGATATTTTTTTATGGAATTAAGATAGCAAACGAGCATGCAGCGCCATCCCAACTGTGACCGACACAGAACAAGACTCACATCGGGACTAGGATGGTTAGGGGTCATTCAAGTATTACGTAAGCACAACAGGGGAGCGGGAGGGGGGGGGGGGGGGTCTTTACTTTGCTTATTTTTGATGACATGGGGGGTGGGAGAGTCTATATGGTAATTACGTCAGCAGATTTTCTCAAAATTCTCTTGCATCAATAAAGAAACCATTGAATGCAAGTACCAATGTTTACGTAAGCATGGGGGGAGGGGTAAGAGATTTGCTTACTTTGGCTGACGAGGGGGATGGGGGGTTAAAAATTGCAAAAAATCTGCTTACGTAATACTTGAACGGCCCTTAGTCAGTCAGCAAGGGGTGTTTAAGGACGTGTTATTAGTCCTTGCTACCCTTGAGAACTAGGATGGTCACCGCTAAAAGGTGTAACCGGATCCACACTTTTCCAAGTGGGACACAATTACTGTTAAAACAATTATTACACGGTAGATATGGTACTAGGTACCGTGGCTTGCGATGGTACTACTTCGGGCGAACTCTATACAAATCTATAACTTATAGGTTTCATATAAGCTCCACCACCTAAATACTCATCATCAATATATTTATTTATTTATTTAATTGGTTTACCAACAGTTTTAACATGTTTACCAACAGTTTTAACATCGATGTATCAACACCTGTCCTCAATATAACGACAGCTGTATAATCGATAAAGAACATCAATTTCGCATCCCTAGTATTCGTATCCTAGTATAACGTCAGTTTAAATGTTGTGCGTAAAAAAACATGAAACAATTATATATAATTATAATATATATAATATATATATATACAGGGTGTAATCGTTAAGTGTGCACAGGCGATTATTCCGTAACTATTACAGATATCAAAAAACCTTAAAGTGATATCGAAAGCACTTTACCTAATGAGTAAAATGACAATAATAATTTATTAAAAATAAAACGAGAAATATCCAAAAAAATTACATTAAACTCTCCCATACATTTAGTATGAGATAGTAGAAAGGTTTTACTTTCTTTATTTAAAGTGGAATAGTACCTACTCCCGCGATAAAGAATTTGAATTTAGAACGAACAAAAAAGAGTATCTTTCTTTTTGTTTTTATTTAGTATGTTGCTTTTCAGCCAGTTCAAATCAATACGATATTGAAACAAGGTTTATTATTAATTTGAAGTGGTAAGTTGATTAATCTACACGTGTGTATCTTGTGTGTATCGTGTGTAACTTGAAATTCATCAATATCATATCATACATAATTATAAAATGATAAGGGTAAAATGAGTAGGTACTATTCCACTTTAAATAAAGAAAGTAAAACCTTCCTACTATCTCATACTAAATGTATGGGAGAGTTTAATGTAATTTTTTTGGATATTTCTCGTTTTTATTTTAATAAATTATTATTGTAATTTTACTTATTAGGTAAAGTTCTTTCGATATCAGTTTAAAGTTTTTTGATATCTGTAATAGTTACGGAATAATCGCCTGTGCACACTTAACGATTACACCCTGTATAATTCGAGTGTGAGTGTGTATGTCACTCAACTCCTCCTAAACGGCTTGACCGATTTGGTTGAAATTTTTTGTGTGTCTTCAGGTGGATCCGAGAATGGTTTAGATTCACAATTGGACCCGGTAGGTGGCGTTGCTGTCGATATATCACCAAAACATTTTTTAATTATAAAGCAGTACGAAGTACGCTGGGACAACTAGTAATATATAAAATCAAAGTTAGTAATATTTCACAATAATTTTCAATTCTTATTCAAGCTCAACAAATTACGCTGTGGTGCAATCAAATATAATTCGGCAGTAAGACACACAGATCAACTGATTTTCATATATATGTACCTACTTTAGTATTGAAACCTACAAAATTGTATAGTACGTAAAATTTAAACTTAGTAACACATACCTGGTTAGACAACACACTCTTCAACTGAATACATTCATCACGTCGTCTGTCCAACTCATTCTGCATCACATTTATTTGTTCTGTAAAAAAAAAACAAAATTGGTCAAGTTCCATCTATTGGAATATCAACCATATTGCTCTTGAATATTCCAGCATTAATTTAGCCTAGCATAGCATTAGCCATACTATGCATAGAATTAATTAATGTTAAAATTCAAAATCATTTAATCATGTGAATACTTTTACAATAGACTTAAGAACGTCAATTTTCTGCTTCTACCGTCGTTTCGCAACGGTCCTTTGTCATTTTTATATTAGGTGAACTTTTAGTCCTTGACGAGTCTACTCGAGGACATGAAAGTGCATGGTAATTGTGTAATGTTTAAAAATATAAAAACAAAATTCTTTACCATAAATATTTAAAAAATGGTACTCAAAAATATCTAAAAATCCTCGGGAAGTATGGACACAGTGCGCAAACGCTCAAAATACTGCGGTCTAATGCCGCGCGATCGGTGGGGTTAGCTACCTTTGAATCGCCAATTTGATAGTCAATTGAACAGTCAAATTTTAAGCGCATATGAGCGCTTAACTAATGGAGTCAGTTCGTCGAATCACGGATTCTAGTTTATAATGAACGAGCCCCTTACAGTCCAAACGACTCTGAACTCTACCACCATGATACTCACTGATGACCTCCTTGGAGACGAGCAAGCTGTCCCCGGCCGCGCGCAGCCGGTCCAGGTGCTCCCTCAGCTTCTTGTTCTCAATCTCCAGCTCCTCCACCTTGAACCGGTCGATGTTGGGGTTGGTGGGCGGCGCCGACAGCCGGTCTGCGGACGAACGGTGCGTGAGGTACGTGAGGTACTAATTGTTTTAACAACAATTGTGTTCCGGATAGAAAGGCGTGTAACCGACTACACTCTTTAGAGGCGACCATCTCGGTCCTCAAGGGTAGAACACATCTATGACCGAATTATTACAAGACCGAATATACACGTGTTTGTGGGTATGTGGACGTGCATGTGTAATGATATTAGCGATTTTGGTCATTATATGCCTGTGTATGCGTGTGTTAGCGAAAATAAACTAAAATTTAAAATATAATATATCTAGATAATTTGAAAAAATTTACATAAAATTGAAAACATACTATTTTGACCCATCCATCTGTCACATGCGCATTTGGTTGTGCGTGTGTGTATGTGAACTTATGTACGTGTTATAAAAGACGAAATATTTGTCATCAAGTGCATGCGCATCAGTGTGCGTGTATAGGTGTGTAAGTGTATGTGAAAGTGCGTGCGTACATTGTATGCGGACGTACGTTGATTGTGTTTACGTATTTGTGTGTGTAGATGTGAGCGCGTGATTCTGGGTACGTGTGTGCGTGTCGTGTAAGTACCTGAATGTGTGCAAAATATTGGTTGCACTGTATGTATAAGACATCATAAGAATTGATCTATCATTTGTGAGTAAGCGATATATCTTTATATATATAAAACTCTCGCGTTGCTGAATGACTGGCAGACAACGCACAGCCGAAACTACTGAACGCAACAAGCTGAAATTTGGCATGTATGTTCCTTGGGGAGTGTAGGGGAGCACGAAGAGAGGATTTTTGGAAATTCCCCCCCCCCCCCCCCCCCCAAGGGGATAAAAAAGGGCATAAACTGATTTTTTGGAAATTGGCGGGCGTAGCCGCGGGGGAATGCTCGTTGGTTATAAGTATCGATCTGACGGTATGTGCAGTGTTTATACTCACTCAACAGTCTCTCTTCAAGGTCGAGAGCGCGCTTGGCCGTCCTCGACAGTTCGCTTTGGAGAACAGAGATCTTGTTCTGCATACGGAGCACCAGCCCAGCGTCTGCTATCTGATAATAAATTGTCAAAAAATAATTAAATCATTTAACCACAGAGCGGTTTAATACATCTGGGGGCACGGCAGCGCGTCCAAGTCGAGCAATAAAGCAGCAAGGCCGTAACATCCTATTCTCGAAGCAGTTCAAGGCCATTTTCGACCCCCTATAACTTTGTTGCGGGTAAAACTATATTTTTTTTTTCTAAACTCACCGGCATGTGTCCATTGTTGGAGCCCGCCGACCAATTGACGGCCTCCAGCGCCGGCCGCGAGGTCTCCACCGACCGCACCGAGCCGTACCCGTAGTCCTGCACAACACCACTTTGTAAAGTTTCACCGATAGATGTCGCTTACCGACTTTCCTAGTACCCTAGTACAAGATTAGACCTGGAGGATATCTTCACGACACTTCAAGGATAAGTGTGTATCTCAATTTATTTATTTGTGTGCCAAATTTGTTGTCAGGCATCATTGACTATGACGAGACCCTTAGTTACTAAAAACTATTTTTTCTTCGAACTTAATTTTCACTCAATAACATTTTCCCTCTCACAATCTCTTCTTTTCTCACTCTCTATCTGATCTCCATTCTCTTACACCCAAAATTAACAATCGATTTAATCAAAATCTTTAGATTGAAGATCTAAAGTTTAACCCAAATCTGTCATGTAGTGAATCAAAATCGATCAACAAATTTTAATTGTAATCTTTTCCAAAATAAACCTCTATACAAAAATGTTAGTTGCAATGTATTATTAAAAACTTTACAATAACTTAAATCGGTGTGTAGGAAATACACTATAATATACATTGCAAATTGTACAAAGCTGAGTTTATAGATGGCGCTTATTCCAATAGATTTGAAAGACGTATGCGACAGCGCCATCTGGTATCAACCTAATCAAACTAAATGCCTTAACTTGTGTGTATTAACCATTGACTTATTATTACTATAGACGTCAAGTCCGCGCTAAAAAATGTTCGAGCCAAATGAGCTACAAAAAAGCAAATAGAGCAACAATTGCGCTTTTACGACTGTAATGGAAATTAAACCGTGATGCAATGATTTTAGTGCTTAAATTACCTTTTTAACTGCATGACATGACATGACGTAAGTGACTAGGATATGTTTTTCGCGATTTTAGTATGAGATTAGATGTCCATAGTAATAATAAGTCATTGGTATTAACTCTAAAATTCGTTAAATATATAAAAACTTACATCCTCAACTGTGGTCTCTTGCTGTGAGTTGTTGCTGGCATCTGATAATGATCTTCTGTGTTCCTTAGGAGCCGGTGCCCTGTGGTGAACAGATTATCACGTCGATTTACATAAACCTTGATGGCTTTGAATCTGGACTGGTTTTGGATACTTATGTAGGTTATGTCCCGCTGGTTAGAATCTCCGCGTGTAAAGAAATTCGCACATTAGACCCACTCAACTCCCACCCGTTACCGACAAAACCAAAAGACTTGACAGAACTAAAATTCAATTATGAGCTTTATTCCTCGTTGAGCAAGGTTGAATTTCGAACTTATACTTGAATGTCTACTACTCGCCGCACACCCATGAACGGAACGGTCGGAGTCGAGTCCACGTCGATTTGGTGTAATGTGCACAGACCTTTACTAACAGCAACTAACAGGACCCCCTGCGCCCCAGTCCTCATACCTACTAAGAAACTGACCAACTAACGTTATAACACCCGCATCTGATTCGGTCCATTCCTTTACAAGCTACGGCATCGCAAACAGACAGATCCACAACCACTTCGAACTTATTTTTTTTTATTTTTTATTTATGTCACATAGCACTAACAATAAGGCACAGAGCTGGTCAATTAAATTAATATTTATATTTATAATACATTAAGGTAGAATAAATAAAATGACTTACATCAATATTAATACATTCATTACCTCACCCCCCCCCCCCCTACTTTTGCGTCGGCGGTCACATACCTCTGCAGCGAGTCCACTCGCTCCTGCAAGTCATACTGAGCTGACAACAGCTTCTGTCGGCTCTGGCGCTCCGCCTCCAGCTCGAGACAGAGAGCTTTCTTCTCCGCCTCGTGCTGCTTGTCGCGTTCTGTTGACAACAGTACGAATTATTATGTGCAACCACCAACCGCACAGCCAATAGACACCTAATGTTTGATTTTCCGTATTGAATGCATTCTGGCAACTGGCTGAGGTAAGACGGAGCGGGGTGACTGGCTAATTCAACGCTGTGATTGACTTACTGGCCACACGACTCTTTGGAAAGTAATAAATTAATTTAAGCAACGGGAAAGAATGAGACGGCACGAATTTATATCGTAAAATAGGTAGGTATGTATGGTTATGAATGTAACACACGTTAAAGTTTAATAATTTTAACCACTACCTCTTCTACGGGGAATAAAAAACCTACAAACCTTTCCAGAACTGCGCACGAGATTCAAACTCCCTCGACCACACAACGTGCACATCCGTTGCGGTCTTGTCTGCCTTCAACGACTCATCATCGGGTACCCCCATTGTCAATATGATCAATATTATTGTCACAATATCAAGTCCATGTTCATTACATTTACAAGGTCAGTAAAATGATACACAGTATCTTAGAATGGTTTTGATTAATAAGACCTTGACGAATTATTTTTGAAGATATGCCTAACGTTTTGGTATACATTGGTCGGATCTTTCCCCATACGTTCGTTGGTAGTTGTAATTTCTACGTATGAGAATAATAGGGTATTGATGTCAATTATTAATTTAAAGTAGAAGTTTAGGTAATTTGTCAAAGCCACATAACTATCGACATTTTATAATAAACATTGATCACTTGACACAGATATCATATGACAGCTTTTATAACCTCAATTCGATAAATTACAGGTCGTATTTATAGTGAATTTTTCATGTCAATCTCTTCCGATACTGGTATTAAAGTGCAAAATGATATGAAACACTAAATTTTGAAGGTAAATAAAAATTTGACTATCAATGGTGGATAGTGTCACATGTTTATAAACAATGTTCAGTGTTAAATCACTATTACACACAAGTATGCAGTTTACTGCGATCACAGATCTAACCCAACACACTCTTTACTTAAGCTAACAGAAATGTCTAGATATATCAAAAACGGGGCGCACTCCCGAATCTCTCATAGCGTTTGGGGAAAAACGATAACCGTTATCACATAATAAAATATACACTACACTATAAATATTTACTTTATATAAATTTATTTTCAACTACCCAACATAAATGTCGTTTTATTAGCAACTCTTTAACCAATATAAAACATGTACCGTTGTAAATTGTTATAATTAAAATAGTAAATATTAATTGACCCTACGTCCTATTAGATTAGTAAGCATTGTTACTTGTTAGACGCACAGACACTTGAACCTCATATAGATATTCACTGTCCTGTCCGTAACTAAACATGAAAGTTTATAAATATAGCACACGCGCCGATATTGAACTACAAAATCAATTAACACAGACTATTTTCGCTATCAACGAAATTATCGTTGTTATCGTATAGATAGCGCTAATCCTGGATGTTGATGTGATTGGTTTCCTTGCGCGAAAATTTAATAAAGTTTTAGTATAATTCAATGACGGAGCGTTCGTCCGTTTAAATAAAGATACAGATTTGTGTCCATTCAATTAATATACCGTTGCAAGGGGTTTATTGTACATATATATGTATCTGTATGTAGGTATAAAATTTGTAATCTAGCATATTTTTTTTAAAAAAGATGTGCCGAGGAGTTTCTTTCGCCGTTTCTTTTTCTCCTCAAAGATTTAAAAATCAATATTGAAGGGCACCTTAGCGAAACGGTGGTAAATGCAAAAAATTGACGTTCATAAGTGTGTGTATCATACCTACATGAAATAAATGACATGAAATAATGAGTTTGAGTTTATAATACTAATATGTATGTATGTTAAGTGAGAATTTTACCTGTCTGTCTGTCTGTCTAACTATCACCCTACTCTCCACTACACTCCACAGAACAGTTGTCAGTAACCCAGCCTACAACCGAGTGGTCCCGAGTTCGATTCCCGGGGCAGACATTCATGTGACAGATCAAGGTTTGTACTTATTTGCTTTCTGATCGTGTTGTCTTTGCCATCCGTGACAGATGGAATCATAGTTCGGGGTTGACAAAGGAACCCTATTAATAAGCCTTCCCTCTCTGTCTGTCGGTCACAATGGAAATGGGTAGAGACGTAAAATGTTCACAGAATGCATGTTACACAACAAACAATAAAAAAATTATGATTGAGATGGTCGCCTCCAAAAATGTGTACTAATATGTGTGTATGTGTGTGTACTATAATGTGTTACTAATATCAGTATGAGATATTAACACAGACACAGTCATGTCTTTGTTATCAAAAACACATTCCGTGAAAGTTAATGCAGAAAGATTACAATAATGTCATTACATTAATGATAGCATTCAATTCACAATGTTTTATGATTATAAAAGTGTCAAATAAGTCAAAAGAGCATTAACCATCAAACGTCTTTAGTACGTCTTAATAAAATGAAAGTCATAAATGAACGCTTAAACGCTAACACACTCATACCCCGCTAGGATTCAATGAAAATTCAACCACAATTACAACGAAATAAAGCTCATATTTCAATGC
Organism: Ochlodes sylvanus; assembly: GCA_905404295.2. Lineage (NCBI taxonomy): Eukaryota > Metazoa > Arthropoda > Insecta > Lepidoptera > Hesperiidae > Ochlodes > Ochlodes sylvanus. The sequence goes on along the minus strand of FR990151.1, from coordinate 4,278,248 downwards.
CTTCCTTCGAGTTGAATCCGAGTGAAGTTGACGTGGACCTTAGCTTAAACATAAACCTACCTTCCAAAGCCATCTGGAAATGTTCCTTATCACTCCTCAACTCCTTCGCCAACTTCTCACTCTCCGCCTCCCACGCTTCTCTCTCCATCTTGTACACACTCTCTATCCTTGTCTTCTCGTCCAACAGCCGCTTGTTGCTGTCTCGCTCGCTCATCAGCTCGGCTTGCAGGGAATTGAGTATGTTGTCCTTCGCTTCGATTTCCACCTTCAACGTCTTGGCCTCAATTTCCACCAGCTTCAGGGCCTCGAGTTTGGCTCTGAGAGAAAAAATGATTGTCATAAAATAATCGAAATAACTCAATTTATGTACCTTTTTCGTTTTTATCTCCGGTAATCTATACATATAAATAAAATTGGAGTGTCTGTTTTAATATTAAAAAAATCGCTTTTTCCTAAATGCATGTATGTATACGTACGTACATTATGGATGTATACGTACGTACGTAAGGATGTACAGTACATATACCAAAATATCATTTTTTACAATTTTTGTCTGTTTGTCTTTCCGTCTGTCTGTCTGTTTGTTTGAGCTAATCTCTGGAACGGCTAGACCTATTTTGACGGGACTTTCGCTGGCATATTACTAAAACTGCTATTTATTAAAGTTGTTTATTAAAACTGCTAGAATTCGGTAATTCCGTTTAATGCCGTGAAGTATCTAAATACAAATCTACCCACATTGCATATTCCTATGTACCCCCATTTAGCACCAACAATTAGTTTATTTCTTTAATAAAGCCAAGACGTAATACTCATCGCGTTCAGCTGCGGTATTAAGTCTGCGAATAAGCAGCCGGCTACAATTTTCTAGAGGCGACCATCTCAGTCCTCAAGGGTAGCAACGCATCTGTGACCGAATTATAACAAGACTTACTAACAACTACTAACTGGACTATCACTAACAACGACTAACAAGACTAACTTTCACTAACAGTCCCTGTACCAGTCCTCATACTCGTACTTACTAACAAACTAACTAACTAAGCTAATGTTCTAACACCGTCTCCTAACCGGACTAACTATCCCAGTCCCAATATGAGTCTTGTTCTAAGTCGGTCACAGTTGTCATGGGCGGCAGCGGAAGGTGGTGCGGCATGCTCGTTTGCTACCTTAATTCCATAAAAAAGCATTTTCTTTCTTTCTAAACAAATGCCATCAATTAATGTACACCTATCCTACTGACCTCAGCTGCACAATCTGCGCGTGCAACGGCTCAATGGCGCGGTTCTTCTCCACGGACTCGTTGAGCCGCTGCTGCAGACTGATGATCTTGTTCTCCAGACCCTTGTTCAACTTCTTCACGTGGTCGAGACTGCGCGCCTCGATGCGCAGCCGCTTGTAGAGACGGCGCGCGTTGTACCGCCGGATCTGGATGGATGGATGGCAGGAGTAAGTTTAGATAAATGACGCTACAGACTCACAGCCCCACACTAGGATTCCCTGTGTCGTGGGCGCCATGGACAACACACAAGACACGAACACACACACCCAGACCGAGAACGGAAATTTAAACTCATCATTCAAATTTCTGCGTCGCTGGGAATCGAACCCAAGAGCCTCGGAACGGCGATCCGGCGTGTTAACCATTCCGATTTAATTATTAACCATGTCGATTGCAGTCGATTGTAACTCTTTTTGCGTTTTGAGCTCATTTGGATCGGACATCTTTTATTTTGTTATGTCATCAATGTGTGACGTATGTACGATGTCGCCACAGTATATGAATAATTATAAATAATACTTACAGCAGCCTGACATATTACAATCTGCTGCCGTATCCTCTTCGCCTTCTGGCGACCGAGGAAGCCGCGCACGTATCGTTGGATAGTTATTGCCTGCAAACAAACACTTCTATTTTGAACCTTATATTAACAAGTTAACGTTTATTTTCGTTTGTACCTAACAATGAGATAAAAATCCTAATATTTTAGTAGAAATTGTGAGGATGCTTTGGTAAAGCTCTTGACAGATGACAGTCATCAGAACGCTGACATTTCACAGTTGATAGCGCTACAGTACAGTTAGCACAAAAATCTCTACCCAATTACGTTTACTGCACTCGAAGGCTCTAAAAAGCCAGATTTAATTTAAAAACTAATTTAATTAGCAAAAATTACAATTGAACTTTTGGCTTCAACTCATTAATGACCCACTACTGAGCATGGGTCTCTCACACCTGAGGAGACCTAGAGCTAAAGATATTGCGATCCGTGTCAATCGATATCTCGCAATCGCTTATCAATCAAATATATCCCTTATCACCGAGGCGCAAGGTTCAATTTCGCGTGCTCACCGCTCTGACCCTCCTCTTGTCCTTGTACAGTCTCCGCGCGAGGTAACCCCGCGCGCGCGCCTGCAGACCAATGGCCAGCGACCTCAGCCGCTGGTACTCGCGCCGCGCCAGCCAGCCGCGGACGGTCTTCTGGATTCTGATTGCAGCGCGCGTCCTGCGGATCTCTTGGGCTTTCCTGTAACAATAAATATTTATACAAAGTGATTTTTTAGTCACTTGACATATTAAACAGGCAGCCACATTAGTACTCAGTATTCGATTCTCATTACAAATATGTATTTAAAAAGGGTGCTTGAAATTTGACTTAATTATCCATTACAAAACCTAAGTGTGGACAAACTGAGCGCACGCGGCTCAAACTATCCCACTAAAGGTCACTAACCCCGCTCGTACGGCCCCGCCGTAGTGCAAACCGCTGTGTTTCGGGCGTTTGCACACCGCGTCCATACATTCCGAATGTTTTTAGATAATTTTGATTGTCATTTTTGAAATAATAATCGTATATCGTATAATAATCGTGTAGAATTTTGACTTTATATTTTTAATCATTACCTATGACCATGTTCTTTCATGTCCTCGAGTATATCAAGTGAAATGAAAATCACCCAGTATACTAGCTTTTACCCACGTCTTCGCACGCCTTCTCTGAACTGTCATGATCTTGACATGACATTGATTGGATTAGTGGTTAACGCGTGAAAACATAATCAACAAACTCACTTTCAGATGTATAATACCATTAGTTAGGATTAGTAAACCCGTCCCCGCTTCGCTTCGGGAAACCTGTCCCTTAGTATCCACACGTGATTCTTTAAACTGACAACTTTTTTATCTATGAACTGATTGAAACAAAACCAACTTTTAAGCGAAGTTTGCCATATTATATTAGTAAGAACCGCACCCAAATCGGTTAAGTCATTTCTGAGATTAGCGCGTACAAAACCACAGATAAACAGACAAGTAGCATCAAGACAAACAGTACAGACATCATTGGGGATCTTTGAAATTGTGCTTGATTTTCTAGGGGTCCGTGGACTGAAAAAAGTTAAGAAACGCTCTATCCCACCGCAGCGGCAGCGGTGGGATAGAGGCTATCCCTCCGGGATGGTCGCTCACCGTCTCGCGAGGAAGCCGCGCGCGCACGCCTGCAGCCCGCGCAGCGCGCGGCTGACGCGCAGGTACCGCCGGCGCGCGATGAACCTGCGCACGCAGCTCTGCACGCGCACGCAGTACAGCCGCTGGATGTCCGCGCGGACCTTCTCCAGGTACGCCACCTGGGGGGGACGGGGGGGACTATCGGTTCGAGGTACGACGCTAATTTCATGTTATACGTTACATCTTGCTATTACAATGTAATTTTCTATTTAATTGGGCGTTGTCTACAGTAAATGTATGTACTGAAAATGTTGATACAATAAAGAGGAAATAGGTGGGGGGCAAGAAAAGATGGAGATATAAAAAATCAAAATGTGTGCAATTCACACGAGCTAGAAGTGAAACCTTCAAAAAAATCGTTTGGTTAGATGTCATAACTATTGTTTTAGCGCTGCAGCAAACTTTGGTTCTAACTGTTGCTAATGTTCCTATCTCATTTTCTCCCACGTTAAAATGTGTCTGTGTCTTTTTCGTTTAATTTGCGCGTCATTTCCGTTTTCCATTTCCGAATTCCAAATGACAACGATACTATAGAAGTTTTCGCTTCAACAAAGGAATGGAGGGAGGGCTACGAAGGGATGCGGAATTGAGTGATGGAAGGAAAACAGGATGGGAAAGCTTCCTCCTTCCAGGAAAAGGACTGGTAACAGGAAGAAAAATAAGGAAGGAAAGAGTGAAAAAGAGAAGAAACGCGTATTGTGTATGTCCTCACAGTTAAGCTATAGATTTATCTATATATATATTACCTGTCCAGCCCTGAAGAATATCTTGGTGGCTCCGAACTGATACTTGTCCGGATGCTTGATGTGCCGCTGCAGGATTCTGGAGCAGGTGGCCTTGACGTCCGCTCGGTCGATGTCCTTGTGCACGCAGAGCAGACGGTATCTGGGGACAATTTTAGTTTAAATAAATTGCGTATTTACCGGGAAAAGTACATAATCGGATGTTGGAGTCATCAACAAGGATGGATGAGTCAGCCTTTTAATTTCCATTGCTGGACATGGGCCTCTCCTAAGTTGCGCCATTACCGGTCTTAACGTACTGAATCCAGCTGATGCCCACTGGCCCCTTCAGGTCGTCAGTCCACGTGGTCGGGGGGCCTAGGCTCCTTTTACTTGGATGGATGGACATAAGTATGGATGAACATTACGAGCTTTAATGGTAGATTTATGTAAATTTACGTGAATATTATGGCACTTGTATTTTATTCTATTCGCATTTATAATATTAATATTATTGTATATAGTAAGATCATGTTTATTCGACCTTTAAGAACCTTTTTGCCGAACGACCTGCATATGTAAATATATTATATTTAAAAGGACCTATCCACTACACCAGATCTGAGCCATGGGCGTGATCATCACCTGTTGAAGAAGTCCTGATAGAGCCACCGCGACGGGAAGCCGGCCGCCGATATCCTTATGGTCTCCAACACGCCGCACGCTCTGAAACAAGTGTGTTACTTATTGAAATAATAATTTTGTATTTCAAAATGGGTGTACTGTCGCCAAACTATGGAGTTATAGTATTAACGGAACGAACACACGGCGAGGTGATAAAACGGCGTCTCAGTTGAGACGAGATGTTCAGTGGACAGTGGACAGACAGACATCTTCTATACAAATAAATAAATTTTGAGTGTCTGTTGTCTGTAATATTTCGTCTGCCCGCGCCCGCGACTTCGTCCACGTGGAATTTAACAAAAAAAAAACTAAAATAAAAGTAGCCTAAGTTACTGCTTATGACATCAGCAATCGGCCAGTGAAAGTCCCGTCAGAATCGGTCCAGCCGTTCCAGAGATTAGCTCAAACAAACAGACAGACAGTCAAAAATAGTAAAAAGTGTTATTTTGTTAAATGTACCACATACATTTAGTAAAAAGCGGTTATTTTAATATTACAAACAGACACTCCAATTTTATTTATTTGTATAGATGTAAAGATTATATGTACATATATATTTATGAGAGCCATGGACGTGATCCAATGTATGTGATTGGTGGATATCAACGCATCCATCGCACCGTAACCAACACAATGGGACACGGTCCCCACCGCCACCCACCGGAGCTGGTTGACGGCGCGCGCCGCGTCGAACTGGAACGGCCGCTTGGCGTCGTTCGGCTTGATGCAGCGCACGTAGTGGGGCGTGGTCGCCGACAGCGTCGCCATCAGCGCCGCCAGCGACGCGCGGAACTGCGCGCCCACCGTCTGCTTCGGGCCGGACGCACGGCGGGGGGGTTGCGGGGGGGGGGGGGGGTGATACAACATAAAGGCAATAGCAATACAACTTGGCTAAATTTCGCTTTTTTTTAACGCTACACACTCACAGCCCCACACTAGGATTCCCTGTGTCGCGGGTGCCATGGACAACACACAAGACAAGAACACACACACCCAGTAACTGCTGGATTGATTTCAAAAATTCTTTTACCATTAGAAGCTACATTACCTCTCAGTAACATAGACTATATTTCTTAATGTATTGATAGCATCCGTGCGAAGCCGGGGCAGTTCGGTAATCAAGACAGAGTAAAATTTTTGTTTATGACCATGGTCTTTCGGTCTTCCTAAAAGACCAAACATAACATACATTTATAGGTAACTCGAGAGTAGTTTGATCAAAAGACTGACTAAAATTTATAATTTTGATGATATTCTTTCGGTCTTTCCAAAAGACCATCCTTCAGATACGTACTGTGAGACTAGTAACGGGTACTGAGGGCGTCGTTCGTCTCCTGGAAGGCGGCGGCAGAGTATTGTGGCTGTGGTCTACTGGACTGTCCGCATCGAACATGGAATGGATGAGTCGACAACTGGTTGCTGACTTGATGCTCTCCAGCTGTTCCTCCGACACGGTGTCTCTGTTCTTCTCTAGGAAGCCACCGGATTGGTACTCCACGTCGTCGGCGAAGTGCTTTATGATGAAGGCTGTTAACAAGAGAACATAATTTGAGGGTGATTGACTGTCTTTTATCCACTATTGTAATCTTCATGTTCTAGTGTACAATGAAGAGTTTTACTACAATAGTAGTTGTAGTAAAACTCTAACACCTCTACGACACTCCCTTACCGGCGTTCCCGAACCTGGGCTTGAGGAAGTGCGGGTACTTGGCGCACTTGTCGTGCAGCTTGGAGGCGAAGCCCTGGTCGGAGCCGCGCGGCACGCGGCACTCCTCGTCCAGCAGCGCGAGCACGCCCAGCCGGTCCTCGATCAGGTCGATGCACGGCTGGTTGTCGTAGAAGTCGATCATGTTCCAGGATATCTCCTCCTGGATGGGAACATGTCGACGGGTCAACGTTGCAGAAATGGATGAAAAATTAAACGTACGTTATCTTGGTTTAAGGACTTAAATTTTTATAGTTTTAATACTACAAAAAACCAACTTCATAACTAAATAGCTTTTTTCGATCGTTTTACATCAGTCAATGAAATATCAAATATACATAATTATATAAAGTCAATATAACATCATCAACGCAGTTGAAGTGAATTAAATACGCATTATTAATGATAATAAGAGAATGCTTTTAGCACTAAGTGCGCCTTTTGTAGCACAATGTTTTGGTATAATAAAGTTTAAATGAATAAAATAAATAAATATTAATATTAATATAAATATTAAACTCGGTACACCCAGTGATAAGTTACGAGGTAACATACATAAAAAAAATACAGTTGAATTAAGAACCTCCTCCTTTTGAAGTCGGTTAAAGCGAGAGCGACCAACCTTGATATACTCGTCCTGCTCCAACTTGAACACGTGCGAGTTGAACTGCTGCTGCAGCTTCTCGTTGGCGTAGTTGATGCAGAATTGCTCGAACGAGTTGATCTCGAACGTCTCGAAGCCGTAGATATCCAGCACACCTGGAAACAGAAGTTAGTACGTGAACAGCCGACCACAGGTGCACACGCCACCTAATGGTAAGTAGGTATATCTGTATAAAGTATGACTGGTGATAATTATGTACGTATTAAATCTTATTATAATGAAATGTTGTTGCAATTTTTTTTGTATTTTTTATTTACATTCATTTTATTAAGTTTAAGTGTACATACTTGTTATTTTGTTCTATTCAATTTTGACCTTAGTTTAGTTGTTTAACATTACTTTTATATAAATTCATGTTTCAATTAATTTATTTCGATTATTATGACATCAATGTGTTTCTTTTTTTAATCGTGCAATATGTACGTGTTAATTAGTAGAATTGGTAGCCCGTTCTAGTTAACAATAAAAGAAAAAAAAAAGATGTCAAAGGATCACCGATTCGTTGCCATTTAGCAAAGAGAGATCTCTCGCTAGGAGAAGCGTCGTGCCTGGACTGCGGCCGAGTTCCGACTGTTAACGATGGGAACGTGTATATATTCGAGCGATGTATAAAACTTCGATAGCGTGATTCAAGCTTCGTGACGTCACCGTGTGACACGTCTCACGGTGACGTCACGAAGCTTGAATGTCGCCACACAGTGTTGTGCTTCGTATGCCCGTTTATCGAATCCCGTTTCGGCCTAAACTAGCCACGCGAGCAATTCCCCATACAACTATTTAGCAAGCGCGAATATAATCCCTTACTAACGCCTGACTTTGAAGATATCGACTTCGACATTCGATTTTAGACCTTAACAACTCACCAATAAAGTGTTTCTTCGCGTGTCCGGTGTGCAACGCCCTATTGACCGCGTGCACGAGCCACGCGAACAGCTCCCCGTACATCCGCTTGGCGAGCGCGTCCCTCGCGAACGCGGCGCGCTGCACGTCCATCCGGGACACGATGACCTCGTGCGCGGACGCGATGCGGCGGTGCGTCAGCCAGCGCGCGAACTCCGGGCGCGAGATGCCGAGCAGCGAGCACACGGTCGCTAGGTGTTTGTCTGTTGGCTGTAGTTCATTTGTTACTTTAGTGACGTTAATGTTAAGAAGAATATATAGAACACCGACCACACAGCCACTAGTCTCCTAATGTTTGATTATCCGTATGGAGAACATTCAGACCACTAGCTGAGGTAAGACGAGCGGGGGGACTGGCTAATTCAACGCTGTGATTGGCTAATTCAACGCCATACGAAACGTTGGAGAGAAATAGATTAATTTAAGCAACGGGAAAGAATGAGACGGCACGAATTTATATCGGTACTATAATACTGATGTGTTGTTTGTAACCATTCGCCTGTTATTAGGAGTCTAGTGGCTGTGTGGTCGGTGATATAGAATAATACCATTGACTTATTATTACCATGGACGTCGGGTCCGCGCTAAAAAATGTCCGAGCCAAATGAGCAACAAAACGCAAAGAGAGAAACAATTCCATGTTCACGACTGCAATCGAAATTAAACCGTGATGTAATGATTTTAGTGTTTAAATTACCTTGTTAACTGCATGACATGACATGACATGACATAACTGACTGGGACATTTTTTCGCGATTTTAGTATGAGATTAGATGTCCATAGCTGTAATAATAAGTCAATGAAGAATATTGTTTAAGAGATCCATGTACCTAAAAATTAAATTAAACGCGCTTCAACCCATTAATGGCCCACTACTGAGCACGGGTCTCTTACACCTGAGGAGGCCTAGAGCATACTCCACCACGCTGCTCCAGTGCGGATTGGCGGAGGGGTTAGTGGCCAACCCAAGTGTCAGAAATTTAATTCTAAGTAATATAATGAATATATTCAAAGCTAAGAAACTGAGCCCAAACTCTAAAATTTACAGAAAAAAATGTACAAAATCACAATTTAAATTGTAAGATAAAAACTTATTATTAGTCAAAAAAGCAAAAAACACTTAGTCCATAACATTTAAATATATACATAAATATTGTTTAAGAGATCCATTTACCTAATAAATTAACTTTGGGTCCTAAAACATTCAATAAATTTTACGACTCATTGCACATCACTATTGGCAATAAAGAACAGCAATTACTTCCTACAAATTAACGTATTAATTTTTACGAAACTTAGAACCACCACCAACAAGGCTACGGTACAATATAATAACATACATACTATATACTATATATATTTAATACTCACAGATATATAAGCACCATCCTGATTATCCTCCGGTTCTTCCCCGCTGGGATCTGTTGTGAACTCGATGTTGCCCAGGTGAAGAATGGCCGATAGCACCGTGAACATGTTGTGCTGCTCGGTTTCCGTTACACCTGCAACGGGTACTCACGATTAAAGATATTAAGAGATAGTGTTCGCCCGAGGTACTACCGGCACGGCACGGCACTGAGTACCATATCTACCGTGTAATATTGGAACGAAGTTCCTTATCGCGCGTTGTGAAAGGGGGCTAGACGGAAAAAATTCTTACGAAAAGTTGTCACGACACTTTTAATTCTTACGAAAAGTTGTCACGACACTTTTTGTGTACAGCGCCATCTCGTGGAGCGTTTTTGTAATGCAAAACGCTCAAATGCGTAGTTTTGTCATTAGTTTTTGTTGTTTTTGTTAGATGGCAGCAGTGTGCCACACTTCAAGTGTGCACACTTGAAGTTTTCAGATTTGTAGGTTTAGCTTTAGTGTCACTGACGATAGATAACGCTACCAGTGGGAAATAATTATAACTTAAAACTTAACTTCGTTCCATCCGGGTGTCCCTTGACACCTCTCAAGTTTTTAATGAGTTTTAGTTAATAAAACCGAAGAAACACAATGAAACTCCTTTTCAAAACACATATTAAACATACCCACATAAACGACCCAGTAACTATGAATAAACAATTTCGAAACCACGACACTGATTTTCAGCGAATCCCCAAAGTAACTGACTTCGCCGTTAATACTCACCTAAGGTGGTCAACGCGTTTCTGGTTTCGTTGAAGGCCTTGAAGTCGTCCACCCCGTCGATGTGAGGACTGCCGCCCTGGTTCAGGTAATGGAAGGAATCCTGGTGGTCTGGAATGGACAATCCAAATGTCTTAAGAGTGTTCAACGTTTAGTTAACATGCGTAAGATGTTTACTATTTAGTTTCGTCGATCGTCACTAGATGGCGCTGTTACATCGGCGGAATCACGCTATCAACATTATTTTGTAGAATCCTTAACTAAATGAATTACGTAAATGAATATTTTTTGTACTCGCTTTGAATTGTGTTTCATTGCACATTGGGAACCTTGGACATTTTACAGGAGCAAAAGAAAACTGAAAAGCAAATAAGACTCCTGTAGTATTTTGAAGTATTTTGAACTAGCTGTGTCCGCGACTTCATCCGCGTGGAATTTAACAAAAAGTTACTGATCTAAAATAAGCCTTAGTTACTCCTTATTACATCAGCTATCTGCCAATGAAAGTCCTGTCAAAATCGGTCCAGCCGTTCCAGAGATTAGCCAAAACAGTCAGATAAAAAATTGTAAAAGATGTTATTTTGGTATATGCACCGTGTATACATCTATATATGCATTTAGTAAAAAGCGGTTATTTTAATATTACAAACAGACACTACAATTTTATTTATTTGTCTGTTTGTATGTATATAAATATAGATTATTTTTTATTTCGATTCGATTTATTATAAAGGCGTGTTTTTATTTATTTTTTAACTATAACGGTAACTCACCAAGATGCAGGTCGGGCAGCGCAGCGGCCGCGGCGCACAGCTGGTAGAAGATGTGGTAGTTCCGTTCACCAGCGCTCTGGTAGACCACGCGCGACTTCTCCAGGAGGTACGTCCTCATACTGGCACCTGCAACGAGCTCCATCTAGTGACCATTGGTCCAGATGCGTCCGAATTACGGCCTTCGACAGCCTTTTGAAGCGAATACTTCTCTAGTATCGTTGTGATTTGGAATTCGTTGAAACGGAAATGACGCGAATGAAGCATCGGCAAAATGGCGGCTGACGTAAGCAAAGCAAAACATAAATATTTGGACGACAGTATTCGTTGTTATGAAGTTTCACTTGTAGCACGTGTGAATTTCACACGTTTTGATTTTTTTTATTTATTATATTAAAAAAAAACTTAATGGCTTCAACTCATTAATGGCTGTTGCTTAACTTTGTCGATCGCTTCAAATCGACGCAAGCCGCCGGGCTATTAGCGCTTCAAGATATTAAAAAAAACTTGATAACAATTTAAAAATAAAATCTTTTTATTTCACTATAGAAGTAAAACTGGTCAGTTATTTCACTAACATAGCTTCAACCTAGTAATCTCTAATCTATATAATCTAATTTCGGCCCTCTCTCTCTCTCTCTCTTTCTCTCTCTCTCTGAAGAAACTCCTGAAATCTGAGAAACCCTAGTAATACTACATATTTAATTATAATACGTTAAATGAATTAAAAAAACTTACTAAGTACATGAAATAACTTCGGTCATAATGTCGGAGAGCCAATTCGGCCAACAACGCATCGGTGACTCGGTGAGGCCTGTGATTGATGTGAGGTCGACGGTTACCTCACCTTCAAACATAAATCACCTCACTGTTTCACATACCTGATATCCTATACTGCATGTCGAAGTGTATCTCTATGAACTTGCCAAACCGCGACGAGTTGTCGTTCCGAGTCGTCTTTGCGTTGCCTATCGCCTGTGGGTAATAGAAAAGAGATTTATAAGCATTTACGACCATATGCCGCATTGGTCACCATGTCGGACCGATTCCGGTCGAATAACTTTATTTTTGTTTTAATCTTATTCCACATTAATCAATCTTAATATTATATATATTTCTTGTGTTCGTGTGTATGTGACTGAACTCCTCCTAAACGGCTTGACCGATTTGGTTGAAATTTTTTGTGTGTCTTCAGGTGGATCCGAGAATGGTTTAGATTCACAATTGGACCCGGTAGGTGGCGTTGCTGTCGATATATCACTAAAACATTTTTTAATTATAAAGCGGTACGAAGTACGCTGGGACCACTAGTATAAATATAAAATTCTTCCGTTACTGAATGACTGACAGACAACGCACAGCCGAAACTACTGAACGTAAGAAGCTGAGATTTGGCATCTATGTTCCTTGGGGAGTGTAGGGGAGCAGTAAGAGAGGATTTTTGGAAATCCCCCCCCCCCCCCCCTAACGGGACAAAAAAGGGGATAAACTGAAACTTTTTATATTCAATTGAAGCTTTGTATGTACATAGGTTCTTCAAGTGACGCAAGTGAAAAAGGATTTTTGGAAATTGGCGGGTGAAGCCGCGGGGGATAGCTAGTAAGTCATAATTGATTATTTATTAGAATTTCTAGTGCTGTAACATAAACTCTTTATAATTAAAAAATAGTTTCTTATTTTTAGTATGGTTTTCTATTGAAGCGTGTTTTTATTTTTTTTTTACTATAATTTTTTTCACCCTCTATGTAGTGTTGCAAATCTGAAAAATCAACATAATATTTACCCAATAAAATCATAAACTTATCATGTGTTCCCGTTTAAATCGATCGAGACTTTCGAGCAGTTTTTGAGTTACCCTCAATAATGCGTATTTAATTGCCTTAAGTTGATAAAGTTCTCATTTGATTACTTGTCGATGTTGAAGTCGGTTCTGTTGAAGTTACCTTTTAAAACTACAACTGACCTCCATAATGGGGCTGGAGGCGAGAACCTTCCTCTCCACCTGCGTCTCGGTGGCGCTGCCCCCCACCGCCGCGAAGTACCGCATCGCGTACTTGGCCGACACCGTCTTGCCCGCGCCCGATTCCCCGCTCACTGGGAACCGATCAAATCACTACATAGTATAAAACAAAGTCGCTTTCTCTGTCCCTATGTATGCTTAGATCTTTAAAACTACGCAACGGATTTTGATGCGGTTTTTTTTATTAGATATAATGATTCAAGAGGAAAGTTTATATGGTATAATATATTAAAGTTTTTTGCAAAATGAAAAATAACGCGCGTGAAAATAAATTCGTGCGCTGGGTACGTTTAACAATTATGGACTTGAGTACTAACGGACAGGTTTCCCGAAGCGAAGCGAGGACGGGTTTACTAGTATTATTATAAACTGATATCATCGCGGACACTAACGGCGCGTTCATATAGAACGTCCGTTTAAACGGATAACTTATTAGCGTATGTAGATTTCACACAGAATACAGTATTCCGGATCCAGTAAAAAATACCGATCCGACAAAATAAACAGCAATCCGTTTTACAGGTCCGTTTAAACGGATATGTTATTAGCGTACGTTGTATGAGCGAGTTCACACACATGACAGTATTCCGGATCCAGTAAAAAATCCTACTCACAACGGAAATACTGACCCGTTAAAACAGATCCTGTAAAACGGACGTTCTTTGTGTACGGGCCCTAAGGCTGATTTCTGTAGACGATACTTAGCCTTAGCTCAGACTTTACTTACGAAAAACTTTGCTTTGCAAAGACTGCCATTTTGTATTTATAGACATGTCACGCTGAGATTGTACTCAGCATGAGCTAAGACCGCTAATGTCATAATACCACTCTTGGTTTCATTACATTTACATGCAATGCAGCTGCAAAGTTTTTCGTAAGTAAAGTCTGAGGTAAGGCTAAGTATCGTCTATAGATCTCAGTCTAAAAAAGCGCGTAAAGATGTCGTTAGTTTCGTAATTTAAAAACAAAGCGATCAAGGCGGGAAGTTGACAGGCCTATCTGTCATTAGTGTCAAGTGTCACCTGTCAAGAATTTCTCTTCTACCGCAACCTTGCCGTGACCATGATCCATGCAAGTGGGTCGAAATATCGGTAAAACAATTCAAAATTGACAGATCAAATAATCAAGTTTCTGTCAATAATACGACATTCAGATTTAGAACTACCGTCAAATATTGAAAAATTCGTATCCTTCTCCGACTGAGTTCTGAGTTAAACTTTGATCAGTTGCAACCGAGCTCTCGTCGCCGACGGTTCTCGAAGGACCTCGATCAGGTCTGAAACTACTCAGGCCAATTACGACAAAAGTACCCTCAAATTTGTAATATTTATAATAACTGACGGTAGTAGTATTTCGAGTATTCGAAGGTAATTTTACTGAAATTTCAGATGCGTACCTATTATACGAAATACAGGTTGTTTACAACTAGCCTCTGACTAACTTTTTTTTCTGTTATAGTTAGACCAAGAGTATTGACTGTAAAATATATTTTCCTGATCGTTAACTCGAATAAAACTTACCGATGATACTCTGGTCTCGCCTCTCCCTCTCCATCTTTGTGTAGGCCTCCTCTGACACGGCGAATATATGTGGGTCCAGGTCGCCCATGGCCTGGCCACGGTACGCCATGATCGTCTCATCGCCTGAAACATTCAGGTTAGTGTTAACAAAGATATTAAAACTTAAGTTACGTTACGTTCATACAACGCAAATTTTACTTTTGGATCCGCTCCGACCACATTACTGTGGATGTGATAGATAATTACATCACATGTGACAGAAAGAGATAGCTATATGAAAAGTAGGACAATTAGCAAAATTTGAATGGCCCACATTTCGCACGCAAGTGACATATCAACTTCTTTTTAACAAGCTTTTATTTATTTATTTATAATATTATTCGAGACTTACAGTAACCTTAAACAACCTGAACTTTTATTACAATGATTTTGGTTAAAGGTTCCTCTCTCTCACACTCTCAAAAAAATCGACGTCACGCGCGCGCGCACTAAAACGCGTAAAAATTATGTAAAGAGGTGAAATTGTGCCTAATTGAGCTAATCCCGACTCTCCATGATCCAAAACCCATAGTTGTTTACCCCATCAAATTTGGTACAGTTTTTTTTTAATCTGTTCGTGAACTCTTAGCTGGCACAATGCCGCTGCGATCACACCGACGATCCCAGCTTGATATTACGTCACCATTTCTTCCTGTTGGACGTCATCCAACCTTCTCATTCCAAGCATGTCATCAATCTTAGGTTGTACCGTGATGCTTTCGACAGTTATTCAAATAGGATTACTACTTTTATAGGATTTCCTACCCAAAGGATACCAACGGGACGTAATCACTACGACTCCGATGTCAGACAGACTATTTTTAATATACGTATATAGAAAAAATGCAGTGCAGTGGAAAGAAAAAAGAAGATTTAAGTAAATTCGAAGCACTTATAGAAACTTCCGGTGTGGGAGTGAAACTTACACTATATAGCTTCCTGATTACAAACCCACACGTTCGTTCGTCTGCGGCGCATCTGCGGCTGTTGTGTACCGAGTGTGTACCGAACTCCAAGGCGCGTAGGTATGACTCGCGTACCGACCGTTTGTATGACGATGGAATACTGTATAGATACCATTACCGCGACCACGAGTAGGAGGAGTCGGTGCGGACTCAACCATGAATGGAGCCGCTCACATCTAAACTTAATTAATTTGTTTACCTGTGTAGTTAGGATTTAGAATGATCTACTTACCGTATATAGGTAACTCATAGTAAGGGTTTATCGCTACCAACACGATCCCGCAGTAGGTATAGATGGCGTTACGATCGCAGAACCTGTAACAAAGTATTATTCAATGACTGATAGATACTGTGCTTAGCTTAGCTTAGGCAACTATGGCTTGAGTCTCTCCTCATACCTAAGGAGGCCTAGAGCATACTCCACCACGCTGCTAGCGAGCGGACTGGTGGAGGGGTTGGCCAACCCCAGTTAGGGAAAACTTTATGTCGCCCGAAAGCATCCGACATGGCTTAACCGCAGTTCTAAATTACAACCTTTAATTTCCAAAAATTACTTGCGTATAAGTATCTATCACTTGCTTCAGCGGAGGCAAACATCGTGAGGATAGCTGCACATCTCAGAATTCATCTCACAAGTTTACTTAAAACTTACCTAATTCTAAGCCTAAAAAAGCTAATATCGACACAGGAAATTAGCACGTTCGGCGAACATGACTAATAACCGTGGGAGTTGGTGCCAAACACTTGTCCAAATATTGGTACTTTGGACCGTGTAAACGTACTACGAAATATAATAAAAGAGTGACATGGCCATATCTCCCTTAATTATTTGCCAGAACGAAATTAAGAATCATTTAATTATTTAAGTAAATATTATCTATAAATAAATATTATTATTATTATTATTTTTATTTTATTTTTATTTTATCTGTAGTTTCGTACCTTATTTTTATTATACGAAATTGTCCTTTAAAATTATGGAGAAAAAACGCGCGAAAGAACTGCTCAGTACATCTTTTGAACTACTACGCAATTGGTACCAATCAGAGATGGGAAAAATATAATCAAATTACAGATTACGGTATATACATCTAGTTGCACGGAAATGCCCCCATTACGATATATTTGGTCAGTACCAATGATATTATAGTATAGTAAGTATTTTACTTATAATTTCACTGATTGGTATAGAATGAACTTGTAATCTTCGCGGAACTAGATGCGGCACTGTTAATTCCAGTCGTCCTTGTCATATAAATAACCGTCTATATAGAGTACCTATTACTCCAAGCTGTGCAAATCGATTGAAATGACAAAACATAATCAAATTTTTTTTTTCAAAATGCCATCTTTTTTTTAAATCATGTTCTATAATCTTTCAGATTGTTTATATCCAAAAAGCTAATCTATTACGCAAAAAAATTAAATTAAATTAAGTAAATTAAAACGAATAATTGTTAAATCTTAAAATAGAACACAAATTCAATCCATGAATCACAGATAATATATCTATGTTATGTGGCCTCAGTACATCCGGACGCGCTACAACGATATCTTTAATGTCGTGAAGAGTATATAAATGTAGTTTTGATTTACAATGATAATGATCGGTTGCTGATCAGTTTATCTACATGTGATGCAATTAATTGAAATGCATTGTATAATGCCTGGGAATTGGTTTCACACGGGCGCTTCATGTGCTAGAGCCGCTCTTGCCGATACTTACCTAACCCTCAAATTGTGGAGGACAGCTGGCTCGTGGAGATACGATAGAGACGTTAGGTCATTCTGTCCGATCAGCAGCGAAGGGTTTCTCAACGGGGGCATTCGTTTCTCATCTGTTATCTGTGGAAAAACGTTATCTTTAATACACTCCCATCACTGTAAAAACGAATGGTGTCCCTAGACGATCATGCGGCATGACATGCCTTACGTGCTGTCATGCATGCATGAACGTTTAACTGTATTGTTTGATGCGAATTGGCATGTCATTCGCATCAATCAATACAATTAAAACTACAATTACACAATAAATACATAATAATATTACATACTACAATTAAAACTGTAATAAAAAGCATACCTTAAGTTGTTTAACTTCTCCAGATTGGTCCAACTTGACAATAAGCACTCCAGATCGGTAGTCCGCTGTCACTGTGGCACTCTCCCACACCTTTACTGGGTGCTCCACCCATATGCGGGCACCCTGGTAACAAGATGTTGATATTAACATTCTGTGAGATTTAATAAATAATAATCATTATATAACGCTACACTCATAGCACTCAGAAGTGCTCATAGCTAGCTTGTGTGAAACTACAGCGGCCACAGTGGGTTGGTGGATGGATGACAGCTAGTAGCAAAAATATTCTTGAACAAATCTGCACTTCAGAGGGCACATAAAGCCATAGGTCCCGGTTGTTAACATTAATAGCAGTTAAGCCATATTGGAAGCCCCGTGCCCTATTGGGCTATTACAAAGTTGTAACTAAGGTCTCTTTTTAGATTTAGTCTCTTTCCAATTTACTCTAAATGGTACTTGGTCATATTATAGTTTTTACCAGAACTGCCAAATTCTTAAAAATAACCAGCGAAATATTTTAAAACTTTTAGACAATGTTATAGTTCCAATCAGCAAGTAGAACTCTTGGGTCCTTAATGACAATATACCACCAACCGTGACCATAGCCCATTTGCTAGTAACCCTGCTTGTAAAGCACGGGGTAAAGATTTAATTCTCAATCTTTGCATACTTTATGTGACATACAAATGTTTGTTCTTGGGTTCAAGTGTTTGTGATGTCTTATTCTATAATATAAAAATGAATCGCTGATTTTGTTGCTAAGAGCAAATCTCGAGAACAGCTGAACCGATTTCGCTAATTCTTTTTTTATAGTATTCCTTAAAGTACGAGGATGGTTATTACGGAGAGAAAAATTTAAAAATATGCCTGTAAAATTCTAAAAACAACACTTTTCTATATTCCCATACAAAAGATTTGATACTTAAAAGTCAATTTGAACTTTAATACCATACCATAAAGTTTAAGTGTTAGTGGAGGGGTTCCGGGAAGGCGTCCCAAATAGCAAAATATTTATTAAAAAAAAAAAAAAATAAGGAACCGACTGTTAGGCGGAAGTTCGCCGAGCCAGCTAGTTTATTAATATAATTTGCATAAAGTACTTATGATACAAAGGCACTGTCTTATTGGTGTTTTCCATGTCACCTGCAACAAAGCAACTTCTACTACTGCAAGGGCATGAAGGGAAGAGCATGTAGGTATGCATTTTTTTTCTACTGTCTGACAATCTGACATGTGTACATTTTCCAGAAATCCAGACATACAGAAATCCTGTAAGAATCCTTTAAGCATAATAGTCTGTAGCAAGAGGGAAAATTGTAAATAGGTATGTACTTATGCAATTAAAAGTAACAAAAATTGTTTGAAACAAAGTTTGCTCCCATAAGATTCTAATCAGCTTTTTATTGGAAATAATCTAATTAGAATATTTAACATGTAAAAACTGCCTTGTAATAAATAATTTTATTATCTGATTCAAATAGGAATGCTATTTGGAACATGAAATATACAGAAATACTAGACTTAAACAAAATGACTGGCTGGGAAGAAAAAAATCTGGCCCTGTTTGTTATTTGTAATAATAATGTAGTGATAATTTTTTTATATGTGTTCAGCAAATGAAAAAGCCAAATTGACAAGATTCTTGTAACATGTCTGTGCAGATAGGAACCAAAATTAATAGGAAATTAAGAAACATAATTTGCTCTATTGCATACTATGTTTAATAAGTCCTATCTCCGATGAAAACTCACTAGCATTTGCACATTCGCTAAGTGACAAATTTATCGTCTAATATGTTGTACAGAGTAAATACCATGGTTATCCCTTGTATACATTTTTTTTAAATCATATTATGATTTTTTGATTCCTCATTTTTGGCCAAACAAATATTGGATCTGGTTGTAATTAAAGTAATATTTTGTGCATCTTTGCTTTTCACACCACCATATTGGAGCAAAAAATATAAACAAATGACATCATCATTGAATTTAATGTTACTTCAATGCATTACATGTTAATAAATTCAGTGAAAAAGTGTAAGTTAATCAAAGTGTTGCATCCAATTACATGTTAATAAATTATTCATAGCATAAGCAAGTGTTTGTAATCATTACTTTTAACCACTGAGTGACAGATGATAGTGAGTGAGAGTGCTTTATTCATACGTTTTGCAATGCTGGCTGTTTGTTACTTAGGACATTTAAATTTAAAACAAACAAAACATAGACATCATTCGAAAATTGAATTTCTAATGCAAGATGCACTTTTAAAACTACGAAATAAGCAAAAGTAAATACATAGTGAAAAATTACCTTCGTGTATAGTTCTTTGGTCGTCATATTGATGTAAATGAAATTAATTTAATAAATAAATGTTCGTTTTCTATTATTTTACCACGTGCTCACAACTCCGAAAATCCATTTTAGATATAAATTAAAATAAGCAGGTAGTTTCGCATTACTATTTTTTGGATGCGAATTGCGAAACGTCACTGATCACTGACTGAAGCACTGAAGAGTGTTTATTGACACATGTATGTCAAAGCTCTAATTCTCTTCGAAGAACAAAAAATATCGATGGAGACATGCGATAGATAGATAAGTGCGTCTCGCTCAGAGAGTTAGTTATGTAGAATTTTCTCTACTACAACAATGTTACGTATTGCAGTTAGCATTGTGATTGTTCGTAACAACTCGAGCAAAAAATTCATCCATCACTTTATCAATGGATCGAAAATCGAAAGTTTTATTTAAGAATAGTTTTCCGGTTCCCACGGGTGCTGCCAGGTGAAAAAAATAAAAAAAATATAGGCCAAGGACAACACTCCGTTTCACGCTTGGTTGCAGAAAATCAATAATAATGATGTCAAGAAATGAAATTCCAAATTCTATTCCACTGCACTTTTTATTGCGTAACACAAGAGAAATTCTAATTAGAGCACAATAATTAATCGAATGTCATGTTTACTACCTACTTCCAATATCTAACATGTTTATAATTTATTTAGGATAAATTCCCAACAAGCTTTTTGTCATTAAACTATGAGTCGCATTTAATATTATGTATAATCCAAGTCCGAAATGTTAGTCCATGTTAGTCTCTATTTGTTTTCTTGAGAGGGGAACCAAGCTTGGCACGCCTCAGTAGCAATCTCGCAGAGAGCAGTAAAGGCTTTGCTTCTGGAGTCATACTCTGTAACTGAAATAAAATAAATCATGTTATTATTAATTATCATACCTACCTACTTGCTTAAATCGTTTGATATTAAGACAATTAATATCTTAATCCTAATCGCCATTTGTGTAATTTATAAAGGCATGTTTAGGTTCGTATCTTCTACTTCTACCAACAACAAACTCAACAAAGTCGACTTTACGTCCTGTGACTCCTGATTATGTCTAGCAGATGTTTTGGTTTACGAAGAAATTATGGAAATTTTGTAAAGTTAATACATACTTTAGTCTGCATGGTGTTGCAGAAAAAGCGTTACGGACAAACAAGGCATTACAAAGAGTCAACTCCTGGGATCATTTCAGCCGTTGCCAGAAATCTTAACCCAGTACGTGTCCTCGATGTGGCCGCTACTAACTACTTTTACTGCTGAACTAGTAAAAGTAGTAAACCTGCCCTCGCTTCGCTTCGGGAAAGGGAAACAATCCCTTATTACCCTCGTTGGAAAAAATGTTTAGCGGTATTCTTAAAATTACATATCTGTGATATAAAATCTGTGATATCTTCTAATACATTAATGGTAATGATGTCCTGTAGAGAGAATTTATCTGCATTAAGTAAATATCCAAGGGAAACAACACATTCCAATCCAATCCACAATCCACAATCCTCACTGTTGGGTATCCATAAGATATAGACATATAGAGGGAGATATATCGAAGAAGATAAAGAAGAGGCCAATAACTTACCAGTAGGTCCTCTCTTGCCGAACATGATTCCGTTCATAGGCGCGTTCTTGTAGTTGGCTTCGGCGCGGTCGACCATGCTCAGCAGAATGACCATGGCCACGACGGCGAACGCGAACCGTGTAATTGTGCTGAACATCTGTAAACATTAGCCTTTATTAGCCAAGGGAAAATATGTAAAACCTCTGGCAAATTGGTTTTCTATCATTAGTTTTCTTTCAACACTGCCATATGCTTGTTCCTAAAGACGCAAAGATACGTTCGTATTCCTGAAATGTCCACGACGAAAGGGTGGATACCCGCTTTGCGTCGGGTAGTTCGGTGGAGGAACGGAGATGGGGGTATTATATCGAACAATTCCTGCTTCTATAGAGTACATTTTGAAGAGTGTGCAGTCTCTAAAATGTACCATTATAGAGGGGTTTTATTTTGAAAGAAATTTTACAAGAAACCTTTTTAGCAATCAGCTGAACTCATGAAATTTAACAGGAAGCCAAAAGGCGAATTCGCTGAGAATTTACTCGTTGTAACGTCGAAAAGGAGATCAAAGATTGATTCAACACAATGGTTCGGAAAGAGAATTACATAATAGAAGATGAAATGAAAATGAAAGTAGAAATGATGTTCTATGTTACCTTTTATTGTATTTCTCGGGCTTGTCTTGCTGGAATGAAGCTGGCAACTGATGCCTGGGGAAGATTTCCCGGGCCTTTTATACCTCGAATGTAGAGCGACCCGAGCCGGTCATTCAATTAGCGGATTATTGAATCTCCGCCACATATTGACCAGGATTACTCCGGGGATAAACTTCATTAGTGCATGAGATTATTGCCAGATGGAACGATAATATTTTGATAGAAAGCACTTATTGAGTTAACTAGAGAGTAATATAGAAAAGTTTATATTATAGTTGTAGATAAACTTCGTAGATGATGACGTTTTATGTAAGCCGCAAACGGGCAGCTCCGAAATCCACTTGATGGTTAATTACTTGGTAGTATTGGGGCAGTTTAGATCACTAAAATCCCATGTCGCAGGGTGTCGTAAGAGGCGGCAGAAACAACCCCTGCTTTGTAGGATAGAATTCAGAATCACAAATACCCACGCTAAATTTAAATCTACTTGTTATATTCTGTGAATTACCGTTTGCATTTAAAATGTAAACTGATTTTGTTAAAATTTAGGTTCAGTAAAACTGGTGGCTCGTTCATGGGTAAGGTAGACGTGTAAAATTTTACAATTAAATTGCATAAGGATTGACCATACTGTAAATTAAAAACTCAGGACAAAGGCAGGGCATGAGAAAGGGTTATTACAAACTTGATGAAGGAATACTCCAAAGGTGAAACTGCTTGGACATGAGATTGATTTAAGTAACCAACCGCTTGCTTGCCCCGCGCGAAATCACGCCACACCAAATGCCCGGCCTCCTGTAGCGTTGCCGTCTAAAATGCCCGCATGCATTGAGATCAGCAACTCTAAAAGAATCACCGATGCGTTGCCGGCTGACAAAGACGGAAAAGAAAAGAAATTAATTACTGGCTCACAGCTCCCAGCCGGAACACGACGTGCCATTTGGAGGCTCAAGCGAGAAGATGGTAACTAGCCAGTGGTGCTATTGGTGGTAGCTATTGTGTAGGTATTTCCAGGGGCGGCTTTACTTATAGTGCAGGGGGTGCGACGCACCCGGGCGCCGGGTGTCAGGGGGTGCCGAGAGCCGCTCGCGACACCTAGACCTAGTCCATTTCGACCGCACATTCTGATACAATTGGTCGCTACATGAGCTAGAGCTGCTCCTGGATATTTATGTACGTGATCGCGTTGGAAATGATCAAATGTGTAGACGAATGAGGTTCTGACATAGCTCAGAGAATTAGCCGGCTGAAGTGGCAATGGGCTGGCCACATAGTTCGACGGACCGAGAGACCACGTCTTGCAAACAGGAGCATAGGGAACCCCCCGACCAGGTGGACTGACGACTTCAAGAGGACAGCGCGTAATCGCTCGATTCAGAAAGCTCAGGACCAGACAAAGTGGCGCAAGTTACGAGACTGGACTCTTAAAGGCTGATTGATGGATGGATTGTGCAGGTTATTCATTTTCGTCACCAATATTGTTTGAAGTATCTTCTTACATCAGTGTTCTCAAAGAAAATAGAGAAGTAATCATATTTGACCCAATCTATATCGTTCAGTATCCTAGTTAATTGAATTTGAAAACAATTTTGCGCATTATTTCAATACTAACTGCATATTGATACTGCTGCTTGGAGTATAAAAAGGGAGGAACTCTGTAATGAAGCATCACTTTACTTCAAGCACTTGAAGAGATTTCCCATCCTATATTATAAAATGTAAGTAAAACACTTCTCGGTTTTAATCTTAGAACGTCTACTTAAAAAGTTAAGACTACCTACTTAAATTCCTTTTTCAACTTTTCAGTGCAGATTTTATTTTATTTTTCTTACTTTCACTTCCTTTTTCGGATTTCCCCAGAATCGTAGATGAATAAATAAACTATTCCACTCAATACCCTCACAGTAAGAGTGATCACTAACATAATCAACGTAACCCTGGGCCTACCGAGTATTTGCGGTCAATGTCGCTTACAAGCTGACAACTGGGCTACGTGGTTTAGGGCTTAGGAACCTTATGTAGCCCGACTTCAAGAAATCCGCGAACCTTTTTTCTCGTGGACCCTTTTACTGCTGACCCTTCTTTAGCAACGCATAGCAACTAAGCGGTTACAACTGAATTTATTTCCTTTTCAGCACCAATATGCACACCGCTGCCATTCTCTTCTGCGTGCTGGTTGTGATGTTATTCATCATGCAGAGCGAAGCTACATACAAAAAACCAATGTTCAACGGGTCCATTTTCGGCAAGAGAAACAGCATTGGTGAGTTATTTTAGATATTTGTAAAATAGATAAATATCTGTCGTGAATGTCGTGATATGGGCATGTGATCAGGTGAGAGGAAACGCATGTGACGAGAAGAGTGGTTGATATGAATGTGGATGGACGAAGGGGACGAGGACGACCAATGAAAAGATGGATGGATGGTGTGAGAGACTATGTGAGAGATAAGGGAGTCAGTGTACAAGTGTCGACTGAGAGGGAACAATAGAAGAAAAGGACGTATTGCGCCGACCGCAAATAAAATTGGGAAATGGTCAGGAAGATGATGACAAGACAGATAAATATCTGTAACCATGATCTGATATGATGATGAAAAACCTGTCGCCTACAGCCAGAGAAGACATGGTAGACAAACAGAAAAAATTATATACATCATAATAAAATCTATAACGTAATAATTAGGTTATAGATTTTTTCGATAGATGGAACCTAAACTCCCTCGTGCGGAAAACCAATTTTTTTTGCCGACTATTATTATAAAAAAATAACTTTTAGTCTGTATTTTTTTCAGAATATGACTCCGCCAAAGCTCTCTCGGCTCTTTGTGAGATTGCATCTGAAACATGCCAAGCTTGGTATCAGGCCCTGGATAAAAAGTGAAAAGTTACACGCTGACCTTATATGGATACCGAAAATTAATTATAAATATTAAAATAGATCCTCCATATTACTCTATATTATGTTCTTGTAGGTATGCTATTTACTATTATTGTATAACATTTAGTTGTGATGTGTTAATATATACATTACGTAAAAGCCATATTTTATGCAGGTATAAGTAAATGCTAAAATGTTAAGTACCTACATTTTTAACTTTATAATATTTTTTTCAAATCTGCGTGGACATTATTGACAATATTATATTCAACTGATACTCAAGTGTTAATTAATAAACTACTTAATCAACAATATGTTTTTTTAATCCTTCAATTTATCGCCTGTGGATTAATATACATATAACGCGCCTAAATTATTACTACATTACCATCTTGTTTGAGCAAAATTTATAAACTTGTACTATCGAAGATGTGGTTTGGACGCAAGATTAATCCTTTGAGTGAAGTGACCATTAGAGTCGATTTACTTAACTAGTTTGAGAAACTTGTAATCCATCGAATTTAGAGCACCTTAAAGCAGTTTGTAATAAGTAGCAAAAGTTATAATATGCAAAAAGTGGATCTACCTTCTAAAATAACTGGAATAACCAACGGTTATGAGAACGAATGTGAACTGAAACAGAATAGATAACAAGAGTATGAAAAAAGGAAATATTATGGAAAATTATGCAAATTAAAACCGAGACACCTATTTAAATTTTGCCTTTTACGGATTAATAAAATTAACACCCTGCTTGAAATGAAACGTAATACACTTCTTGTAACCTTGTTAACAGATAACATACCGAAATCTTATTGGTGAATCGTGTCATTTACAAGCAAAGATTTAAACCAATAAAAATGTAGCAATTATTAAATTTGTCAAATGAAATTCCAGTAACCAATATCCAAGAGATCTGTAATCTGTCACTGTCATGTGTCGTGTGTCAAATAATTTTAATGGCTGCAATCTGCTTAAGTTGATATTTTGTGAAACGTGTGTGGTAAATTCTTTTCCTAGTATTATTTAATAATTATTCATACAATTACTTTCCTGAACAACTACTACGTTAAACTTGATAAGAATAACAAGTTCATCGAACGTTTTCAAGTGCAATAAGAGTAAGCAGAGCGTCGGACTGCATATCCAAAGTCCGCGTTGAGGTAAATTACCCTGTATATTTATTTTTACGGTGATATTATCAACGAGACGAATTACGCAGACGATTGTGTGTTTCCAATTTCGTATTATCGATTAATGAACTTAGATTTAGCCGAGTTATTCTACGTTTTAACTTAGTGTAAGAGAACTGTGCTGTTTGTTTAGACGATTTGTTCTAACTTTGTGTCAACATAGCAATGTCGTAATTATTGTTTTTGTACTAAAAATAATGCATACGAGCTTATCAGTGTGTGCTCAAGAAATGGGATGTATCGGACTCATAATACTTCGAGAATGTAGTCTTCAAATAAATTGGTAAATTATATAAAACACTTATATCACGGTACGGTACAATTCACGTGTTTTGTACAAACAATAATTAATCTTCGGCTGTACGCTACGTTCGTTCCGAATACTGTTAATATCTGAGTACATGTTTACTGTTATGTTCATTTGATATCTCATCGAGTAGTGCTTATATCAAGTGAATTTTATTAAAGTGATGTGGGATAATGTGTTGTAGTGCTATTGTTTATTTTCAGTATGAAAGGGAAGAAAAGGGAAGACACCACAGATTTATAGAACCAGATAATCTAAATTTATCATGTCGGTCATAGAGCCACCTGTAAAAAAGGCTAAACTACACTTGGACACGGATTTAGCGATTCAAAATATAGATAACTATATCCAAACTTTAAAACTCTCCACGAAACCCCTGAAAATCGTTATATCTGAAGATATCGTCAATCCTATACCATTGATTAATGTTTTCGTAGGCCACATCAAAGATCCACGCATGATTTCAACAACGATTTTATTATTAAATGAGAAAATACCTCTCAAAGCTTTGCAACATTTGAAAAGAGTGAAAGGTCGAGATGTTCTTCTCTGCCCTGTCCGCTATCTGGACGGGAGTATATCGATACAAAAGTATTTGGAACAGAACGTGCCAGATTTGAACGATGTTTTTGAGTATTTCAAGGAGGTGCCGGTGCCCTCGTTGCCTCCGAAAGTTTCAGCTCAGTACAAAGAAGTGAACAAGACATGGTCGGTCAACTTTCACCCGGATAAATACTTGGAAAGCATTCTTAATAATACTCTGTTCAACGATCAAGAATTGAAGTGTCATAAACAGATGATGGAAATGACTTTTGAGGTTGCAAAATGGTATATTTTAAGGCACAAATTACGGAGCAACGGAGTCAGTTTGAATGATATTAATGTCGCAGTGGTGTTGGATCCGTTGGTTTCATCAGTGGTTGCTGTTGCTGTGGACAATCGCCTAGAACATCCCATGCAGCATGCGGCAATGCTTGCTATAGATAACGTAGCAAAGACTCAAAACGCTGGTGTGTGGCTGTCTGAAGAGGAGAAGCTTATATCAGATAGAAAACACAGTGGTGTGGATAAAGAATTGTTTTCCTATTTGAATGATACATTTGCAGATGTTAAATTTGGTGCGCGACGTTTTGAGAAACGTAAGAATGATTCTAGTGACAACGATGTGCCTAATGGACCTTATTTATGTACTGGATACTTTATATATTTGATGAGGGAACCTTGTGTAATGTGTTCCATGGGATTAGTTCATGCTAGAATAAACAGAACTTTTTTTTGTTTTGATAACATTGACCATGGCGCCTTAAAGTCGAGGACAATGCTACATCTGAATTCATCATTAAACCATCATTTTGAAGTTTTTACTGGATTTTTATAGCACTTTTTGCTATGTTACGTTTAAGTGTAATATATTACATACATTTTAATATGTCTTTTTTTATTTTCACTTAGATTTATACATATTTATATTAGGTTATGTTAACAAATAAAAGCTTATTTCATTAACAATAATCGTTTTTTCTCAAATATTTCTTAACTGCTTTAAGTCAAGAAAAGACAAGGCACAATACATGTATTTGTGGGTTAAAAATTAATCTCATGCTTCACTTTTTTAAATAGAGCTAACATAAATGCAGACATGCCATTTGTTGGTAAATTATTCACTGCTGTCCTTGGACATTGATTGTCAAAGGCAGTTGACAAGTTACCGGCCCTGAATGACGATTATGAGGTGCAACAGACCCGAGTGATGAGCTTTGGCGATTACCTAATGCGCCAAATTATTAGTTTCCATCACGTGCGGCTCTAGTACATGAAGCGCCCGGGTACAATCAATACCCTGGCGCCCAATTTTATCAAAATAAGCGAGCGAAATGGAATAGGTACGCTCCCGGCGCCCCCTAACAAGCAGCGCCCGGGTGCACCGCACCCCTGCCCTGGGGGGGTTAAAGCGACCCTGATTTCCATGCCGCACCCTCGGCGCACGCTGCGATAGCGAACTCGCCTATTCCCCGCGTCCTCACCGCACTTTGGGTGCTTTTCCACCAGAGATGTACTATGCAGCCTCCCTGCTGTCGATGCGTCGCGTCGCAAGGCTCGAATGGAGAAGGCAAAAGGGTCAAAATATTACTATCAAATACACCTAAAATCCGAGCTTAGGTCATATACATTACATAACTTTTTATTTCACTTCAATACATGCAGTATTTCCGAAGTTATAAAGACGAGAAGTTCAAGCCCTTTTTTGAATTTCCGCGCTTACGCTATGACGTCACGACGTGGCTCGGCCGCGAGCATGATACGGCGCAAGTATAGAAAATATGGGTCTATGCAGTTCAAAAATCTATAACTTTCTTATTTCTATAGATACAGACTTGAAATTTTGCATAGATGTAGTAGATAGTATGTGAATTATATATGTTATTTTATTATTGATAACTAAGGTTTGCTCGCGGCTTTACTTGAGTTTAAATTAACATTTCGGTCAAAAATCCCTATCAACTACGCGCGACTACTGAGAGATGACGTCATCGAGTAGTGACCGCCCGCCTGCGTTTTTAAAAAAACCAACGTCCGTAAATACGCACTTTGATCGTTAATATCTCAGCCATTTATTGAGATATGGAAAAAGTAAAAACACAGTTTTTCTTGTAATTTTTTATAGATTTATTTGACGTGTAAAAAAAATTCGTTTGCCTGGTCCATTGCGTATCTTTCTTGCGCAGCTATGCACGGCGGCGCATCTTCATAGCATATCATTCGCTCCGCTACCATATTTGCCAACATAGGCTTTATTATACAATTTTGGTGACATATCAAATACACTTTTGCTTAGCAAAGCAGTCTTCGATGCTATTGCCGATTACTTACAAAATAATGACTCTTTTGTCAATTTGTTACATTTAATGACGTGCGTCAATATAAAAACTCGCATTGATCGCTACAATGGTACGGCAATACCCGGCTGGTAATGTAATACATCAAATGCAATATTTAACGGTTGCATGGCAAATCGGAATTGCCATGGAGAATTTGACCTTGGGAGTTAAACGTTTAAATACCTACTGACAAAGTTGAGAGATGGATGAGCTACGTTCACGCAGTTAAGGCACAGATACACATGCTTATTTTAAGCACGAAAGCGTGCTTTTAGTGAGCAATTGCTACTTGTGTGCTTTGCTAGAAATAGGCATGCTCATTTTGAGTAAGCTCAAAAATCAACAGTCGAGCGTTAATCGAGAATGCTACCTGCGGCGCGGGTGGAAGGGGGCGTGATTTGAGCACGTCTCCATACACAAAATGCTAGCCGTATTGTCTACTACCGCGACTTCGTCCGCGTGGAATTTAGCAAAAAAAATAAAATAAAAGTATTAAGTTACTCCTTATGACATCAGCAATCTGCCAAAATCAATCAATCAAAATCGGTCCAGCCGTTCCAGGGATTAGCTCAAACAAACAGACAGACAGACAAAAATTGAAAAAAATGTTATTTTGGTATATGCACCGTGTACCTATACATCCATAATTATGTATTTAGTAAAAACTTAAAAAGCAGTTATTTTAATATTACAAAAAGACACTCCAATTTTATTTATTTGTATAGATAATAAATAATTATAGAATAAGATAAACATGCTACAATTTATTATATCTGTGTGCAAAAGGTGATCTTACCGGTACATATATTATCGATTTCTTCCATCTACAGGACGTCGATTAGCCAAAGTCAATTTTAATTTGGACTTTATTGTGGTTAGTTACGGTTCTATTTTAAAATGGCAGAGAAACATGTCCCTTAGTACGCACATCCGGAAATTGATAGGTAGTCGCGATTCTTTGAATTGGCAAACTTGTCTATTAATTAGCCGATTGAAATAATACAAACATCAAATGTTAAGTGCAGCCTACCAGAATATTATTGGAACACAACAACAATGATTTTTAGAATTTTTGTCTGTCTGTCGGTTTGCCTGTGGTTTTGTACGCGCTAATGGCAGAATGGCTCAGAAACGGCTTAACCGATTTGAGTGTGGTTTTAACGCAATATATTATTATTATGTATAGTAAGCTTCTCTTAACATTTAGTGTTTATTTATTTCAATCGGTTATATAATCGGTATAAATAAAAAAGTTATGTCAGGGTAAAGAATCACGCCTAACAATATCTGAATGTGCGTACTAAGTGTGTTTCCCGAAGTTTATTTGTAAAGAATATTATATTTAAAAAAGGGTGGAAATCAAGGACGAATTAATATTTGTCGATTTGCAGAGCGTATTACATTTTTGCGTCGGAAAACTGTCCTAACACTTTATAGGGAAGAGTTTAGACGACATGTAGGTATGAAAAATGTGAAAAAATGTTTTTTAGTTATTTTTGAGACACAATAATTAGAAATAAAGTAAATCTGGGGAAGCAAAGGCGAACATAGATTAAATATTGTGATAGATAGGAATATTGATTTGTGATTACGAAAGTTGTTCAACTTAATGCTATTAAATTATGAATTTTAATAGAAGCTTTATTTAGGTACTTAATTATATATGATAGATTAGTTTTACATCCCGTGAGTTCTGTAAGTCTTAATAGAAGTTCTCTTCTACACAATACCTCTGGAACAGGTTCATTTCTCCGAAAAAAGTATATATTATAGTATTCATGTAATTCAGGTGTGTCCTAAATTTCATCAAAATCGATTCATAACTTTTTGCGGGAAAAAGTAATATATCCATGAGGCTTTAAAAAGTTAGAATGAAAACTTTTCTAGAGCAGACAAAATGCATTAAAATTAAAGTATCCAAAACTAGATCGAACCGTACTCTGTGGTCTGTGATGCACCAATTGTCCTCCCCCTCATTGTGACAATTTAGGCTCACTGTACCACAGAATATACAGCAATCCAGACTCCCGCCGGATTTGACCGCGTGCGTGCGTTTGCCTTGTTAATATTTTTATTTTCTTTTTTTCCTTTTTTTTAAATTAGTAAATTTTTTCTGCCAGTTTTCAATGTTGGTTAGTCAAAATGAGTGCTGTGAGGCACGCGCGTGCTTTTGACGCATTCTGGTGAGTTTTTGCTTTAATCTAAGGAATAAACTCAAATTGACTGTATTTTTTTATTTCAATTAAATTAATGTCCAAATTGGAAAACAAAATAAGTTTTTAAAATGATTATTGAAGTGACTTTTTAAATTACTTAGAAATTTATTTACATACTGTAGAAATTAGACAGAGGTTTAAATTATTTCCGATAAAAATTTTGACAATGTCTTTGGTTTAGTATTTTTTTTATTGTTAGAAAAAATGTGAATATAAAATAACGGTTTATTATAAACTTATGCAATTTATTGATGATTGTAACTTTGAAACCATCTTGCATACTCCGGTTCAAACCCGACCTGATGCCAATAAATCCTATTTGAAGAAACTCGCTATAAACCCACGCTAATACCTTCCTTATGCTTTGGTATTACAGTCTGTTTTTATGTATGGCATCATGTGATGTACCAACGAAGTATTTAACGCAATTGCACTGAACACTCAACATTATTGTTAAGGTTTAGAGGTCATTTTTCAATAGCAAGAATGGAATAACCGCACGGGTACTTGTTGAATGCAATTTAAGTCTTATTGTTAAATGTTAGAGGTCATTTTTGAATTGGGTACGTTAAATTGGTTTGTTTGTTCGTTAATTGCAAAATGAGTCTCTTCCCGTGTCGTTCCTTAGATTTTCATGAAGATAACTTTATCTTCAACGAAATTGTAGAAGCGTGTAGAGCTGAAACCTTCAGCTTAAATGCAAAAAAGCAAAGATATCATAACGACGTGTATATAATCAAAGATCATAACTATAGATGCGTTACAGTTGCACTTTTAACCGACTTAAAAAAAGGGAGGAGGTTCTCAATTCGACTGTATCTTTTATGTGTGTTACCTCATAACTTTTTACTGGGTGGACCGATTTTGATGATTATTTTCGTATTCGAAATCTGGTGCTTGTCATGTGGTCCCATTTAAATTTGAGCGAGATCTGACGAGTAGTTTTTGAGTTATCTTTATTAATATTTTCCTTATATTATTGATCCGACGTGACGTTACTGTTACTTTGGATCCAAAACATAAATAAGAACGTATAAGACAAGAAGTGAAAGTTAACGTAAGATTAGGAGAATATCCTATGTTGAGTAATAAGGAGAAACATATGGGGTATAAATAAGACAGACATGGGGTTCAAGAAGTGGGTCCATCGCTTACTTCGTAGTCGGCAACGCGTTGGTGCCGCCACTGGTGTGGTTAATGTCTATGCGTGACTGTGATCACTTATCATTAGGTCACCTATCTGCTGGTTTGCCTGCTTGGGCCATAAAAAACATCACAAGAACCAAAACTCTGGAACAGCATTTCTGTCTGTTAAACTTCTGCGCGGTAATCCTTGCGCTAATAGGGTCACTATTAACTGTGTTACATAATGATCTTTGTCAGGTTGGACGATGTTACTTTAGCTTGGACCTTTGCCGTTCTCAATATCCTTTCCATGATCATCCTCAAGTCAGTTGCCTGACAACTGTCAAAAGTCTGCTAAATTGTCCAGATTTGATTATTGAAATCGGCCACAAATCGCCAAAATACTAAAGTATGTAACTGTCTGTCACGTTAGGCTTTACAGCCGGTTCCTATTACCTATCCCTCATTGCTGATAAGAGATCATGCTATATTGGTAACTTGTCTAGATATTATGGCGAGGTAGATTATTGAATCTATTGAAAAGGTAGATTTGCTCCACAAATTCGCACTGGAGCTGTGCTGGAGTATGCTCTAGGTTCTGTTATGAGGAGACACCTGCGCTCAGTAGTGAGCCATTAATGGGTTGAAGCCAACATTATTGAAAACGGTTGCCATGCCATTATCCTGTTCCTTCTTGTAATTCTATAGCCATTCAGGATGTTTCCTCATTAAATGAAAAAAGTATAAAAACAAAACGTCTCTTCTTTACAGAGTATCATCAGTCGATCACGTGGCAGCATCCTGCGAGAACGAGACGGAACTAGATCAAACCGGTGCGTGATTAACCGTTAGAGCGAGACACACGGCAATCGTCAGCACCGTCTGCATCATTAATGGAAGGAACTGTCGTCGTTATTCATAGCAGTGTAATGACAATATTCGCATCAACGCTCGAGCTTGTCGACTGACCCGCCATTTCGTTTGGTGGTACCGCGACCATTAATGGTGAGTTGTAATAAGTTGTTGACATGCTTTCTTGTCAAGAGGGAAGAACGTGATCATGGACTGAGGCTACGTTTATGTTTTATGTTTGACGACATGGGGTGTTCTGACGGGTAATGTTGGCTTAAATTCATGGACCTTTGCTTTATCAGCCTTGTAAGGCACTCCTTCTAGGATAAGTCTTAACGCCTTAACTGAGATACAATATTAAAAAACGCAAATAATCTTATGAAAAGCTAGACAATTTTATATTTTGTTGTATCCTCTATTTAAACCCAAATTCGAAATGTCTGTAAAGCTGTTTAAGTTGGTATTACCTTGGAACGTACCTATTACCAACAACAATAAAAGTGATCTTCAATCACCGTCTCTTTCGCACTCGAAATTTAGTTGAGGGATATCACGAGTAACCCATTTACTCTGGAGTAAAATTGGGAATACAAGTGTCCCAGAGTTTAGGAGCGGAAGTTTCTTTTTGTAGGTCCCCCTTTGATATCCGTTTTGCCTTAACTAAATTCAGTCTATGGTAATGAAGGTATTGTATCTGGATTGATCATCGATTAATTAGTAATTAAAGGTGAATCAGAAGCTGAACTGATGACCAGAAAAGATAAAGTGAATGATTCTATCAAATTCAGCAGTCTCAGTTTAGAGTGGACATCTAAAGAAGGATGTTCTACATGAAGCATGTTGTCCTGTATCTTCACTGAAATGATTTCCTAAGATGCCGACAGCATCTCACGTACATTATAAAAAATTCGCGATCAGCTAAGTAGTTCTGCGAAACACATTTTAATTGTTGCCAATAAATTTCAATTAAAAAACAAGACTGTACAGAAGCGTCTCATTAGATCTTATTGTCTTTAATTGGCAGTATACAGAGAGAGAGACGTCCATTTTTTAAGGTCTTCTAAATTGTGTCGCTGAATTGCGGATTAGGTCTAACCTTATGGCTTGATTGTCCGTTGATTCCAAAGTGACGTTATCTAGATCTTGTATATTGCTGACTTGATTAACTGTCTTGTTATGGACAACCGTAAGTTCTTCACTAGAAGTTTTTGACGTTTTAATTTTATTAATACTTAACCATATTTATTCATTACTAATTCAAACATGGATAGAACTAAGTACAGCGTTAGCAACACTAACGTTTTCATCCTATTCTAAACTTTAGGAACTGGGTGAAATTTCAGAATATCATCGCGTTCATTGAACATATTATGCGCATGTTTTTAGACTGAAACAATAATTTCAAAGTCAAATTTCAAATTTGTTTCATCATTATATGGCGTAAATATTTATGATCTGCTTGTACTCATTAAAATTCAAATAAAATTATTTAATTGTATCGGTATTTTATCAATACTCTCGTATAGGTACATAATTTTTGTTTCTGCTATCACATAAAATTAGCTCATTTTATTGGCCCCAATTTTTATGATCATTGACTCATTGAGTTTTATAGTTATCAATCCTATTCTTATTCATGTCAGACACTACCAAAAATATTTCCAGGATCAAAAATGTGTTTCATTCTAATTCCAGTAGCAGTAATCAACTTCCAATAGGCCTTATGAGATTTTGGCGTCATAAAATTTTCCTGATGACACGTTCGTTGTGAACTGCGAAAATATCTTCGACGCATCCGGTGATGTCGCGATGATTCCTATCGTACGGAACCTCGCCCTTACCGAGAGGTACCCTAGAAAAGCGTCTTGTCTTGACGAACGTGTGACCCTGCCAGCCAAGTGGTCCAATTCCCGTTGAGCGCAGACCATGCACGCTCGCCATTGGCCAGGGAATTAGTGGCAATATTACGTACTTATTCATTTGACCGTCGCTCTGCCATCAATTTAGCGATACAACGAGGTCCATTCGCTCGAGTTCTCGGTACATCTTGGCCATATCTTCGTAAAATACACCTTAATAGCGCGGAAGTCTCCGTTCAGGATAAGCGGCGCGGGATTGTCCAAACGCAGCGATTATTAATTTTCAAAATGGTGGATTGAATCATGTACTTGCGGGACGACGACGGGCGTATAATGGCACTCTTGATGTGGAAATTCGCCAATATGGCTGTAGTTTATTGACTTGTGTGCAAATTTGACTTTTCTTAAGTGTTTTCGTGGTGCAAGGGACTCAATCAAGGTGAGAACGGGTGGATGTTGGTTTCCAATTCATGGATTATATGTCGGTATGAGTTTTCAGGTTATTTTGTGATCTTAGATTGGTAATTCCTTTAGTATTTTGATGTGATCTAATTTAATCATTATCACTTAAGTTTGCTTCATTGAATTTTAAGTTGCGATTAAGTAATTGAACTTCATTGAGTGATGATTCAAAATCAATGTTTTCTTTTCCTTCTAATATTTTAAAAAACATCTATTTATGAAACTTCTGTTAGTATTTTCAATACATAATAAATACCTAGTGAAGTCTTTTCTTTGATTTTGTTGTAAGTTACATAATAACTATTTTTGCCTTTTAGAAATATTTAGATTTTTAAATTTACACGGAGTGATTGATTATATTTGAGCAAATGAAGTTGAATATTATAAGAATAAAAAATAGTTTATTACGGTGGAAATCGTCTTTGGATGCGTCTATTGTGTACGACGCAGAGCTGTGGACGCTTACTTTTATCCCACGACGCCGAAAAATTTGAAGAAACGAGGCGCTTTGTATGCATTATATTGTCTATAGTGCACGACAATCAACAAGTTTTGTTACTCATAGCGGTAGCAATATTCGCTTAGACGTGATCGGCGGTAACAGTAGGAATACCGCTTACCATTCGGCAGCTACCCACAGTTGCAGTGGATACCGCGAATATCTTAACACACTCCTAATTTAGGACCATGCAAGTTAAGCCCTGTTAAGCGCACATGACATAACTATTAACCACCCCAAGTCACGCGAGGAATTTTATTGATGATCAGCGGTACATAAGTTAATTGTGTCACAATCGTCTCTAGCGGCCTACATACCCAAAACCAATCCATGCCTTGTATTGTGATGTGCAAAGACTATGTCGGAAACAGTAGGGGCAGTTCATTTAGAATCAGAGGGATTTTTTTTTATCATTTTCCGTTTAATAATGTTCTTTTGCATTCCTATGATCTAATTAAAATTTACTCGTGTATTTAATGTTACCAAGTTATTTAAGAAAAAGATCCTCATTGAGTTTTTCACGTGAGAGCTTCATAAATAATGTCGTTAATTATTTAAAACAAATAAAAATCCACAATTTAATGTCGTTAATTATTTAAAACAATTAAAAAACCACAATTTAAAAATTAAAATACGTTTTTTATATTCTCTGAAATAAAAAATAATAATGGGTACCTGTTTAACTGTGTTGTTCATCTTTCAAGAGTAGTGTAAGGTCTAGCTTATCATAAAAATGATCATCATTAACCAAAGCTATATAACTATTTCAATTCGGAAGGGTAAAAGGAACTAGTTCTAATTCGGCTTCTAAGATTTGACCCTTAGTAACGAAATAAATAAACGCTACTCACTCATACCCCTGCACTAGGATTCCCTGTATCGCGGGCGGCATGGACAACACAAATTACACATCACTAACACCAACGACCCGAGACAAACATTTATCTGTCACATAAATATCTACCTCGGCCGGGAATTGAACAATCAAATTAACTGAAAAACATTGCAAGATAAAGTAATAAGTAAGTAACGCTACACACTCATAGCCCCACACTAGGATTCCCTCTGTCGTGGGCGCCATGGACAACACACAAGACAAGAACACACACACCCAGACCAAGAACGGAAATTTAAACTCATCATTCAAATTTCCGCCTCGCTGGGAATCGAACCCAGGACCCTCGGAGCGGAGATCCGGCGTGTTAACCATTGCGCCATCCGGGTTGTCAAAATGAAGATAAATAAAGGATTTTTGAAAAATATATTATGGTGTGATTATAAAAAAATATTAGTTTTAAAGTTTTTAGCTTTTGGTCTACGTAGAAATATTCTAGTCTTTAGTTCAATCTTTGCCTTCAGCGTATCATATTACACGTTGGAGTCATATTTTCAACAACTTAATCGTCCCATTTAGAATTAGCTCCACTGTTTATATGTACGGCTATGTGTGAGGTACGGTTTTTAAATTTTAAACGTGGAATATGTTCTATTTTTAAAGTTTCTTTTTTTTATTAACGGCGTTTAAATTTGCCAGGATATATCGCTATAATGAAATGTACGGTTCGGTTTCCAGCGAGGCGGTAAGAAGTTTAAACTTTCGTCTGGTCGTGTGTGTTCTTGTCTTTTGTGTTGTCCATACAGGAATGGACCCTTGTGTGGTGATATAACTGTTTTTTTTAGTTAAATCATTCTCGTTAGACGTAGTACGCTACGCTTAACGTGGCCTAACATATCGTTTATGCTATCGATAACGATATGCACATACACATCACACGTTCCGTTACTGTCATTGAGAATCCTTACTTCGAAATACCTCTTTATGACGTACCACTCAAGTGACCAATTCGCTTGTTTCCAGGAGCCGTAGTATCACCGCCTCAGCCACGCTAGAGGCAGCCGAGAGACCTGACCTTCAGAGCCCAAGCAGTGCCCCCCAGTGCCCCATGGAGGCCATTCTCAGCCGCACACAGACATACTTGATCGGCAGCCGGTTCACCAAGAAGACATTCCCAGGCACCTTCCCCCACATACAGTACCATCTCTGTCGTTCTAACACAAACATGCTCCTGAAAATAGAGAACGAACTTCTACAACGGCATCGTCAGAGAGAGACAACAGGCATCAAGAAGCTATACAACTCATTCTTCGTCCTCTTCTAACCTGATCGTTGGAGACGGTCTCATCTATCACCCATTCATCTTCATCAGTGACTTTTAGTGTAGTGACGGGCAATGGCCCGGGTGTGATGGAATTGTACCAGGGTAGAGACTTTGAGGATTTTAGCATGCATGACGGTCGTAAGGAGGACCCGTTTACTTGGGAGTCGAGTGTGAGATTGACGCTGGTTGGGAGTAACGAGGAGCTCGGGATGTATCTGGAGGAGCGTGGGGGAGAGGGCAGGAAGCGGAAGTGGCATCAGGACGGGGGGAAGATGATGCGGCGCGATGATGGGGAGGAGAGGGAGCAGAGGAAGATACCGCCTAAGAAGATTATGGGTGAGTTGTTTGGTTTGATGCTCTTTTGTTTCACAGATTGCATTGAATGCAAGTAATGAAGTGCATGTGGTCTAGCGGTTTGTATTTGAATGCCAAGTAACTATATCTAACCAATCGTTAAACCGATCGTTTTCGGGTTAACAGTAACGTGTCGTTAAAGTTGTTCCTTATAGTTTTTGAAGATATACTTTAGGCGCGTTAGGCGCGTTGTTTGTCGGTTACTTACATATAGAAACGCATCTTTGGGCTTCGCTATGGTAGGTTAAGTTAAAAATATGCCAACATTATAGTCCCCCTAGCAATACGCAGAAAAATCCGCTCCATAACTAACAATAGCGCTATACGTCAACAAAATTGAAAATCTTTGTCACATGATAAAAAAATAATTGTGTAATATCGTAAATACAAGTATGTTTAATCTATATGTTACGAATACCTAACTGTGACAGTTCAAACTCTATTTTATGACGACGCGGTCAAAGATTATGTATGGGTATAGTGAGTACAGTACCGTAAGTACGTACAAATTAAAATTAAAATTATTTATTGCTAAACGCATTTGTAAAATACGTGTAGTAGGTACAATACAATATATAGTTATATGATAAAATATCAGTGACGTTGTTTAAACGTTGGTTTCTATTAATTCTTATTAGGATAAGAATACATATAAAATCTATAGATTAACTTGACCAACACGGTACGTATAAACGTTATGTAACCGAAACCGAAAACGATACAAACAATTATCTGAGTATATTATGGTCTAGTATTAGCACTAAAATAACTTGTTATAATATATAGTTATAATATTCAATAGAAGAACAAAAATAACTTCAACGCATAAATTAAAACACAAATATCGCCAGGATACCATTTTAACCCAAAAGAATCGTTCTTCACATTGCAGATAATGAAAGACAATCGGAATTCTACATCACGAAACGCTATTTCAACTGTGTCCGATTTTGTCTCATAAAAAGTAATATTACAAATCAATAATAATATTACAATTAACTTACTAAATACATAAGCCAAAACCTCACAGAGGTTTAATTACTGATAGGTACAAACCGAACTTCACAGTAGCTATATTTTCAATAACTAATCTATATTGATACAGAGTGATAATGAGAAGACAAATTATAAACTTTCATACAAAACCAGTAACAAGCGCTCTTCACCGGAAGGGAGACGCGCCACGCGATCTACCTTTGCCTACCGTAGCATTAAAAAACAAATTTCTTTTATCTGTGACATCGTTCGTTTCTAGGTCATTTGTAGTCTGTGTTTTGGGTGATTGAAATGATACATATCTGTGACGCAATGTTTTTTTTATTTTTTTTTCGTCTTTGTTTTGGTTTACAGTAGATAATGCTTGTTTCGAAGGATAGATTATGACTGATAACAGGGTCGTAATCACCAGATGAAATATTGCAATGGCCTTAGCCTTATAAGTTTGTAAGAGTATTGTTTTATTCAGAAAGTTTGTTTTGGCAGTATGTATTTTATGCGTAATGCGTTGTTCATGTATGTATGTATGTGACTTTCTTAAATCAACCATAACTTTTAAAAGCCTGAAAACATTTGGATAGGATATTGTTAAAATCCCTACATCATCCCGAGTGTTACTGGCTATAAACAAAAAATATATGGCGGCTGTTTGGCGCCAATTTCAAATGTATTTTTTTTTAATTTATATGGGTATCAAATTGAAGGCAATGATCAGCACATATTATTCTAAAACTATGTCTCTATGTGTTATATCCATAATTTTCACATAGTCATGTAAGTACGGCGAAAACGCGAATATTTTTTTTTATTTAGAATTATACATAATAATAATATTTTATTATCTTAAATAACAAAAATTTATTTACTTAACCGGAAACACTTAACTTCTTTAAGAAAATTTTGTTTAAAAAATATTTTTTTTACCATTAACATCTTATACCACCTTAGTCCACCAATCCGCACTTGGCCAGCGTGGTGGACTATGGCCTATACCCCTCACACTGTGAGAGGAGACCCGTGCCCAGCAGTGGGACAGTTATGGGTTGTGATGATGATGATGATGAACATCTTATAAAAAGTAAAAGTATTTCGGTAATAACAGGAGGCATTAAATTAACATAATATATCAGAACTAAAAACTTGATTGATAACGCCAATACTGATACAAAAACTGTAGATAAGTACGTGATAATATTTAGTCTGTGACATCATTGGTGTAACACGACTGATGTTATCTATAAAACATGTACAATAACGGTGAATTACCAAATTGTTTAGGAAAAGTCCGAAACACGAAGATTTTAAAATTTTAGGATCAGTTCTTCCATGATTTCATGAATCGCAGAGTTTTAAACAACATATTTTCGAGCTTTGGTAAAATTATAAATTCGCTATACAGGCTTTACATGCAGGGTAAAATTTGTAAGCCGTTAAACAACCTAGTTTTTAGGGCTTTGGTAAAATTTCAACTCTTGTCGCGCTTTAGGATAATTACAAATTCGTTAAAGTGTGATTTTAGGGCACCGGTAATAAGTTCGTGCAAGGAGAATTAAATTAAAATTCGGATTAAAATTTTTAATTTTCTCAATGGCGATAAGAATGAGGCTTTGGTGTTTGAGTAGCTCATTTCGAAGCGAAGTGAAGTTCGATTATAAGCACTGCTTCGTAAAATGAGAGGTCAGACGCAGATATAAGGTCAGTGGAAATGTCAGTAGGAACCAGCTTACTGATCGGATTGCCGTTATCTTGACACGTGCGAAGTTAATGGATGTCATCTGTATGTTTAAAGTGATATTGCGATGTGGTTACTTGCTTCTAATCAGATTCGCGTCCAAGCATTGCATTGTCTTTGACGACCCCGTCGCTTAGTTGGTAGCCCTCCCTGCAAAGCGAGGGGTCCCCGGTTTGAATCTGGGCCGGTGTTCTACTTCTAAATCTTATGCCTATTGCTATTTATCGTTCGGCGTGATAACCTTGGATCTCCTTTCGTATAGGTAGTTTGGAGAAAGTTTCGCTTTTAGCAAAGGGAGATCTCCCGCGAGGCGAGGCGTCATGCCTGGGGAGCGGCTGAGCTCCGGCCTTTTATGTTTGGAACTTGTACATATACGTGTAGAAAACTTCGATGGCGTGATTCAGGCTTATCGTGACGTCACCCTGTGACGTGTGCGATGTCGCCACAACTTCCAGAGGATAGCCGGCGTACCCCACAAGTGGACCAGGATCTATAGGTTATTACTGTTACTCAGTAGTTGATAGATGTTTATTTCACAGTTTATCAGTCTGGTTTTACTGTACTTGGATTCCCGAGGTTTAGCAGTGTTTGCTTATCAAGCACTTGTGCAAATATTAACTCTGTGTAAATCATTTCTCGCCCACTATTGAAACAATGCATAATTAATATGACTTAAAATTTATTTATTTTAAATCTATTCAATATTCAAATGTTTTCGTTTTAATCATATCGTTTTTATAAAATAGATATCGTATGTAGTCTTACGGAATGATATCTGAGATTGCCCTGATGTGTGTCTGAATGTGTAATCCTTGAAAATCTACACAAACAACATATTATTCATCGTTGCAAACCATAACTGTCCCAATGCTGGGCTCAGATCCCCTCTCATAATGTGAAGTACAGGCAGTTCACCGCGCTTGCCAAGTGAGGATTGGCGGACTTCACACACCTTTGAGAACATTGTGGAAAACTGTCGGGTGTGCAGGTTTCCTCTGAAGCAAGTAATCATAGTGTTAATTATCGTAGTCTAATACGCACATGAATAAATAAATAATAAATCATAAATAACGCTACACACTCATAGCCCCACACTAGGATTCCCTGTGTCGTGGGTGCCATGGACAACACACAAGACAGGAACACACACACTCAGACCAAGAACGGAAATTTAAATTTATCATTCAAATTGCCGTCTCGCTGGGAATCGAACCCAGGACCCTCGGAACGGCGATCCGGCGTGCTAACCATTGCGCCATCCGGGTCGTCAAATCGAATAATTTTTGAAAATCTGAAGTGCGTGCAGGATTGAAATTACCTCCCAGTGCGGAAGGCCAATGTTCAAACCAAATAAATAATAAATATATTACAGACTTTTTAATTTCATCTATAAAATAATAAGACAATGAAAATAAGACGACTAACTTTGCGATAATGAATCCAGTGTAGGGACCAAAGAATTAACAAAGTTACTTATGCTCGAAGGACCATCTTTTTTTTGATGTGCGACCTGAAGCAACTACAATCGTTGTTTTTTAACACTTTCAAGTCTTCCCTTCTTACCACCTCTCTCTTTCGCTCTCTTTCTTCTCTTAAAATACCCAAGTCCAACAGTAGTACAGTAAATGCGTAAAAGAGTCCGTTTAAATAGGTGTGTCCATAACGTCGACTGCTAAAAGTAGAATACCTACAAATTGTTAGATTACATAAAGAACGTCATAATTGTCGTATGTTTATGTGTTTTGTCAATATCACGATATTGTACAATACGCAAAAATAGCTACAACGTGTCTGTTAATTTGCAAATGTATTTTACATCGATTCGATTCTACAATCGGAGTAGAATGAGTGGATGATCGCGCGACCGTTTTTGGGGAATATTGTCCACAGATTCGATAAAATTGTAGACATGGTATATTTTTTTTTAAATATACAGTCTGTGGGACTGACGTAATAGCCGACGGACCATCAGATGGTAAGTGGTCATCGAAGTCGCCTGTACACGAGCAATACCAGAGGAGTCGCCAATGTAACGCCGGCCCTGAAGGAGAAATA
Organism: Ochlodes sylvanus; assembly: GCA_905404295.2. Classification (NCBI taxonomy): domain Eukaryota; kingdom Metazoa; phylum Arthropoda; class Insecta; order Lepidoptera; family Hesperiidae; genus Ochlodes; species Ochlodes sylvanus. The sequence continues at coordinate 4,234,414 of FR990151.1, read as the reverse complement.
ATGTCATGTCAGCAGACGGTGTTAGAACTTTAGTTGGTTAGTTCGTTACTTGGTATTAGGACTGGGGCAGGAACTGTTAGTTGTTAGTCATAGTTAGTCCAGCTAGTAGTTGTTAGTAATAGTCTTGTTCTAATTCGACCACATATGTGTTGCTAGTGCTACCCTTGAGGACCCCCATCCCCCCAAATCCGAATTCTTTCGATGCTTCCTTGATACTGAATTACACTTCACATTGAAGGATAATTAACTCAGTTTTCTCTTTTAGAGGGCAACGAGCTAAATATTTTATATTGACGTTCGTCATTAATCAAGTAGTCAACAATTTCGAGGTTAAATGAATCATGTCCCAAAAAATTGTTTGATGTCTGCTATCTAAGCGTTTAATGACATTATTTTTTTCACTTGTTTGTTTTGTTCCAGACATCTTTCACGTCATTATATTATGTAACAGACTTGTGTTTGATTGTAACCAAATAGTCTTGTTCACGGCCTTCTGCTATAACTCGTCTTGGATCAGTCTCTTTGTAACTTAGTTTTTTGTATGGATTTAAGAAGCAAACAAGAACCAGCCTTCCTTTTGTCGCCCATGACCGACCCAACACAAGGCTCAAATCGGGACTAGGATGGTTAGTCCAGTTAGATGGTGTTATTAAGAATGTTAGTTGGTTAGTTTGTAACTAAGCTTCGATTAAAGATTGTTTCTATTTAACTTACAAGGCTTCGTTAGGTTTAATTGCAAAAGTGCAGTTACAGCCCCAAATAATACGATCTCTAACACGCACTCTCTTTAACGCAGCAAAAGATAGATAAGTTCCAGTTATAAGACCTCTTTCTATCTGACTAAGTTAGGTGTTCCATTAAGATTTTGCAGGACACCCAAAAGTATTTTTCTAAAAGGATTTTACTCTAATTTCGCTCGTATCCAGTGGCACTTTTTCGTTAGGACGTCACATCAATCCCCTTATTTATCTGGTTATTTTAGAAACTTTGGTGTTAAAGATGTGGCATCCAGTGGCACCTGTTCGACGTCACAGGTTATTCATTTTTGACACTCTAGTTTTAAAGATGTGAAAGTAAGATAATGTAAGCTTGTAAGATGCTCCATCTATCGTAAAGTCAGGCTCGAAACGAGCCCTAAACGAGCAGGGGCTCTGCGCATCCTATTGAACAGCAGACAAGGTTATGGCGCCCGGTCCCTCCTGTCAGAGGTCGCTGGACTTTCCACCTCCCAGTTCAATCAAGAGCGTACTTTCAGCTCATGGTTTGAACCCGGCGTGCAAGCTACATTTCTTGCTTGCGTCTTTGCTTCTTGCCGACGCATCAGTGATGCGTTAGATGTTGCTGTTGTCCATTAGCGACGGACCACTTACTGCAGACGACTCGTCTGTTTGTAGCCTGGCTTCAACCCATTAATGGCCCACTACTGAGCACGGGTCTCTCATATTTGAGGAGGCCTAGAGCATACTCCACCACGTGGTCAACCCAAATGTTAGATTTTTATTTATGCCGCCCGAAGGCATCCGACATGGCTTAACGACTGCTACCAAGTGGGAACAACTGGAGCCGACGGCGTTTACGTGCCCTTCGAAGCACGGAAGCGCCCAAAAAATTTTGCTACTAGCGGTCACTTTGCCACTATCGGTCACAACGGTTTGTAACCCATTAACATGAAATGGCAGCTAGACAGCAATTACCTTAGATTTGTTGATTCAGCGAAATTTGGGCAATGCAGATACGTTTATGGCGATTGTTCAAACAACGCTCAGTCAACACAGACCGAGACATTGCGTCTACGATAAGTAGAACGCAAACTGTTGAATTGCTTTATTACTTGGCTGATGCCCTGCTGTTTGCTAAGATATGATTTTCCTCGGTGATGGATCGTGTAATTTGTGTAGCGCCGATGGCTCCATTGTGCAAAATCAATTGAGTCAGGCTGGTCGTATTCTGGGTCCAAATTTCGGCAGATCTGAGACTCTTACTAGCAATTAGTATCTGGACTATTACTTACAACTACTGACAGAACTATCACTAACGGTTCCTGTCACATTCCTCATACGTACTAACGAACCTACCAACCAACATTCATAACACCGTCTGAGTTCAAAATACATTAAAGGTTTATTTGAATTCGGTTTCACATGACTTTCTACTCAAATCCTTGTGCTTCTGTTGCAAATTTTGATTAGAAACGTTTAACGGAATCAGCCTTTAAGCCAGATCTAAATTTTCATATCTCCGGTAACATACCACCTTCGACGGTGTCGTGAACAATAGGGTAGTTGACAGTAAGAAAATATTTTGAAGATTTCTATTTTTTATGGTAGCTTAATATTTACAAATGCGAATAATCGATCTTATTGATTAAATAAATCATGATTATTTAATATTTTTGAGAAATAAAATGCCGAAATTACAGTCACTAGTCACGTGACAGCGAACGCCAATACGACGCGTGACGTCACACGTTGCAAAACTAAACAAACTTGACATAGCATTTTGGTCTTTCCCCTCAACCAAACAGCTCTTCGTTTTCCAACATATGACGTCACACGAGTCGCCATGACAGTTTGACGCGTTTTTTGACGGAAACGTCAAATAGTTCATGAAAATATAAATTAAAATATGTTACAGTTAGTATTTTACTGAAATACTAATATATCAGTTAAATTAGACCATTTGGCAAACTATGATTTAGTTTTTCAAAATTAGTCAACTAGCCTATTATCGCGTATTACGTCAAGCGTCAAGTCACGTTTGATCCAACAATGCGATTGGCAGTGTGGGGTCGCGAATTGATTCACGCGTTCCCTGCGATTATCACCAGCGGCAATACTCGACGAACAACCACCCCGGAGCCTTAGATTTGTAATTAGCTTTCCTCCGCGGCTTCGCCCGCCAAAAATGCCGAAATATGTACATAAAATTTCATAAAATCCGAGAACTTTCATACTAAATTTGCACCCCCGTTTTACCCCCTTAGGGAGTGAATTTTCAAAAATCCTCTCTTAGTGCTCCCACAAAACCACAAACAAACGGACAAAAAACCCAAAAATCATTTTTTCGGGTTCTACTGCGATAATAAGGCCCCCAGTAATAGATTGTTTCATATATTTCCTATGTACAGAGATCAGTTACAGATTTGTTATATGTATAGATCTGTTTTAACCGGTTACCCGCTCGCTTCAATAATTATAATAAATGCTAATAGTGTTTTATTTACTCTGTGATTAATGTCAAAGTTATTATGTTTGTTCTAAACGTCTTGTTTACTCAAATAAATGTTAGTGTCATCGACTGGAGATATGGTGCGGGAATGTAATGCCTTTTCCGCGGATAGATGCGTTATCTGTTTGGTACGGTTGGCAGAAAAAGTGAAAACAATATTTTTAAATTCAATAAAAAATAATCAATGTAAAGAAACCTCACATTGTGAGAGACCAGTGCCCAGCAGTGGGACAGTTATGGGTCGCGATGATGATGATGAATGTAAAGAAAGAACTGTGCTAAATATCATACTCTGTCTGTATCAATACTACTATAGGGTACTCTATGGTCGTGAATTTTCAATGTTGGCAACCCTGCAAAGAAGTCCGCGTATTACTCTTCATAGTAATTTCTGTCAGCTAATCCCGGCAATAATTCGTATGCATTCGCGTACCCCACAGATAAACAAGACTACTCAAACAATCATATCATGAGACAAGATAAACAGAAAAATGAGATGATTACGAGACTTACAATATCAGTTTCTTCGCTAAACATCAAATTAAGTGATAATATAAGTAAATAAGAGAGGTTTAAATGAACAGAGCGTAATTCACGTTGAGTTGTAGTGGTTTGGTTCGAAGAAACGTAGCTCGTCTCAGGAACCTAACAAATGTAAGGTTTACTTTTAAACGGTTTAAAAGTAAAAATTATGACAATGTTAATACCCCAGTTAAGATTTTTTTGTGGATTAGTGTAAAACACTTGGATGGAGTAACAATTGGATTTACATCTGGAACTTAATGGATTTAAAGAGAATAAAAAAAACCATTTTAAGTGTCATACTTTTTTGTTTCAAAATATTTAGGGAACAACATTTTTTATCTATGATTTTTATATGGCAACATTGAATTTGTCCATACAGGGTGTCCCAAATGGATCGTATTTGCTTCTCGCCATGGACTTCAGGCTTTATATTCCCCAAAAGTTAGTATTCAAACACATGTTGTAACACTACACACATAATCGTAAAATATTCACGATTACGATCACGTCACCAATACTCAAACTGTAGCTTCACGAACTTCTTTTATTTTTTACAAGCTTTTATTTAACTTGCAACGTTTGTATGTATGTATGTGTATCCGGGTCAAATCTGACAAGCTGAATTAGCACTAATTCCTATTACTCTAAGGACTATACTTATAAAAGCGTATTTCAGTAATTCAGCCCATTAATTTTGTCTATGCGGACTGATGCACTAAGTATTCAAGTAGGTTACGTTTTAAATTTAGACATGCAACTATAAATGGTGAAATAAAAATGGGTAATATAAAAATGGTGTAAAAAGAGTTCTCCGTCAGGGTCGGCGTTGCACTGGTGACTCCCCTGGTGTTGCTCGTGTCCATAGGCGACGATGACCACTTACCATCAGGTGGCTTGTCTGCTTTTTTCGTCAGCCCTTCAGGCTATAAAAAAAAAAGTGAAAAAAAATATTTTACACGAGAGTACGCTTAAAAACTAGCAGTAGGAAGAAGCGAATTAAAGAGTGGCGACTCATTTTGTGCTGCACTTGTCCATAGCGTAGCCTGTCACCTTTTTGTCAGCCCTAAAAGCAATAAAAAAACGACTTATTTTCAAAGTTACTAAGGTTAAATAGTATCCGCTATTATTGGCAAGTCCGATCAGCCGGCATGACGATATTGAACCCCTAAGGGCGCGTTCACATAGAACGTCCGTTTTACTGGATCTGTTTTAACGGGTCGGTATTTCCGGTGTGTGTGGGATTTTTTACTGGATCCGGTATACTGGATTCTGTGTGAAATCGCTCATACAACTACATACGCTAATAACATATCCGTTTAAACGGATTCAGTAAAACGGATTGCTGTTTATTTTGTTGGATCGGTATTTTTTTACTGGATCCAGAATACTGGATTCTGTGTGAACACGCTCATACAACTACATACGCTACTAGCATCCAGTATTCCGGATCCAGTAAAACGGACGTTCTATGTGAACGCGCCCTAAGCCTACCCCTAGAGGTACACGATTACACTTTAAACAGCTATGATCTAAGTCAACAACTTATAAGACAATAAACGGGTGTTTGAACTTATGTACACGCGTTACGTTATTATGATAAACTGGTGTACAGTGTGAGCTTGTATTTCGAGCTAATTGAATATTTCAAATCTAGATGGCGATAATTTAACACTAACTCATATAATTACGCGTCACTGATAAGGAGCAGAAATTATAATGTCAGTGCATCTTCATAAGGTATTCATAATATTTTCTAACTTCTATACACAGATGTTAAAACGTTGATGTAAAACGTTGATGTAAAACGTTGATGTGAAACGTTGTTAGAGCGTTCGTGCCGGGGACATTTCCGTGTTTCCAGATGTAATCGTAATCTGTAATTATGGTTCCATTTTGCCGATTACGACTACGCATATTTCAAAATAGTTTGATCGTTGACGTACACGCTTACCGCACCCTTAGTAATATAATGGCCTAATTAAAAACGTAGTATTGTTGGAGCACACGTTTTAAACATTCTGGACGAGACATTTCAGCTTATTTTTCGTATAAAATGCTTATTACTTAGTTATAAGGTATAAGATGACATATAGATCAAAATAATTTCAAAAAATGTTTTGGCATCAATAACAATGCCTATATTAGATTTTTTTTATTGATTTAAGGCAGCAAACGAGCTTGCAGCACCACCTTCCGCTGCCGCCCATGACAACTGTGACCGACTTAGAAAAAGACTCATATGGGGACTGGGATAGTTAGTCCGGTTAGGTGACGGTGTTAGAACATCAATTGGTTAGTTTGTAACTTTTGTAAGTATGAGGACTGGGACCGGGACTGTTAGTGAATGTTAGTCCTGTTAGTTATTGTTAGTAATAGTCCAGTTAGTAAATGTTAGTAAGAGTCTCGTTATAATTCGGTCACAGATTTTTATAAAATATCCAATGTGTTATTATGAAAATACAGTAAATTGCACCCCAATCTTTTTAACTTTAAATTTTATTTTCAAATATTTGATTTAAAAAAGATTTGTTTTTAAGGTTTTATTAAATTACCATAAATAGATAAAAAAACATATAAATAAGTAGGTAAAGTAAAATATATTGTTAAAAAATTTAAAAAAAAACTACTTTTGAGTACGATTTGCTTTTAAAGCGTGTTTGTAGTTGTTGGCTTTTTTTAACTATATTAACAATACAAATCTTTATTTGTTTAATTAAATTTAAGTACAAAGTAAACCGTGGTTTAGAGTTTGAGATCACTTAATAAATCAAAAAGATGATTTGTTTGTGGTAGGTGACTCACCCTTCCATTATACATTGGGTTTTTGAGTTTTGTTGTTTGTTAGTGTGTGTATGTATGTGCATATGTGTGTGTGTATTTGTGTATGAGTATATACATATGTGCGTGTGTGTATGTTTTAAAATAAATCAGTAATTTAATCTTATCAATCTTCCAACACAGGCTACAATAACAGAAACGTGTACAGTGTTAAAAATTGTGAAAGTATTGAAAATTTGAACTATCGAATGTTACCAATTTAGTAGCTTCTCGTAAAATAAAAACTTTTTTTAAAGATTTGTACCTATACTGTACAATAAACTAAATATTCATAAAATTGACAATTATTGAACAAAACGACGCTTATACGGGAAAAAGGAAAAGGGTAATAAATAAAAAAAATATTTCACCCGTGTTTTGTAACAGAAGTGTATAAACTATCTAGTGAACAATACGTAATTAAAAACAAATTAAATAAGTGAAGTGAAAAACTTAGTTTGACTACGAAATAACTCGGAAACTAAATTAAAGTACCACTAGTGCCATCTGTTGAGGAAAACTTTATATACACAACGCCATCTAGCGGTGACAATCGCAAACCGAAGTGATCAAGACGCAACAATGGTGGAGGATACATCGCAGCAAGCTGACAGGGTGTCGGCTGCTGCTGTTCTGCAGTTTGCAGCGAGAGAGGCCAGGGAGGGGAGACGGTTCTCTGAGTTCGGCGCTCATGCCTTTGCGAGCATCACCTACAATGCTTACGGTATTAACTTCTTCTTCTTATTCGGTATCTTCATTGCTGAAGGTCGTGTCTAGCATGAAGTGTTGGTCACTCGGTGTACTAAACTTCTCCACGATCCTCTGTCTTCGGCGGTCTTTAAAGCTTGGGTAATTGGCAAGCCTGTGAGGGTCTCTACTAGGTCGGACCACCGGGTAGGTGAGCGACCGCGTGGTCTTCTCCCGTCGACCTTGCCAACTACGGTATTAACATGTCGACGCAAAAAGCAGAAACGTTGTAACCCACAAAATAAAAAATGTTCACCAGGGCCGATAAGCTTTTGAACACCGACCACACAGCCACTAGACTCGTAATGTTTGATGACTAGCTGAGGTAAGACGAGCGGGGGGACTGGCTAATTCAACGCTCTGATTGGCTAATTCAAGGCCACACGAAACGTTGGAAAGAAATAGATTAATTTAAGCAACGCAAAAGAATGAGACGGCACGAATTTATATCGGTACTATAATACTGATGTGTTGTTTGAAACCATTCGCCTGTTATTAGGAGTCTAGTGGCTGTGTGGTCGGTGCTTTTGAGATTTCAGCAGATTAAGTATAAAATTAGGGTTAATTTAAATGCTGTAAAAATATATTGGTCGTAGAGCCACGAGATTTGATTTTTTCTGATTCCGAATCTGCAATACAAAAAAGAAAGTCATGGGTGTGGATTACAACGTTTTCGCTTTATTGCGTCGAAGTATATTTTCCATTTATGATAAGGACGGTAGCTAGATGGGTTTTAGCCCAAGCATAGAGCATAGATACAAAAGATATCTCTACATACCACGACGACCCGGATGGCGCAATGGTTAACACGCCGGATCGCCGCTCCGAGGGTCCTGGGTTCGATTCCCAGCGAGGCAGAAATTTGAATGATGAATTCAATTTCCGTTCTTGGTCTGGGTGTGTGTGTTCTTGTCTTGTGTTGTCCATGGCACCCGCGACACAGTATCCTAGTGTGGGGCTATGAGTGTGTAGCGTTATTTATTTATTTAAATTTGTCCATCTCATTTATGACCAACTTAGTCTTTAGATGCTATGCTTGTGGGTGTCGTCTATACAAGAGCGAATACTAAGTTGAGGAGGCTTTTACGCTTTTACTAAGTAACTGCGCTTTACCGTCTAAGATCACCTCCAGTTACCATCAAATGAGAATTTCGTTACCTATAAACCAAAAATACCATCCAAAATTTCTAAGTTACACAAAAATATTGGTCTTAGTAATTTTTAAAACTTCGCCAAAGATCCCTTTAGATTTGAAAGTTGTTTTACTATAGCTGGCTAGCTACTACTGTTTTCCCTTTTTTTGTTAATGCTTCACAACAATCCGGCTGGGGGTTTGAGAGCAGGCACTTTTTACTTACTTTGGATTAACAGATGTCCATAGACAACAGTAATCAACTTAACTTTAGGTGGATATATTGAAGAAAATGACTGATATAGTCTCCTAGATGTTCAGAGTCTAAAACTTGATAATAAACATGGACTTTTGATAGAACATCTAGATCTAAATCTAGATACGTCTTACAAACAAACTGCCAGCAATTTGCAACATCCTCATTCGCGAAGACAATAATACCGAGGGACGCTTCACCAGTTTTAACCTGTTTTAGTTAACGCTCGTACAGGGCAAAGAGTAACAGATATACATATTACTGGATCGTGCTTGTGAAATAGGACTTGGCTGTTCAGAGCGTTGTCTTTGCCGATATCACTGAGACATTATGACCTGTCGATAATTTAAAGTTTATCTAATCTATTGTCGCTAACCAGCCGGAAGGTTGGTTCCTCTGAGCAATGTAGTTCATTACTGATTGATATTTATTATTATGATTATAATGGCGTCCCCTCTATTCACCTCTCGCTTGCACACTGTTTCTGTCTATAGTCCGTAGACGGAGAAGATTATAGACTAATGGATGCCATCTATCGCACTTACACAAGAAAAAGAAGAACTTACGCGAAAAAAACGAGCAGAATGATAGTATGTTTTGTCTCACGTTCTGCGTGACGGTATTTAAGGTTTCAGTACGACTTACAGTATTGCCAGTATCAGCATTCGACATTGCTCACTTGTTTAAAGAATCACACCTAACAATTTTCGATTAGGGTACTATGAGAAAGATTTCCCGAAAGGAAACAAGGGTGGAAAAATATGTAGCTAACTAAATGTTGAAAATTAATAGGTAGTAGAGCCTAGAGCATCAATACATTCTCTGAACATATCAATTAATTGAATTAATTAACTATTCCCAGAATTCAAAAGGTCATGACAGTTCTGTTAACCGGATCGTATTTGTCAAAACAAATACACAGTGTGTAATAATATAATTGAACGCGTCAATTACTCTGTCTGTCTGTAGGTACAAACGATATTGGAGTCGTGGAGTAAACAACGTTTATCGGCGGTCAAGGGTTGTAATTAACAATTGCTTGAACTGGATTGGGTGGCCTTATCGCCGAAGCTCTTTTTGTCCAACGACACATGCGATGCTAGAATGATTGATTTGAAGTTTTTTCTTGGTGGAAGATAAAAGTACAGATGCACATGCTTTTAAAAAGCATGCTTCTTAAGCATGATTGAAATGAGCATGCTCTTCAGTTGTATACATTTGCTTGAAATACGCAAGCTGATAGACAATACGGATAGGATGTTTTGCATGGAGACGTGCTCAAAGCACGCACCCTTCCACTTCGTTCTGTGCCCCCCTTCCACCCGCGCCGCAGGTGCATGCTCGATAAACGCACGACTGTTGATTTCTGAGCATACTCAAAATAAGCATGCCTAATTCGAGCAAAGCAAGTATACAAGTGCTTGTAAGTAGTAAGCGCTCACTAAAAGCATGCTTTCGTGCTTAAAATAAGCATGTATATCTGTACCTCAATCTCCGATTTAAATGTTGCTGCATTTATTTCTGAACGTTCACACAATATACTCGATGTATTATCGATAATATTAGATTACGGTGACCGTTTCCCATCAGGTGGTTAATCTGCTAGTAATGTAATCCGAAATGTAATGTAATCCTTCAGTCAGTTGCCTAGCAACTGACGCATGCAGTAAAGGACAGCTTATTTTTCAAATAATAAAATCAAATTAATTACTAATGACAAACACGTTTTTGTAATTTTATAAACATTTTATCAACCGCAGAAATTCAGTTACAACAACAAACCGTTGAATCGTTCTATTATGCTCCCGTTTCACGCTTACTGCGCATGCGCGATTAGAGAGAGATAGAGAAGGTAACACATCTTCTCTCTTTCTAACCGAGGAACAGTTGGAACCCCTGCTCTATCTGTAAAACCTCTATGGTTAGGTACTTGTTATTATAGTGTCACTTTGTTACTTGTTATGGTTAACTATTAAATTGATCATGAGTAGAATTAACATACCATAATGTTCAGAAGTTCAAAACTTCATAACAAAACAATTTCTTACAAAGAAATGTATAGGGAGAATCACAGATTCTATTGAGTACGTACAGCGAGCACATTCAGTACAATATATTCATTTCTAGAGAAGGTAATAATAAGAAAAAAAAAATGTTTAATTTTGCTAAGAAGTATTCAATGTCCTGGATATTGAATACTTCTTAGCGGAATTTAATTTCACGAATTGCATTTACAAATGGAACTTTGCGAGGTTTTTTCAACGAAAAGTCGTTGATGATTTCGCTGAAATCTAGCTCCCGGAGTGAATCACTTTCAATACTAAATATAAAAAACATATAAAATATAGCCGGTTTGGTCCCATCATCGTTCGGAGCCTATTTTTTATAATTTTCTTTTTTCCAGTGCAATCCGAGACCATCAAAACCAAGTATATCCGTAGTTTAATTTTAATGTTCGGAAAAGTAGCTTTAAGTTTTGATTTTTAGAATGCGGTAGTAAAAAAGCTGTTTAAATTGGTCTTTTCCGTAATCTTTATTGTGTAAGTCTATTAAAGATACAAATTGAACCAACTCATTACCAAGGCAAGGTTCTAAATCGTCTTTGTAATCTTTTACAAATTCCTCTGCAGCGGCATACATATTTGTAGCGTCAATCTCTTCCAGCTGATTGAGGAAGCCAAATCTCGAACGAACAACTTCGTACGCAATCTTTCAGTGAGATAAACACAAAGTTGATCAGTCACTGGGATACAACCGGATACTTTAAATTTGTCTCTGGGTAACAGATTAATTATTGCGTCTTGTTATTCCATGTAATCAAGTTGATTTAATTACACACTGCTTTTTCTGATATGTGATAAAACGTATTCGTCGGTATTTGATATTTGTTTAGCTGCTTCGTATTTATCAAAATGGTCTTCTTTCAGTAGATAGTGTCGTTTAAAAATTTCGATTCAAGTGTTTCGTGAAATATTTTTTAAATTTTTGAGCTCGAAGAGGCGAGAAGTTATAAGGATGACCTGCAGGGTCAACCGTTTTTCGGATTTTTTTACACATTAAAAAAAGAATTGCAACTGAAATGCTCGATCAAATCAAATATTGATGTGAAGTTGCCATTTAGGTACTAAATGGCAACTTGCAATCAGTGCTTTCTGATATACCTATCATTCACAATATTATTATTGTTTGTCCATTATGAAGAACTCTCAGGTGCGGAGGTGGTGTTTCTCACGATGTTTTCATGCAATTGATAATTGTTCTAATACGCACATTATTTTAAATATTAGAGATGCGTGCAGAATTCGAACCAAGCTTGTCCGGGAGTCCAACGTTTAGGCTGGGCGTATGCTGGAACGCAGGCGACGCAGTTCCACGCAGCGCAGAACTGAGCAGATTTTGTAAAGTATGGAACGTCACTGAGCTACTTATGCTGCAGCAGCTACTTATGCTGCTACGACGCAGGCACGTCAGACGTTGACATGTGTCAGTCCTGCTCTGCGTCCCGTTGTAGAGCCGGCACAGATTTCAGCGCGACGCGCGGCGTAGTTTTGTTGCAATGACAGTCATGACAGAACGTTTAATAGAATCATTGTCAAACGTCTATTCTTTGTACTAGCTAAGATGCGAATGAGTTGCGTATCATAATACGGAGGGGGCACATGTCTGCCTCAACTGCCCTGAGGTGTACTGAACTGCGATTTGCTGTACTGCGTCGCCTGCATTCCAGCATACGCCTAGCCTTAAAAGGTTGTGGGTGCGTGAGTTTTTCAACAGCGAAAGGGTTATATATGACATTAGTTTTACCCCATTCTCTGGCAGCGTGTACGATGTTATCGATCAATACGTAGTTAATTAAAGGGTTCGCAAATACTTTAATGAGCAGTTGTGGTTAATAATAACCCATTTGATTTAGAAATACATGTCAGTTGTTGAAAACCCTACAAAATAATTTTAATGGCTTTTTACATGAATTCCATGCCCATCATGAAGTATAGATATCCCTTGGCTTTCACTAGTTGCAAATTCAGCGATATATTGTCCAAAACAGTTATGTGGATGACAACCTTATAAGAAGTCACATGTTTCAAAAACTGCCTAAGAACACGATCTTGAGATATCAAATTATATTGCATTGTACACGCGCCCAGCGACTTGCCGCGCCTCGTCATTTAAATTAGATTCTGATGTAAATAAATTAAGCCGTATGTACCTAAGGACAGTTATGTAGATAACTTGATTGTCAGTGTTTGTTTGTTTGTTTTGTAGGAAGTGGTCTAGGTGTTTGAAATGTTCTGTGTGTTTTATTTAATTTTGAGAGTAAGGAAATATTTTGCATCAATTATGCGGAAAAGGGCTTTTTATGTTGGTTGTAATTAAATATTTCCTGGTTAGCTTTACGCGTTGTTCGCCTGACCTTGGTGGAGCAGTATGACATCGGGGGGACTATTTAGTACTTAATGGATACGAAAATTGTGATTTGAATTTGACTTTTTTATTTGAAAGAACTCCTTAATAATTAGTAGCATTGGAATGGAACAAAGTTAAATACACTTACTTGACCAGGCAATTACCACACTGACAAGGCCAATTACGACAGGTGATTGTAATTTTTTTTTTTAATTACAGCTACGCTTGGCGACATGGGCGGCAGCGGTACCAGCTCGTCGTCGTCGCACATGTCGCCGGGTTGGCCGGTGAACGACTTAGACCTGGACCTATCTGGAGAATTATCTATGAAGTAAGTGTCTCCTCTCATACCTAATTTAATGACCTCGTAGCCTAGTCGTAGTGAGATAGTGAACATGCTTACGAATTGAGAGGTCCCGGGTTAGATTCCCGGCCGGGGAAGTATAAATCATTATTGTATTAAATTATTATAATACGGACATGATATTTTATAATTGAAATCTTTATTTTAGTATAAATTAACACGTGAAGCACTTTGTACTGTATGTGTGTACCGCAGAGCGGGTAACTAGTCCACATAAAGTTCTCTGGAACCTTTTAAGTTATGCGGAATTAATACCCACCAAAGTGCTATCAGATCTATATTAGCTATCAGTTAATCTAATTAGCCTACTAGCCGCACTAGAGCAGCGTGGTGGAGTATGCTCTAGGCCTCCTCAGGTATGAGGAGAGACCCGTGCTCAGTAGTGGGCCATTAATGGGTTGAAGCCAATCTAATAAGCTATCAGATCTGTCTGTGCCTGGGAGCTGTGGTTACACCCAAATTGTTCCTCGGTCCCACAGCGAAGCCCTGCTGGCGCTTCCGTCGCTGCCGGTGTTCAAGCAAGAGGCGCCGTCGCCCACCGGGGCAGTGCTGTCTCCACCGCGTCGCATCTGGCCTCCACGCAGACCTGATGAGAGACAGGTATCAGCTTCAACGTAAACGTCCTATTGCAGAATATCTGATTACTGTCTATAGCTTTTTTATGGAATTAACATGCAAATGAACTTGCAGCACCACCTTCCACTGCCGCTAATGATAACGGTCGTCGGTTATTTTAACGTATGTCTGTTTGTGTGTCAGATCACAAGCATGGTCGTGGACGGTGGTCGCGAGCCGATGGACGAGGGCTGCCAGCAACCACCTTCGCACAACGGCAACATGATGAACCAGCATTGTAAGTACACTGAAATACAATACAAATTATCTATTGTTTAAAAAACAGCAAAAAGTCCCGAAATAAAATCATTAAACAATACTAAAAGTTAGGGACATAAGTAAAGGATATGAATGGGGTCGGACGCAGCGGGTACTCACGATTTTTTGTATTTTTAGCAATTTTTCCAAACAATTCGTGTAATGTCGAACACCCCAGATACGATTGTTCATACGCAAGAAGCAAGAAGTTACAGGACTCCGTAGGTCAATTAAAATTCGATTGAACGTACCTACGGTGACGGTAGATGATGGTGCATGACCGTTGTTACAGCCAACAGTCCGGAGGGTATGCAGTGCCAGCCGACCATGCCGCCGGGTGGTGTTCTGACCATCAACGGCTACGGATCACCCAACTCGCAGGAGAACAAAAGTATGTGTTAAAAAACATTTTACAAACATTCATACGTACATACGTATGAAGCTAATAGAAGCGTGTTAATAATAATAATGATTAAGAATGATTTGACGACCCGGATGGCGCAATGGTTAACACGCCGGATCGCTGTTCCGAGGGTTCTGGGTTCGATTTCCAGCGAGGTGGAAATTTGAATGATGAATTTAAATTTCCGTTCTCGTGTGTGTGTTCTTGTCTTGTGTGTTGTCCATGGCACCCACGAGCCCATGACACGGGGAATTTTAATGTGGGGCTATGAGACTATGAGTGTGTAGCGTTAATATTATTGTTAATTTCCTCGTAGCGAAGCGAAGTTTTTCATTAAATATGTTGGTTGTCCATAGATGGTGGTCTCCTGATGTGTTCACCGGTGAGCTCGCTCGACGGGTTCCTGCACTCGCCGATGCAGTCGCGCTCCGAGCCCAGCTTCAAGGATGACACCAGGTCAGCCCCATAGATATATAATATACATAGATTGGGTATAAGAGTAAAAGAGAGCTACCGAAGCTTCCGGTATTTTGATGTGTTAGAAAGAGAATAACGCTTCAAACGAGACCTTAGTTTATTTGATCAGTGTCCCAACAGTCAATTTGTGTTGTGGACATACACTACATTGTTTGGCGAATATTAACGTTAAACTAAAGTGCTTATCAGTGTTGTTAAAACGTTATTACGATGGGTACTTGGAGTTTTAGGTATTAAAGTGAAGTTAAACCAATTTACTTAGGCGATTAAAACCATTTTCGATGCACACATTGACACATCACGCACACACGAACAATTGGTTTATGGTCTCATTCGATAGTTTCTACATTGCCAATCTATGTACCGTATACTACATCTATGGTCAGTCCCAATCTGTTTGGACTGCAATGGCCACTTGAGGGTGTCGTCTAAAGATCCCGAAGTGATTCAGGATACAGGACGGTGAAGCGAAGACCCTGTTCCATATTCAAATTCAAAATCTTTTAATCGTGTGGGTATTTTTATAATCTTATGAACATGATGATGATACCTACTATAAATACGGTAGAAAAGGAAGTAGATAGAAAAGAAGTAGTGCGCGAAAAGTCGGCTAATTGTTGTAATTTTTATTAGCTATCTTTTTTGTGTCATAAGTTCCGTAAGTATCTGTTTCGACGAAATGTTCGACCGTATGATGATGTGCTTATTAATAGTTGAAAAAACCGCATCGAAATCGGTCCATCCGTTTGATTGCTACGATGCCACAGACAGACAGACATCGACGTCAAACTTATAACACCCCCCTTTTGCGTGGGGGGTTAAAAATAAACAAATTGAATAAAAACCACGTTTGTTTTGTGTTTTTGCACCAAGATGGACAAATTCCCAGATGGTAAGCGGCCACAGCTGTTTTTGGGAAGACACCAAGTACGACCGAGTCGTTTGCTGGTGAGTTACCGTCCGCCTGACTCACGACCGCAACCGTTGCTTGGTACATGATCGTTCACGATCTAACATCGTAATTAGGAAACGAAAATGTCTCATGCATTCAAATGGCTGTCCAATCAAAGATGATTAGTAGTGCCAAATTAGTTAATGTAACATTCTGAAATTTAAGGTTATCAGCTATTGATATATAAAACAAACTTCATGTAATTAAGTTTTAATTGGCAAAATTAGGAAAGCAATGAAGTTTAAGTGATAACCCCCCCCCCCCCTCCATCTCATCTCCCTCGTTCCTCTTCCATCTCTCCCTTCCTCTGCTACCTTCTCTCCGTTCCTCTCGCACCTTCTCCCTTTATCTCCCACCCTCTCCCTTCCTCTCCCACCCTCTCCGTTCCTCTCCCACCCACTCCCATCCCCACCCACCTTCACCGACTCCCAGCATCTCAAAAGCACATCCACCGTCCATAACTCGCCTCACACCACCAACGGCTGACCACGACCGTCTCCCCGCCCTGCAGGTTCCAGTACGTGCTGGCGGCGGCGACGTCGATAGCGACCAAGCAGAACGAGGAGACGCTGACGTACCTCAACCAGGGCCAGCCGTACGAGATCAAACTGAAGAAGCTGGGGGATCTGTCGCACTACAAGGGGAAGATATTGAAGGTACGCTCGATGATGGCATACCTCATTCAATAAACTAGGAGTAGAACGGCATTTTTATAGACGCCATGAGAAGGGGTTATTCGATAGGTTACAGGATATACTTTTTTATATGCTCTTGTTAGTCGTCAAGGGTCCTGAAGCAACACATCTGTGAACGAATTAGGACGAGACTCTTGTTAACAATTACTAACTGGACTATTACTAACAACATCTAACACGACTAACTATCACTAACAGTCCCTGCCCTAGTCCTCATAGCTACTAACGAACTGACTAAACAAAAATTCTTAATAACACTGTCTATTAACTGATCTAACCATCCTAGTCCCGATGTGAGTCTTGTTCTGTGTCGGTCACAGTTGTCATGGCAGCAGCGGTGGGATGGCGTAGCAACCCGTAGCTATCCCACTGCTGGCCACAAGTCTTCTCTCACAATATATCAGCAAGTCATAGTCCACCACGCTGGCCAACCTTATATTAGCGGACTTCACAAACCTTTGAGAACACTATGGAAAACCTCGCGAGGAAATCCGAGAGGTTCCTCGCGAGGTTTTTCTTTCAATTCAACCTCTGCGAACTTAAATCTATAAAAAAGAGTATCATAGGAAATTTGCTGCAGAAATCAATATACATTTTATCTCATGTTTTACAGAGCGTAATCAAAATCTGCTTCCACGAGCGTCGTCTCCAGTACATGGAGCGGGAACAGATCGCCCAGTGGCACGCCGAGCGGCCCGGCGAGCGGATTGTGGAGGTAGCGACCCGTTGTTGACTTATTGGATCGTTGTTAAGACGTAAAATTTCAAACTCGTTTACTTTGGTAGTTGTTTATATGATGTATTCTGTTGTTAAAAATGACTACAAAGTTTTCTTTGGGCTTGGATATACAGGGTCTTTATTAATAATCGACGTTTTATCATCATCATCACAACCCATAACTGTTTCACTGCTGGGCACGGATCTCCTCTCACAATGTGATGGGTACAGGCCATAGTCCACCACGCTGGTCAAGTGCGGATTGCTGGATTTCACACATCTTTGAGAACATTATGGAGAACTCTCGGGAGTGCAGGTTTCCTCACGATGTTTTCCTTCACCGAAGCAAGTGATAATTAAATTTTTAATACGTACATAATTTTTGACGTTTTATACATTTTTAAAATTAGATGAGTCCAAAGGAAGTTTATAATTCTATGTCATATTCTATATACAAAGATTCAGGTGAATCCATTGAAGAAATAAGTAAATCAGTTTATCCCCTTTTTATCCCCATAGGGGGGGATTTCCAAAAATCCTCTCTTAGTGCTCCCCTACACTCCCCAAGGAACATAGACGCCTTTCAGCTTGTTGCGTTCAGTGGATTCGGCTGTGCGTTGTCTGTCAGTCGCTCAGTAACGGAACAGTTTTATATAATCTATTGATTGATAAAAATAAATTAGACTAAACATATTACATTTCATATTAAATTCAACTTAAACGAAATTTCACAAAATGTTGGTAGGTAATAAGATTAAGGGCCTGTTTCACCGGTTACGGATAAAGTTCCGGATAGCCTATTAGGAACTTAACTCCCAAATAAACTACAACTTTTGGTTTCACAGGTCTCGGATAGAAGTATCTGACAAATAAAGTGTTGGTTATGATAACTGCCACTTCAAGTGGCTGTTAGAGGCGTTAAGCGACGGATAAAAAATCTGTCAAGTCAAATGGCGGAAACGAAAAAAATAAAATGACACATGTCTTGCGTTTTGTTTCTATAAACACATTTAGAATTTGAATACCTAGTAAAGCATAGGAATCCAACTATTTCCGTTCTTTATTGATAAATTAAACTTGATAATATAATAAAACTTGACTTGGATTATTTTGATCAAAAAGTATTTTATTATTTAGGTTTTTAAAATTGTTTTCAAATGACGATAATTTACGTAGTAGTAACGAAACGCAAAAAAGCGACGTTGCCGTTCCGTCAACTGTCAACTTTATGTATCAGTTAAATTATCCGGGAGTTAGATGGTGAAACAGAAAAAAGTTATTAGCAGCCTATAATAGGTAGATAGCATTAAATGTCAGATAACTATCCGGAACTTTATATGTAACCGGTGAAACAGGCCCTAAATAAATTGATAAATAGTTCCGTGTATAAATCAGTAGTAATACTAGTAATACACGCCCCAACCCCCTCAGGTGGACGTACCCCTGTCGTACGGGGTGATCCGGGTGGAGCAGCCGGCCAACCTCAACTCCCTGCACGTCTACTGGGACCCCACTAAGGACGTCGGGGTGTACATCAAGGTGAGCGATTGATATCGTTAGATGGCTATAGATAAGGCTTGTTTTTTTAAAACTGGCGTTTGATCGGCTGTATCATAATAAACTATTTACAAGGACGACGCCGTAGCCTAGTTGGTAGTGGCCCTGCCTGCGAAGCTGGCAGCGGGTTCGATTCCCGGCCGGGGTAGATGTTTATGTGACAGATAAATGTTTGTTCTCGGATCATGGGTGTTAGTGATGTGTTATTGATGTATGTCGTTCATGCCATACGACACAGGGAATCCTAGTGCAAGGGTGTGAGTGTGTTAACGTTTATTTATTAATTACTTTTTATTTTGTTATTTATTTATTATTTACCCCTATAAGTGAAGTAACACTTATCAATTGTTGCGTGAAATTGTTTTACGCTTGCCATTGTGTCTACTTTGTTGGTGTAACTTAAATAAATAAATAAATATGCGTGCAATTCACACGTGCTAGAAGTGAAACTTAAAAAAACGAATACTGTCAGTCGAAATATTGATGTTTTGCTTTGCTTACGTAAGCCACCATTTTGCCGATGCTTCCTATCTCATTTTCTCCCACTTTAAAATGTGTCTGTATCTTTGTCTTTTCCGTTTCATTTTATTTGCGCGTCATTTCCGTTTCACCGAATTCCAAATCACAACGACACGAACAAAAAATTACATAACTCAATTTCTGCATCAAAAAATCAATATTCTTCTTCTTTTGGTGCCTCTCCAACTAGTGAAGGTTGGCTGTCAGCTCCGCATATCTCTCCCGGTCCCTTGCCAGGTGTAAAAGCTCCGAGGAACTAGCGATCCCAGTCCACTCACGGATGTCACGCAACCATGATTTCTTCCTCCGACCAACGCTCTTGCCCGCCACTTTGCCCATCATAATCAGTTGCAACAGTTCGTATGTTTCGTTTGTAAGCACGCGACCTCAAAATCAATGTGAAAAACTCAATGAATCGATCAAAACACGACGTCTGCAGGTGAACTGTATATCGACGGAGTTCACGGCGAAGAAGCACGGCGGCGAGAAGGGCGTCCCGTTCCGCATCCAGGTGGAGACGTATCTGTCCACCGACGACGCGAGGCTGCACGCCGCCGCCTGTCAGATTAAGGTAGCCTTGCGGTTCTTTACATACGTACTACTGTGTGGGTACTTGTGAAATTATTGTACTATGTGGGTACTTGTGAAATTATTGTACTGTGTGGGTATTTGTAAAATTTTTGTACTATGTGGGTATTTGTGAAATTAATGTACTGTGTGGGTACTTGTGAAATTATTGTACTATGTGGGTACTTGTGAAATTATTGTACTGTGTGGGTATTTGTAAAATTTTTGTACTATGTGGGTATTTGTGAAATTAATGTACTGTGTGGGTACTTGTGAAATTATTGTACTATGTGGGTATTTGTGAAATTTTTGTACTGTGTGGGTATTTGTGAAATTAATGTACTGTGTGGGTATTTGTGAAATTTTTGTACTATGTGCATTGACATAAATACTATGGACTTAGGGTCTCCTACTAAAATCGCGAAAATAATGTCCCAGTTTGACATCACAAGAATTTAAATGTTTACAAGGTAATTTAAGCACTAAAATCATTATATCACGGTTTCATTTCGATTGCAACAAACACTGATACATCAATGACACCTTATGATACTTCGAGTGCTCAACACACCATAATCACCATATGCAGCTCATAGTGAAATAAAACGCGACTAATAAAGTAATAGAGTAGTGTTTATTTAAAATAATACATTATTTATTTTTATTTTTATTACACATTAATTACATTTTTTAACTGAAACTTTTTTCGGAACGTTATGAATTAGATTCAATGAAACAAAAAAGAGTAATGAAAAAGATACAACTTATGAAATGAAATATAATGAAATTTATTCGAAGTTGGTTTTTTACAAACACTTTTCGAAAATCAATCTACGCCATCGCTTTAACAAATCCCTACCGTGAGTAGTCTTGGAAGAAGAAGCGGCAAGAAACTTCCAAGAAGCTTTTTTTTGCTACTCACATTACAGATAGCACTTACTACTACTTACTAGCTAGAATATCAAACTCATGTCCAAGCATTTTTATCTTTAAAATAAACATCAAGTTTGTAATAACCTTTCGTCATAAGTATGACTTTGACATAAATTTTTGACATGAAATTTACAGTATGGCATTTCCGTCAATTCGAACGGAATTTTACTATAGATTTTAATACATCTACCCATGAACGAACCACCAGTTTAACCACCAGTCTAAGTCTGAAGTTTAGCCTTGTTCCTAGTATTAATCACGTGAACATCACTCTTCTTAAGGGAACTGTCATAGTATTTTTAACGTACATTTGTACATTTGTTTGTAAAGTACATTTGATAACATTATCAAAAATTACATATCTGTCTTAATGGTTTTTCTATTAATATATTCGTTCTTACAGGCTATTTTGTAATTATCTTACCGCATTATCATCATCTATACTTGTAATTTAATTTTCATTTGATAGGTCAGTGGCAGTCGCTCTATTAGCATCATCAGTTAACTATAAAGAAACAAATAATTACGGTTGAAATATTAAGTAGAAACATACACGTTATTTTTTGTAAACCATAAAGCCCAATAAGGTGAAGAGTAAGGTATAAACCAAGTGGTATTTACTTGCAATGTTGGCACAGCTGTGTTTTTTATTCTTCTTATGCCTTTGCACGTTATGTACATGTCATCTTCTTTAAAATGATCCGAGCATACAACGTGGGCTGCTTTCGGCATAAAATATTCTTCCTCTCGCGATGTAGCAATAATACTTCTTCATGCTTAACAACGTATTGGGTCTAAAGGAAATCTAGAAGAAATATATTTTATTGTACTAAAAAAAATTTAAACATAATCTATTTATATAACATCAACAGCGACTCTATGGAAACTTTTGTTCTATATCTTGCATTTATTCGTTTAATATTGTGCAATCGTGAAATCGTGCAAAATAATTTAAACTAAAGTAATGGATATGTTTATCTCTTTCTGACTACAGTCTGTATAGTGAGAAGACAAAGACAAAGATATATTTTTGATTCTTTTGAGTGATTCTGAGATTTATTTACGAAATTAATTCGATTTAAAATAAAATAGTGTGTATTCGTAGCAAACCAATACTTTAAAAGATAAAACAATGTTTTACTTACCGAAAATATGATATACCATCGGCTTTTTTCACTTTACTTGCGTAGTTTTTACACGATTTCAAAATACAATACGGCATCGTTGATGTCTAGTTGTCAGCACGGTCAAAAAGTGACTAACGGGGCATTGTTGTTCTACTTGCGTATTGTTGTTGAGTTGGCTCGGACATTTTTTTGCGCGGACCGTGCGTCCATAGTAATATCATATGTCAATGACTATGTGGGTATTTGTGAAAATATTACACTTGAACACAGATGGGCAGAGTGTAATCATGATTGCCGATTACAATTGCATCTGGGGGTGCGGAAAAGCCCCCGACCAGAGCGCTCCAACTACCTTTTCACAAACATGTCATCGTACTTTCAAACCTTCCTAGTTTAGACCTGGATAATGCCAGAGTGTGTTAAAATTTTCTGCATACCAAATTTCAGCTTTCTAGGTCTTCGGGAAGTAAGTACCCTAGGGATTTTGACGGGTGAGTGAGTCAGTGACAAATTTTGACATATGTATGTATTTTAGGTGTTAATACAATTTAAAGTATTGAAACTAAACAAACGAACCTTTGTAGTTTGCTAACTGCATCTGATTCTGAAAAAACGAATACTTCAAGAACGCTTCTTGGTGGAGGCATTTCGGTGCCCTCCAGATGTAATCACTCTATGTAATCATGATTATATTCCGCCCGTCTCTGACCCCCAGTGGCCACTGACTGGTGACCGCTTTAACACGACGTCTCGTCCGTCCCCGCCAGGTGTTCAAGCTGAAGGGCGCCGACCGCAAGCACAAGCAGGACCGCGAGAAGGTGAGCCGGCGGCACCCGGCCGACCTGCAGAAGTTCCAGCCGGGCTGCGACGCCACCGTGCTGACCACGGTGAGTGGTGCGACCGTCCGCCACGAGTGTACAGTGACAACTTTAGTTGGCGCTGTGGTTGACGATAGTTTTGGTTTATCGCAAATTTTATAAATTATATGGCAACTTTATAAATAATGTAGCAACTTTATAAATTATGTTGCAACTTTATAAATTATGTAGCAACTTTATGAATTTACTAGGAACTTTATAAATTAAGTAGTATCTTTAGAAATTTACTAGGAACTTTATAAATTAAGTGGCAACTATTAAAATACCTAACAACTTTATAAATTAGCTAATAATATTTTCGCATTGATTTTGAAGCTGTTACGGAAATCAGGCAACTTAAAATCGAAAATACACGTCATCTTTCCCTGTCGCGAGGGAAAATAGTTTTTTTAAATTAGATTTTAGTAATTGTGATTACCTTACTTATTACATCTTATTTAATTTTATGGAAATAAGGAAGAACTTCTGTTTCTTTAAGTCTTCTGTAATTTCAAAAACTTGTCAACAGTTGTCAAATGACGCGTTGATGCCGCCGCCGCTGGTGACCACCTCGCCGCCGTACTCGCCGGAAATGTGGTAAGTAGATTTGTATTTATTTACCACGAGCTGTGCCCGCGACTTCGTCCGCGTGGAATTTAACAAAAAAAATCTAAAATAAAAGTAGCCTAAGTTACTCCTTATGACATCATCAATCGGCCAGTGAAACTCCCGTCAAAATTGGTCCAGCCGTTCCAGAGATTAGCCGGAACAAACAGACAGACAGACAGACAAAAATTGTAAAAAATGTTATTTTGGTGTATGTACCGTATATATATTCATATACATGTAGTAAAAAACGGTTATTTCAATATTACAAACAGACACTCCCAATTTTATTTATTTGTATAGATGTTTTTAGAGCAGTTAGATGTTTTTAGAGCTGTTAGATGTTGTTAGTTGTTAGTAAGAGATGCCCTATTGTAAGTGATATCAACGGGTAAGGCTTTTTTTAAAGACCTACACCTATGGCACACGTGAAATACAAAATAAATATTTTTCCCATAGTGTTTATTAGTTACGTAACAATCGTAACATCTGTGTGTTTTCGTTTCGTTTGCCAAACTAGTGATGTGCCTGCACAGATCTTACCGGTTTTATTTATTTAACTTTTATGTTATTGTCGTAATCGTAAAATTATTCGTAAAAGTCATTTCGTAAAATTTTATTTGAACTAAAGTGTTTGATTATAAACGTGGATAATTAATTTGTAGACGCCTGTGTTGTCATTCGATTAAAAACATCCAGAAACTTGTGACATAAATCACATTACACGATCATTTGATCAATTTGTGTCCATCACGTCTGGAAGCAGTGTTCAGTTACAAACCAAAATAGAGTAATTGCACCAATTGAGAGACAGTTGAGACTGCGTGGCCAAGGTCGATAGTCTCATAGTTTGATTTGGAGCCTTATATTATACGTGTATACGTGTATGGTATGGTGAGGCATACAGGATAAACTCAATATCTGTGCTGTATTGTTCATATTAGGCATAGTTATATCGTTTATTTGATTTTGTTATTATCGTCAATATTATTGATTTGAGATTATTGGGCCCTTTTAAACCGTGTATGCGCTTGTGTTAAAATAACCATTTCTTTGAACAATATGTTACTTTTGTTGTTCAGTGGAAAAGACTAAATTATTTGTAAGTATCGCAAGATTTTGTACACATCAATCTAAAAATATGGATCGCAGCAATATTAAAAGGTGTGCAAATGTTTTCGAACAGCTGCGTTCCAAATATCGCTTGCGCAATGAGATGTTGACGTAGCTTAGCGTCTTGTTAAGGTATTACGTATTGAACCTAGGGAATGGCAGTTTATTGTATTAACTGGTTAATTCTGGTTAGTTTTTAAAAGCTAAAGCTCTAGAATAAAGATAACCCGTGTTTCATGTTAGATTCTTACGCGTTGCTTATCTTTGTTTTATTTGCTAATTTCGATGAAAGGAGTAAGTGGGTGTTCTTCGATTATTTTTATGATTCTTTAATTTTTTTTAGTTGTTATTTATTCCGCATTAATTACTTATAATATTTACTAGTAAACTCGCCCTCGCTCCGCTTCCGGAATCCTGTCTACCGTACTGTACTGCAGTACCGCCCTCACTTGATAATTGTTAGACATGATCCTTTAACTGAAATAACTGTTTTTTTATGAACTGACTGAAATAAAACAAACACTTAATTTTAAGTGAAGCTTACCACAATATCTTCTTGAAAACCGAATATTCGTGAATACCGAAATTAGTTTAACTATTTCTGTGAATAGCGCGTATAAAGGAACAGACAAACAGACAAATTCTAACAATCATTATATAGATTCTGAAATGTTTGGAAGTGTAAATACATTGCTGAAAAATCGATTCACATATAAACCGAGTAATCATACTCTGATTGAGATCAACATAGCCTTTAATAACATAAAGATACAAAGCGTCAGTTACATAAACTATGATAGGGCACATTCATTAGCGTTGGGGAAGCCATAATAAGTGGATAAATTGAGCGTTACTCGAGACCATATTATCTATAGTAGTACCTGATGTGCGCATCGGTTGTTATTGTCTGGGAGTACGTCACTCGAGTTGAGTGTTACTGTCTGATTGACATGATTGGCTAATGAAAGTGTTATTGTATTGATGTGACTTTAACTCATCAATGACCCACTACTAAACACGGGTTCTCATACCTGAGAAGGCTTAAAGCATGCCCCACCATGCTGTTCCAGTATGGATTGGTGCAGAGGTTAGTGTCCAACCGAAGTTTCGTTAATTTTTATGTCGCCGGAAGGCCTTCGACATGGGTTAACGACTGCTACCTAATACCACCAACTTTTGTCACAATAAATTTTGCGACTAGCACACACCCATTCTCCTACCGACCGAGGCGATCATACCTAGTTAATCATCAGTAATGAGCATCATTACTGATGATTAACAAAAATAAAAAGCATTGATAGTCGTGTGGTTGAACGTTGGACTGCCGAACCGGAGGGTCCGGTTTCAAACCCCGCACGCACCACTAATTTTCAAAAATTATGTGCGTATTAAAATTTAATTATCACTTGCTTCGGTGAAGGAAAACATCGTGAGGAAACCTGCACACCTGAGAGTTCTCCATAATGTTCTCAAAGGTGTGTGAAGTCCACCAATCCGCGCATAGTCCAGCGTGGTGGACTATGGCCTATATCCCTCACACTGTGAGAGGAGACCCGTGCCCAGCAGTGGGGCAGTTATGGGTTGTGATGATGATGATGATGAATGAGCATCATACCCAGTTAGGTACGGGTTATGAGTGCTTGAAGACTTCTTGTATTGAAATATACATAAATTGCTAAAAGTAAATATTGCGTTAGACACACAGATTCACAGAGTTTATTTCGTCTGGCCGATATTACCACAGCAAAATTTAAACAGACAGCGATCGACCTCGTATTGAACTTGACGACAATTAGTAATATGCCGTGTTTAATTGATGCTTACAGATCAATTACTTTATTGAGGTTGTGTTTTGTGGAAGACTCAATTGTAATGTTAATGATACATTGCAAGGGTACATTGCAAGATGTTGCAATCAACACCTTCAGATTTTATTTCAGAATTTAGGTAATATTTAACAATGTTTTTTAAAAGACACGTGGAAAGTTCCTGATATGTTATACAGACATAAGTAGTAAGTGCTATCTGTAATTATGAGTATATGAATTCATTACTGGTTGGCTAATTACATTGACATAGGAGAAGATAGGCTGCCTTGTGGTAAGTGTCCACCGCCATACGTTAGCCAACGTCAAAAGACACCACCGATACGTTGCCGGCTAAGAAAACAGCTAGACTTAGTACCATTTCTACCGTGTAATAATTGTTTTTAATAACAGCAATTATTGTGTTCCCGATAGAAAGGTGTGGAGCCGGCTACAATTTTTTGTAGGCGACGTATCATTGTTACTCACGTAGAAAACAAATTATCCTGTTACACTTTTAGAGGCAACCATCTCAGTCATCAAAGGTCACATATTTATGTGACCGAAAGAGTACGAGATTCTTACTAATAATTACTAACTGGACACTAACAATAATAATTAACAAACATAATTAACACTAACTGCCCCTGCCCCAGTCCTCATAACTATTAACGAACTAACCAACTAACGTTCTTAATAACAGAATATATTTTGTGATAACACCCTCTGCTAACCATTCCAGTCCAGATTTGAGTCTTGTTCAATGTCGGTTACAGTTTCAGTTACTGTTACTGTTGTCATGGGCGGCAGCGGAAGGGTGGTGTTTTATGCTCGTTTTCTATATTAAGACATAAAATAATAATTAGTACTCATTTGCAACTACTACTAACAAATAAGATAGTTACAAAATCAACTGGCGCTGTCGTCACGCAAGCGAATGTCAAGTGAATAACGAGCGAGCGCAATTGAGCAATGACACGTTAATTGCGGCTGAAGGGCTGTGGATTAGGCTGGTGCACTGGTGTTCACCAGATTCCATTCATCTACGCATCGTACGTAAGGACTAGGGCTGCCAAACGGATTTGTTGTTTTTTCTAAGCTGAGTGGTAATATAATTTTACAAAACTTTTACTTACATATACCTATTTATACATTCAAGATATTTGAGAAAAACTATAATTGAGGTTGTTTATAATGCAATTGATCGTAAGTATTTATTATAAAGTGCGGTTTCAACGTATTTTGGTAAGCTTCACTTGAATTTTACTGTTTGTTTTGTTTCAATCAGGAAATATAAAAGTTACGTGAGTTTAAAGAATCACGTCATAATTTTCCAGTGTGGATAGTGTGGATACTAAGGGACAGGTTATTCGAAGCGAAGCGTGGGCGGGTTTACTAGTCCATAAATATTTTGCGACTCAACTAGACTTAAATTTTGACAATATTGTCCGTTTATTATGTAGACATATTATTAGATTATAGACATAGATGCGTTAAGGAAATATACGTTAGGAATTTACGTTAACAATTTCCATTTTAATTTATCTGGGTTTTGCGACATCGATAATAATCGCCCCCATCTCTCCCGTTTAAATTTAGAACGTAGTGATGGACCCACATCCGGTGCGTTGTACCATGTCGATGTTAATTCGGAGCCCTATTCCAATTGCGGCTCGTTGTCCACTTTGCGTTCGTATTTAGACGATTGTTTGATAATTTACATGTTGTTGGCTCAGTCTTATTTATAGCGCGCACTCGTTTCGTTCGGGATTGTTACAAATAGAATTGTTGTATTGCGACGGATTTAGATACTGTAGTGATGTTCGTTTTAAGTTAATTCTTCTATCTTTCCTCTCGCTTCTTTCTTGGCCAAGCATAGCATCAGGGACGAATTGTTACTGATTTCTATAGGCAGGGGTTACCAGTGACCACTTATCGTAATTTTTCTACTCCTTGGTCGGCTATTACATAAAAAGTAACGATCTTCACTATTGTGTAATTATCTCCTCATTCGTATCTTATTTGTGGAAATGAAAATTCAGTCTACGTGAATTTATCAGACAACCACCTAAACTATATGATTTTAAACTTAACTCATCACGGATTGTGCAAATTGATGCGATTGCTCACGATTAATGCATCAGGGTCGAAATATCGTCGTACAAAAAACAAACCGTGACTTGTAGTATCATTTTAAAACAAACTAACAATATTATCACTATTTACATTTTACAAGGGTCGATAGAGTAATGTATTTGAAGAGCCTTCTAACGAGGTATGCAAACAGTTGAATGAGAATAAAGTGGTGGTGGTAGGAAATTGTTAGCTACAACTACATACAATGAGTTACTACAAATAGGAAGTGGAGGATTACTCGGTCTAGGCTAGGCTAAGTTGTCCCGTGTATTTAACACTGTCTCAAACAATATTGTATGTTCATCATTCAGTGCTATTTTTGCATCCTAAAGTACGTTCTCGGATATACATAGATAGTCATATTAATTTGTATTTTCTATATTTATTTTAAGCGCAATGTTGTTTTTTTCTGAATTTAGACTGTTTACATGATGGATATTAATGAAGGCGTTTAAAGCCTTCATAAGTTACGAGTAAAATATTTTTCTCAACATGTCATTTTTATGGGCAGATCTTCAAGTTAGGAAGCCATTTCATCATGAACAAGAATAACTTCGGGCAGTCTAAATTCATAACCACTGCACCGGCTGTAATTTAGGAAGTTACTATCGTAAGGAGAAAATCGCATGTCTCGCCGGTATAAACCGAATCGCGACTTGCTTCCAATCATAGTATGAACTAGTAGTATGTTAAAGCCGACTTCGTTACTAGCGATGACAATATGAAAACCGACGCAAACGGGTTATCCTTCGGAAGAGCGGGTGAGTCCGGTTGGGCTAAATATAGCCCGCTCGCGTTATGAAAATGGGGGCGTAATGCCGTTTGATGGTGTAACTCTGGATGGACAGGAAGAGGATAGTTGCTTACCCGCATCATTTGGGTAACATCGAAACGGTAATGGGACGTGAATTGATTTGACTGCCAGGGGTCAAGTTAGATGGATGAAGATTTGATAATGAGGTTGATTATATATTTGTTTTGTTTTGACTACATGTCAATTCATTGAACCCTATTCAAATATTATGGATCAGTTTGAAGTATGCAGACTTCCTAACCATGATTACTTTTACCCAAGCGAGTATATAATAATCAAAATCGGTTCACAAATGGAGAAAAAATCGCTGGCCATACATTAAAAAAAAATGTAGTCGTCGTCTCCTCCTTTTTTGAAGTCGGTTAAAAATGGGCTTTAGTTAAACTAAATATACGCTACACCGTTATATACGTTAATACGTAATATACGTTAAACTAAATATAAACTAAGCATACGTTACACCGGTTTTTTCTGGATTTATCGTCTTGGACTGTTTAAACATGTCATAGACACTTGAAAAAACAATGTATGTGTCTTGAATCTGTTATTATCATCATTTATTGCGTATTATCGACTAGGAGAAATGTACAAAATTGTATGCGTATGATCGTAGCCTTGTTTTAAATCCAGTTCAGGCGGGGACAGACGACAAAAATTTAGATTTTAAGCTACCGGTAACCCTTTACTGTTATTATTTGCATTCAAAAATTTTTTAATTTATTTGAGTCTTGTTTAAAGTTAGGCAAATGATTAATTCAATTTAACTTTTCTGGAGTGGGTATACATACTATGCCCTAGTGATCTGGAATTAGTAAAGGTTTATTGAAAACGATTGCCGCGTCTTCAAGTATCACTCCCTCTAGGGATTTGCTTACTGGCTAGGAAAAAACTCCTTGGGATTTTCTTGCAGCTTCTGCGCTCACTCACAATAGGAAACTGTTGTAGCTTTTTGTTGTGTTTTGACTTTCCAAGTGCTTGTGAAGAATACGAATAAAATTTCATTTCATTCCACCACAGTGGCACTTGAGTCCTAAGTAGTAGATACAAGCAAGTTATGTAGAAATTAACAATACAACAATCAACGACCCGTACACAGCGAACTAGGTTGAGGTTTACGGTTAGCAGCGTCCAGACAATCGTGAATGCTGTGAAGCTGAGATTGTTTTACACGAGATTGCTTGCGAGATCTTTACGTTCTTACGTTTTGAGACAAGTAAAATGGAAGCTTGCGGTATTAAAGGCATTATAAAATCTTACTAATATTATACTCGTAAATGCGAAAGTTTGTGAGGATGTATGGATGTCTGTTTGTTACTCTTTCACGCAAAGACTACTGAATAAAATACTGAATGGATTTTGATGAAACTTTACAATATAGCTTACACATCGGAATAACATATAGGCTATAATTTATAAAGATATAGTGTGAATTATCCAAAAAATATATGACAAAATCTTAGCAACCGCAAGGAATAAGTTTCATCAAGAGGGCGGGTCACTAGTGAAAAAATATTTATCACTACTCTTTCTTCGTTGCGCGGCCAGCAACGCATCGGTGACGCTTTGGCGTAACGGCTGTTCTTGGGAGACGTTGACTAATTGCCATCAGGTGGCTCATTTACTTATTTGTCGACATTTTTAAATTTTATAAAGAATTACAAATCTACCTAAGAGTAATCAATTTGTTAAAAAATAAAGATATACCTACAATGCGTATTGAAAGCTAGAATTTGTAACAATTGAATTTAATTAAAAATGTGTTTAAAATGGTAATTGAATTCAATGCTCAATTACTTTTCGCGTTTGTATAGACGTAGTGTACGTTAGCGTAGAGTGTAGAGCTATAAAATTTCGCAAGTGTCGCTTGAAGGTGGTGAGAACCAGATCGAACAAGTGGTGAGCGCACCCCTCGGTGAAATCGGTCGCTGTTGACACTCTCAATTCTCTATTCGAGTAAATCTGACGTCGGGAATGGACGGCACTAAACGATTATTGCTTTTTTGTTCTCTTTAGTATGGTTTAGATTAAAATCTACTAGATATTGTGATAGACTCGTTACTAAGAGTTGACTTGTTGCTAATCTGTTCAGTTGTTAGCGTTATCTATAGGTACATATAAAAAACTGTAACTGATCGATGCATATCCATGGCAGATATTTGAGAAATGTAACAGTCACATTTCTCAAATATCTGTATAATAAGGCATTATGTTTCGCGAAACAAGTGAAAAAGTTTTGTAAACCTTAATGAATTAGGTATGGTCATAAAATCAAGCGTTGTTACAAGAGGATGTATAAATATAAAAAAATGAATAAATCAATTGTATGTGGGTATACCATAAATTGACTTGAAGACCTAAAAAATATACCTACGCGCTTATGAAACTGTAAAGCTGCCGTTTAATCGACTTCAAACCAGTCTCTCGGTCTGATAGGAGATTCATCAGAGCTTTAATTTCACGCCGACAATTGAAATATTTTTTATTAATTAAAAACTAGCCTGACTACAATTCCACCTGTTGCTAATAAGTGTATATGAGTCTTGGTTTGATAATAAATCTCAATAACTTAGTGGGGTAAGGTGTAATAGAAAACTTTTACAATATTCTATAATTTCAAGATGAATCTAATTATATTAACTAAGTATATTAAAAAATAAAATTTTGATATACTTAATTGTTTATTTCGCAGTCGCTCAAAAATTACGAAATTACTGTGCTGAGTACTTTCTAAATCCTGAAATTGAATATTCTACATCTACATGAATTTCAAGCTGGAATATGACCAGCTTCGTAATAAATCGAATCCTATACATATAAAATAATTTGTATGCCAATGCCATTGTTGATATTTTCGCGATACCAACACAGACAGATAAGCAGCTTAGTGAACCAGAATTCAGCGGTTTCGTTACCTTCGCTCATTGCGAAAATATGTCAAAAGCACAGAATTACTGAAACTTACTGTGCGATTATTGTGCGAAGTTACGCTAACATAACGGAAGGAGAAAGTCGTACAAACGTCTTAGGATAATAACTTCCATAATGATGACAAAATGATGTGATTACGCGGAGAAAACATCTGAAATATTATGATCCGAGGCCATTATATTGTCTAAGGTCGCGCTCATTGCGAACACTGTAATTCTATTAATGTGATTTATATAGTGATGCACTGCCAGAAGTCCGATGACTGGAAACCGCTAACGCCGATTTTATAGTTGTAACCGGATCGCGTGGGTTAGTAACAAATTGACACTCGGTTGGCCGAAACTGCATATCGTGATTATTGTTTCCGGTTCGATGCTGTTCTGTCTTATTCAGAAACTAGGATGAGTTTTTTAAGTTAAAAATAACCCAGCAGTCAGTTTTCGCTATGTGCGCTTGTTACGCGACCGAGTTATGCACAATATTTATTATCAGACCCAATGCGTTCGTGCAAGATGTATGTTGTTGTCGGTAAATAATGTCGAGTGTCGATAGAAGTGAAAACGAACGTTCGCGTCACTAGGTGACGTAGCGCGATGCACTACTGCGAGCCGGCCGCGGCTCCCGCAAACCGATTCGAACCGGTTTCGATCCAATCGAGGAGCGCGCTTCACTCGCGCAACCAATCAGACGCCATTCCGGCCAGTCGTTTTCGTTCCGCCGTCTGTCGCGTGTGTCATTTGCGCATTCAGCCATTGTTTTCTGTTTTGTTGCAATAATTTTGCGGTAGACAAATCGCGATATACTCAATAATACTTATTCGAACCAGTGTTATCCTGGTCAAATTGATTACTGTTGGCGCTGGTTGATTGCGATTAGTGAGCTAGTAAAGTGCCGTAAATTCAAATGATGTTGGATAAGTGAGGTCTTTTACCGTTGTAGTTTCGTTCGTGTGTGCACCGGTTCGAGCGCAGACCAATGGTTGTAGTGGCGGTCCGAGGTTCAGCTATGGTGGTTGGGGGCGCGCTGGCGTACCGCGTACTCTCCGGGGCGTTTCTCTTCTTCAATCTGGAGAGACAGGACTACAGCTGACTAGGATTATGCTCGTCATCGAGCAGAGACTGACCGGTAGACACCTGGGGCGGGGGGTCGTTCTGAAAGCGCGACTCGTGCATGGGGTGGAGGCGAGGGGCTGGCGCATGAGGTTCTCGCTGCTGAAGGCCGAGGTGGAGGTGCAAGCTGATCCGGAGACGTACACGGTGATAGCGCGGCGGCTGAGAGCTGCAAACGTTCACGTGAAGCCGTTTCGATCGCGTACAGCGTAAATATTTTCGTTTTTTTTTTTTACCTCCAATGTCGTAAACATTTTCGTTGTTTTACTTCTAATTTTGTAAATACAGTCGTATTTTACATCTAGTATCGTAAATATATTCGTATTTTACCTCTAGTATCGTAAATATGTTCGTATTTTACCTCTACTATCGAAAATATTTTCGTATTTTACCTCTATAACGTAAATATTTTCGTTTTTTCTCTCCATACCTTAGTGGTTTGGTTAGAAGTTGAATGCTAGGTAAGACAAGAAAGGCCTCCCTCTTTGTGGCTATTCGATATAAGTACTTCAGGTATTTCTAAATGTGTGTCCAAATTTTTGACTTTCGATTAGGATTAACATTGTGATGAAAAATGAATAACTAAGATTTCCTTATCATTCTTCTGAAATGTGTATGAAATTTCCCATTGATACTGTTGTAGACTTGGATCCTGTGTTCAGGTATATATTAGGAATTAGGATGGTTATTCAAGACTGTTGTTGTTATACCAGATGAACATGAGACATTTAAGAAATAATGTATCCAGAGGTCTGATAGGGGCAATGGAAGCCAAAATTATAATTTTTAAAATGAAATAAGTTGAAGAACAAATATGTTTATGAATTAAAACTATGTTTCTCAAGTGCAAATTACACAATTTTAATACAATAACCATTTTTTTAATATATCTGTCTGCCTTTCTTTCTCTCCGGGCAATCTCTGGAAGGGCTGAACTGAGTTTAGTAGGACTTTCACTGAAGGATAGGGTAGGGCAACAGGCTACTTATCCCAGGCATTTCCATGGAATAGAGATTTACACAGGAATACCTCAAGCAGCAAAATCGCAAGCACAGCTAGTTATGTATATTAGATAGGGATAGGAATAGTACCAAAATAAATGAGTATCCTCTCAAATACAATGTAGAGTTTTACTCACAGCTGCCCTCCTTGTATTCATATCTGATAAGAGATCCTTATCAATTGAGTTGAGAGTAGCTTGTCATTGCACTTACATAAAATCAATGATAGTTTTAAGCCAGGCAAATATTGATAGTCATATCTACACATACATATAATAACACTGTAACTAATTATTACATTAATAAAAATGAATCACTAAAAGTGTTGCACATAACTCCAGACCGGCTCGCCTGATTCGGGATTAGGATGTTTGGTCCATTTAGCAGAGGGTGTTTGATAGGAGTGTTTGTCGGTTAGTTTGTTAGTAGTTATGAGGATTGGTAGGTAGGAGGTGGTAGTCTTTGTGTAGATTTTACTTTAAATAACATGTTTGTTTGTCTGTTTGCTGCAGTGTTACTCCAAAAGCTGTTACGAGCCCAATACTGGTCAGCAAGCCAGTTATATCCCAGCCAGGTGAGTTTGGGGATCACTTTGTTATGTTAGGACGAAACAGACTCGTTATGGTTATATGCATTTTATGACTTAGAATACATATAACCATTTTTATTGTGACCTTGTTAATTTTAATTATATTTAATTTTATGTTGATTCTAAATGTGTATTTATTATTGTTTGTTGTTATATTGAGGACCTATAATTATGACATTAAGCATCTGTTATTAATAAACAAATAAATATGTAAATTAAACAGTTCATAAGCCCTCAGGCCATTTGAAAGTAATTGAAAAATTTAATTAGTTATTAATTTTGAAGAAAAATATATTGGTACGACGACCTCATAGCCTAGTTGGTAGTGGCCCTTCCAAGCGAGGGGCCCCGGGTTCGATTCTCGGCCGTTGCAGATTTATGTATAAGACAGATAAATTTCTGTACTCACATAACACCAACCGTGTTAGCGTTTATACATGTAATATTATAATTTTAATACAATATTTAATTTTCTTTTCAGCTATACTCACTGCATCCAGCCAGATGAAACCATTGTATTGCCAAGAGTGAGTATTATTATATTTTTTTATGTCATTAGCTGACAAATGGCCAGATTACCGATGGGTAATCATCTCATGGTGATTGGTCACGGTCATACGTGGACATTAACACCAAAGGCAATCACTGATGCATTGACTGTTTCTCAAGCCCCTTGCCGGAACGCGACAAGTCGCTTGGCGGCTGACTAGACCAAGCAGGTGGTAGCATGACTTATTAATAATTATGTTGATCACACGATGTTGTTATAATTGTTGTGTGTGTGTGTGTGTGTGCAGCGGCGGCGACGTGAAGCTGGGCAGCCCGCCGTGCCACTCGCCCGGGGCCATCCTGCCGGACCTGCCGCAGCCGGCCGAGGACCCGGACAAGGTACACCGAATACGTTACTTGTCTAATTGTTCATCGAAAATACGACACTCTCGACAATAGCGTCACCGGTTCCAAATGAATGTGAACCATCCAGAGACCCATTGAGAAACAAAAATTTGATCAACATCGGTATAACCGTTTGGAGTTCAGTGACATACATTATGACAGAATAATTACACAATAAAGATACAGTGAAACCTGGTTCATCTCAAGGGACCAAGGATTTGGTACCATTTAAAGGGGTTTTTCATTTATCCAGTTTTCCAATTAGACAGGTTTAAATCTCATTCACAGAGGGCCCCAACGCGCGCGCTGGTTGATAAAATGATTTATACGGGGAATTGAGCTACTGAGTCCAATTATAGAGGTAAACGTAGAAGAAATCCTAGAAATCAAATCTCATTTAACCAGGTTCGAAAAATCCCATTAACAGAGGTACAAAGTGCCGGGATCTCATTGGAATTTTCAATTATAGAGGTTTCCTACTTATCCAGGTTTCAGTGTATGTAATTTTCTGTTGCAGAACAACGGTCTGTCCAAAGACGCGACGTCATCAGACACCCAGGCGTGGCTCTCGCAGCAGCGGTTTGGACAACACGCGGCCACCTTCGCCAACTTCTCCGGAGCCGATCTCCTCAGGTGAGGTTCCTTGATGTGAGGACGATCAGCCATATACCCTCGACCCTGCGGACCCTGCGAGGCGAGGGCTCCGGGTTCGATCAGTGTCGAACACATTTTATTGTGAATAAAAATCGTCAGTAGGGTTATTTTGTACGCCGATATCATAATAAAATGTGTACAATGCGCAATCAAAACTTATTCCCATGGTAATGGTATATAGTATATCTCTATAGTATATCTATAGTATATCTCCAGGTAGGTATATACTATATACCTACCTGGAGATGAGGGAGGGTGTTGGGTCTATACCAAAACAAGTTCCACGTGTGCGGATTGTTTCAAAGAAATATATATACAATTTAAATTTAAAATCATTATTATGTTACAGTATCAGACAAGTTTGTTGGATCATTTAAATATTTCATTTTGTAACAAGGCCAACGTCCACAGCGGTGTGGTGAGTTCCGATGTGCTTGATGATTAGTTATAGTGAATGTCTGTCCGTTGTCCAGATTATCCCGGGACGATATTATACAAATCTGCGGCCTGGCCGACGGTATACGTCTCTACAACGCGTTGCACGCCAAGTGAGTATATTTTGTTTGTACATAATAAGTATTATATAATAAACATTTATTGATCGTAAATATAACTATTCTTACAAATAGCATCTTATACTAAGCCTAATCAAAGGTGTGTGAAGTCTGGCAATTGGTCAACGTGGTGGACTATGGCCTGTACCCCTCACATTGTGAACAGAGACCCGTGCCCAGCAGTGGGACAGTTATGGGTTGCGATGATGATGATTAAGGTTATACTTATACCACGGTCAAATTCGAAAGAACGGATGTTTACCAACAATCGTTGCCTAGCAACCGATTGGGTGGCCTGGCGGGGGGGAATTATTTGACTTTTTACAAAGTTTTTCTAATTTGATATTAACTTAGCGCGGACTTTCATCCGAGGTTAGGTATGGAGAGAGAGCTTCACACCATTCTCGGATATTTGTGATAATATCCGAGAATGGCGTGATGTGGTGTGGCCCACACGTGGGACTCGTATATATGTACAGACTATAGAGCGATCCCGCCGTCCACAGACGCATCGAGCCGCGGCTGACGCTGTACGTGCGCGCGGCGGGCGGCGCCGTGTACAGCGCGCTCTACCTGCACGCGTGTCGCGCGCTCGAGCTGCGCGCGCGCCTCGCGCCGCTGCACTGCGCCGCCCTCAAGGTGACGATCGTGCACGGTGAACAGTGTATACTATAGAGCAGGGTTTCCCAACCTTTATTTAGCCGAGCCTCCCCGAACCAAAAATAATATTTTCATGCCCCTCTTACAACGTACAATACACATTCAAGACGGGGGGGACGGGGGGGGGGAGGGGGTTGGTGTTGTGACTTGTTAATTTATATACGCGTTAAATAGATTTTTGTTTCGGAAATGGTAATATACCTAGTATGCTCCCTTAGTATTTCTCTATGAAAGGGGGGACATGCCCCACCGGTTGGGAACCTGCTATAGAGACTATACAGTGTATACTAGAGAGAGTATATGGTGTATACTATACACCTACGAATGCCATGTATGATATATCGCACTCACACAAAGAATAAGTTGCACGAATGACGTGAAAAACGAAACAGAATTGGCGACCCAGATAGCGTAGTGGTTAACATACCGGATCGCCGTTCCGGGGTCCTGGGTTCGATTCCCACCGAGGTGGTAATTTGGATGAGTTTAAATTTCTGTTCTTAGTGTCAGTGTGTGTGTCTTGTGTGTTGTCCATGGCACCAACGACACAGGGAATCCTAGTGTGTCTGTAAACCGTTTGGTTGGAGTTACACGAAGATAATGTACCATAGAATGTTTGTCTTAAATAGTCCTAAACAAAAGTCCGTGACAGCATATATCTACCTTTTATGTGGAAGCCACTATATTCAAAACAGTAGTCCGCCACAAACGCGGGCGAATCCGTCAGCGATCAAAGAAAAGTTGTGATAAATTGAAAATTGTTGTTCCCAGGATTGCGACACGATAGTGGTGTCGGGTCCGAACGGCGCGCGCGTGCGTCTCACGGACGAGCTGGTGCGCCACCTGCCGGACAACTCCACCTACACGCTGGAGAGGATCGAGGAGAACGCGCTGCTGCTCAGCCCCACCGGCAACTGACAGTGACTGACCCGGGGACGTTGGACCCAGGACCCGCTGTGGACGGCTGGGTTGGGGAACTCGGGACCTGACTGCGTAGGCCATGGTTGGGTCAGAGAACCGAATGGACCTTGGGATTATTGGAGACCTGCCAATGTAGGTCATTGTTAGGTTAGGGAACTCTGGATGGACTTTAGGATTTGTCAGGTCCAACATGGGCCTCGGTCAGTATAAACAATGACAGTGACGGAACAAGCCACTGAAGAAATTCTGGTAGCGTCTGGTCTCTGGTAAGGTTCTTGGTGGGTTTAAGGAGAACTATGACTTGGTTTGCGAATTTTCCGTGACTAAATAGGTCAAAATAATCTGTAAAACAGCACAGAATTGAGTGCCATACACAATGATTGAATGGAATATTGTAGACAAGGAATTGGTATATTTGGTAGTGAGACCGTAATAGGACATTTTGGCAAAGAAAGTCATTTTCGAAATGCGTGAACTTCTATATCTGCGTTAAGGTTATGTCAAGATGTAAATTTTGGTAAGCAAACAATTCACTGTTTATCTATGATGATTTTATATGGAGATTATACATATAAGTACATAGTGGTGAGGTGATTTGGACTACTCAGCCGGATACTAAACTGCATGGCTGCCCATATGGGAATACGTTAAACATTATAGGATTCACTAAATTGTTCAATACAATACAATCGTCTTCGTTACAAAACTTGCAACATGCATTGATGCTATTTGAATTTGAAATTGTCCTATTGTAGTTTTAGGATCCAATCTTAGTGGACACTGCTGCCTACGAATATCATGGCAAAATGGCTGATAGATATATATATTGCTCTCCTAAAAGCTATCGGCAGGTTTTTTTCAAAATATCCCGGATTTCTACAAAATACAATTTACATTAAAATATTTTTCACTTCAGGGGCCATTTAATTTAAACACTAATAACTAACAGTCATCTCATTTGTTTGAAGTAACACTTAGAAGTAAGAAGTTAACATACATATAATACCACTTGT
The DNA here is from genome assembly GCA_905404295.2 of Ochlodes sylvanus. Taxonomy (NCBI): domain Eukaryota; kingdom Metazoa; phylum Arthropoda; class Insecta; order Lepidoptera; family Hesperiidae; genus Ochlodes; species Ochlodes sylvanus. Next base: position 4,194,464 of record FR990151.1, on the reverse strand, counting down.
TATAGAATTGCGGATTGACAAAATAATTTTGTAGTAAGCGGTTTCAAGTTTGAACTGAAGTGCAGAAAAAGAAATATAATTCGGTTTCAACTGCATGCATGTTTTTATTTCAAAGTCTGTATTTCTGGAGAGAAGGCAAGTGTGGTTTAAATAGTGGTGTAACGCCATTTGCCATCATCGATCGTGGCTAAAATTAAGGGGTATGATGAAAATGTTGAATGCCGGAGTAGTATGTAATATGATGTGCCTTAAAAGATTATTATGTCGTATTTTAGTATTATTTAACTTTCGATATGTATCGTGGAAGTGCAGCTTAGTTAATAATGTCTGTATTTTTGCACGTCAGTGTCTTGTTTTTATTATTTTATACGATGCTAAGTTAATCCTTGACAACAATCTAAATCTCAAAATTCTAATATCTAACCACAATAAATGTGATAATCTGTTTGCTTCATTATAAACATTTTAAACACTTGGGATAAAATGGTTGCTACTATATTTTCTGGTGAAAATGGGTGACTTTGAGATTTCTAGATAACTATAACAAAAATATACCAATATAATTGTATAAGATTGTAAGAGATATTGCAGATATTGTGTCTAAATATTTTATTCCGAGGTGTTATTATATAGCAAGTTAATAAATAATATCTTGTTACAAAACATTGTATGTGACACATAATTTTAATTATTATTTAGTATTTAAGATGGTATTCAATACCTAATATTATGTGCAATTTTACAATTATTTAAAATAGAGCCACTAAATAACGTATTATGATATTTTATTAGTAAATGTGTCGTGTTAAGTTTCATATTTAATTATATCTGTTTATTATGTTACATAGACATTATGTTAAGTACCATTTTAAAGGCAGCTATATTATAATTTAGTTGATTAAATGTTATGTTAGACGAGAATGTACCAATTTTGTAGATGTTAATGATATTAAATATTTTTATCAGATAAGAAATAAATATTGATTTATTATAGGTTTACGAAGTTTAAAAATCCTTCAAATGTATGCCGAAAGTGCCTAATACACGTTCCGCGCGTTGCATTACGGAGTATGAATATATATTTTTTAACATTTTATACATTTACAGTAAGATGTACGTTGAAAGGATAATTTTTGTGTGACATTACGTAGCATAATTGTCTGTAGTTAATAAATATAATAACGTAATTAAATTGGTTTTATTTCATGTTCTTACAATATAATCGATGTCTGTACATAGAAAATATTTGAGAAAATCTACTATTGCGTCTAGCAGCAATAGTTTGGGTGAAACAATTTTTTCTCAAAGCTTGTAATTCATGAACGATTGCCTGCATATAATTGCTAACCCCAGGACTATAAAACAATAAAAACACAAATACAGCTTAAACTTTATTAAATATTACAAAGGCACTGTAACATTGGACCGACCGTAATACTGTTCCCTTAATCTTGTGGCCTGATAGATACGTTCTTTACTCGAAACACCAGCGAGCGAATTAAAAATAAATTATTACAGACAATTCCATACTAGACAACTAGGTAAATATAATTTATAACACACATCAGTAAGTTACTTTGTTCGCAGACCTCTTTTTCAAAGACCGTATCAGTTCGCTCGCTTAGATTTCAACAATTCCATTCCTGATTGTGATGAACTTAATATAATAACAAAACCTATTGGTTAAGGCAACAATTGCACCCTCGTAGAATCGTGATGTAGATTTCAATAACAGATATTATGCGAAAACATAAGTTAATTTAGCGCCAAAACAAACAAAAATGGCGGCAATATCATGAAAACAAAAAGTGGCGCCATGCCAAAAGTAATAAAAACTCGTTCGAATACAACTTATGACTTATATTTGATCATGTATAGGATATTACATATTTTTTAAGTAATTTCTAATGCTTGTTTGAAAACACAAAAACATTTTTTATTTATGGAAATTTTATCCTACGAGGGCAACCTACATCTAAATCGCAGCTAAAAAATAATAATAAATAAAATAAATCGTCTACAACTAGGCAGTTAACATTTGCAACTAACAAATAATATTAATAAGCTGTATGTATGTATAAACAAGTTACTCCTATTGGCAATCCATAGCAGAAGATAAAACAATATTATTAAAATATAGGAATGTGATAAACATTTAAAAATTGGCAGATATTTATTATGCAATTATATAAAAATATGTATATTAATATATAAGTATTAACAATAATTCCAGGTATCTGGAATAAAGACTATAATCTCTAGATATAAAAGTGGTCTATTACCACATAACCTACCTGTATTATTTACATAGAAACGAAGGCCATTTACTAATTGACATATAGCAAAAAGATATTCAGTAATATTACAAGCTTCATTTTCTTCTGTCAATATTATAAGTCGTTGAAATAAGCCTCAACATATATTTTAAATAACGGTTACATTTCGAGACTGATCATTTTAAGTTTTATGTAAGATTCTATGTTATATTTATTGACATAATAATTGACCATTTTATTCTTTCATAGCTTTAAAGGTACTTGTTCACTTGTTCGATCGATATCGGATCGATACAATATTATAGATCGATAAGGCTTATAGGGACTCGCTGCTAAACAGATAAATTTGGCACAATCTGTGTTTTATAAAATCAACACATATGTCTCAAATGAACAGTTATAAACTGCTTACAGATGTTATACATAAATATGCGGCGAAAACTGTATATAACAAATCTAATAGTGAAATAAAATGACGTAACATTTTGAAAGTGTATTGAAATAAAGTGATTTTGTAATAAATTATCTCAAATCACCTGAAAGGCAAACCACACTTGCAAGTGTAATAAATAACACATAATTAATATTTCTGTTTCATTTTACAATAAATTGCCACGAACGAATGACTACACCAATCGGAACCGATCGAACAGGTAGACTGGCACCTTAATGTATTGATAAAATACACGTTACACCAAAAATCGTATTTTGGGTTATTAAATAAATAAATCATAATTTTTATAGAATAAAAATGGTCTGTATCAAAAATAAATCAATATTATAATCTTGTACTTTTCTTTAAATATTTATTTAAAACACATCCAACAGTTACAAGGCGTAATGTGTTATAGTTACCTTTACTGAAACGGTAGTTGGAAATTTATACATTATTGTATTTTTATATACCAAAATCAATAAAATACAGTGATAAAATCTCCTAGCATATTAGGCAAAACCGACCTAAACTCTATTCCGATTCAACTTATAGGGAACTATTGATATATTAGCCTTATACTGTGTTCCTTACGGTTGAAATCAACATTTACTCGAAACAGGTGGTCACGAGTGGCGAATATCTACGACCGACCGTTACGCTGAATAAAACTCACATTTTAATGCTTTCCTATGAGTTGGTTCTGAAGTTGGTATAATGTGTTTTAATCATTGACTTATTATTACCATGGACATCTAGTCTCATACTAAAATCGCGATGAAAATGTCCCAGTCAGTTATGTCATGTCATGTCATGCAGTTAACAAGGTAATTTAAACACTAAAATCATTACATCACGGTTTAATTTTGATTGCAGTCGTGATCGCGGAATTGTTGCTCTCTTTGCGTTTTGTTGGTCGTTTGGCTCGGACATTTTTTAGCGCGGACCCGACGTCCATAGTAATAATAAGTCATTGGTTTTAATAGACGCATTTAACTAAAAATTAGTCCATTCTCAACACGACTATGATTCAAGTGATCAATACAAAAATACATTAGATATATACAGATAACATACATACATGTATAAAATTGCATTGGAATGAACAACAAAATGCTTCTGTAATCAATTGGTCCACAGACAATCAACAAACACTTATTTTTATAAATACAATTATAAAAATATTTTATTTTATTTATATTTTCGATATATAAGGCTTCTTATTGTCAAGTTATTGCATCATTGCGTTAGTAAAGGTGAATAGGAAATATTATATAGTATACGTAAAGTGATTGAAGTAGATTTCAAGTGTTTAAATATTATGTATACAAAACGAATGTAATGGCCGCCGCCTGTCTATGTCTAAGTAGGCAATACACAACCAATTGGCACTATGAGTGAGTGAGATATACATAGAATGTGAAAGAGATAGCATTTTAAATTTCGCCCACAAATATTTGTCCCACTGCTGAGCTCGGGTTTTCCCTTACAGATTAGTTTATCTTTACACGAATAAAATTTTATAACCATTTATTTAATATACATGTTGTATTAACATTTATTGACATATAACTGTCACTTACGTCTGTCAAGTGTCATCTCTCAAGAATCACTTGACACCTGTCATTTGTCAGTAATTTTTGATCTAATTTTGGTCATTTGGTCGCAGTGACCAATATTAGATCAAAAATAGGTATAAAAAAATCGTAAGTACCCCCCGTGAACAAAACACGTCCAGCATCAAGAAGCTTTAATCAACTACAATTTTCAATATAGCTAATTAAACATTTCAAAAACTGTGATGGCTATGCTGTTGGACTAACGTTACACTAACGACCCAAGAGGTCTGGGTTCGAACCCTCTAATTTTAAAAGTTAAGTACCCTCCATATTGTGAGATCGGAGCCCAGCTCGGTTACAGTTATGGGTTGCGATCCACATGAGCGAGCCACATGTAATGCTGCATGAAACTCTAATTATCAAAATATTTAAGATTTCAAATTAAAAGTGTACACCTTCATCGAGAGATCCGTACCCAACAGTGGGACAATTGCGACGTGTTGCGATCAAAAATGTAAATTTTAAGTTAGGGGTCATTCAAGTATTACGTAAGCACAACAGGGGAGCGGGAGGGGGGGGGGGTCTTTGCTTTGCTTATTTTTGATGACATGGGGGTGGGGGGAGTCTATAAGATGATTACGTCAGCAGATTTTCTCAAAGTTCTCTTGAATCAATAAAGAAACCATTGAATGCAAGTACCAATGTTTACGTAAGCATGGGGGGGGAGGGGTAAGTGATTTGCTTACTTTTGCTGACGAGGGGGACGGGGACGGGGACGGGGTTAAAAATTGCAAAAAATCTGCTTACGTATTACTTGAACGGCCCCTTACACCAAACTGACCGACAATAGACGGCGGCCGGTGGCGCTGGTGCTCGGGGCGGTCAGGGCTGGTGCTGCAGCTCCACGTAGTTGGCGGGCAGCATGCCGGTGCGGCCGGTGCGCAACACCTGGCCCGTCATCCAGCCCTCGTCGATCGACGTCACGTTCGATATGTAGTCGCCCTCGCGGAACGACACCTGCGCATATAATGTACATCTTAGGGCGCGTTCACATAGAACGTCCGTTTTACTGGATCCGTTTAAACGGGTCGGTATTTCCGTTGTGCGTGGGATTTTTTACTGGATCCGGTATACTGGATTCTGTGTGAACACGCTCATACAACTACACACGCTACTAGCATCCAGTGTTCTGGATCCAGTAAAACGGACGTTCTATGTGAACGCGCCGTTATCTGTACAAATAAATAAAATTGGAGTGTCTGTTTGTAATAATAATAAAAAACGCTTTTTATTAAATGCATATGGATGTATGTATATACCAAAATAACATTTTTACTATTTTTGTCTGTCTGTCTGTTTGTTTGCGCTAATCTCTGGAACGGCTGGACCAATTTTGACGGGACTTTCACTGGCAGATTGCCGATGTAATAAGGAGTAACTTAAGCTACTTTAATTTTAGTTTTTTTTGTTAAATTCCACGCGGACGACGTGGCGGGCACAGCTCGTATTAGGACAGTTTTGCTTGAGGAGTGGAGATGAGTTTGAGGGGAGATAGGATGAGCTGAGATTCTTCCAAAGGTTTCAGGTGTTCCATCAAAATGTTACTGGCCAGCGAGCTGACCCTGTCCGTCTTCAAGAATAAAATGACTATTAATAAAAACAAATTTTAATCATCATGTCAATATTGTCATTGAATAAAATTAATTATAAGACGGAACATGATAATTTAATTTGCCCTTTATAATTTAATTTCCTCTTCTCTCTGTCCCAGTTGGCAACGCGTCGGTGATGTCGATGGGCAGCGGTGGCCACTCACCGGGTGCCAGCTATTAACATACAAAACAACTCACCTCGTCACTGTCGTTCGCTTCGTAGTCATACATCGCGATGTACACTCTCTGTAACATTGCAATTAATACATTACTCAACGCACACACAAACATATAAGTAATAACGGTACACACTCACAGCCCCACACTAGGACTCCCTGTGTCGTGGGTGCCATGGACAACACACGAGACAAGAACACACACACCCAGACCAAGAACGGAAATTTAAATTCATCATTCAAATTTCCGCCTCGCTGGGAATCGAACCCAGGACCCTCGGAGCGGCGATCCGGCGTGTTAACCATTGCGCCATCCGGGTCGTCAATAGTTAGTAGTGTAACAAAACAATAAGTGGAATACTGCTATATTCCAAATACTGTTTTGTTATATCTCTTATAATTGAATGCTTTCCTATTTGTTGAACTAAAGTCGAGGCAGGCTAAAATTAAATTAATGTGCTCAGACCTTGACCAGTCGATTATCCATGTCAAAAAATAAACATACCAAAATTGGTACACCCAGTAAAAATGCATGAGGGTATACATAAACAATAAATCAAAATGTGTGCAATACACACGTGCTAGAACTGAAACTTCATAACAACGAATACTGTCAGTCCAAATATTGATGTTTTGCTTTGCTCACGTCAGCCGCCATTTCGCCGATGCTTCATTCGCGTCATTTCCGTTTCAACAAATCCCAAATCACAACGATACTAAAGAAGTATTCACTCCAAAATACAGCTTAATTGAGAACGTCCCGTTTTTGAAGTCGGTTAACAAATCAATAAATAAAGGTAGAGCCGAGCTAAATCTGCTGGCGAGTGGGAAGGACGGTGTGATCACCTGCTGCACGGGCTGCGTGTGGTCGGCGATCGTCCGCGGCTGCTCGCCCGCCAGCGGGTCCAGGTCGGTCACGCGCCCGATCTGACGGCTCGGCTGCTGCTGCGGGTGGTGGCTGCCTGCGACCATCGTGCACCATCGTCAATAATAAATATGATTGTCGTAATCTAGTATCGTTATAAACATTTTACATGCAACGGATAGGTTGACAGCGATCCCTGTGAGTATAAATAGTGAGCACCCATTACTCTCCGCTGCTCCAGTGCGGATTGGTGGAGGGGTCAGTGGCCAACCCAGGTATCGGAAGTTGTTATGCCGCCCGAAGGCCTCCGACATGGCTTAACGACTGCTACCAAATGGTAACAACCGGGACCGACGGCTTTACGTGCCCTCCGAAGCACGGAAGCGCCCAAGAAAACGCCACTAACAGTCACCCGTCCCACCGCTCGCTGTTGCTTAACTTTGTCGATAAGTTCAGATTGACGCAAGCCGCCGGGCTATGAGCGCTTCAATAAATTTAAATTACAATAATCTTATACTTTACTACATAATGCCATATCGTAAAGTTTAGGTTAGGTTAAACGGTTAACGGTTAACGGTTAAACCTAAACAAGAATAGAGCCCCAAAGGGTACAATGCATTAATAATATCTCCATTAATTAAATTGTACCCTGCTCATACCACGAATGAAAAACACACAAAATTGCCACAACCAAAACATAATGACACACAGAACTCCCATAACCAAATTATGTAAACTTCAAAATATACGTATTACAGCTTACGATGGGAATTAAATTAAAAATGGCCACATCGTAATATGTAATAACAAGATTATATTAACTGCAAAAGGCAATAACACAAAGCGCTGTGCTGTGACAATGAGTGTGTGTGCTGTGCACTTACATGGAACTAACTTTGCATCTGTAAAATAGAGGTCAGTAGATATCACAAGACAGTAATATAAATGGGGTTGCCAACTTATAAATAAATAAATTATGCCATTACACTAAATGTCTATACACATAATTTTGAATACCATAAAACGTAATTCTAAAATGGTTTGTTAATAATATCTACGTAATTTAATAACAGTATGTGTTCAATTCCTATTGTTAAATTTATAAAAAAATATTCAATAAAGTGCAATCATCAACTTTTCCATCAATAAAACATTATATTTACTGATAATAAATAAACAAATTATATTTTTCAACAAAGCACAATTAACATTATTATCATGCATCAATAAAAATAAAAATAATTTATAAGAGCAGATAATCGATAAAAAATAAAACGTAAAAAATCTACCATAACTTTAAAAATCTACCATGCAACGCTGGCAACCCACAAAAGAGCAACAAACCTCGTTTCCCATCACTAGTGCTGTTATAAATGAGGGTGGCCGACGCGCGCTGCGTGTTGGGGGGCGCGCGGGGCCCGTCGCTCACTGGGTCGTAATCCTGGATCCTGCCAATCTTCGGTGCCCCCTGGTGCCCGGGGTTTTGGTACTGGGGGTACTGATTGTACTGATAGTCGTACTGGTACTGGTCGTATTGGGGACGGTAGTCCTGGTACCGGGTCTGTTGGGGCGCTGGGGTCTGGTAGTGGGTCTTCGGGGGCAGGTTTGGAGCGGGCACCGCTTGCGGGGCTGGGGCGGCCGGCGCCAGCATCTCCGTCGCGTAGTTGTCGATTTGTTGCTGGTAATTGTCGTTGCTCGCTACATCTAGCGTACGGGACAGGAGTTAGCGGTGGGTTAGCGACATTTTTGTGGGGTAGTTTGACTTTTGTGAGGTAGTTTTGGTTGTTAATTATAATTACTCAAAACTTGCATTGAATTGCACTTTCTAAATTCAAACTGAAACGGCAGTTATAAAGATAATATTAATACACAAAATTAATAAATATGAAAATAATTTTGTCAATTATAAGAAATAAAATTGTATTTAATAAAAATAATTTCCTAACACAACATTAACGAATACCACAACAAGTATTATGTATGAAAAGTTTTACAACAGTATGTAATTTAAGTATGGAAACATTTATTTTATGAATTGGTATTCTAAGAACATTTTGAATCAATGAGAGATTTAAAACAGAATGTTTCTGCAAGTTGAAAAACGCATTTATTTATGAAAAGTACAGTTTTTATGGTAACACATAACATCCCCAATGTGTTTCCAACAATAAATGAAGAAGTAAACTTCGATATTATGTCGAGTTTAATAAAATATATTTTGTTATTTAATTTATATAGTATCTATTTACAATATTTTATTTGCATAATATATATACAAAATTGATTTATCCAAAATTGTATTTAAATATTTTTGACCCTTGCCCTTTTTATAATATACCTTTTAATTTGAGAAAGAACATTATAGTAGTTATGATGTACATTTAAATTACCCGTTTCAATGATGCAGTTTCAAATAATTATGATCTCTCAGTTCGGTATTTCAGTCAAACCACACACAAAAAACACGTAGCACATTTTATGTACAACACGTTGGCTATATGAATCACATTGACATAATTATATTATTCAATTAAATGTAAAATTGTATAGGTATATAGTAGTTCTGGAGATAACATGAGCCCAACAGTGGAATAATCAAGTAATATCTCCCGTTGGTAAAATAGGCTAATATGTTAAAAAAATTAAAGACTCTCGCACACTTTTAACGCGTCGATCCTAGAGTAATGCAAATATCTTAACTACATATAAAATTCGAAATTAAAATCCAAAATTTATCTAAAGAATCGATTGAGTTGATTTCAAATATAAACACAAATTCTAACATATTCAAAACAAATTAATTTACCCCAGGAGTCATAATTAAGTCAACGTAATTCACCCACCACAATGACGTAATGAGGTAAACACCGACGGCATAAAACACATTAATGACGGTGCAAGAATGGAAAATGAGTCAGTGTCGCAAGATTTACCCATACCGGTACAATTAAGACCAACACACATCGCAGCGCGTCGCTTTCAATGTAATGAAATAGAGAACTGAGACAAATCTGGCGTTCGTGCCCGAAAATTAGGATGTTGTGTAAACGCCACGCGACCCGCTGGTATGTGCAATAATCTTTTACCAACATAGAAACACAATTTTAAACCAACACATTTTTCCTTCGTAAAACAAATTTCCCATTATTGAGTAACACACCCAAACCTTTGTCAACTTTGACCAAAGATTCAATTTTCCCGCGTGTAATCTCTCCCGAGTGTTTATAAGCGTATACATTTTTGTTATACTGTGTGTACTGGTATAATAACCAATGTAATTTATAACTATTTAAAATTGATTTCAAGTAAAATAATATCAAATATAAACAGATTTAAAATCTGAATGTAAATTTGCTTTAAGTTAACAGTTGCCTGAAGGCCTGAAATGAGCGCGGTATCTGCTGCCGCTGCGGGCGGCAGTATCCGAGTGGGTCAGCGGTATAGGAATACCGCTTGAACAGCTTGTGAACATTAGGAACTGTTCACAGCTAAGCGAATATCGCTACTGTTGATTCTCGTCCACTATAGACAATAGAAGGCATTCAATGCACCTATCGTGTAGGACGCGGTACTGTGCATGCTTACCTTTATCCCGCGCTGACCGGCGATAATATACCGCCTAACAAGGTGATATGGGATGTTAATCCGAGCCGTTATATCGCGCGATATTCGTCGCTACCGAAAGCGGTACCGAGTCTACGTGAACAGGACTTAAATTCCAACGCGTCAGTAAAATTTACCGACGCGTCAAAGTGTTAATGAACAAATCTTTTCACCACTAACCGACGAGTTCTCCGTTCTCGTTGATCTGCCGTTGCTTCTCCATCTGCGCCTTCTTCTCCAAGTCCCCGTGGTACGCGACATTGCTAATTATCCTCGTGTTCGCTTTAATTCGCAGCGTTTCGGGATCGTCTGCTACCTGAAATTTTGAAATAGAGGGCTAAATTAGTTTTGATTTCTATGCGAAGACCCGTAGCCTAGTTGGTAGTGGCCCTGCCTGCGAAGCGAGGGTTCCCGGGTTCAAATCCCGGTACAAATACATACTTATGTGACAGACAAATGTACATTCTCGGGTCGTGGGTGTTAGCGATGTGTTATTTGTATTGTTCATGCCACACGACACAGGGAATCGCCTCTTAAAAGTGTTACACGATCCATACATCTATCTACCTCCCTTCTATAACTAATCATTCTCTATCTGTCTAATAGATAGATAGATAGATAGATAGATAGATAGATAGATAGATAGATAGATAGATACTCTCTTTATTTGTAATATAAAGTACATTGAGTCTTAACTAGGGGTATAGCAATTTTTTATTTTATGTAAAATACATTACAAAAAGGATCCTGCTCAGCATTAAACTGGTCTATGTATGTTCGTCTCTGTGTAAATACAGTTACAGTTACAGGGTTTTTTTTTTCTTATTTTCCATTCCCGTTTTACTTGTGTGTTATTCTATCTTTGTGCGTTTCATACCTCCATCGCTGTTTATCCGCCATATCTGTTTTGACCAAAGGCTGACTGGTAGATAATGCTTTTAGCATTAAGTCCGCCTTTTGTACCACATTGATTTTGGTATAATAAAGTTTGAATAAATAAATCACCGACCCCCCTCGCCCCCCCCCCTCCCCCGACCCGCCCTCACCTGTGTAAACTTCCCCTTGCTCCGCTCGAAGTCGGCGTGATACTTGACATTGCTCTGAATCTTTGTGTTCTCCGCTATCCGCTTGAGCTCCGGCGTCTCCGCCATCGTCGTGTGCTTCGCTTTCGGCACGTGCCTGCAATTTACGATTTGGTATATACAATAACGGACTTTCATTCTCTGCTGCTGGTGGGTACTCACGATGGCCATAGCTGTCTGTTTAACGTTATAATAACGGATTTTCACCTACATCTATGTTCTACATAAATTATTATGTACGTTAAATAACGTTAAACAGACAGCTGTGGCCATCGTGAGTACCCACCAGCAGCAGTGACATAAAACAGTACAACAGACCAGACGCACGGAAATGAAACAATTATTTATAATGCAACTGTATGATGAATGAAATACAATAAAACTTTATAAACGCGGTAAATTGAACTTTAAACCTATTGCAACAGAGTCCAAGTTACATTGTCACAATATATTTTTATGATTGCATTATTAATGTACCGAATGCACTGAATGATGTCTCGTTCCATATTTAAAAATCTTCTTACTATAATATGGGTGGTAACATTCTTATTAATTTAGATTTAATCTGTAATAGGCCGTGATAGCCTAGTGGTTGAACGTGGGACTCCCATACCAGGGGATCCGGGTTCAAATTGCACACACGTCTAATTTTCAAAAATGATGTGCTTATTAGAATTTTTTTATCATTTGCTTCGGTGACGGTGCTTTGAACCAACCCGCATTGGAGCGGCGTGGTGATTTATGCTCTAGGTCTCCTGAATTATGAAGAGAGACCCTGTAATGAGCCATTAATGGATTAACGACAGTCATGCGTCAGCACACCTTCCTTCAGCAGCAACCAACCTCAAGTGTCAACATGGTTTAGACAACTGTAACACATGATTCATAGAGCCGATTTTTCTATAGCAAACGGACTTCATGACATTAACACACGTGTACCGTATTCCAAAGACGTAGAGTTCGTTATCGAATCACGCAATGTAAAGGCAGCGGATGTACCGTTGCATAAGACCTCTTTATGACTCGGATACTTTCATTTTTTATTGTCACGTCACACACAAGACATGAACGCATGTAATAAAATTAAGTGCGACAAATGAATACTAATGTACAATTCTGAACAGTCAAGATAATCGTAATAAGTCAATGATATTACAAACATGATAGTCACTAGATGACAAGACCATCGAAAGTGAGGCGGCGGAATTCTCCTAATTCATGTCATTTTCATTTACCTAACTATCTTTCTGTCTCATTGGTCCATTGAAAAGTTACTTTTGGGGTTACCCTGCCCTGCGGCCGAAATGTTGGAAAAAAGGGTGCAGATGGGTTTTATGGTTTATCTGGCAAACTATTGGCCTCACGTATAATTCGTAAAACGTTTTTCTACACCTTAGGTTCTGTAACTTTAAGTCGCAGAATCAAAAATAACAAAGTTAACCTACCTAGTTACAAGCGAAGTGAGAGAAGTATATAAATCTTGCCTCGCTGGTAATCGAACCTAGGACAGGTGAAACTGCAGTCCAATGAACATTGCCCAAAACGGGTCACAAAATTCTGTAGCCAAGCTAGGTACCACCACCCGCCACGGTACCTATTACCATCTCTACCGTGTAATAAATAATTGTTTTAACAGCAACTGTGTGGATCAGGTTACACTTTTTTAAAGGCGACCATATTACTCATCAATTTGTGACTAAATCAGATCGAGACTCTTACTAAGTGGACCATTACGAACAATAATTATCAGGATCAACTTTCACTCCCCCAGTCACGTCCCTACCCCAGTCCTCATACCTAACTAACGAACTGACGGACTAACATTCTAACACCGTCTGCTAACTGACTAACCATCCCAATCCCGATGTGTTCTTGTTCTGTGTCGGCCACAGTCGTCATGGGCGGCAGCGGAAGGTGGTGATGCATGCTCGTATGCTATCTTAAATACATAAAAACCAAAAAACAAGCAACAGAGGAAGTGACGTATGAAATGTACATACTACTGTGAAACTGTACTGTGAAAAACACAGTAGCATCGTTATTATTACAGCGAACAGGAAAACCACAGATGTTCAAGAGTCGGGCGCGTTTAAAAATAAACACTCACGCACTCATCAATATCAATATATTATTATGTATGGTCGAATGTTAATCTTCTATATATCTTCTGTATAATCTCTTCCGTTACTGAGTGACTGACAGACAACGCACAGCCACAGAAACTACTGAACGCAACGAGCTGAAAATTTGCAATGATGAAATTTGGCATGTGCGTTCCTTGGGGAGTGTAGGGGAGCAGTAAGAGAGGATTTTTGGACAACCAAACGGGATAAAAAAGGGGATAAAGTGGAACTTTTTATTTCTTCAATGGATTCACTAAAAACTTCGCATATAGGTTCCTTTCACATATTTAATGATTTCTTAATCCTAACAAATCCCACGAATCCCACCTACCCCTAAGGTTTAATATTAGTACATACAAACATAATGTATGTGGTCATTGACCACAAATTGCACTACCTATTGCGATCTACGGTCATCAGTGATATCTCGTGTTGCTCATGCCAGAATCCTAGTGCCGCGGTATGACTATGCTGGTGTGGTTTATTTCACCATTTAATAACTGTAATTAAACGTAATTCAAATGAATCATTTTTCTGTGTCCGTGTCTAATATACGCATAGTCTGTCATGCGTTAATTACCACGCACAATGCGGTATCTATCGATAATACTCGGTCTAGGGTTGCCATCTTTAAATTATAAAAGTCCGGTCAATTTGGTGTGCAATATTATGAAACTCGAGTTTTTTTAAGTGTTTGGATTAGAAGTTACAATTTTAGTAACATTATGAAATATTGTGTTTTTTATTTAAATAAGAATTAAATATCCTTAATAATAATATTAGCTTATGGAGTACCTCATGCGTACCTTGAAGCGCTCATAGCCCGGCGGCTTGCGTTGATCTCAAGTGATCGACAAAGTTAAGCAACAGCGGACGCGGTCGGTAGTTGGATGGGTGACCGCTAGTGGCAAAAATTTCTTGAGCGCTTCCGTGCTTCGGAGGGCACGTAAAGCCGTCGGTCCCGGTTGTTATCATTTGGTAGCAGTCGTTAAGCCATGTCGGATACCTTCGGGCGGCTTAAAATTTCCGACACTTGGGTTGGCCACTAACCCCTCCACCAATCCGCACTGGAGCAGCGTGGTGGAGTATGCTCTAGGCCTCCTCAGGTATGAGGAGAGACCCGTGCTCAGTAGTGGGCCATTAATGGGTTGTAGCCAATGGAGTACCTACTTGTTTTATTTAAAACTAGCGACCCGCCCTCGCTTCGCTTCGGGAAACTTATTAGTTTCATGGTTCTTTAAGAGATGGCGCTAGGCGTTCTTATTCTTTAAGTTAGGAAGGTTCCCTAGATGGCGCTGTGCTTAAAATCCGAAGAAATCCCATACAAACTTTCAACCTTTATTTCAACCTCTTCATCCCTTTTTGTCGCAATAAAAGGTAGCCTATGTCCTTTCTCAGGGTCTAAAGATTGTCTGTGTCAAATTTCATCAAAATCGGTTGAGAGGTTTAAGCGGGAAAGCGACACAGACAGACAGACAGACAGACAGACAGACAGACAGACAGACAGACAGACAGAGTTACTTTCGCATTTATAATATTAGTAGGGATTCTTATTCAGTATATTTTGATATCTGAACCAATTCAAAAAGCAGGGCCAAAGGCCAAAAGTCTGAACATGTCCGGACAAATCGGGACAGTTGGCAACCCTACTTGATAATTAACCCGTATATCGTTATTGTCAGTGAAGTGTGACCGCGTCTATAATATTATTTTATGTTTAATATTAATATTGATCAGTTTTCTATTGGCCAATCGAAGGTTCAATCCACGTGTCGATTCGTGCCTAGTCACGCAGACTGATGTAACATGAAACAGACAGACAAACAGAAAATGGAAGCATATTAGTAAGTTCCCTGTGGCTACGGAACCCTAAAAACCATGTTTTATTTCTAATTTTGTTTTTTTTTCACGAAAACTATCTTTAGAAAAATAAGAGTTTTATTGAGCTTTAGTTTCCTAATTCCTTATAGTCAGCCGAAGTCATTAATGAAATAAATTAAAAAAATTAAAGTACTCTTATAAAATCTCAATCTTTTTTTTTCATCTTTTTGAAATTCCTCTCCTCTCCTTTACGGACTCGTGTGACAATACTTAAAAAAAAGTGTTACAGGGAGAATGGTTAAATTAAAATGGTCAATAAAAAAAATAACCCAACTTACGATTCGCAGTAGGGCAGTTTCCCGTAGCCCTTGTATGTGCGCATGTTGAGAGTCATGCCACACTCCTGGCATTTGAAGCAGCCCTTGTGCCATACCTGAAAAAAAATATATTAGTCACATCGCACACGCGTGTCAGACTTCACACACCTTTGAGAATATCATAGGGAACTCTAAAGTGTGCAGGCTTCCCCACGTTGGTTTTCTTCACCGAAGCAAATTATAATATAGCCTATTATAATTTGCTTCGGTTGACTTATTTTAAAAAACTAAATCATAGTTTGCCAAATGGTCTAATTTAACTGAAATATTAATATTTCAGTAAAATACTAACTGTAACATATTTTAATACCTATATATTTTCATGAACTATTTGACGTTTCCGTCAAAAAACGCGTCAAACTGTCATGGTGACTCGTGTGTCGTCATATGTTGGAAAACGAAGACCTCTTTGGTTGAGCGGAAAGACCAAAATGCTATGTCAAGTTTGTTTAGTTTTGCAACGTGTGACGTCACGCGTCGTATTGGCGTTCGCTGTCACGTGACTAGTGACTGTAATTTCGGGATTTTATTTTTCAAAAATATTAAATAATCATGATTTATTTAATCAATAAGATCGATTTTTCGCATTTGTAAATATTAAGCTACCATAAAAAATAGAAATCTTCAAAATATTTTCTTACTGTCAACTACGCTATTACTTTATTCTCAATTCAGTAAAAAGCAGTATGGGTTTTCCAAATGAAACCTATCCCAAGATAACCCATATAACAATTCCAGTGTTAACTACACGTACCGTACGTCATGACAAAAGTGAACGAGAGGTCAACATGCCCCGACCTCACCACTAACGGTGTGAATGTTGCTTCTGACCTCAACTAACATGCTTTGTTACCTAACCAGCTACGTGTATCCATCGTGTAATGTTAATAAAACATTTGAACATTTTTCGCAAAACTAGAGACTAGCTCTACGCTCGAAATTCGACACAGATAATTAAACACTAAGCTAGGGTTCAACATTATCATTACACTTAACTATCCCACTGCTGGGCTTGGGTCACCTCTCAACACAATGCGAAGGAAATTATTCCAACAAAAAATATCCTACACACACCTACAGAACCCAGCCACGCACCTCGCAATTCACACTTAACACGTGACGCGACCACGCGACAGTTGCATCACCAACCGTCAGTGCACGTCGCGCGTCGCACGTGAGCCGGATAACTGACCGGATTATACCGTGCCGTGTCATAACATGGTGGTCACTTTCATTATCATTATGGTTATGTAGCTATTTTCACCTAATAATCATAAAAAAGTTTTTCTAAGTACCCGCATTTTTTTATTAATCCACAAACATGATACAATCATTAGAGTAAAAAAAAATGTTTTGATAAATTTCTAAAATGAAAAATAATCCTAGACACATCTACAGAACCAAGTCACGCACCACCAATTCACACTTGACGACCTCATGACCACACCACACCATCACCCTGACCGAGTGTGGATTGGATGACTTCACACGCCTTTGAGACCATTATGATGAACTCTAGCTGGTTTCCTCACGATGTTTCCTTCCCCGAAGCAAGTTACGAGTAATCGCTAATAAGCACAATTTTTAAAACCTAAAGGTGCGTGCAGTAAGAGAGAGAAAGGTGCGTGCAGAAAGAGAATCGACCCTAGGCGCTCCTTCGGGGCTTCAACGTTCAAACTTGGCCACCAGTACTTTTAAGCAGGTGTATTGGCTTCAACCCATTAATGGCTCACTACTGAGCACGGGTCTCTCCTCACACCTGAGGAAGCCTAGAGCATACTCCACCAAGCTGCTCCAGTGCGGATTGGTGGAGGGGTTAGTGGCCAACCCAAGTGCCACCCGAGGGCATCCGACACGGCTTTACTACTGCTACCAAATGGCAACAACCGGGACCGGGCTTTGCGTGCCCTCCGAAGCACGGAAGCGCCCAAGAATTTTTTTGCCACTAGCGTTCACCCATCCAGCTACCTACCGCACCCGCTGTGTGTGTGTGTAGCAGGTGTATGCAAGTACGTAACTAAACATTTCTCACACGGGGCGTTCCCCGCTGTTTACAAAAACACCACGTATTTGTATGAATCACGCGCCGCGAATAGCTATACTTTAGTATGTTTCCTCTCATGAAGTACGTCGCTCGTACAATGAGCCAACGTGGTCGGTTTCAAGGCAATTACTCGGAACTGCCGCCTTATTGTTTTACAATTTTTCGTATGTTTTCGTGAAGGTTTTACCGATTTCGTTCACTGTTTCTTCTCTCTGCGAAACGGTGCAAAAATAACATGCTTGCTGACCACACATAGTATTTACCCATAACCCCCCCCCCCCCCCTCGAGTTTTCACGTATGCCAATGTATGATCTGTCTCTTCTAAACTTCTAAACTAATGGTCGTAATTCCTCAAATGAGGTATCATTGGAAACATCTTGCTCTTGATCGCCTGCTGGTTATAGACAGTCTAAAGGAGTGCGCACATTACACCAACTCGACGTCAACTCCACTCCGACTCCACTTCGTTTCAACTCGGACGTTCCGTTCCGCGATCAACGCTTCATCGACGTCAACTCGACTCCGTCTCCACTCCGTTTCAACTCCGACGCTATTTACATTACGTCATTGTGTCGGTCGACGCGTGGACTACTCGTCTACGGTGAGTCGTCAACGCAACGTCGACGCGTTGGTCTCGAAACGGAACGGCTATGGGTGTAGGGCGAGCCGTACAGGGCTTTTAAGTATAAGTTCGAAATTCAACCTTACCTTCAAAGATATAAGGCTCATAATTGAATGTTAGCTTTGTCAAGGTTTTAGTCGCGTTGGCGTCGGTCGGTCGTGGAGTCGTTGTAATCTACGAAGTCTACGATGTCCGACTAAATTTAATACGACTTCCTCTAGACCCTAGAGGACAAAGTAGAAAAATAAAGTTGCATATAAAAATATATCGACGCCAAAAACCGGAAACGCTGTAACCTACAAAACATAAAAGGTTCACCAGAGCCGATGAACTTGTGAGATGTCAGAACAGAAGTATGAAAATAGGGTCAATTTTATCACTGTACATAAGTTTCTATTGGCCGTAAAGCCATCAGACTTGGACCATTCGACGCAGAAGTATTTTTACACGCTTTATATTAGCTTCACCTGAATGTTTGTTTGTAACCGACTTCTTTGGGCGCGATTTTGACCCACTTTAAACGGCCAGATTTCGTTCAAACTTTGTAGATTTATTGAGGACCGATGACAATACACTAATCTGATAAAATTATTAGATATCTCATAATAAAATTGTACGTAGCATTATAGATAGCATTATAAAAGCGTGTTTTCAGTTTTTCAAACTATTAATTATTTTATTCCCAATCTGTAATAAAAAAAATGTCATAGCTGTGGATTACGTTTCCGCATCGATATACTCCTTCACTACCAACCTCGATTGTAATACATAAATTCAAAGTCAAACTTAACCGTTCGACCTGACTTTCCATACCAATTACTAATACCATTAAATCAGTACCAATTGACTTTCCCATGCAAATGGGTCATTCATTGTACCAACTACAACTACTGAATGTACTACGTGACTAGTTGCTCTTCCTATGTTTCACAATCATCCATTTAATTCACTTTATAGTTCAAAGAAAATCGTCTTGCATTATCTACAATCGTCTATTCCAGTCTTTCCCAAAGTGGGCGATAACGCCCGCTTGTGGGCGCTGAAGGCCTAGAGAGGGGCGGTAAGGGGCCCAAAAAGTGGGGAGTGTTGAAGTGGTTTACGCGGGCGATGGCCGATTTGTAATTTGGGGGACGCTGAAAAATAGTTGACTTTCAAAGTGGGCGGTAGATGAAATAAGTTTGAGTACCTCTGGTCTATTCTTATAGCCATAACTATCACGGATCTCCTCTCACAATGTGAGGGGTATAGGCCATAGTCCACCACGCTGGCCAAGTGCGGTTTGGTGGACTTCACACACCTTTGAGAACATTATGGAGAACTCTCAGGAGCAGGTTTGTTTACCTTCACCGAAGCAAGTGGTAAGTGGATTAATTTAAAAAAATGTAAACGAGGAATTTTGTACTTCTAATAGAACAACAGCGAGGAGCAGGATCAGCAATAAATGGTGCGATGAAGCGAGGTGAGGTGTGGCGAGTTTGTGAGGCGCGGTGTGGACTGATGAGGTGCGGTGAAGAGAGGCGTACAAAAATACATATTGTGAGTACCCGTATCATAATATATTGTGTACATTCCGCGATGAGTTTAGTTTTAAATCATGTGTATAATGTTGTTGTGTAGCTCCCAAGAGTAACGTTAATATAATTAACATGACAATGAACCATTAGCAATCTTAATAGTCATTGGCACAATAACGTCCAGTTAATTATAATTATTATAACCAAGGCGTGAGTTACAACAGATTAAATTATTTAACTGGCAACACGCAATCTTAAGATGTTTGGTTATTGAATTTTTATTGAACTCGACTCGTATGGCGCAATGGTTATGCCGAATCGCCAAGCCGTTCGAAGAATGTTCGGGTCAAATTCTGGGTGAGGCGGAAATTTGAATGATTTCAAAGGTGATTCAGGCCACATCCCATGCCCCTGCATGGCTGTAGGGCTTGGCTAAGCATTCTACATCTACGTATCGCACCTTTAGAATTGAAGTGGCATAACAAAAAAATAAAAAAATAAAGACTGTTCCATATTTAAGAGCAAACCAGGCAAGTAAAGAATCCAGCCAATAAATAATAATATGGCAACATCATACATGTCAGTCTCGTCACGCTGGTCGTCACATCAAACCTGAATCACGCTATCAACGTTTTCTACACCGCTCGTATTATAATTATAATACAAGTTCCGAACATTAAGGCGTCGTCCTAATTGGCACGACGCGTTTTCGTCGTGCGATGGGTTCAAACATACAGATTTCATCAGAGTGTCCTATTTTAACCTCGCAAGTAATTGTAATGAAATACCCATCGCACGACGAGAACGCATCGCGCCATCGTACGATCGCTGCCAATTGGGACGACGCCAAACAATCGAAGCACGGCCGCTGCCCAGGGATGATTACCTAGCATACAGGACAGGAGGTCTTCCTCCGCTAAACTCCTTCAGATTGTAAACAGTCAGTGGAAGCAACTACCTTCACGTCAGAATCAGCCACAGCCAGTATCCTCATCTGACCCACATGCGGACAATACAATCACGACGCAGCTTGCGCAAATTGAATTAACTCTATCTGTCCGTGTAGGGTGGCCATGATTACAATAAATAACGTAGGTGTTCCAAATTAGTTTTTATCAACATTTTCAAAAAACTACGCCAACGTTTCAACATTCCTAAAGTGTGAGATTTTGGAAAAATAAGCAGAATTTGAGTCTTGTACTGTGTCGGTCACAATTGTCATGGGCGGCAGCGGAACACATGCGGCACATCACATCGCTGCTTACAGTGCTTACCATCGGGTGGGATTGTAGTCAAGCATTAACCTATGCTATGTAAAAAAATGATTGATAATAGTCACTTGCTTCGGTGAAGGAAAAATCATGAGAAAACCCAGTTTATACCTGTTTAACCGACTTCAAAAAGAAGGAGGTTCTTAATTCAACTGTATTTTTTTATGTTTGTTACCTCAGAACTTTCTACTGGGTGAACTGATTTTGATGATTCTTTTTTTTATTTGAAGGCTGGTGCTTCCCGTGTAGTCCCATGTTAATAGCGTCGGGCGAAACCGACAAAATTATTATGTGAGGTAAGCCGCTATACACACGTAAAATTAAAAGTACATTTGACAATCCCAGTATATCGTCAGAGTATGGTCACCGCACCACTCTCCCACGCGGCCAAATGGCGAACGACATTTAATTTTGCCGCTTCGGTGGTCGCGTGTAGCTCTGTTTGGTATTCCTTTGTTCGTTCCCACATCCAGATGCTGTCTGTGTTATCTGAATTGTTTTGATTTTAATTTATTTATTTCAATATACCTAAAAAGGTGTAAAAAGAGTTCTCCTTCAGGGTCCGCGTTGCACTGGTGACTCCCCTGGTGTTGCCCGTGTCCATGGGCGACGATGACCACTTACCATCAGGGTGGCTCGTCTGCTTTTACGTCGCCCTTCAGGCTATAAAAAAAAACACCTGCACCCTCGCGGTAGGGTACTTTGTGACGCGGGTGGCTTGGACCCAAGTCTCGGAATATCTCAAGTCTTAAAGAAAAAGTTGTTTTTAACGTTCTGTATTCAAAGGGCGCGGTCGGTAGTTGGATGGGTGACCACTAGTGGTAAAATTTCTTGGGCGCTTCCGTGCTTCGGAGGGCGCGTAAAGCCGTCGGTCACTAACCCCTCCACCAAACTGCACTGGAGCAGCGTGGTGGAGTATGCTCTAGGCCTCCGCCGATATGAGGAGAACACGTACTCAGTATTGGGCCATCTCTGTATTCCGTGGGGCCATTAATGGGTTGAAGCTAAAATTCAAAGGGTGACAAATGACTGAAACTGTATTAATATATGTACCTATCTCTTGTACAGAAATAGTTAGACACCTGAAATTCACAGAACGCGTGTTACTGGCGCCACTATCACAAAAAAAAATATTAACAAATATAGGTATATATAGATTCCACAGGCAATTCCCACACAAGTAACCTTAAAAAATTGGGGGTTTTGTACATTCTACATTGTTATTGACTTAACGAAATAAGAAAAATATCGCTCGGTGGTACGGAACCATACGTGTGTGAGTCCGCCACGCACTTGATCGCCTCACCGCACATACATTCGTGACAATAATTATACCGATAATAATTACCTACATCGTTTAAAAATGTATAATTACAAAATTATTGCCCAAACACGACGCTATAAAAACTAAACGTGCCGATAAAACAATCACCTACTTACACTGAACTTCAGCATTAACAATAAATAAATATAATAATAAACAAATGCTAACACACTCGTACCCCCGCACTAGAATACCCCGTGTCGCGGGCGGCGTGGACAACACAAATTACACATCACTAACACTCATGACCTGAGAAAAAATATTCATCTGTCACATAAACATCTGCCTCGGCCGGGAATCGAACTCGGGCCCCTCGCTTCGCAGGCAGGGTCACTACCAACAAGGCTATGAGGTCGCCAAACGACACCGTTACAGAATTTTGAAAGTATCAAAATGTCTGTCATCGGTCCCGCTATAACTCAAGAACGGCTTTACCGATTATAATGGGACATTCACTGGAAAATAGAAGAGGTTATAGTGTAAGACATACGCAACTTTTTATCCCGGAATTCCCACGGGATCTGGATTTACGCGGGATAATTCCCTACGTCAATCCATAATAGCTGCAATTCAACTTACTGCAGATAAATAAATAGATGAAATATTGAAAACGGCTTATACTCAACTAGGTAAGTAAATCTAAGCAACACGCGACACGCGACACGACGTCAAACGATAAACCTCGACGGTTTTTATCCATTTTGCTGAATAAAAAATGCAGGTCAAGCGTAACAATGGCGCGGGTTCCCAGGCTCACCACGTATAGGGTTACCATTTAAAATTCCGGACAATCCTGGATAGATATTATAAAGCACCGGATATTTCTTAAAAAGTCCGTATACGTATGACGACCGCGTTGTTTAGTTGGTAATGACTCTGTATGCGAAGGGAAGGATCCCGGGTTAGATTCCCGGCCGGGGCAGACATTTGTGTGACAGATAAAATAGATGTTTATTCTCTGGTCGTGGGTGTTAGTGATGTTTTATTTATGTTTTCCATGCCATTAGCACTGAGTTGTATTCTTAGTTTGATTAAAAAAAAGTATTTACCTGCCTTGTTTATAGTTTTAATTTTAATATCCAGACAAACTCAAAATCCGGATAGAAGATCACTCCAGAAATGTCCGTACAAATCTAGCCTGTTGGCCACCCTACCCTACGCCTATCGCATGAACGGGCACAATTAAAATGGCCGACCTTGCCCACAATGGGACCAGCCTCTACCTCACACGCCAGATACAGTTTCGCGTACAATTAAATACACACAACTACCTTTTCA
The DNA here is from genome assembly GCA_905404295.2 of Ochlodes sylvanus. Taxonomy (NCBI): domain Eukaryota; kingdom Metazoa; phylum Arthropoda; class Insecta; order Lepidoptera; family Hesperiidae; genus Ochlodes; species Ochlodes sylvanus. Next base: position 4,170,443 of record FR990151.1, on the reverse strand, counting down.
CACTTAAACGCAATTTTTTGTACATTTTAATGAAATATTTTGTAATATAATCTAGCTACAAGTTATTTTGTATGCCAGGCGCTATGCGCTAAACTTAGGATGCCGGGATTTACAGATTCAAGACATTATTATTAGTCCATTGAAATGTTCATTTTTTATGAGCTCAGCTTGCATTTGTCAGAGGACGCATGTTTTATTTTTTAGATGTCAAGCGGGGCAAGTGTAAAGTGAAATCCAAGTTTGTGGGGTCGCAACAAATGGATGCAAAAAAGTGTGCAGATGGTTTTTATGGTTTATCTGGCAAAATAATTGACAAATTCACATTTCTGATGCTTGACATGATTAAATGATAACGAGTGTTAACAACCTATCACCATCAGATTCTCCGTTAGTCATATCAATATCAAAACACAGCAGTTACCCGAAGTAACGTAGTAACGAAGGTAACGGTAATACCGTTACCGGAACAGGCTAGAGACTACTTTTGAAAAACTAAATCATAGTTTGCGAAATGGTCTAATTTAACTGAAATATTAATATTTCAGTAAAATACTAACTGTAACATATTTTAATTTATATTTTCATGAACTATGATGACGTTTCCGTCAAAAAACGCGTCAAACTGTCATGGCGACTCGTGTGACGTCATATGTTGGAAAACGGCGAGCTGTTTGGTTGAGTTGAAAGACCAAAATGCTATGTCAAGTTTGTTTAGTTTTGCAACGTGTGACGTCACGCGTCGTATTGGCGTTCGCTGTCACGTGACTAGTGACTGTAATTTCGGGATTTTATTTCTCAAAAATATTAAATAATCATGATTTATTTAATTAATAAGATCGATTTTTCGCATTTGTAAATATTAAGCTACCATAAAAAATAGAAATCTTCAAAATATTTTCTTACTGTCAACTACCCTACTGTACAAATTCTACGTGTAACCACAGAGAGCCGTGCAACACTCTAATTGGTATTATGATTAGCTGCAATTATTGCTGCAGTAATGAAGTGTGAAAGTGAGTGTGTTGCGTTCACGAGAACGGCTTCGATAGTGAACTAAACTTGCTGTTAATGTATATTAAACGCTTAGCAGCGAAAGCCGAGCGGTTTGAACGATGGACGTTGAAAATGACTCCGGTACGAACGACGCGTTTTGGTTTTGGACTGGACTGATGGACTGGAATAACCTGCCTGCGTCGGTGTTTCCGTTCGAGTATAATATAAAAGTTCCGACGATATAGTATGTATAAAATTAATTGTTTACATACTGCCAACGAACATTCAGACGGTCGAATTTCGATCACTTGTCAGTAACTAGTTAACTTCAAACTTATTATCAATAACTTACGACATATTTCACGTATGTATTTGCAATATAAAGCGGTGTCGCGGAACACGCGTAATTTATCACCAAAGCGTAAAGACGGTTATGCACAACCCGCGAGGCATTATTTATCTGTGACAGAATTAGAACGAGACTCAAACTTACAATTTCCAACTGGACTATTACTAACCGGAATAACCATCCTAGTCCCGATGCGAGTCTTGTTCTGTGTCGGTCACAGTTGTCATGGGCGGCGGTGGAAGGTGGTGCTGCATGCTCGTTTGCTACCTTATTTCCATAAAAAACTATCGTTCTTGCCACCGGACAGCGTACAATCTCCATTACCGTCACTGTCAGTCAGGAAGGCGCGACGGACGAATTACACGAGTTTTCATATCGCAAAAAATCTCGTCGCCAACACGCGAGCGAAGGAATGTCGCTTTTTGTGGGTACAATGAAAACTTGTCACTAAAATGCACGGGTTGATTGAAAAAATTATATTGGCAATTTGAAATAGGTACTTGTAACTGCTCGCGGTTTGCCTCGGTCACCGACCACAGAGCCGTGTGGTACTTGTTATATTTCAAACATTTCTATTTCTCAAATAATAGTATGATCAATACCATTCAACAGTCCTACCACACCTGGATATTAATAATTCACCTTCCCAGCAGCCTCGCCGGGGCAACGGTCATTGGATATGATAAGCTATCAGATATCAGTCTACGTCAGCGATAAGAGGCCTTGTTTGTTATTTTTAAATGACCGTCGGGATTGCTGTATGAGAAACTAGATTTTGCTCGCGGCTTCGCCCGCCTGCGAGTCGAAAAACGACAAAATATCGTTTAAATGATCCCAAGGGAACGCATTATCAGGATAAAAACGATCTTATGTTCTTTCCCGGGTGTCTATAGTTTAGTTATTTGAAGTTACAAAGACTCACGTTTGACCCCATACGTGATAGTACAACAATAACTTTTCTAAGTTAGTACCTATCTATTATATAAAAATAAGTCGGGTTTTCCTTCCTGACGCTATAACTCCAGAACGCACGAACCGATTTGGTTCCACGGTTTTGCATTCGTTGGAAAGGTCTAGGGCTCCGTGAAGTTTATAGCAAAGAAAATTCAGGAAAAAATTCAATAGAAAAGCGGGACATCCAACGAAATCTACACTAATATTATAAAGAGGAAAGATTTGTATTTTTGTATGTTACGAATAAACTCAAAAAGTACTGGACCGATTTTAAAAATTCTTTCACCTTTCGAAAGCTACATTATCTACGAGTAACATAGGCTAAATTTTATTTTGGAAAAAAAATAGGGATCCTTATAATGTAACCCAAGGTGTAAAAAAAATACCTAAAATATTCTTTACATCGCGTGCGCTGCGAAAACTATGGATAATAGAGCAAAGTGATGTACTACACTTTTATAAAGGACATCAATATCTACAATAAAGTCCGCGATGGCATAATGTCTAACTATTATAGTTATGCCACAATAAGTGTTTTTTTTATTTAAAAACCTTAATTGAGATACTGCCGCTGGAAAAGGCTCTTTATTTGTATCTTTGTATTAATCCTTATCAAAATAAATTAATTCATATTCAAGACTGCTTAATTACCTTTATATAACTTTTTAAATTATTCAATTCGGATATTCCATTCGAAAGATATCACGAGTTTAATAATTTAAGTATTAGAAAAAAGTTGCTCTGCACTAGGAGAAGCAGACTGACTGATTGACATGTCAATGCAGCGCCTAAACTATAAGGGTTAGAAACTTGAAATTTTGCACAGGGGCTCCTTTTATAACGTGGGGGAGCACTATGAAAATTCACTCCCTAAGGGGGTAAAACGGGGGTGCAAAGTTAGTATGAAACTTTGCCGTTTTTGAAGGTATTCGAATGAAATTCAGTATGAAGGTTTTTCATTGAGAGTTATGAAACACGTATAAAATATTTTTTCGAAAAACATCCCTTAAGGGGGTAAATGGGGGGCGCAAATTTTTATCAACTTTTATATATTTAGGGGTTTATGGCGGGCGAAGCCGCGGGGGAAAGCTATCATTTATAAAGATATCCTGTGAATTATCCAAAATATATAACTAAATCTTTGCAAACCGAAGGAATAAGTTTCCCGAAGCGAAGCGAGGGCGCGTCGCTAGTGTTACATAAAACGAAGCCATCTGGTGGCGAAACGGAGTTCGCCGGGTTTGCTAGTTTTAGTAATAAAAACGCCTGAGATTCCGGTAATTGTTGAAAACATGCGGTTTTCGCTATACCTATGTTGTATTGTAGCATTTTTGTTCCTTGAAATTTTACGATACATAAATCGCTACGCTCTCTGTATTCTAGTGGCAAATGCAATGTCCTACTTAACACTATAAATAGACTGTAAGAAACTAAAGCAGCTGTCGGGTCCACACCAGATTAATATTTTCGGCTCTACTTCCAACCGGTTCCGTGGTGTAGTGGTTATCACATCTGCTTTACACGCAGAAGGCCGCCAGTTCGATCCTGGCCGGAATCATATATTTTTACCTTTTTTATTTTTTTTATTTTTATGTCAAAATTAGTTTATGTTATAATTCGTCATTCGTTTGAAACTTTCTTTATTAATATCCCATTTATAATATATAAGAAAAGTTCATTGTATATGTTTTTATTAGAATAATCATATATTTTTAAGAATTTATTTTCTTTTAATGTAGTAAATTCATTTTACACGCATTTTAAACAAAAGTTATTTGTTAGTACCTATTTTAATTTAAGAATATAATATATAAACATTCATTTTACACGATAATACCTGAACAAATGTTTCTTTTTATTTTTTTCCATGTTTGCGTACGTATGTAATAATATTCACATAAATGATGAAACAATAAATGCTACGATAAGTAAGACGGAACATAGAATATTTTTGAACGATTTCACTAGCATTCAAATGTAAATTTTATTTACTGCAATAATATTTGAGTACGTACCTACTCGACGTAAAAAGACAATTTGCTCTGTCAGTTTCGAACTATTTGGTTACGTATTGTAAATAAAATTGTACCTATATACCTACAATTATATACCTATACAAGTTGTCCCGGCGTACTTCGTACCACTTTATAATTAAAAAATGTTTTGGTGATATATCGACAGCAACGCCACCTACCGGGTCCAATTGTGAATCTAAACCACTCCCAGATCCCCTTGAACACACACAAAAAATTTCAACCAAATCGATCAAGCCGTTTAGGAGGAGTTCACTCTCATACACACTCACACTCGAATTATATATATTAAGTTTTTTTTTTTCTTATAAGCTTCACACATGAAGTGGACACACACGAAAGTACACTTTACGCTGTTGATTACTGACATATAATAATTATTAATGACTTAATAATAACGTAACTCTTAATCTAGTTTTCAAAAATTAAGTGCGTATTAGAATGTAATTATCACATGCTTCGGTGCAATTGTGAGGAAACCTGCACACCTGAGAGTTCTCAAAGGTGTGTGAAGTCCACCAATCCGCACTTGGCCAGCGTGGTGGACTATGGCCTGTACCCATCGCGTGTGAGAGGAGACCCGTGCCCAGCAGTGGGACATGAATAACATTACTAAAATGATCATAACGCGAAGTCACCAACCAGCGGGCTGGGTACCGTCGCCTCTTACTACACCCCGGTCTACTGGTATAGGATTGGAACCGGTATTCTGGGTCTTCTAGGATTCAATAAGGACAATTTCATTTTGAAGTACAAACCCTATAATTACCTATATTATTTATCCGAGCACAATGGAGATTGGAGATACTGACCTCATTTCGTTATCGCGGTCGGAGATGTTAGTTAAGAATGCGCCAGATTGCGTTATATTACATAATATAGTATGATTTGCTAGTCTCTTAAAACTTATATTTTATATTATAATTATAAAACATCATTTTTTACACATTTGCGGGCTATTTAAATAAACATAAATAATCGCCAAACTAAACGTCAAATCATAATTATGATGATGTGTACTAACACCGTCGCCGGTGAAAATCAGTCACATGGTGTTACTAACACCAAACGCATGGTGTATTGCTAGTGAAAATCCAACCATACCACCAATTATAAATTACGATTGACGACCCGTATGGCGCAATGGTTAGCATGCCGGAAGCCGCTCGAAAGATCCTGGGTTCGATTCCTGGCGAGCCGAACATTTGAATGAGTTTAAATTTGTTCTAAGTTTGGGAGTGTGTGGTGTGTTCTTGTCTTAGTGGTGTCCATGGCACAGGGAATCCTAGTGTAGAGTTATGAGTGTGTGGTGGTAATAAAAATATATATTTTATAGATATTATAAATGCCATTTATAATTTAAATTTCCTACAAACACGTGCTTGTGTTTGTACCTACTATACTCTCATCAACAAAGAAAATATTCCAACAACGAATACATAGATACAAACAAAATTATTAATATGTACACATCTGTAGTCTGTACACATGTTAAGGGTAATCATAGCCACACCAACAGGTGGTACACTACCAGCTGTGCAACCTACCAACTGCAAATACAGAATTCATTAACTTCTGTGTACATTGAGTGCGGTATGTCAATGACATTCAACGCAAACTGCGACCTACCTTTTACATGCATTAGTCATAACATTTGACTTACTAACAAACTAACCAACTAATGTTTCTACACCGTCTTCTAACCAAACTACTCATCCTAGTCCCCATTTGTGTCCTGTTCTAGGTCGGTCACAGTAGTCAAGGCTGGCAGCACAATTAGTAATAACCCAGTTGGTAATTGTAAGTAAGAGTCTCGTTATAGTTTGGTCACTGATGTATTGCTACCCTAGAGGGCTGAGATAGTTGCCCCTAAAAAAGTGTAACCAGCACTGTAAAACCAAAAGTGAAATGTTAAATCAAGGTACAAAAGAGTTTGTTTTCCAACAAAGCCATACAGTATCCAAAACTGCATTAACTAGGCCTCCTGAATGATTTAATTATGTTACTTTAATAAACAGGTATTTTCCTATAACCTTCAAGTATACTGATTTCAATAACGTAAATATGCCAGAAACATTGTCTTGCACACATTATCTCTTAATACAGATAAGTTTACCCCTTATCATAGATAACAAATTGTTATCACAGCATTTGTTTGGTAAAGAATTAGCTTTTGATAGCAATATTAATAGCTAGCTTCCTATAAGAGTTCAGAAGATAATCTTCCAATTTTCAATTATGTATTAAGATGCATTGTTTAAGATATCGATATATATTGATATGTGAAGCAAAAACTACCCCTTTTCACAAAAATTGTGCAGATGGAGGAGTATGAAATTTGGCAAACTTACTTAGTTTATGATATAGAGGAGTGCCAAATGCTAATATTTTTCAAATAAATACATATTAAATTGATAAATATAATACACACACTAATGTTTTTTTTTTTTACATGAGATAAGTTAATGCTTGCCAACAATCCCACCTGATGGTAAGTGGCGATGAAGTCGAAGATGTTGGACGCACTAACTTATTAAAAGCCTATTCACTTTCCTCTTGAAGACTCCCACATTATACGCAGGTGGGAACACTGATGTTAGTTACTCTATGCACACATCACATGATATTTGAAATATGTATGCTCATTGTATGTGTATATGCAAAGTATCCGTTTCACAAAGTAAATTACGATCGAATTTCGAGCGCAGAGCAGGTAACTAGTTTGTATAAATATCCAAAAAATTACCCTTCATTGTTAGAACTATCACACCTAATTTTTACAAGTTTTTATTTCACTTGCAATGTCTCGCTGTGGTCAAATTTTGCAAGCTGATATAGAATATATAGAAGGAAATATGGAAGTACTGTTTAAGCAATAATTAAGGTAATTAATGTGTACCATATGCATTCTATACTATTCTATACTTCTCCGAAGCGTGTGTAGTTTATTATTGTAATGAATACAACGAAAGTACAAGTTTTGTCGCGAATATGTTATTTTGTTTAATTAGCACAAGTTTTTTTTAATTCAATTCTCGTATACATTTTTTGTTTTGATATCTACGATAAAATTTGCACCGTATTTAAAAACCGTATCTCATTCAAATTTCATTGAGACATTCTTGCGGTAAGCCAGCGATCGGTGCTTGGACCCAATCAATACATTCTGGTACAAGGCCATCTATATTGCCTAATAAAGACAGCGGATGAATACACTGATATTACGTTCAGAGCCAGTGATATCAGCGCTAATTTATATAATTTAATGAGTCACCCGCACGCCTCTTTAAATTGGTGCACCGGCCGACAAATAAGTCTATAAAATACACAAAGCTGTGGTGAACAAGAAAAAAAACAAACTTTCACACAAGAATTGAAGCTCGAAACAAATAAAAATATAAAGTTACGAACGTAACGAAACTATTCAAAGGAATGCAAGTGAAAATTACCTTGTCCAAACATTTTAATTCTTCAGTAGGATAAACTGTTTTTTCGCACCTTGCGCAAGTTTTATTCATTTTCAACTTTTTCAATGCGAGCACACCACAAATATAACCACCAAAGATACACAGAACAACACAAGTTACGATTCACTAACAAAGTTCACGACTTACGAAAACTTCTTGGGAAAACATTCACAAACACATTAACTGTAGCATCTCCGAACGCGCATGCCAAAAAATGACAAATGGCGGCGGCTAGTATTGCCAACGTTAAACTACCATTATTCAAAATTCTACCAAAATGGCTGAAAAATATTTCCATGAATATTAAATTGTTGGATTCGTACATTGACTTATGGATTCGTAGATTCTTTTCACTTACCAAAACAGTTAAATGTTTGGAAGGTTTGATACAACCAATGTCATAATTACAGAATGAAAAATCCAATGTAAATAACTGCACATAGAGTCCAGGAACTCCAGGAATGCAATGGTGCTGTAACTACTACAAAGAAAAACTAAAAATGGAAAAAGTAAATATTTTAATAAAAGACAAAAGTAAGACACCTATGTCGAACACAAGCATTTATCTTTTTGTAAAACAGCCAAAGCTTCATTGAACAATTGCTTGGAAGTTTGAATCATTTCCGTTAGATGATTGTAATCATCGTGCTTCTCTTCTTCAATCATTTTAAGTTTATCCTCCATTATTTTCAGTTTTTCCTCAGCTAATTCTAATTTAAATTTAAGTTCATCTTTATCTAAGACATCGCTTCCTTCACCCATATGAGATTCAGAAGAAGTAGTCTCACTTGGTCTGTCTAATACAGCAGTTATAGAAGAATGTTTCTTGCTAACCGAATTATTCACTGCTTCAGTCTGTTCCTTTACAATTAAAGTTTTTGAGACCTTTGTTCCTCGCCTAGAGTCTTTAAAATTTTTTAACTCTTCTTCTAAGGATGCCACTCGTTTTTCCAATCGTCTTTTCTTTTCTTTAACTTTTCTGCATGTGCTTTCCAATTCTTCCCAATTGTGCCTTTCAGAGTCCAGTCTACCATTCAGAGTAACGACTAATTCAGAAAGTTTTTTAATTTCATTGTCTGTAGCTGTTTTCATGGGAGTAAAAAATACGCTTTGTAAGGAACATTCCTCGTACCTCAACAACTGAGCTCTAAGTTCATCAATTTTAGTTGCTTTCTCCGTTGCTTGTTCTCTTAATGCGTCTATTTTAGCATCAGTGTTCTTTATTAGCTTTTGGTATTCTCCCATTTCTGCGTTCATTTTATTCATTTTAGACGTATTTTCTCTAAGAATGTCTTGGTAGTAGAGTTCCAAATTTTTGATTTGGTTCTGGTGACAATAAATATATTTAAATACTCAAGTTACATTTCAGCGAACACGTGTTTGCTCCGTATAGGCTCCGTGAAAATTGGCTACCGACCACATCCACCGGTGCCGGTGGCTGTGACGCGGTAGCTGGCGCTTCTTTTGGAAGCGCGACGCGGACACCAGTGGTGACTGAAACTTCTTATAACCGCTCTCTGCCATGCAATTATATTAATGAAATATATTTTTAGTAAATAAGTTATTTAGGTTGGGCATTTAATATAGAAAAAAATTAATATCCTCTTTACAAAAATAATTATCAATAAGCCACCGGTGGCTGTGATCGGTGGCCAATTTGCGCGGAGCCTTAATGTCCAAGAATTTTTAAAGCAGAGGCTCAATAATAAGTATGCATCTGCCTAAAAATAAATAAAAATTGACGCATCACTACCATGATTTTGAACAAACAAAATTGTGCTATTTAAAAAGTATACCTTCTGTTCATTTATCAGCAAATCATCGTGATGGCTCTTTTCAACAAGAGTCTGCATCTTCTGTCGTATCGTAGTTGCATCACATTCCAGATTTCTAATCCTACACCTGGCACCATCCAACTTCTTTTTTAACTCTTGATTTTCATTCTTCAGGTTGTCGAGTAACTTCATTGCTTCTTCTATATCCTTTTTTCGTTTTATTTCTATTTCTTTTATAACCTGCGAAAGATGAAAGTCATTATAGTAAACCATATTCTAAAATATTAGTAAATAGTTGTAGATGCCACCAAGGAACAAACGTCATGTATTTTCAAGGGCGAATCGTAAACTTCATTTTTAACATTAAGGACTTTATTATCATGATCACATAATGAAGTCGTAAGTATTAATCTATGATTTTTTTTTTTCAAATTACATACCTGACTCTGGTCCTTTTGATGAGTCTTTTTGGCGTCTAAATAATCCTTTTGTTTCCCGTTTAATTTAATCTCTAGTTCACTAATTCTTGCTTGAAGCAAAAGGATTTGCTGAGCTCTGCCTTTCCAACCAGCTAAATCATTTTGTAATTCTTTTATACTGGTAAATTTATCACCCAGTTCTTGTTGTAAGATCTTCGTAGCAATAAGTATATCGTTTTTAAGTTCCAAATTTCTATTTTTGCTATCATATAACTTTTTATTTACTGCTGCTAGTTTATTGTTGAGATCTTTTAATTCATCTGAATTAATATCGATAGGCTCTTCCTTGCACAAACAAGCATCTAATCTTTCATTTTCTTTGTTAATTAAATCTAACTGCATGATCTTTCTTTCAAGAGAAGCATTCTTTGTTTTGTATCCTTCAAGCTCAGCTATGAGATGCCGGTTTTGCTTGCAAAGTTCTGTTATTTTAGCGCTTATAATCCCAGCCGATTTTGAAGAAATAGCTGGACCGTTTCCGGATATGATATCACGGATCCGCTGTTTTAGGTCAGCAATCGTTTTGTTCAATTCCTTTATTTCTTCATCCTTAGTGAAAATGAATTTCCGTAGTCCATTATTTTCACCGGTCATTATCTAAAATATTTTTTACATTATTAGAAAGTTATCAAATCGTAACGGTAACTAGCATTCAATGGGCTAGCTCAACCAAAAGGAAATTACCACCAATACCTTGATAAGGTGCTTCATAATTACTCTGAATCGGAATCCTTTTACTCCTAACCGCACATAGTCGAAATCATATTATTTAAGAAATGATTATTTAATTAGGGACGTAACACTATTATTAACTTGGAAAATCTGTAAACTAGTACTGGTCCCTCACTTTACAGGCCGCCTCCTGTTTGTTGCGCTGACGTTTTGTGCCCTGTTCTCGACCAGGCTCTTTGAAGCAAGTAAATATTTTTGTTCTTTGATAAATACCCACCATGACATAGAAATAAATAAATAAATATTTACTTGAAAAATAATAACCTTAAGCTGTTCAATCAAATGAGCGTTGAGTTCTGGAGGATACAGCACATCATCAGGATCCGGCTTATCAAGACTTGCTAGCATTTTCAATTTCATCTCATCCGTTTCTTCAATTTTTGCCGCCATCTCCGTTAATTTTTCGTCTTTCATATTGTGTTTAGAGCGTAACTTTGTTGATGAAATAGCTTTTTTGCTATCCATAATATTAAAAATAAAATGTTTTTAACAAACTCATCGACATTCCATATTACTGACAGTATATCTTTCATGTGTCTTTTACTAGATGACCAAATAATAATTAAGTTCTAAATTTAAAATCTAAAAAATAACAGATAACGAGGTCTTGTAGAAGTTGTCAATTCATTAATTAAATGTAAATAAATTCAATAAATTAAACCATGTTAAAATAGAATAAAAAACACGATTAAAAATTATCATGAATTAGTTTTCAACCATTTTTTCTTGGCAACACCATGAAATTTAGAGTTTGCGTACTCTGTGCGTGAAACGGCATAGCAGTCTACCTAGTCTGTGCGGAATAGTTGTAGTTAACAATTCAATCAGCTGATGATTAAGTATGTCTTTCACTGTCAAAAACTCAAAACTGTCAAAATAATCATTGATTTTGTGAAACTTAGCTGCCGTACTGCGTAACAATTCTTGTAAATTATTAATTTCAGCAGCTTCCCATAGCTGTTTACGCCCTAATGGGCTCAGCATAACACTGGCCATATCTTCTTCCTCAAGACTGGTTAATAAGGTAAGTTTTGTCCTTGTAATGTGATGTTTCTCTCCTTATCGCTTCACAAACAATACATCTTACATCATTAACATAATTTAAGTATTATATTACTTTTTGAAAACTTAATTTTAAGGCCACCAGTTAGTGACGTAGAAATTAACGTGTAAAGAATAGAAATGTAAGAATCAGAATAATTGATTGAAGTGAAAACGTAAAGATGTTATTGAACAATTTACTATTATGCTACATTTAATTTTCTTTAAGTATTCTTTATTTTTAATGAATTTAAGATAGCTGAACATGCAGCGCCATTCTTCCGCTGCCGGTCACGACAAATGTGAGCGACCTAGAACAGGACTCAAATTGAGACTGGGATAGTTAGTCCAGTTAGCGGTGTTATTAAAAATGTTAGTTAGTTTGTTAGTAGGTATGAGGACTAGCAAGCAGTGATAGCGGTGTGGTTGAACATTGGACTGCCCAACCGGAGGTTCCGGGTTCAAACCCCGCACGCACCACTAATTTTCAAAAATTATGTGCGTATTAAAATTTAATTATCACTTGCTTCGGTGAAGGAAAACATCGTGAGGAAACCTGCACACCCGAGAGTTCTCCATAATGTTCTCAAAGGTGTGTGAAGTCCACCAATCCGCACTTGGCCAGCGTGGTGGACTATGGTCTATACCCCTCACACTGTGAGAGGAGACCCGTGCCCAGCAGTGGGACAGTTATGGGTTGTGATGATGATGATGATGATGAACAATACTAATAATAAATCTGAAGCTGGTCACTGTCTGTAGTACAGGCTCTGATATATGAGAAAACCTTTACCGGGGGTTCTTTATTAACGCAACAGAACTCAAAACAATGATTTTAGAATTTTTGTCTGTTTGTCTGTGACTTTGTACGCGGTAATCTCCGAATCGGCTTATCCGATTTGGGTGCGGTTTCACTAATATTAAGCTAAGCTTCACCTAACATTGAGTGTTAATTTTATTTCAATCGGTTGAGAAAGAAAAAGTTATGTAATCTCATTCTACTTGTTCTAAAATTGTGTATTATGTTAAAATAACAATATTGAGGCATTGATTGACCAACATTCGTATATATTATCCCCACATCAATCCAAGCAAATTGGTCTTCTATACTATTAGAAACAAGCAGTCTAATCTAAACAATGAAATTAAATTGCCCTATTTGAAAGCTTTAGACTAGATGTTAAATTTGAATGTATATTGTAATGCACAGTGTTACACAAGTCGGATAATAACATTCTAACATTCTAATTCTAACTATGCTCTAACACCATCTGCTAACTGAACTGACCGTCCTAGTCCCAATTTGAGATTTCTGTGTTATTCTGTGTGTTTCTGTGTGTGTGTCACAGTTGTCATGGGCGGTATTTTTTTAATGTAATTAAGGTAGCAAAAGAGCATGCAGCACCACGTTCTGCTGCCTGACTTAGAACAAGACTCAAATAACTGGACTGGGATAGTTAGTCCGGTTAGGTGACGGTGTTAGAACATTAGCTGGTTAGTTTGTTAGTACGAGGACTGGGACAGGGACTGTTAGTGAATGTTCGTCCTGTTAGTTATTGTTAGTAGCGGAAGGATTAAAAATATTTTGAAAATTCAATTTACTTCCACAGTCATCATGCCGGGAACAAACCTGATTGTACCGGTGGTGTTATGGGGAAAACACGCCCCCACCCATTGCATATCCTCGGTGTACCTCTCTCGAGACCAGAAGACACTCGTCACCGGATGCTACGATGGCCAGATCTGCATCTGGCAAGTTAACCCTGACACTTTGAAGATGACTCCACGGTGCCTTTTAGTGGGACATACAGCACCAGTGACGTGTTTGTCACGGGCTTCTATAATACAGGTAATATTAAAAAAAATAACACTCACAGCCCAATCTAAGATTCCCTGTGTCGTGGGTGCCATGGCCAACATACAAGATGAGAACTCACACCCGGACCAAGAACGGAAATTTAAAAAAAAAAAAAAAAATCATTCAAATTTCTGCTTCTTGAGAATTGACAATTGAGAATAGTCCGCCCGATCTCCCCCTTAACATACGACGTAATCTGTGAACAGCACACAACTTTGAGTATAATTGCAATACTTTCTTTACAGGACAACAACTTTATAGTGAGCTCATCAGAAGCAGGCGAAATGTGTACTTGGGACTTGGTCGATGGGAAGTGCCGGGAGAGTGTGAAGTTGTCGCACATACACACCAATATACAGGTAATTATTCTCCGGCCGGGTAAGACGGCATGCCCGGAGTTAAGCCGCAACTGATCTCTGTTGGAACTTGTATTAATGCGAGCGGTGTATAAAACTTCGATAGCGTGATTCAGGCTAGGTGACGTCATCGTGTGACGTGTGTGCGATGTCTCCACATCGATAATAGTTAACATTCCACCACGAACGACACGGTCTGCATCGTCGTTCGTTATGTGCATTATTCATTTATTGTTCATTATTAATTTGTTTCTTATTCTTATTTAAACTCTGATGGTGATTTTGATAGAAAATAGAAAAATTACAAAGGACTTAGCGAATTGCATATATGTACGAGTATTATGTTATATTGAACAATTTGAGATATTTTTCTAAATCTGTCAAATACCCTATACTATTACACACGGAGCAGAGTGGAGTAAGCTCTAGATCTTCTCAGTTATGACCAGTGCCCTGTAGGTGGGTCATTAATCATATTGCCAAGTCTTCAGGTCTGGAAGTCAATCAGTACTCTGTCGTTTGCAGGCATACCACATGTGCAACAGCGAGGATCTACGGCTGTTCTGCAACGGCTACTACGCAGAGATTCTCATCATGGACCCATTCTCCCTGGAGATACTCTTCTGCCTCAGCTCGAAGATGAATCCTGACTGGATATCCGCTTTGCATGTGAGACTTTTGGTGTTGTTTGTACTTTCTTGGAGAATTGTATTTTTATGCAAAAACCAAAGAGCAAGCAAAATTAACAAACGTCGAAATCTACCATGATATTAACAATTAATTATTATAATGTATACGGGTACTCACGATTTCGAATTCGAAATCGTGACAGATAAGCCTGTCACTAGTGTATGTCAAGTGTCACCTGTCAAAAGTTTCCCCCCGCCACCGCAGTCTCGCCGTGACCATGATCCATGCAACTGGGTCGAAATATCGGTAAAACAATTCGAAATCGTGAGTACCCATATACATTATAATGTTTAGTGTCCGCGATAATATCAGTTTAAAATAACAATTAATTAATTATTAAATTAGTTAATTAATAAATATTATACACTAGGACACTCTTCAGTCTTGGTTGCCGTGGAGAATACAAAACCAGAACACTCACCACCCACCGCCACCTACCACCCAGCCAACAGACACCTAATGTTTGATTTTCCGTATTGAATGCATTCTGGCAACTAGCTGAGGTGAGACGAGCGGGGGGACTGGCTAATTCAACGCTGTGATTGGCTAATTCAAGGCCACACGAAACGTTGGAAAGAAATAGAATAATTTGAGCAACGGGAAAGAATGAGACGGCACGTATTTATATCGGTACTATAAGCCAGACGTGTTGACAGAAGCCATTCGTCTATTATTACGAGTCTATTGGCTTTGTGGTCGGTTTAAACTCATTCAAAATTGCTACATGCTGGTTATCGAAGACCAGAACCCTTCAAACTGTGGTCAGGCTTGGTCCATTGGGCCATACAGGTCAAATAATGATATTATGTAACACTGAAGAGATTTTTTTTAAGTTTCTAATTATTGTTTTCAGGTTCTGCGACCATCGTCTAGGAAAGATGACGTTGTTCTTGCTATCTCGATCACTGGCACTGTCAAGGTAAAATATATAATTAAAATAACAAAAAAAATGCTAAAATTTGTGTGACGTAATTTGTGGATGATGATTTGTAAGTCACTTAACATTAAGTACTCGATTCTCGTTCCAAATATGTAATTAAAAAGGATGCTTTAAATTTGACCCAATTATCCATTAAAAACCAACAGTAAAGACAATCGGGGCTCACGCGCGTGGCGTGAATGTACTGTGATTCCAAGGTCACTAACCCCACCGATCGCGCGGCATTAGATTGCAGTATTTTGTGCGTTTGCACACTGTGTCCATACTTCCTGAAGATTTTAAGATATTTTTGAGTACCATTTTTTAAATATTTATCGTGCCGAATTTTGATTTTATTTTTTTATACATTACATATGACCATGTACTTTCATGTCCTCGAGAATGTCAAGGGGAAAAAATCACCCAGTAGAAGCGTGTTTTTAGTTTTATAAACTACGAACATTTTCAGGTGTGGTCTCTACTTGGCCACGAGAATAACCAGTCCGAGCCGATATACGAGAACGAGTCGAAACAGATCCGCTGCCTCAACGCGCTGTCGCTCAACTGCTGCGCGTACAACCAACGCACCGTGCTGGTGGTGTGCGCCAAGTACTGCCAGATATACGACGCTGGTGAGTGTGCTCTGTGACGCGACTGGATTAGCCACAGTGTTGAGATGATATAAAAAGACGGAAATCATTTATTCTGCCACAATAATAACGTGCTCACTGAAAGAAACTAGGTTCTATACTAAATTATATTTTATGCAACGATCATTGGTCCTTCGAGCTATCAGGCCAATGAAACCGACACATTTTAAGTTTTTCATTTTCATGAGCGTGATGCCGAAATAAGTAATACTACTCAAACGCCTTGAACTGTATAACTTTAAGCACAAGCCTATGTATCCTAATGCATCAATTGTCAGTACCCATTATAATGATATATTATTATAATGATATAATATATCATTATAATGTATTTTATTAATTTAATAATAATTAATTTATGTTGACCGTAATAATAGTTTAATTTTTTGTTTTTTAGTAGATATTCTGGGAGTCTCACAAGGCTGTGTCTTGGGTCCGCTACTTTTTTTCTACGTGAATTACGAATATTTAGTAGAGGAATTCAAATTCAAATTCAAAAATATTTTATTTAGTCTCCAACACAAATTACAAAACATGGCATAACACAATACTGATAACAATAGTTGAGTTGAGTTTGTAATCTGTGGGAGACCTGGTGTCTAAACTAAGCCTAGGCCTGTATCTTAGCACACCAGGGACCCCCTAGATCATTAAACTAGAAACTAAATGTATGTCTGTGTGCGTGTGTGAGCGTGTGTGTATGTGTGAGTGTGATGTGTAATGTTATTATATGTAGGTACATATTGCAATATTTAATATACAATATAAATATATTATGTTAGTAGATAGTTTTATCTACCTACTTTGTTATTATTATTAAATTCTCTGTTTCATTGTAATCCAGATCAAGAAGCCAGGTTGTTAATTTATCCTTGCAAGAATATTTATTAAGATGTAATATCTTAAGAATTTTATTAAATTTGTTGTATAATTTGCAGCTACGAAAGTTGTAAAATTTTTGTGCGAAAGATGTTCGAACTATAGGAGTTTTACATATTGCATGGTGTCTTTTGTTATGTGTAGTATTATTTTTTAATTCTGTAGATAGTGTTGAGTGTTTACGTAATATTGTTAATATAATGTATAATTGACGGACTGTGAGTATGTTAGCTTCCTTGTGTAATAAGTGTGTAGGATATAACCGTGGTTTATATAGACTTATTTTAATAATCAGTCTTTGGGCTCTTTCAATTTCAATCATGTTTGTTTTATCTGCCCCGCCCCAGACAGTAATGCAGTATGTGATGATAGATTTTGCTAATGCTTCATATAACATTTTTATTGTTTCGAAATCTGCTATTACACGGATTTGTTTAAAAAAGTAAGCAAGTTTACGTAGTTTTTGAGATATAGACTGGATATGTTTTTTAAATGTTAAATTATTATCTATAACTACTCCTAGATATTTTATATTATCAATGGATTTAATTTTAGGGCAATCACAATCAGGGTCTGGAGGGAATTTACATTTGTGGGCGGTAATATTATTCGATGGACAGGTATATATATCAGTTCTGTTTTGAATAGTAAATTTCATAAATTTAGTTTTTTCTTCATTTAGGGTAAGAGAGTTAGCGGCAAGCCA
Organism: Ochlodes sylvanus; assembly: GCA_905404295.2. NCBI lineage: Eukaryota > Metazoa > Arthropoda > Insecta > Lepidoptera > Hesperiidae > Ochlodes > Ochlodes sylvanus. The sequence goes on along the minus strand of FR990151.1, from coordinate 4,152,562 downwards.
ATTACAAATTTTATCAAAACCAATTTGAGTGAGACGGTAAAGTTCATTCCATGAGTCTGCGTAAAAGGTAAGTGTGGTATCATCTGCATAGGAAAGTAAGTGACAGTTGTCAATTTTTAAGTTGGAAAGATCGTTAATATAGCATAAAAAAAGTGTTGGGCCTAGAATACTGCCCTGTGGGACTCCATATTCAATCCATGAATCGGCACTGGTTTTGTCACCTATTTTGACATATTGCGTTCTGTTATTTAGATAGTCTGACAATAATGAAAGAGGAACACCCCTAATGCCAAAATCAGATAATTTACGAATAAGGCGAGGAACAGAAACCGTATCGAAAGCTTTTTTTATGTCGATAAAGATTGTAAGACATTTATATTTATTATCTATTTTATCTACAAGAAAATTAGTAAAATTATGGATTGCGTCCTCAGCGGAACGTCTTGATCTAAAGCCAAACTGATTGTCCGAAAGCAAGTTATATTTTTCTAAAAATTTAGTCAATCTATTATTTATTATACGCTCAAATATTTTTGAAAATGATGTCAAGATAGCAATTGGTCTATAGTTACTAGGAGAATTTCTGTTTCCCGCCTTGTATATAGGGTGAACTGTTGCTTTTTTGAGTGCATCAGGGAATATTCCGGAATCAAAACAACGGTTTATTATGCTTGTCAATATAGGTGAGACTAATTTCAAGATACTTTTAAGTGTGCTAGCAGTGATAGTGTCCCAGCCAGGGGAAGTGTCACTTTTTAAGTTTTTTATTACGTTTTCAACTTCTTCGATGTCTGTAAGCAATAATACAAATGAATTTGACGGATTGTACGAATTTGTTTTAAGGTTGATGTTAGGAGAAATATTTATGGATAGCTGTTTGCCTATATTAGAAAAATATTGATTAATATTATTTATTGCTATATCAGGATTATTGCAGGTTGAAAGTAGCTCTAATGGTAATTGCTTTGAATTATTAGTATTTGTAATTTTTTTAATTGTTGACCACATTCTTTTAGGATTATTTTTATTTTTGATAAGTTCACCCTTCTGGTATTGATTTTTTAGTTTTTTAAGTAAATTATTGCAGAAGTTTCTATATCTTTTATATGACGTTTTTAAAATTATATCATTAGGTTTGGTTTTTAATTTTTTATGCATTCTATCTCTATTATGTATACATCTTAGCATACCCGGAGTTATCCAAGGTTTTATTATAATTTTATTCCTAGGGACGATTCGCGTAATTGTATTATTTAGAATGAGCTTTCTTAAGATATCGATATAGTTGTTCATGGCTATGTTTAAATCTTGTTCACTAAAAATGGACCCAAAATTTTGAGCACCATGTTCTAATTTTAATTTTTCAATATCAACTTTGTAGGTTAATTTAAGTCTGGGTGTTTTAGGTTTAACTGAATTGGTGTTAAGGCAGAATAATATAGCTTCATGATCTGTTACGGTAGTGCGTAGTGTTAAAGTGAAAGCTTTTTGTTTTGTTCTTAAAATTACATGATCCAAACATGACTTACCTCTGGTTGCAGTAGATATTGCCGGAAGAAGACCATGAAGACCTATCGTGTCTAAGTATGTAGTGGTTATCGGGTTGTTATTTAATATATCTATATTAATATCACCAACGATTATGATATTTTTAAATGATGTTAACGTACCTAATAGCATATTAAGCGAATTTAAAAAATTATCTATATTATGAAAGCTTGGTGGTCTATAAATTGCAATTATGATGGTATCTGTATTTATTTTTATAATTAGACAATTTGCATCGGCAATATTTGGTTCCTCAACTACATGCTGTAAATCTGTATTGATGTATATTACAACACCATCATTTTGGTTATAGTTATCGTTGGTTCTATAAGAGCGATATCCCTGTATAAAAGGTAAGTCACACACATGAGACAGCCAGCATTCTGATAGGACAATAATGTCGCAAGACATTTTTATTCTACTAAGTAAAATGGTTAGTTCTAAAAAATTTGAGTTTATGCTACGTATGTTTTGCTGTAGTATGTTTAAGTATTGTTTTGGGTCGTTTATGTATGAAAGGCAATCCTCTGGATCGCAGGTAATAGTACTGGAAATATTAAAGTTATCAATATTATTTAGTAAATTAGACTGAGTATTCAATTTGTGCATTGTATATACTAATGGGTTCAAAAGGGTATTTTGAAAGGGTTGTGATTTTTGTTCTAAGGTTATAAAGTAACTAAAATTAAAGTGTTTCATTTTATACATAGTTTTATTATCGTTTAGTTGCGGTAGAATAGGCCTCTTATAACCAGAATTATGCATATTTTTTGATGAGTATATTGTTTCTGGGACGCATGATGAACTTTTATTTTTTACTAAATAATATGATACGGAGCGTAGAATCAATATGAGTGCAGAGCAGTAGTCATATGTTATGTAATATATTGTAGTATATATTTGTTTTTGTATGTGAATAGTGTAAATGAAGATATAAAGTAATATCTTAATGTAGCTGTAGTAATATATTATGTGTAGTTGTAGGGTAAATCTAGCAATTTCTATGAGGTAATATAAAAATAAAATAGTGTAGTAGTATAAAATTTTAAACAAATGTATGCAATTTAATACCCGTTGAACAAAGTTAATCATAATTGGAAACGTACATACATTAGGTTCCACAACATTAATTTTACTAACAGTGTATTTTGCTGTAATAATCTTTATCTTATAAAAGAGTTTCAGAGATAACAGCTTATAATTGTGGATGAACCTTAATCCTTTATAAATTAATGACAATAAAATAATAACAAAATAAGAAAAAGAGCAAAAATATACTAGTCATTGGGGGCTTAGGTTAAGAAAGTCATTTTCACAGGTAATAAGCATAGGTGCTGAGCCTTCATTAGTGCGGAGGTAGATTTTTCCGTATGAAGTCCAGCAGCCAGCGTAGTTGTGTTTTTTAACGCACTCTCTTGCTAAGTAATATAACCGTTTTCCGTGTGCTGTGAGAGATTCAGATAAAAATATTGGTTTTGGTTGGCCGGTCATCTTCAGGTGCTTAGTGTTCAGCTTTTCGTTATTTCCCTTGTTGTAAGATTTCACAGCTTTTATAATAGTTTTTTTGAGCAAACTTGTTGAAAATTCTACGTTTATTTGACTATTTTTGTTCAATGTTTTCTTGGATCTGTAGATGTTTCGAATGTCACTATCTTGAACCTGTATACCGAGGGTCTGACTGATGTTTTTGATGTGATCAATCAATGTAGATTTGTTCTCCATTTGACATTCTGGCACATTTCTTATCTCCATACAGGAAGCTTTTATATTACGTTCTAGGTACTCAATTTTATGTTCCAATGAAGTTACTTTTGTTTTCATACTTGTATTTTCCAATTTTGTTTGTTGGAGCTGTATCAAGACGTCTTCATATTTTTTAGATACTGATATAATTTCTTGTTTAATTTCGAAGTTCTGTTGTGAGATTTTTTTAAGTTCATCGTCAAATTTTTGTGCTTGAACAGTCTGTTGTTGTTGAAGATTATTCAGAATGTCCCTTATATCGCATAGAATTGTATCATCATGTTTACGCTTAAAACGGCGGGTAATATTTGTAAATTGCTCAGTATCTGGTTCGGAGCCCGTGCATTCTGACACCGTATCCGAGTCGTGGGTAATTACTTTCGGTAAAAGTAATTCATTGCCTTTAGTTTTCGGTGGTGTACGTTGACAAGACATGGTATTAATTAGCTTGTTAATTAGTTGAGTTATGTGCCAAGAAATAGATACGAATTGTGTATAGCGACGCAATCGTTCAAAATAAGTTGGTGTCTTTCTAAGACTATCCGATCATTATTATTCGTTTGCACTAGTAAACGGCGAGATGTGAGTGTATGATGCAGAAATAGTTCTATCCCTTTCTATCTCAGGTGTTCACATATTTGTCTAGCACTCTCAATTGACAGAAAACAATGGCGAAGACCCGTAAGTATAAAAATTGTTACTCACGTCGATGTTGTTAACGTTATATTAATAACACGATTCTCTTGATTTACGTATTTATAATACACATAATATAGTTATTGGTGGCAGAAAATGTTCTTATAAGTACTCCACAGAGGCACAAGATTATTTTAAATATGGAACAACACAAAACACGTCCAACCTCCACGGTAGCTAGGGGGGGGGGGGAATAGAGGAATGTTTATGATTTAGTGCTTTTTGTGTGTATTTAAGTGAATCCTTTTAATTCCAGGTGATTTCTCCGTCCTGTGTTCGATACAAGCGCCGTCTGGCGAGCGTTGGATGTCAGGAGACTTCTTGGCTCCCGATCGAGTTCTGGTTTGGTCTACCGAAGGCAAGGGATACCTTTACAAACTGCCTGCCAAGTGAGTGACGTAAATTGTATTGTTTAAAAATGGAATATGATTTTTTTGTATAGCGTACATAGTCTATATTTACGATTTTATAATCAAGTAATTGATCATTGACGATTTAAGGCGATGTGCCTTTGTAAATTTTTTTCTTGAAAGGGCCATTTAAAGAATGGCTATTTTATATTTGGCAATAAATGTTTGGCTACAATTGGATTTGTCATACAATTAAATTCAGGAACAAGTTACAGATAAAAAGTACTTTTAAAGACAAGCTTTTGATGAAGAACAAGAACAAGATCAACAAGTGTCTTTAAAAATTCGAATCATTATGGTATTGACTTTACTATTTCATTTACATAACCCTGTAAGTGTTAACAGAAACTAGATGATTTGTAAATGATAATAATTGAAACTTATTCAATTACATATTTGAGTATGTTTAATATTAGTTGCCCTATATGAGGGTTGGTTATAGATTTATAAACTCTGTGACTCCGTCTTTGAGTGGTCTGCCTCAGTGACATCCATGCGTCATAATACACAATCTACAGACATTTTCGTCATTAGAACTCCATCAGAGCACATTGCCTCTGTAGTATTTAATGTTAGGTGTCCTGAAGTTGAAGAAATTCGTCAGCAATAATATAATAATAAATAGTTTCAAACATTAAAAACATGCTTAGTGAACTATACAATAAACTACAATAGGGTATTTGACTGATTTTAGAAAAATATCTCAATTTCTTCAATATAACATAATACATTATGCAGTTTGGTTAATTCTTTGTAAATATCTCTATTTTCTATGAAAATCACCATCAAAGTTTAAATGAACAAAAAAGCCGCCAAAACGCTAATACGCCATATTAAATAGGTTATGACGTCACCTGGTCAAATAACCATACTAAGCTGTCAATGCTGTCATTGCGTATAGTAAGCAGTAATAGCAAGTGACGTCATTCAGCCAAACCGCGTGTTTTCGATCACGAGATCAAACACGAAAAATTCGTTATTTTATTATCGATTTTTAATAAAAATCCAAATAATTTTAAAATAATGTGTTGGTTTAATTGGTTTAAAAAACTATATACTTTTAAGCTAAAAACAGTTTAATCTATATTTTCATTGTAGTCAAATACCCTATTATAAATACAATGCAATAAATTCAGGCTGTAAATTTAGTCGGCAATAAATGTACTGAAAAAATAAATCGACATTTGTTCAACTTTTCGACTTCAGTGTATCGTGAATTAAATCAAAATTATAGTCTTATACTATGTTCACATTTAAGTACTTGACATTGCTTCGGGAAACAAACACGTTCATCGTAACTGTACTCTTTACAATTTTACTCGATTTTATCAGTTTGCAACTTTAATTTAATTTAGTTTAGTTATAACACCTTTCTATTGAATATGTCTATTTGATGATATCTATTTGATGGACATCCATAGAATAGATTTTTTGTTTTTAAATTTCCTCGTCTGGTAAGATACTTTTTAACCGACTTCAAAAACGGTGAAGGTTCTTGTTTTGACTGATTTTTTTAATGTGTGTTACCCATTGACTTATTATTACTATGGACATCTAGTCTCATACTAAAATCGCGATAAAAATGTCCCAGTCAGTTATGTCATTTCATGTCATGCAGTGAACAAGGTAATTTAAACACTAAAATCATTGTGTCACGGTTTAATTTCGATTGCAGTCGTGAACGCCAGCCATTGCAAGAATAGAAATGTTAACAAGGTAATTTAAGCACTAAAATCATTACATCACGGTTTAATTTTGATTGCAGTCGTGAATGCGGAATTGTTTCTCTCCTTGCGTTTTGTTGCTCATTTGGCTCGGACATTTTTCAGCGCGGACCCGACGTCCATAGTAATAATAAGTCAATGGTGTTACCTCTCTTTTTACTGGGTGTACACGTTTTTGGTGATTCTTTTTATATTAAAGATTTAAAGAAAGAAAAGTTATCTCTAATAATGCGTGTTTAATCGACTTCGACCACGATGATGTGGTCTTTGAAGTCGGTTATTTTTTATTATTATTTGCAATATGTAGTTTATATTCATTTTGAGGCTTTTAATTTACGTTTTGGTAATGTATTTTAAATTTTGTATATAATGTTCGGGTTTGAGTAAAAGTTGTTATTTTTCAAATGTGATCATAGTATAAGGGAATTGGCATCATATCAATTTGAACGATTTTAGTTTCAATATCATTAATGACTTTAGTTATAAGACCAAATAAGTACGTAATTGTAAATAAATTCGAGTTTTAAGCTAGATACGCATCGAATCTCTTTCACTCGTAGGGCTGCCACAACTAAATTTTCATTGTAAAATTGTTAACTTTTGGGTGAAATAGCGATATGTCAGACATCCTTAAAAAGTTGCTTTTGCATTAAATATAAAACTTTTAGCTTCATTATCATTCCATAAGGTATCCGTTGTAATATTTCGGATACGTGTTTGTTTAACCAATACATATAACTTAATCACATAATATCCAGATTTTCCTTGATGTCTGTCTGATCCAAATACTACCGTAATGTTTTATTGTGGTCAAGAAAGTATAAATTAATATTAAGAATAATTGGCAGCTCTGCCCTGGGATATTTTACTAGCGTGTGTAAGCTAATTAAGCTATTTCTCTTATAGCAAGCTACGCGGACGGGCAATCAGTAGGTTAGCACAACGTTTTTATGACAATAAACCATTTAATTCGGTAAAATAACTTGCTTTTATTGTTTTAAAATCTTAAAGAAAATGAAAGGCAGAGTTCGAGTTTTCAATTTACGAATTTAAATTTTTAAAGTTAAAATAAATTTTGACCATACTAATTGCCGTGATTCTCTTCGTGATGTATGGACGATATAAAATGCCTGTTAAACCAAAAAACTTACGGCACCTTTTTTGCCAAGATGGTGGCTGCATGGCAAGGGTTGTGACCCCACTAACTTGGATTTAACTTGACACTAACCCTCTATTGATATCTAAAAATAAAATTGTGTCCTCTGACAAACGCAACCCAAATGTAACTTTTCAATGGACGAAAAACACGAATTAAAATACAAAAGCTGACAAGTAATTTTAAAATTATACGGATCGATACTTTCGATCTAAACATCACTTTAACTAAAAATTGAAAAAAGAACGGAATACGAAATTGTGTCAAAATAACCGAATTAAATGGTTTGCTTCTAGTTTAAAAATTGGTTCATATTAGTTTCCTTTAGTTTTGAGTGTTTTAGTTTAGAAACCTTACTTTTTATTTTGTTTGTTGCAAATTATTTGCGAGTGCAGCCTATGTACATTGCATTCGGAAAGGGATAACGACCCCTAGTTTAGTGTGCGGCCCGTTTCACCGTAAAATTTGGCCCCAAATTCGATAACGCCCTCGTGAAAGATGGTCAATTTTCCCTTTTTATTTATCCAACATTCATTTTATTCGAAAGCGTTGACCTTTTCGTGATGAAACATGTTTGATTATGGAGGAATTATGTTACGTTTAAATCGTTCTCAACATTTTTTTTATAATAAAATAACTGCATTAAAAGTTAACGGAATTTGATAAGAGATGGCATAACGTGTACGAATACTTAGAGTATAAATCTAATGTATAATACATTTAAAATAAAAAAAAAAATTAGTTAGAATTTCGAAAAGTTCGAAAACGTTTTAATGTAATTTATTTTGGTAGTTCTATTTTAACACTTCTAAATTTAAATTGCAAAACGTGACGTCACACCGCGATAGGGATTCGCACAGATGATGACGATTGAGAGTTGTGATCAAGTTAAATATCGTAATGTCCTCCATAATTAGTTATGTATAGTGTAGCATATTATGTTGCGTTTTGCACTCATTGCCATATTTTTATTTGAATTACGTTTTATTTCCACATGTATCTACTCTACATATTACTTCTGGTTTTAGATACCGATGTAACCCTATTGTTTTGCTTGTAACGTATTTGTGGTTTGGTTTTAGCGTTTGTTATTCAAGGTGGATTTTAAATATGGGAGAAGGTATTTTCGGTGTATTAATTGTATTTGATGGCGTGTAGCTTTTAATTGGCCGTTTGATACCCCAATGAAAGGTTTATTGACGTCGTTGCGGGCGTCTTAACCGGTTTGCGCCGGTTCATTCCGGTGTGAACTGAGACTCACGCTTTAATTAATCTAAATTAAAGGAATAAGGAAGGAATTCGAATAAAAGGGATGACGAAGTTTGGCATCTAAGGAAACTTTTTTTTAGATTTAGTTTATACCACAATACCATAAAAACAAATTTAAATATTAAAACAAAGCAAGAAAATACTTTTTTGAAAATTTATAATCATTTTTAAAATTTTGAAATGTTAAATAACGTATAATTATTAAATGTTGTTACCATTGCAAGCTTACCAATGTAATTTTCAGAAATATACATATTGCTAAAACTAGGCCATATTTTTTAGCTAAAATGTTGACATACAACAGGGGTCAATCTTACGAGAATATGAATGAATTTCGATTTTGCGAATGATTTCAGAGCACTCACGTGTGGTTAAACTTTTGCGCACACATTCCTCGTCTTTCACAATCGCACCTTGAATAATAAACAATTTAGATGTCATTCGTCATTAAAGACCGTTGTCTAAAGCAATGTGTTCTTCCAGCTCAGTGCCAGACCATAAAGGGTTCCATGGCCCCACTGTGGACCATGACAGCCCCATACTGTTCAGCATCCTCGCCCATCCTGATAATAAGGTATTCGTTTTATTTGATTGTGAGATTTGGGCTGGTGGTAGGGTTGGATCGTTAATTTGCGGGGTCTATTAATTATTCAACTAATTGTCGTTTTGTCAAGAAACCATCTTCATGAAAACTGTTTGAAATTATAAATAAATATAAATTATAAATGTGCATTGAGTTATAGGAATATCGATATTTATATTTGAGGACTGGGGCAGGAACCAGTCGAGTTAGTAATTGTTAGTTAGAGTCTCATTTTAATTGGGTCACAGATGTGTTGCTACCCTATAGGACTAAGATAGTCGCCTCTACAAAAGTGTATGAAGATCCACACCTTTATACACCGGAACACATTTGCTGTTAAAACAATTATTACACGGTAGAAATATACTACACGGTATAAATGAGTGTTTTTTATTGACACTTTTTAATGATTTTTCGACGTGATAACATCTTATAAATTGATGAACACCGGCAGAGTGTACGAAAAAGTGTCCCGTGCGACCCGAGCCTGCGCAAGCGAGAGCGCGCAACACGCGATAGAGAGGCACGATCGGCCCAAGCGTTAGATTGCAACGCATCTATCCCTCTTCCCTTATGACGTCAATATTATCGTCGGTAAACCGCGTTTGCAGACAACCATTTTTTTCCTGTTATCAGCTGCTCTCCTGCCCGCCGGCTATGCGCTTCGTTCTGACGTCAGTTGGCGGGAAACAACGGCGACTGTTGCTGCGCGGCGACTCCGCCGGTGTTGTGTCCCTGTGGAACGTTGATGATGCAGCAACGCCCGTGCTCTCGGATGTGCCCTGTAAGACACTTATAAGTAATCGCACACGTTCGGTTTTATTATTAACTAGCGACTTATTCCTTGCGTTTGCAAAGATTTAGTTATATATTTTGGATAATTGACACTATATCTTTTTAAATTATAGCCTATGTGTTATTCTGATGTGTAAGCTATACTATTGTAAAGTTTCATCAAAATCTATTCGGTAGTTTTTGCGTGAAAGAGTAACAAATATTCATACATCCATACAAACTTTCTCATTTATAATATTAATCGGATTTTTATTAGACACTAACTGTCCCCACGGCTTCGTCGGCCTATTCCCAAAAATCCTTTCTTAGTATTAACTTGCGTCATTTAAGGAACCTATATTATGTACAAAGCTTCAAGTGAATCTATTGAAGAAATAAGAAAAGTCAGTTTATTTTCTTTTTTCCCGTGAGGGGGGGGGCGATCTCCAAAAATCCTCTCTTAGTGCTCCCCTACACTCCCCAAGGAACGCACATGCCAAATTTCAGCTTCTTGCGTTTAGTAGTTTCGGCTGTGCGTTGTCTGACAGTCATTCGGTAACGCAAGAGTTTTAATATTGATTTTATAATGGTCCCATTTGGCTCATTTAGTTGGCAGTTTAGTTAACCGAGTTGTTTGTTACAGCGCACGCACCAATTGTGATGACAAGTTTGGACATGGCCTGGGCGGAGATGAACCCGAGTCCAGTGGGTATACTGGACCAGTTTGGACATCCCGACGAACCTGGTGATATACATTTTCGTAACTTCATTACATTAGTTTAAAACAGATGTACTCAAACTTATTTCATCTACCGCCCACTTTGAAAGTCAATTATTTTTCAGCGCCCCCCAAATTCCAAATCAGCCATCGCCCGCATGAACCACTTCAACACTCTCCACTTTTTTGGGACCCTTGCCGCCCCTCTAGGCTTTCAGCGAAGGGGGCGTTATCGCCCACTTTGGGAAAGCTGGTTAAAAAGAGGCGCTGAGGAGTTTTTCTCGCTGTAAAGTGACCAAAAAAAAATTGTATAGTTTTGAAGTCTGTTTTGTTCAGTAACTATAATCTACTAAAATACTCTTATTAAATCCATTTGGATTTGAATTTAGTTTTATAGTGAACTGCCCTACAGAAAATAGAATAAGAATAATTGTAAAACTTTCTTTTGGATAAATAAATTAAAAAAAAAAGTTTACGAGTAATGCAACCACCCACTACCACCTCCTCCAGAGATGAAGCTGACAGCGTCGATATACATCCTGGCGGCGAACCGGCTGGTGGTCGGCCGCTCGGACGGCTCCATCGTGATTGTGAACGCCACGCACACCGTGCAGTTGCAGCTGCTGCACGGCGCGCACCAGCAGCTCGACGGTGAGGCGGGAGAGGGGTGTGGGGGAGGAGAAGTAAGGAGAGGCGAGGGAGATAGGGAGGGACGTGTTGTTGGGGGAAGGGAAAGAGGCTTTTGTTCTTATACTTTGTATGGTACAAAAAAAATCTAAATAAATAAATGATTTCGAAGGATACGAAGAAAAGATACGAAAGTCATGTAGAGTGGAGAGTGAGAGAGAGGGAAATAATGAAGGAGATAGTGAGGAGAGATATAACGGAGAAAAATGAGATGATAATTGCATATATTTGTTTTAGGTTTTGAAAGTTGAGAGTGTGTTTATATGTTTGATAAATATTAAATACCTTTGGATTCCAGATTGGCCGCCACATCAGTTGTTACTGGGACACAATGGCCGCGTGAACTGTTTGCTGTACCCGCATCACGTGCATCCGAGGTATTACGCTCACAATTATTAGCTTTACCCGCGGCTTCGCTCGTTAACTCGTCGTCGTCGCAGCCCATAACTGTCCCACTGCTGGGATAGGGTCTCCCACAACGTGGACATTGGACATTCCACCGAAGCGTTGCGTTTGAGCTAATCTCTGGAACGGCTCGACCGATTTGACGGGACTTTCACTGGCAGATTGCTGATGTCATAAGGAGTAATTTAGGATACTTTTATTTTTGATTAATTGTCATCGGTTTTTAACTTATGGTAATTAAAAAATGGGGGGGGGAGGGGGTTAAATATAATTGTCTTTCAAAGTGGGCGGTAGACGAAATGCGGGCACAACTCGTTATAATTCAATTAATTAAAGTAATAATTGTATTCGGTTTTTAACTTATGGTAATTGAAAAAAGGGGGGGGGGGAGGGGGTTAAATATAATTGTCTTTCAAACTGGGCGGTAGACGAAATGCGGGCACAACTCGTTATAATTCAATTAATTAAAGTAATAATTGTATTCGGTTTTTAACTTATGGTAATTGAAAAAATGGGAGGGGGGGGGGGCTGAAAAAGAATTGTCTTTCAAAGAGGGTAGACGAAACGTAACAACGAGGGTAACGAATGTGTATATTCTTCTGTTGTATGTAGTGTGGAATAAATGTGTTTTCTTTCTTTCTTTTTTTTTTCTTTCTTTTTCTTTCTCTCTTTCTTTCTTTTTCTTTCTCTCTTTCTTTCTTTCTTTCTTTCTTTTAAACAAGTGTGAGTACCTCTGCTTTAGGACACCGTTGACAATAACGTGTTTACGGTCAGGTACGACAAGTCCCACTTGGTGTCCGGCGGGATAGACTTCGCTGTGTGTCTGTGGGACCTGTTCAGCGGCTCCCTGCTGCACAGGTTCTGCGTGCACGCTGGCGAGATCACGCAGCTGATCGTCCCGCCGCACAACTGTAGTGTAAGTTCATTTTTGAAGTGAATACTTCTTTGGTGTCGTTGTGATTTGGAATTCGATGAAACGGACATGACGCGCAGATGAAACGAAACTTAAACGAAAAAGAGACGGACGAATTTGAATAAATAAATAAATAACTTGCGAGAAAATGAGATAGGAAGCATCGGCGAAATGGCGGCTTACGTAAGCAAAAAGCAAAACATCAATATTTGGACTGACAGTATTCGTTTTTTTAAGGTTTCACTTTTACACATTTTGTTTTTTATTTAAGCTTTATTGACCACAACATAATATTCATTAAGTTACAAATGGCGAGGTTAATCCTTGATGCATTCTCTACCAGCTAACCGTTAGGCCAAACAGATATACACGAAACGCGTTGGTTTCCTCACGACGTTTGATCACTGAAGCAACTGATAATTAAATTCTAATGCGCACATAATTTTTGCAAATTAGAGCTGCGTGCGGGTTTGAACCTGCGCCTTCTGAAGGGTTTTAGGCAGAAAATCAAATATACAGGCCAGATTAAAATTGGTTTATTTAGAGTAGCACAAGCACACATTGACAGTAGAAGGACGCAGAGCCGAGAGAGAAACAGGAAGTGTCACAGACACAGAGTATATCCCGGAGTAGTTGAGCACGGGCTCTCCGGAACTAACCACAGAACATATTTCTATTTGTTTACAGAGTACATTATACATACACCAACACCTTCTGGTTCGGGAGTCCCACGTTCGACCACTGCGGCTTACGCTTATTGTTATAGTGTTTAATATAAATATATTGTTGCAGGCGCGAATCCAGAAGTGCATATGTTCTGTTGCATCGGACCACAGCGTCACGCTGCTTAGTAAGTTATGTTTGTATATTTGTAAACAGATAGGGGTAAAATTTAACCAGAATGAATGAATGAATGAATTAACGAACGAATGAATGAATGAATGAATAAACGAATGAATGAACGAATGACTTATGAATGGTAGTATGAATGAATGAATTATGAATGATGGAATGAATGTATGAACGATAGAATGAATGAATGATAGTATGAATGATACAATGAATGAATGAATGTATGAATGATAGAATGAATGAATGAATGTATGAATGTATGAATGTATGAATGATAGAATGAATGAATGAATGTATGAATGATAGAATGAATGAATGAATGTATAAATGATAGAATGAATGAATGAATGTATGAATGATAGAATGAATGAATGATATTTATTTGCATAAATGTGGTTACATGCTTTGGATGTTATGTCAGTTACTTAGAGGCCTCACATTTGTCATTTGTTACAGACAACAGATTATATCAGAGTTGGAAACGAAATTTGTGATAAAGAATAAACGAATAAATGTTTTGTCAAAGTGACGTTTCAGAAGTCGTCAACATTTTCGTACGTAGTGTTATTTTTGAAAGCAAATGTTGTTCTGTTATGTTTTTAATTGACAACTCTTTTGTGTACATTTTTAATTTCCAATTCCATATCGCAGTAGGTATAGTGTTTTTAACCTCTGACGTAAAGAGAGGAGTGTTATAATTATCACGTGTATATGTGGCTGTGTATCTGTGTGTCTGTCTGACTGAATTAGATGCGTTTTTTTTTGTTTGAAAGCTGACGTGCTCGACATGGTTACTAGCTATAATTTATGAAGATCTGTCCGGGTGTTTGATGAACATCGGCTCGTTACAGATTCTCTTTGGCGGGTTTTTAATGCAAGCATTACATCTTTGTCCAGGTCTCTCGGAGCGCAAGTGCGTGACCCTGGCGTCCCGGCATCTGTTCCCGGTGGTGACCATCAAGTGGCGGCCGGCCGACGACTTCATGGTGGTCGGCTGCAGCGACGGCACCGTCCTCGTCTGGCAGATGGAGACCGGCCACCTGGATAGGGTGCTCCATGGTCAGTTGACTGTCGACTTTATGTTTTATGTTGTAAGGTCTAAAGTAGGTTGCACGTGTCCTGGTTAATTGTGTTTAATAACTGCCGGATTTCACATGACTGTCGATTCTATATTGTGGTCTAAGGTCTAGAATAGCTTAATGTAAGATATATGAAAATCTTGTCCGCGTACTGTTTAAATTCCGATGAACGATTTCCACTTACCTTAGGGTGGGATGATGGCCAAGCATTAACTTATAATTAATAAAAAAAAAATTACAAACTAAACATGAGTGTAACGGTATGCCACAGACTCATTGTATGTAACGGTATGCCACAGACTCTGTGCTTGCTCTGTGGTCCTCGCCTTCTCTGTCTCTCTCACACACGGTCTCTGACTGTCAGAGACCGTGTGTGAGAGAGACAGAGAGAGGAAGGCATTAGTCTTCTCTGCAGAATCATCAAAATCGATTCGTCCAGTCGAAAGTTCTGAGGTAACTAACATAAAAACATGTGTGCAATTCACACGTGCTAGAAGTGAAAGCTTAAAAAAACGAATACTGTCAGCCCACATATTGATGTTTTTATAAAACGCCGTTAAAATGTGTCTGTCTCTTTTTAGTTTCCGTTTCATTTCATTTGCGCGTCATTTCCGTTCCATCGAATTCCAAATCACAACGATACGATAGAAGTTTTCACTTAAATAACAAACAATACAGTCGAATTGAAACCTTCTCCTTTTTTGAAGTCGGTTTAAAACATGACGTCACATGCGATCTTCTCACGTAGTTCTGTAAACCCAGGTATGATAGCGGAGGAGGTGCTGGCCGCCTGCGACGAGACGCTGGCGGACGACCTGGGCGGGTCCATCTCGGCCGGCTCCGGGGACCTGCAGGGGCTGGCCAACCCTGCTGTGCACTTCTTCAGGTATGAGGGTACATGGATAATTACCATCGTTTTAAATGTGTCAACGGTCTTGGAGCATTGGATAGATGAAGGAATGCTATTCCATAATCTTACGGTTCTTATTGTTGTGACAACATCGCACACACGTCACACGATGACGTCACGAAGCCTGAATCACGCTATTTAAGTTTTCTACACCGCTCGCATATATACAAGTTCCGACAACTCGTCAGTGGCTTCACTGCCTCCCGGGCAAGACGTCTTGCCCGGCCGGAGATCTCCCTTTGCCAAATTGTAGAAGATTTATTGTAATATGTGGTGAAGTTAGGAATATATATAACTTGCAACTCAACTTTAAAATCGTGTACCCTAACAGTTAAGTTAAGTTAAGTAACTAAACACGTTAACCCTTGGTTAACCAGTTCAATATGTCCTCCAGAGGTCTCCGCCACCGCAATCTGACAGCGATGCGCGCGGCGACGGCGCGCGGGCTGGCCGCGCTGCAGGCGCCCGAGCGGGGCGGAGGCGCCGGGCCGCTGGCGGAGCCCGCGCGGCCGCGGCGCGCGCCGCTCACCGTGCAGGGGTTCCGCTCAAATCCTGCTGGTGAGATGACGTGAAAAATGTATGCTTTGAAATCATTGACTTATTATTACAATGGACGTCGCTAAAAAATCCGAACCAAATGATCTACAAAACGCAAAAAGAGCTACAATCGACTGCAATCGAAATTAAACCGTGTTTTAATAATTTTAGTGTTTAAATTACCTTGTTGACATTTCAATACTCGCGATGGCTGTAACTGGGACATTTTTTTTTCGATTTTAGTATGAGACCCGACTTCCATAGTAATAATAAGTCAGTGTTTGAAATTTAAAGTTTCTTGCCACATGAGATCAATGACAATAATTTAAAATGTTCTCGTAGTTATGATGATTTGTTTCTTCAAATATCTCTGTAAATACTTTAAGAGTCCATGCCAGTTTTCATTAAAATGTTGAAAACCCTGTAAATAGGGACATCTAAGGCTTGTAACGAAATGTTACTTTTTTAAAAGATTGTTTGGACATTTAAAATAATCCTAAGCAATTTCTAGCCGCTTTATAACAAGACTACTTACAGTTGATAGCCCAAGTTTATTATTTAAACGTGTTTGTGAAAACCAAATTGTAATGAAAATTTATCTGACTTCATGTATTAATTGATCCTGTCATCAGACCCCGAGAGCCACATTCTCTTCTTCGACATCGAAGGTCTGATAGTGGAGTTGCTGAGCGAGGAGTACTCTGCCATGAGTCCGGCTAGCCTCGAGGTGGGTGGGTTTTTTTTATTGATTTAAGGTAGCAAACGAGCGTGCAGCACCACCTTCCGCTGCCGCCATTACAACTGCGACCGACACAGAACAAGACTCATATACTGGGATAGTTAGTCCGGTTAGGTGACGGTGTCAGAACATTAGTTGGTTAGTTTGTAAGTATGAGGACTGGAACAGGGACTGTTAGTGAATGTTAGTCCTGTTAGTTGTTAGTGGTCGTGGTGCATTACTTCTGAGAGATTAAAGTAACTTTAACAAAAAATCAAAATGTATGCAATTCACACGTGCTAGAAGTGAAACTTTAAAAAAACGAATACTGTCAGTCCAAATATTGATGTTTTTCTGCGTTATTTCCGTTTCATCGAATTCCAAATCACAATGATACTATAGAAGCTTTCACTTTAAAAAAGCATTGTTCATTTTACATCGACATGTAATAATATGTGAACATGATCAACGATCAAAGTCAATTGGCTACAACCCATTAATGGGCCACTACTGAGCACGGGTCTCTCCTCGTACCTGAGGAGGCCTAGAGCATACTCCACCACGCTGCTCCAGGGCGGATTGGTGGAGGGGTTAGTGGCCAACCCAAGTGTCGGAAATTTTTTCTCGCCCGAAGGCATCCGACATGGCTTAACGACTGCTACTAAATGATCACAACCGGGACCGACGGCTTTACGTGCCCGGTGGTGGTCGTATGTATGTTAGTGTATATTTTCTTCGTCTCATTGCATGCTCCTATGTGGGAGGGAGAGAGGTGCTAATTGCATGAAAGTCTACACCATCATACGTGTTTTTGTCGCGTATTGTTGTAAAGTAGATTGTTTTTTAAAGCAGTTATAGCCGTGTGGTTGAACGTTGGACTCCGTTAGGGTCCGGGTTTAAAATTATGTGCGTATTATAATTTAATTGCTTGCTTCGGTGAAGGAAAACATCGTGCGGAACCCTGCACACCAGAGAGTTCTCCGTAATGTTCTCAAAGGTGTGTGAAGTCCGCCAATCCGCACTTGGCCAGCATGGTGGACTATGGCCTGTACCCCTCACCTCGTGAGAGGAGACCCGTGCCCAGCAGTGCGACAGTTATGGGTTGTGGTGATGATGAGATAGATTTTTAGTTAATCTAAACTCGGCGAATTATATTTGTAATGTTTCGTCAGGCGGCGGGATTGATCACAAGCGAGTATATGAAGGTGGCCGCCCTCACGCAGTCCGCGAGCCCCGATGCCACTAAACGTATATCAGGTAATACTTTTACTACTCCTAGAACTAGTAATATACTACTAACATACATTACACTAACATAATATGTGAAATTTTAGGTAGATTCAATGATTAAAATAGTACAAATGTTTTAAGTACGTTTATAATTGCGCACGCACCCGAACGGATAGATTTCTTCGGACGCGTGAAAGACAAGGCAGGAGATATGGAGCGCATATTGAAGGAAAAGGACAAGCATGGTTTGTATTCGTGTATAAGGTTTATATGTATGTGTGATTTTATCCGGCGTATCAGCTCTAGATAATTACATCTCTATGTGTGTTGATTTGGAATTATCTAGAGCTGATATGTCGAAGAAAATTAGCACGTGATTATTAAAATTTAGAAACATACTGGACTTGATTTTTTTGATCTAAGTCAGTAGTTGACTACAATCTAACTTGATGGTAAGTGGTGATTAGGTTAAGAGTTTTTCCTAATTTTTTTAGTGTAAACTATTATTATGTTGCGATTGATGCACATTATGGGCGCGTGTAAAAAATTACGGTCGATATAGAAAGGTGGTAGCTAAGCAGGTAAATTGTACTATCATACAAGTAGGTACCGTCGGGATTAAACTGGATGGTAGCGCCCAGCGACTTCCAACAGTAACCTGTCGCGATATCCTCGTCCATTCTTCAGCAGGGGACGGTGGTGTGGATTCTAGGATGGATGGAACTTTTATATCCTAACCTAACCTCGTAGCACCTATTTTTTTATATCTATATTTTTGTCGTATTATTAGTAGTGAATATAATAATACGAATAGAAAATCTTCAAAATAGTAAGCTTTTGTGTATATTAGTTTGGTGTCTATATTCTCACTCTACTCTATGCTCTGTACTCTCTGTGCTGGCTGTGTCTTACTCTGTGTACATTGTAAATGTTTCCTGTGTGCTATCTGTGTCTGCTTTGTGTACTTTCAATGCGGTTTTCAGCTTCTCTGCTCAAATGATCTGATTAACTTATCAAAATTTACGTTACACTACGAACAATCCGAGACCATATAATTAATACATATCGATTTTCAAAATTATCTTATATATAAACGAAATAATTAGGCTCTTACAAAAGAATATTAAAGTTGTTATTTTACTGTCTATGGTAATGTATTTAAAAAAATATATATTCGTTTTTCCAAAATCAAAGTAAAAGAACGTTACATGCAATTTTTTCGAATTAATTATTGTACCTCTTAACTTACCTTTGTAATTATTTGTAAAAATCGCGCTGGTACAAAAAAAGTTACAAGAAGTAGGTAGTTTTTGGTTAAAAAGATAGCGTTTTATTCGTAATTATGCTGTATTGGTACAAAAAATATTTGAATTGGAACAAAAAAAAACGAAAAACCTACTAAAGACGTCAAAACCAAATTAAATCTTCCAAAAAATCGCATTTTAGTAGTAAAGAGTATACTCTAGAATCTAGATCGTGATCCCAATATCTGTGTCCTGTAGTACACATTGTGTAGTTATGTTGAGGTATAATATTTACCGTTAAATATTGTCACTTCACACATGCACACACAAACGGACAGATATCTTGGGACGAGTTAAAGACAAGGCCGGTGATGTGGAACGGAAGTTGAAGGAGAAGGACAAGCATGGTCTGTATTGACACACACACACACACAAACACACACACACACACACATAAAAAAATTTGCAATATCGTGATTGGTTTATCTAAAATAAATAAGAAACCGCCAGCTATTAACAATCGAGAGCTGACATTTTTTTGTAAAAAAAATGTCTGTTCCAGCTGGGATTTAATTCGGAACTGCTTGACAGAGCTTCATAGAGTTAAAAAGCACCCATGTGCAATTTTTAAATAAATTTTCTTTCAATTACAGTTATAATAAAACAGTAACAATTAAAAATTTAAAAAGTATCGTGTAAAATATTTACAACATTTTTTGAAAAATTTACCATTTTGTCAAAATTTATCTAGGGCACTTACATAATACACTTAAATCAACATACATAATATAAAATAAGGGATCGGATGAGCATTTTTTTTTTCAAAACTTCTTACACTTTCTTTAAGCTTTGTTGCATGTCAATATCTTTGTACAGTCAGCTTGAAAAGTGATGATTTCAATTATATTTTTTCAATTAAAATGAAAGTGTCATAAATTTTATTTATATAAGTACATAGTAATTATGTACGAATAAACTATAATAATGCATTATACAATCTGCTTCTATACTGTTTGTAATTATTTTGATCATCTACTTTTGATGCTGAATGTACAGCACGTGTACCGAGCGTAAATGAAGCATTTTAGGGAAATTTAGTCTTACTTGACATGTGATTATAACGGATGGTATGCCTATTGTATGTTTAAATGTATGCAGAGGTTATGAAGTTATTTGAATTATCACTGGAGTCTTTTCTTGAAGCCTGACTAGCTCGCACCCTTAGTAACATAATAATTAGTAACAAATTTTTTTTATTTATTTACGAGTACCCTTAGTAACAAATTTTTTTTTTTATTTACGAGTACGCTACTCGTAAATAAAAAAAAAATTTTTTGGGAACCCACGTTTTATAGATTCTGGACGAGACAGCTAATTTTTTTGCATAAAATATTTTTAACTTGTTTACAAGGTCCAAGGTGACATTTTAAATGAGAAATAAGCTGAAATGTCTCGTCCAGAATCTTTAAAGCGTTAGCTCCCCAAAAAACTCCTTTTTTTAATTAGGCCATATTTTTATATTACTTAAGGTGCGAGCTATTACCTTCTAGCTTTTATCAGCCGTCAATTCGTCGTTTTCCGGCTGGGATCTTGAGATACAGTTGTTTCTTTTTTTGATGTGTATTCGTTCTTTTTTTTTCGTTCTTGGCCGCCAAAGCAACGGTGATATCTTCGCTGTTACTGAAGTCCATTAGTGGTTAATTAATAAATATGGTGTAACATCCGTTACTTAATCCAAATATTTATATTCAAGCAATAAAATCTTGCCATTTCCTCTTGGCACATAGCTTCAACACGTTTTTCTTCACACTGGCTTTTCTTTCATTTAAAATATTTGTTATAATGCTCTGTGTATATAAGTATAATGTAAAAAAATATTTTGCATTTTTTTGTTTTATACAAATACGCATAGAATATTTTTTGAAAAAACTGTAATAATATTTTTGTAATCATGTATTTTATGTCATATCATAATCCTATAATTGGTATCACATTTTTTTTATCATAAAAAAATATTTTTGTCATATCGCGTGCCCCATCACAAAACAATATTAGTCATCATATGGTGTGCCCCATCACAAAACGATATTTGTTATCATATATTGTGCCCAGTGATGAAACAATATTTGTTATCATATGTTTTTGCATGCAGGTATTCTTGCTAAAATGAAGGAGGGTGCCGAGACCATGCAAACCAAGCTTCAGGCGAAGGCCGAGCAGCTGAAAGGGCACATCGAGCATAAGGGTGAGTGCCTTTTTTTACGAGGTAGATTAAAAAAATATAGAAAATATAATAAAAAAATCTCTTAGTTTTTTATTTCAAATGTCAATGTAGTGGCAATTGGAATTTGATAGGATTTATTCATGATGATTTTTATGTTTATGTAAAGAAAATAAAATAATAAATTTGTTTTGATTGTGATTAAATGTGAAGTTTGGAATATTTTACAATGCATTTTTGAAATAAAACTTCTTAGTGGACTTCGGAGACGGTTGCGTTAAACGTTTAACGCTACTATGGTGGGGAAACGTGAGTCTCGGGTATGGAATGTAATATTCCGACGCCCGAAAATAGTAGTTAAATTTAAAGCTCCACATGCCAGTTTTTTTTATGAGATCGCCATTTTTCAATCTACCTCACATAGCTTTTGCGAGTTTTACCTGTGTATTTTTCAGAAGGCTTTTATAGCCAAACAAATTGATTGAATTGAGTTTTTGACTTGTATTACATGGTGATGAAAATAGTTTGTTGGATGGATGGGTTAAAATTTTAACCTTACTACGCAGGTAAGTGAAAGTTTTAATATTTTCTACTTCGATCAGGTTTGATCTTCGCAGATTTATATAATCATTTTTACTACTAAAAATATACATCGGGATAAAAAGAAGCCTAGTTATGTATGTATTATTCTGATGTATGTATGATTATATATATTATTTATATGCAGCTGAAATTATCCTTCTCGCACAACATACAGGGCGAGGCAGCTTGCCTTGCCAATGTTCCGCTAAACTTGTTCCGACCGGTTTTAGGGCCGACCAGACCGATCTAGAACAATTGCATTTGTTGCTGATTCATTTTAAACTTTATCAAAACAAAAACCGACTTCAACATCGACATGTAACTGAGAACTTCATCAACGTAGTCGGAATCGGTTAAATATGCATTATTAGGGTTAACTCAAACTACTCGTTAGATCTCGCTCAAATAAATGGGACCACATGACAAGCACTAGCTTTCGAGTTTGTTTTTTAGATCTGGCTAATCGGAACAGGCTGCACGCACGAAAAAGTATGATGTTATTGTCACGTTCCGCGTGAGCCGAGCGTGCAAGCGAGAGCGCGGAACAAGCGATAGAGAGGCACGATCGGTTTAAGCGTTCGGTTTTCTTCAATGTTTTCTTATGACGTTATCACGTAAAATTTATTAACGTCCGTAAACCGACTTACAGACAACCATTTTTTTATTTCGGCGAAATTAATTGAAAATTGAAAAGATAATTTCGCAAGATACAAAAGAAAATGTTAAGAAAAAGGAGACTTTCTTTTGGAAAAGATACGTTCAATTTTATGTTTTAGGTTTTATAGCTATTAAATTTTTTTTAATAAATCCTTAAAGCTTTTGAAGCAAGTGGCCTATGATTTGAAAATAAAAATAGGTGTGGTAAGGTAATTGTAAGATATTTGGCTCTGGACACCCTGATCTGCCTGTATGGCACTAGAGTCAGTATTACAGACATAACCAATACTGCCATAGTATTTATTTGCTTATTTTGTAGCACCTTAACCTACTCGTAGGGTATACAAAGACACAACTTAATGCCTTATGGCATTCTCTACCAGCCAGCCCTGAGTGGATGTAGAAAAGGCAGATGTTACGTGTTAAAAAACCGCAAGAAGAAAAGAAAATGTGACAATATGACTGAATATGAGAAAATATGACAGCTTAGGCGCTGTACATGATTTAATTTCAAATTAATAATGATGTTTAATGAGGTACAGTACGGAAATGTATCATTGTGATTAGTGTACGGACTGGTTGGGATTTTGTAGTGTGCTATAGGCGCGTAATTATAACCCGCGGGTTATTCATATATTTTCCACTCAAGGCGATCTACATTCATAAATAATTTGTCCAATAGATACTTTGGGGATACACGGTTGTGTATTTTGCCGAGCATTTTACACGCTTTTTATTAGCTTCACCTGTATGTTTGTATGTTTGTATGTTTGTTTGTAACCGACTTCTTTGGGCGCGATTTTGACCCACTTTAAACGGCCAGATTTCGTTCAAACTTTGTAGATTTATTGAGGACCGATGACAATACACTAATTTGATAAAATTATTCCATTTTTCAATTTGCAAAATATGATTTTTGTTAATTTATATAATTTTCCTCTATAGTCGATAAGGTAAGAAAATTAATTAAAATTTTCTATAATTTTTCTCTACAGTCGATAAGGCAGGACTCGATGTTAATTTTTATTTTATAATTATAATTCACCGTAGCATTGTTAAGCGTATTTTTAGTTTTTAAACTAACAATTTATTTTGTTACACATAACTATTTGTGGAAGAGTTTGTTAAGATATAGATATGCGGATTTTATATTTTTATCTTTTTTTTATCTACATCTATACTACTATATAAATCTGTAGTATGTCTGTAGATTAAATTAATTTGTCAAATTTCGTGACAAATTCGTTTTATGACTCACTGACAATTTTACAATTATACAGTAGGAACATGCGACTGCGCAAATTAAGTAATTTTAAATAATGTTTAAAACCCCCAGCGAAGCGGACGGGTAGCTAGTACCTAGTAAGCTATGTTTCTTTACTAACTCCAAGGTGACAACAATCACCTATCTTTTACAAAACTTATATTTAATTGATGTGTTTATACTTATCCAATATTTATATGTAAGTAGCCGATAAAAAAGCGGATGATTTTCAATCGGTGATGCATTTGGTGTTCATCATCATTTAATGAATCTCGAGAATTGACATACAGTCATCAGTGTTACAAAAATAATTGAACAATTTTTGTCGCGCGTGAAATAAGCTCCATCGGATTTCACTCCGTATGTTTCAGCCAGTAAGCCTACGCCCTCATCAAGGCAGTCTAGATTTAAGTAAACGAGCTGGAACACCTGCTCACGATCACTGAACCTTATTACCGGGCGATAATGGCCATATTCCCGTACCAACATCCGCATAATATGCAGGCTATGCACTTTCGACATTTCTAGAACGTCGTATCTCTTTGTTTGTTGATACAGTTTTGCGAAATATTGCAGTACAATATTGTTGGTAACACCGGTTTCTGGACTTTACGAGTTGCGAAATGCTAGTTCCTTGTTGAGTGCTATTACCCTGGTATACATACGATGTATAGATCATCCGCATGGCGCAATGGTTATCATGCCGTTGACGTTCTGGGTTTTGGGGCTGAAAGGTCCTGGGTTCAATTCGCAATGAGGCGGAAATTTGAGTGATGAGTTTAAATTTTTGTTCTCGGTCTGGGTGTGTGTGTTCTTGTCTTGTGTGTTGTCTATGATACCCACAGGGAATCCTAGTGTGGGGCTATGAGTGTAGACAAATAAATAAAATTGGAGTGTCTGTTTGTAATATTAAAATAACTGCTATTTACTAAATGCATATGGATATACACGGTACATATACTAAAATAACATTTTTTACAATTTTTGTCTGTCTGTCTGTTTGTTCCGGCTAACCTCTGGAACGTCTGAACCGATTTTGACGGGAGTTTTACTGGCAGATAGCTGATGTAATAAGGAGGAAATTAGGCTTTTTATATTAGATTTTTTTTAATTTTTATGCTTTTTTGGTAAATTTCACGCGGACGAAGTCGCGGGCACAGCTACTTATTTAAAGTATACATAGGGACATGTTTCCCAAAACGAAGCGAGGGCGGGTTTGCTAATTAATAAATATACAGCTTCAACATGAAATTCTATTTCAAAGGTTTAGGAAATTGTATGTTTTAATGAAAATAATGTTTTAATTACCAATGACCGTTGTACAGTAATTGGTACTTGTAACATTGATTATAAACAAGTTGAAATTTAACCATTAAAAGTTAAAAAAATACACTCAAACCCCACTATTTGGTGTACTTATTTGGTGGAAGTAAGTTATACGTTACTACTGGAAATCAATATTCGGTTCAATGAAATACAAATGGGTTCAGTTAACGTTGGGTAAGTAATCGACGAGTAAGGGTTCGATACCTGGTTGAGAAATTTAAGGTATAATAATGGCTTCAACCCATTAATGGCCCACTATTGAGCACGGGTCTCTCCTCGTACCTGAGGAGGCCTAGAGCATACTCCACCACGCTGCTCCAGTGCGGATTGGTGGAAAGGTTAGTGGCCAACCCAAGTGTCGGAAATGTTTATGGCGCCCGAAGACATCCGACAAGGCTAAACGACTGCTACCAAATGGTAACAACCGGGACCGACGGGTTTACGTGCCCTCCGAAGCACGGAAGCGCTCAAGAAATTTTTGCCACTAGCGGTCACCCATCTAGCGGTCACCCATGGTCACCAAGGTATAATAATACTAAACTCGACTTCGTTATGCTTTCGGAAACCTGTCCTATAGGACCCACTCTCAAAAAAATTAGCCGTAAATATGTAAAAGTTTTTTGTGAAATGTAACAATCACTAAATGTTACCCCAAGCTAGCTACAATAGGTACAGTCACGAGCAGTAATATGTATACATTGTCACGTTTTCTAAAATATCATAACTTGAACAACAACAACAATTTGTTCTAAATTGTATATTATACCTTATTTTGACATCATTTAATAGTTAGTTAATTTAGAACGAATTGTTGTTCACTTCTTTCTAGATTGGTACAAGTTAAGATATTTTAGAAAACGTGACAATGTATTATTGCTCGTGACTGTACAACAGTGAAAAACTGTATTTAAATAGGTTAAATCGTTTCTGAGATTATTAAAAACAAAAGCATAGACGATGTCTTTTCCCGGGGTTTGGACTATCTGGAGATAACGGACTATTTGGTATGCTTACCAAACATCTAAATCGGTTCAGCAGATTAACCGTGAAAAGGTACCAGACACAGAGACACTGTGGAGCCGGCTGAACTTTTTTTGAGGCGACCATCTCAGTCCTCAAGAGCAGCAACACATCTGTGACCGAATTATAACAAGACTCTTACTAACCAACATCTACAGGACTAACTATCACTAACAGTCCGTATCCCAGTCCTCATACTTATTAACAAACTAACCAACTGCTGTTGTGTGATGTTCCAACACCGTCTCCTAATTGGATTAACCGTCCTAGTCCCGATGTGAGTCTTGTTCTGTGTCGGTCACAGTTGCCATGGGCGGCAGCGATAGGGTGATGTTGTATGCTCGTTTGCTACCTAAATTTCATAAAAAAGACAGATATACTTGTACAATATTGGTATGAATGATTGCCTTATCCGCGATATATGTTTTTTATGAGAAATAATGGGACAGAAGATTTAATTTGTCATCACTTTATCTCTTTATAATAGGATTATTGAATAATGATCTTATGTACTCCATTAATGTCCTATTAAATAACATTCATGCAGTCAAAACGTTAATTACTATTTTTTTATCAAAAAGTCATTAGGAACAAGATTTGAAACTTAAAATTCGACTACGTTACAAATATTGAACATTTAAGTGATAATAGTTACTAACGCGAGGGGCAAAATGTAATCATGAATACAAATCACAATGACTGAGCGCCTTTCGAGAAAAGGTAGTTAGAGTTATTGGGGACATTTTCGTGCGTAGAAGTAGAAGAAGAAGAATCATTTATTTTGTCAGTTACACTTCGACAAAGCTTACAGATGTAATTGTAATCTGTAATCATGATTACATTTTGGGCAAAATGCACATTGCAGGGCAGCAGTTTCAAAGTTTAGTTTTTTACAGCAACGGTTTTAATTCTTCCTACGTTACAAACCAATGCGAACAAAAGATACGGTTTTAAACGTTGGAAACCGAACGGTAAATTTGGTTACAACACTCGTTACGTACCACAAGACTACAATGATGTTGAAGTAGACTATGACTCATACGGATATCCTGTCGTTGATTCGTACAAAAAAAGTGAAGATGCATTTGATTTTATAAGGGTTCCTGACGTGGAAAATGATCAGCATTTCTTGAGAGACTCGTCTAAAGTGAATGCAGCAAATAAAATACCAAACACAAACCTATTTAATTCAGCAACAAGCCAAGGTGTTGGATCCGGTGTGGGTTTGGGTAAAAATATCGAACGAAAGGGCAGGAAATTAAGAGATTCGGATACGTCTGAAGATGATGATTATAAAGCAGATTTATCCTTTGGAGGTTCTACTGAGGATACAACACACAGATCAAATCACAAGGGAAAGAAGCCCTCAAAGGAACGTCGTAAGACCACCACCGTGGCTCGTACTAAGTCTAAAACACGTAAACATAAAAAGACAAAACCGCGCCACAAAAAGACAAAAAAGCCACGCCATAAAAGGACTAAACGACCACACCATCATCATCATCATCATGAGATTATACTGCCACCACATCAACCAGTTTTACTTCCGCCAAATCAACCAACTTTACTACCGTCAAATCAACCGACTTTACTCCCACCAAATCAACCGACTTTGCTCCCACCAAATCAGCCGACTTTGCTCCCACCAAATCAACCGACTTTACTCCCACCAAATCAACCCACTTTACTCCCACCAAATCAACCTACTTTACTTCCGCCAAATCAACCGACTTTACTTCCGCCAAATCAACCGACTTTACTCCCCCCAAATCAACCGACTTTACTTCCGCCAAATCAACCGACTTTACTCCCGCCAAATCAACCAACTTTACTCCCCCCAAATGAGCAAACTTTACTGCCGTCACATCAACCGACTTCGACACCATCACGTCATCACCGTACCACGCACCGTCCTTCAGCTACTTCTTCAATTGAAGAAAATGATTCTGCTTACCTTACAATACCACCAGGGCCTGTAGGTGATGGTTATATTGATAAACCGATTATAATTCATATTCATGTTCACGATCGCCGAAAACGAAAACAAAATCAAAGACCTAAAAGAGGATGATACCTCTTGTGATGATTCAGATTGATGGGAGAATTCTAGCAATATTTAACCACAAGTTTTCGGATAATATACTATTATTTTAGCAGGAGTATGATGGAAGTGGTAGACTTTAATTGAACCTTACAAAATTTTGTCGTTTATATTAATTTGTGCTATAAATTTGGGAGTAAAGATTTAACGTGTTTTTATTTATACCTCTGTTTTGGGACGTAAGCTACCCAGTGCTGTCACTATATCCTGTAGAAATAAAAAATAAATAAATACCGCTACACACTCATAGCCCCACACTAGGATTCCCTGTGTCGTGGGTGCCATGGACAACACACAAGACAAGAACACAAACACCCAGACCAAGGCCTTGATAGCCAGTGCTATTTCTTCTTCCTTGGCCGGCAACGCATCGGTCATGACTTCAGTGTTACTGTGACATCCATGGGCGATGGTGATCGGTTACCATCAGGTGTGTGTTGCGATAAAAAAAGAAGTAGGTACAAAACAAGGAGGTCTGTCTGGGTTCGGAGCCTACACGTACACGTACACCACTAATTTTCCAAAATATTTGCTTATTAGAATTTAATTACCGCTTGCTTCGCTGAAGAAAATCTTAGTGAGGAAACCTGCACATATGAGAGTGCTCCATAATGTTCTTAATTGTACTTGAAGCCCGCAAATCAGCAATTGGCCAGCTCACATTGTGAGAGAGACCCGTGCCCAATAGTGGAACGGTTATGGATAACGATGAATAGAAATAACATACATGAGAACAACGATAATATATTACTGAGAATATGTACATACATAAATATACATGCTCAACCAATAAACATACATTCTGAGTTTTCAAGTTATTAAAAGTTTGGATGTAGTTATTTAGTAGTACATAAGATGCTGTTCTGGATTCTTATTACACCGATGCAGCTTCATGCTCTCTCTCTGATTCTTGTTCTTATTTTTGATCATGTTCAACAAGCTCTGCTTCGGTGTTATTCATATGAAAAGCATAATCGTAATTTACATAGATATCGTTATATAAGTCAGGATAGATAGGCCAGGGTTTAGGCGACGACGGGCGAGTTTTCTTTTTTTTACGCTTTGTTGTAGCCTTGTCTGCGTGTATATCTTCGCTTTGTCTTTTTAGTTTTAGGTAAAGGTTGTGGGGTACGCCTATTATGCATTTCCTTTCCTTTAAAATTTCCCTTAAGTCTTCTCCTCGTCTTGATCTTATGTGGTCTGCTCGTTGTTTTATGGTCAGGCCTGAAATTCGATTTGGGTGTAGTTTTCCTTTTGTTTTTTATGTCCGATGCCGTTGGTTTAAGTTTTTACGGTCGCAAAGGCCTGAGCAAAGGGCCATGAATGGGTATGTGTTTAGATTTAGGTTTTCGCTCTGGTTCGGAAGCTGACCATTCTTCCGATTCAAGTAAAATTCCATAGTCATGATCATTAAAAATGTGCTTATGAACAAGAACTCTGTTTAAATTGTGAATATCTTTTGATTTAAGAATATTATCAATACCTACGTTTTCTCTTTCTATGGACATGAAGATTGGAAAGTTTGAGTTAAGATTGTGACTCGAAATATATTCAAATTCCCTATCTTTCTTGCCATCACTTTCAGAATCATGTAATCTATTCCTCACTTTAAATTTATTGTATTTGCCGTTTTTAATGTTCTTAACATTGGCTATAAATTCAATTTTATGACGCTCAGGGTTACTAATGTCATTATCATCAGGCTTTTTGTTGCCAACATTAATAATGTGAGTGTCCTCATATTTATGCATCTTAAAACTTTCATTGTTGTACTTTGAATCGGCTTTGATTTGTGTAGTAAACATACAAAGTATTGTTGCTGTAAAGTATATGTGTAGATAGATTATTATTATAATTACAAATGATTTTAAAAAGTATGGGGTCTTACTACAAATTACTGGTGTCCGCGGGCGACGGTGAGTACAGTGACCACTTACAATAAGATAGTCGTTCGTTTGTCGTTTATTGACTAATCTGTTTATATTGTCTATTAACTTGCTTTTTATACGCGCACAACATCAAAAAATAAAAAGTACTAATAGAGACAACATATCTTGCTTAAATACTTATTTTATTCTTATGCCACATCTTTTCACTTCGACCAAGGGCGCTGTAAGAGAGCTGTCGAACTCCCGCTAGTGATGGAGTTACATCGGCGCGACCATAGTGTTACACATTATCCCCTGTTCCGGTATTTCATCTAACAGTACGTACAGAACTTACCAGATAATTGAATCCATATTAAAATCATTGAAAAATTGAAAGCATCGAATGCTTTGGTGCAAGCCTACATAGCTGGCTAGCAATGTATTAAATTTGATGAAGTGAAGCCTATCATCAAAAATCAAAACATTGTTTTAATTACGTTGAAAATTCAAAATTCAATTTTCTTTTAATGAATAATAATCAATTTTCAACGTAATTAAAACAATGTTTAATTACGTTGAAAAATTGAATCATTAATTGTAGGATATGACGGAACATAGAGCTTAGATTGAATGAGAATTTTGAAGTGTTTTCTAGAATTCAAAGCATACGAGGATTTTAGTTTGTATAAAGAATATAGTTTCAATGATCTTAATATGGATTCAATTATTATTTGGTAAGTTATTGTAGTTTAGTTTTTTTTTATATTGTTTCATTTTTAAAATTCTGTGCGATCTTCTTCTTTTTAAGATGAATAAATTAGATGAATAAAAAGCTTAAATATTATTTACTAATAATATATTAATATAAAATATATATTAACACCTATATTTTTACAGGAACAACACTTTGTCTGTTTAGTACACAAATCAAAGCCGATAGAACGTATGAAAATGAAAGTTTAAAGAAAGTAGGTGCTAAATATCTGGACACTCGCTATTTTAATGTTGATTATCATAATGATGATAGCAATCCAACGTATAATAAAATTGACTTTGACATAGACATGCACACAACAAACAAAGAGAATAAATTTAAAGTGAAGACAGGATTAGATGATTCGAGAAATAATTACAATAAAAATACGGAATTTAAATATATTTCAAGACAGAATGTTTACTCAAACCTTACGATAGTTAAACCTGACGCTGAAACAGTAAATGTAGATATCAAAGATGGTGTTAGACCAAAAGACTTGCGCAGTTTATACCGAGTTCGTAGTCGCAATAATTATCATGCTGACTATGGAGTTTCACTTGAATCAGTTAAGCGATCGGAGCACAAAAATAAACTTAAACATATACCCGTTCGGACTCCTTTACTCAGGCCTTTGCGACCGGACATAAAAAACACAACACCGAGACCACGTAAGACCAAAACGAGTGGAAGACTGAAGGGGAATAAAGGGAAGCACAGGCGTACCCGACCACGTTTACGTACAACTAAAAAGACAAGGCGAACAACACGTAGACGTAAGACTAAGAGAACGACAACACGAAGGCGTCACACTAAGACTACGACAACACGAAGGCGTCAAACTGAGACTACGACAACACAAAGGCGTCAAACTGAGACTACGACAGCACAAAGGCGTCAAACTGAGACTACGACAGCACAAATGCGTCAAACTACGACCAAGACAGAGCGGCCAAGAGGGAGTGGTGAAACTGGTGCAACCTATGACATAAATCCCAACATTGATGTGGATTTCGTCATTCCTATAATTATTCCTATAAACCCCGGGACAGACTCGGAGGCAGAACCAGATTTAGAGCCTGAACCCGAATCGGAGCAAGAAGAATCAGAAACTTCTGAAATATTAAATCTGAATCGAACCTTAAAATAAAATATAAACTCGGCATTCGATGTTTCGACGAGTGGTTGTGTAAATCAAAAATACAATAAACAACAAAATGCATGTAGTTTTTTTTAAGTGTTGTTAGTAAAAAGATTTTTATCATCCATACTTAATATTATAAATGCGAAAGTAACTGTTTGTCGTCTGTCTGCCTGTCTGTCTGTCTATCTGTTACCTTTTCACGCTTCATCCAGTGAACCGATTTAGATGAAATTTAATATGGACATAGTCAGAGACCCGGGGAATCCCGATAATACGTTCCCTTGGGATTATTTTAACGATATTTCGTTGTTCCCAACTCCAACGCGGGCGATCCCGCGAGCAAAAACTAGCTTTCAATTTAAGTTCCGCTCGTGTTTCAGTTAATTTTTTCTACCACTCGCCGAAGATTGAACTCGTGGAGAACCTCTACGGTCCGATTCTCACGATCGTTTTTGCCTCGTACCTGCAAATTGTGGAATGAACTTCCTTCTGAGATATTCCCGGAGATTTAATTTGGGATTACTGAATCATACATATTTTTTGTAAAGATACAGTTCAAACTCTTCTCCACTCCTCAAACTCGCACTCACTATTCCATACCGCGCGTCACCAGCTCGCCACACCTCACCTCGCTTCACGACACCTCATATCACCTTTTCCTGCTGATCCTGCTCCTCGCAGTTGTTTTAGTAGAGGTATAAAATTCCCCCGTTACATTATATAAAAAAGCGGAGTGTGGCTGTGTCGTAGACGCTGCCGTGTGTTTTCTGTGAAATGTGTACGTAACAGCGTTTTCAAAATGGCTGCGCTTCCCCCTCCGCCCCTGTTATCTGTTACAGTTCTCACAGAAACTATAAATTCTTTCATCTTTTGTTGGATAAGTGTAATCAAATTTCGAAATATTCTGAAAATTTGTTAAGATTCTATGTTATAGTTATAGTTAATCAGTCAGAAATAAACAGCTTCTATTCTATTCTATATGTCTGACTATACAAGAAAGGTTGGATAGGTGTGAATCTACTCTTACTAACAAGACTATTACTTACAACTAACTGAACTATCACTCAGTCGCTGCCTTAGTCCTAATACTTACTAACAAACTAACCAACTAATATTTAGAACATTAGTTGGTTAGTTTCCTCCGTCTCCTAATCGGAATAACTACCTATCCTAGTCCCCATTTGAGTCTTGTTCTGTGTCAGTCACAGTTGTCTTGGGCTGCATCGGAAGAGTGGTGCTGTATACTCATTTGCTACTTAATTCCATAAATAAATGGAAGCAAATTAATTGCCTCCCATTATGTACGCAAACTGAAAACAATTCAAGTTAAAAATTACATGCGTTGCGCAAATCATTTCTAATTCATGAATTCAATGTTAATTGCAAATATATGCTAACAACTTTTAATTTTTAAAGATTAATTGAAACATGTTGATTGGTAATTGTTTTAAAACGAATGGTTCAACAGTCAGAAGTGGCGACTGTTGATTCATTAAGTTTTATTCTTATTGCTTGGCCGTTAAATAAATCTCATTATTATCAATGAAATTAAGATGGCTACAATTTTCATTGGGTAAGACATGTTTATTTGAAAAGATTTATGGTAAAATAGTCATTTATTATCTTATAACTGTCGTAAAATTGTAACTCATTTCTGTCTGGACAGGAAAAAATTTAAGAAACTAATATTGAATAAAATATATTAGAAAACCTTTATTTGCTCAAGTATTGTAAACGTCAACAGAACATACATATATATACAATTAAAACTTATCTATACTCTATAGTATTTTAATTTAATGAAGCTAAAGAGTATTAGATAGTAGTATAAAGTTGTTTGTTTGAACGGGCTAATCTCAGGACGTACTGGAATTATTTTTGTATTGGATAGTCCATTTACCGAGGTAGGCTATAGGCTATATAACATTTCACTACGACCAATAGGAGCGGAGCATTAATGAAAAATGTTGCATAATATTTAAATATCAAATTTAAATATAAAAACAAAAATAATTAAAATAAAATTAGATTGCCGAACTACAACTACTTGACGAAAATGGATCTCACTTAGCATTGGCCATGGAATAGTACCTAAACCCAAGGCCACTGGTTTTCAGTAAGACTCGTTTTGTCGCGTAGTTTCAACTAGTATCTAGTATCTACTATACCTGCCACTAATTTAGAAAGAAAAAAATAAAAAAGTGTATCGTGTGCGAGTATGTATGAGCGAGTGTGAGTATTTATGTGAATATGTACATAACTAAAAGAACTATCAAGTATGAAGAGATACCTTCAATACTGGGCCATTTATGGGTTGAATGTCAAGAATGTCAGCCAAAAATGTAATGTTAAACATATTATTTCAGCAATAACAATTACACTATCACCAATTTATATCACAGCGTATAATAATGACAAAAAGACAATTGCGACCCACGTTAGGAACCCCAGAGCAGTTGATAGTAACAGCGGATATACTGATGAGGTCGAATCAGAAAATGATGCAATTACGGATTCACCCGTGAAAAACAACACAAACGATACATTTAACAGAATTGATTACACTGACAACTTGGAAAGTAATGACGAAGATGTGATCAAGGAAAAACTGAAATATATTTTAAAAACAATATCCGATCCTGAAGTATCGGAGGTGTTAAACACAGAATTAAATAAACCTCAAAAGACTTTGCATGATCCACATGCACATATTGGACGTCTGGGCTTGAAAGATAAAGAGGTTAAAGTCGTTACAAATGCAATAAAATCAGGGATATTAAATTATGTAGCTCAAAATCGAGGCGTTCCATCAAAATCAGGTATTATTTTACTCCACCGCCACGGTACCTAGTACCATTTCTACTGTATAATAATTGTTTTAACAGCTATTGTGTTCCGGTTAGAAAGGTGTTGATCCGGTTGCACTTTAGAGGCGACCATTATAGTCCTCAAGAGTGGCAACACATCTTTGAAATACAAGCTTAACAACGGTTGCCATTTTAAAGCAAGTATGTCATCAGTCAGAACAGTTGAAATGGGAATTTCCTGTGGGAATATCCGAGTCAAAATCTATAGAGACGATCTTCTCTTAAAATATTATTGTGTCTGAAAATTCCAAGTCAATTAAAAACAACCTTTTGAGTTATGCGGCTGCAAACATTTGGAAGCCGTGATTTTTTTATGTGAATAGACGATACACTATTAGAATAGAAAAAGGTTTAATTCTGGTTTATATATAACACAAAATGACAACACATTTATTTAAACTTATAAGTTACTTATAATACATAACTAAACAAAGAATACCAGGTTATTTATAACAATATTATAATTTTCGCATGTGTTCCAGTGCCAGAGAACGGTACCCACTCAGCGTATTGCCGTAGCATTTGCAACGGCGCTGGTTTTCCGTGGGCCCTTTGGGTAAGTGAATCACGGTACTATTTGATGGTACGTGGTTAGCTATGGACATCAGAAATACTAAAGGCATCACCGATGCGTTGCCAGCCAACGAAAGTAAGCAAGAAGGAAGTAAGAAATTTGTAGCACTCTAGCTCGCAGTTGGTACAAGTTATTTGATTGTCGACTCAGACAAGTACTTCGTTAAACTAAGATCACAATTATTATTAATTTTCGCCATTTCGATACACAGATACAATGAAATCCTCGCTTACAACCAAACGTGGAAACAAAAAAATGTTTGGTGCTTTGTTCAGAATAGCTACATATATGACGAAAGTGGCTAGCATGATGTTTAAAGTAGTCGCGAGCGCGTTGAAGGGGAAGCCGAAGCCACCGAAGCCGAAACCGAAACCGAAACCGAAACCGACCTCGAAACCGAAACCGAAACCTACGCAAAAACCTAACAAAGATAAACTTACGAAAAAAACACCCAAACGAACCAAAACTAGATCAAAGACAACACCCAGGCGAAGTGTGGAAGATCCAGATTGGTGTACACCTGATGAATCCGAAGGTGATGGTTTTGAAGTAGAGGAAATAACTTCACAATCCACGGAAAATTAGCCCCTATAAATATATATATATACTAGTTTTCCGCTCGTGGCTTCGCCCGCGTAAAATTCTTAATTTTCAATAATCCTTTCTTAGTTCTCACTTGCGTCACTTAAGGAAACTACATATAGGTATACAAAGCTTTGAGTGAATCCATTGAAGAAATAAAGAGCTTCAGTTTATCCTCTTTTTTATCACGTTAGGGGGGGAGTTTCCAAAAATCCTCTCTTATTGTTCCCCTACACTCCCCTAAGGAACATACATGCCAAATTTTAGCTGCATTCAGTAGTTTCGGCTGTGCGTTGTCTGTCAGTCACTCAGTAACGCAAGAGTTTTATATATTACCTATTGATTGTCGATTAACCGGACTAAGGATACGCTCAAATTGGCCACCGACTAATTATTTTTTAATAAAACACTTGCAGCAAATGGACTATTACTAACTAGTCCTGGTAGACATTTATTGTTAGTAGGAGTCTTGTTCTAATTCGATCACAGATGCGTTGCTACCCTTGTAGTCTGAGATGGTAGCCTCTAAAAAGTGTGACTGGCTCCACACCTTTCTAATCGGAACACGATTGCTGTTAAAACAATAATTACACGGTAGATATGGTACTAAGTACCGTGCCGGGCGGTAGTACTACCCAGGGCAAACTCTAGGTAGGTATGAACTAGTACTCCTCTACGACAACTGCGCAATCCTGCGCCGTAAACACGTATAATCCGTGAACATCCAATTATTTCCGTCAGATATTTGTCTACCCGGTCCGGGAATCGAACTCGGAACCCCTCGCTTCGCAGGCAGAGTTACAACCAACGGGTCCAGGAAGTTATCAATTACATCCTTGGTTTGGAATCCTAAATGGTTTAGTTCTTCGGTCATCTGAACTCCTTAATTAAACGCTATTGGATATTGACATCCGTCGCACTCACACAAGAAAAAGTACAACTTACGCCGATGACACGAAAAAAAAACGAGGCAGGACGAGACTATGTTTCGTCTCACTTTGCGTGCTAGTTTTTTAAAAGAAAGCACAGTTATCTCCAAGCCAATAATGACAGCGGATGTCGAATTTTACTTGTACCACATACAATCGTACTTTTTCGTGCTGTCTCATGTTTGTATCCTTCTCTGTCTGCGACTCACAGCCTAAACCTAGTGAACCCAGAAACCTAGTGGAAGATTGTACTGGGGTTCCTTATAATAAAGTGGGGGAGTAGCTGAGAGAGGAGCTGTGAGAGAGGAGTTTAGAATTCATCCCACAAAAGGGTGAAATGGGATGTAAAGCTAAAGCAGGTATTAATAAATATGATATTTAATATTCTGCGAAATAGTTGTAGTAATACTCTTTATTGTACACCAGAAGAACACAATAGAAGATTACAACAGTGGAAAAAAGACAGATTTTATAAAAATTATGAGATTGAAACCTGGAAAGTAAATGAATAAGAAAAGGAACATAAAACCACAGTTGCGAGTAATAAGATCTAACTTGGGAATACGAGTATATGAAAGAATATACGGATTCGGGTTGACGGATAGCAAGAGGAAGTGAGTTCCAGAGACGAGTGGCAGTAAGAGGAAGACAGTTCCAGAGACGAGTAGCAGTAACTGCAAAGGAAATAATAGAACACCTGGCGCTTGAATGTGCTAATTTATAAATCCTTCAGTTGCGTATCAATTTTATATTGTCTTTTGGTATTCCAAATGTCACAATATTCTGACGCAATTGTATCATTCATAAATTAGTGGACTTAAACACCTGTTTCAACGATTTTGAAAAATCATCTCTAAATGGATGAATTAATGAAGGGATGAATGGAGGAAAATCAGTAAAAAGTACTAATCCATGGGTAGCTAATTACTTAATTAAGAAATTAAGCTTGGCAATTAAAATTTGTTAATGTAACAAGAAAACCCGAGAAGTTGTAATTAAAAAACGGATTAAAATTACTCATGGATAGTTTAAAAAGTAAAAATCTGTAGACATTTTCATAGTCTTTCGCGCTACTGGACTAGACCATGGCAATGAAGCTATGGGTTTATTACAGAATTGTAAGAGTTTATTTGGTACGTATATTACTATTGTATTTATCCATATTTTTTATGGATGTAAGATAGCAAATGAGCTTGCACCACTCTTCTGAATACTTCTTTAAACACAGAACTGGACTCAAATCGGGAATAGGATGGTTAGTTAGTTAGCAGCGGGTGTAATAACACCCGCTGCTAACTAACTAACCATAGCCCAGAGTGTATGGCTAGCTAAACTCTGTTAATAAACAGAGTTTAGCTAGCCATACACTCTGGGGTGTACGTGGCAGTTAACCTGTACAGTTAAAATCAGGTAAGCTTGAGCTACGAACATACATGGTGTTCATAAATGCATAGTTGTGCAACATACACGCTCTAGTTTAGCTGTACAGTTGAAATGTATAGGGAACCCTGGTGTCCCTGATGTGTAAAGCTGGCCTTTATGGTCTATATGTTGGTCAGTTCGTTAGTAGGTATGAGGACTGAATAGTTACTAACTGTAATGTTGGGGCCACACCAACGAAAACGTCAACGTCAACGTCAATGCCGAACATCGCGATAATTATTGCGAAAAAATTAACGCGATAAATTGAGTGGCTACACTTGACAAGTGTGGCCCCAACATTCGAACTATCGCCCAACGGCAAACGGCAATGTGAATGCCGTTTGCCGCGTTAAATTATCGCGTTAAGTAGTGGCCACACCAACGTTAAACGTCCGTCATCGCCATAATTATCGGCGTTTCCTGTTAGTGTGGCCCCAGCATAATAGTTAGTGGTTGTAGTAATTAGGAATTAAAGCAGTAACTGACAGTTGCTAGGTAACTAACTAGAGAATTGTGGACAGATAGATTATTGAGCTAAGAGCGACTCAAATTAGTTATTCAATTACGTTTTGATTGTTACAGCAATATATTTCTATTTAAAAGTCTTACAACTCCCTTTACCAAGTGCTGCATTTGATAATATCGACTTTCCGGTCAATTATAGAAGCTATGATAATACGGGACAAGACCCTGATTTTAATTATCAAAATCCAAAAAGACCGAATTATCTGAATTCGTTTCATACAGTTGAGTCAATTTCTGAAGCACGTCGTGGAATTGACTCCTATGTAAGGTGGATACACGGTGATTACCAACGACACAAAACAAATCTACATCAGCTGGATGATGGTAATGATAGTGATGAAGCCGATGACAATGATGAAGAATTCGATGAAAGCAATGAACTGAGTAATAATGATGTAAACAAAGAAAAGCAACAAGAAGAGGACGATTGTAAGTATATACACCAAAGATATGTGTATCCGCTGTACTTGAGAAAACCTGAGCACGGCAAGTTCATTAGAGAATGGAGACCGCCATGGCTTTATGATCAGGATTATTAACCATTCCTCTCAATTCATCCAGGAAAAAAAATAAAGGTAGTAAGAGCTTCAGAGCATTATTTTTAGTAGATTTTATTTAACTTGCAATGTTGTATGTTTCGGTCAAATCTTTCAAGATGAATTTGGACTTCCGCTTACTTAACGGACTTAAATTGCATAATATTGCTTTATAGACCAGGGCTGAAGCCTTTGAAAATGGAAAAAAATGAAAAAATAATAATAGTAGAATGAAACACATTGGAAAAGGAAGAGAATATAATATTATAACGAGCTAAAATGTTTTTATCGAAATCATATTTTAATTTGTTTTGTTTTTGAATATACTGTAATATATTATCGCTTTTATCATTATTCAAAGACAGATGATTTATTTTTTTGAAAAGCCCATTTTCTAAAAAAATTACCAAAGTAATGTATATTTTTAAAGTGAAAACTTCTTTAGCGGCGATGTGCACTTATTGGGATGGGTCAAAAATTTTAACTCGCGTACCTACACGTGTCCTGATCCAAAATTCGTAAGTTTTATTTTAGAATCAAGAAGCTACTCAGATACTTTGTAATGAGGTTCCTTTTAAACTGACGTTGCCATGGCACATCTACACTAATATTATAAAGAGGAAAGATTTGTATTTTTGTATGTTACGAATAAACTCAAAAAGTACTGGACCGATTTTAAAAATTCTTTCACCATTCGAAAGCTACATTATCTACGAGTAACATAGGCTAAATTTTATTTTGGAAAAAAAATAGGGATCCTTATAATGTAACCCAAGGTGTAAAAAAAAACCTAAAATATTCTTTACATCGCGTGCGCTGCGAAAACTATGGATAATAGAGCAAAGTCATGTACTACAGTTTTATAAAGGACATCAATATCTACAATAAAGTCCGCGATGGCATATGTCTAACTATTATAGTTATGCCACAATAAGTGTTTTTTTTATTTAAAAAACTTAATTGAGATACTGCCGCTGGAAAAGGCTCTTTATTTGTATCTTAGTATTAATCCTTATCAAAATAAATTAATTCATATTCAAGACTGCTTAATTACCTTTATATAACTTTTTAAATTATTCAATTCGGACATTACATTCGAAAGATATCACGAGTATAATAATTTAAGTATTAGAAAAAAGTTGCTCTGCACTAGGAGAAGCTGACTGACTGATTGACATGTCAATGTAGGGCCTAAACTATAAGGGTTAGAAACTTGACATTTTGCACAGGGGCTCCTTTTATAACGTGGGGAAGCACTATGAAAAGATTTTTGAAAATTCACTCCCTAAGGGGGTAAAACGGGGGTGCAAAGTTAGTATGAAACTTTGCCGTTTTTGAAGGTATTCGAATGAAATTCAGTATGAAGGTTTTTCATTGAGAGTTATGAAACATGTATAAAATATTTTTTCGAAAAACATCCCTTAAGGGAGTAAATGGGGGGCGCTAATTTTTATCAACTTTTATATATTTAGGGGTTTATGGCGGGCGAAGCCGCGGGGGAAAGCTATCATTTATAAAGATATCCTGTGAATTATCCAAAATATATAACTAAATCTTTCCAAACCGAAGGAATAAGTTTCCCGAAGCGAAGCGAGGGCGGGTCGCTAGTTATAAATAAATTCAAACTGAAACGTGAAGTCGCTTGGTTCAAGAGTGTGAGATGTTTCAAGAGTGATTCCAGAATCGCTCTTTAGGCCGAATTACAAATTAGTTAACTTAGAATTTCGTAAATGGTTCAAAGTTCTTTCTGCCCGACATAAGGTTATGTCGGTGACATCTCTCTAAAAACCAAGTAAATGTGGGTTATACGGCTGAAGCTCTTTTGATAGTGTACCTTCTGCTAATGAAGTAGGTGTATGAATAAAAAGAAGATATTGTAAAATTTGTGTTTATTTACACTTTGGCAGTGATGGCATGAGATTCACTTATGTACAAAGAGAGTTACTATGAGACCTTTGTGGTATGTTTTTCCATTGAGCAATCGGTTTCTTTCCTTTGAGAATGAGGTTATCGGGAGTGGTGCCAGCAGCGAGCTGGCAACACCGTTTAATACCGTGTTGCCAGCTACCACCGACGCCTGTAGTATTTTCGATCTGATTTAGCGAGAAAACAGAAGGAAGTTACAGATGGAAGTTGGAAAATCAGGTCAAAAATACTACTCTGCCGATGCAGTTTTTAAGGCATCAGCCTTGGTCCGTTTACCAGCCGCGGTATGCGAGTCCGAGTCCGTGGACTCCGAGACCGTGAGCTCCGAGACCGGCGTAGGCCAGGGGAGCGTTCCAGCCGGCGTAGGCGACGGGAGCAGCGACCAGGGGAGCAGCGGCAACATGGGCAGCACGGACGGCAGCGGCGGCGCCATCGATGGCAGCAGCCTGGGATTGAGCAGCAGCAACATAGTTCTGGCTGGCGGCAACTCCGTTCCAGTAGGCGTTCTGGTGGAGGTCACGGTTGGTCTCAGCAACTTGACGGACTGCCTCAGTGTTGTATTGGATGGCGGCTTCGGCAGCGCGGGCCTGGCCTTCGACGGCAGCACGGGTGTGGTCCTGGGCTACCACGGTAGCGTCGATGGCGGCTGCCTGCAGGTCTCCGGCGTTGGCGCCGTAGACCAGAGGAGAGAGGAGGGCGCCAGCCGAAGCATAGCCCAGGAGAGCGACGAAAGCGATCT
Source organism: Ochlodes sylvanus (assembly GCA_905404295.2). Taxonomy (NCBI): domain Eukaryota; kingdom Metazoa; phylum Arthropoda; class Insecta; order Lepidoptera; family Hesperiidae; genus Ochlodes; species Ochlodes sylvanus. Next base: position 4,110,329 of record FR990151.1, on the reverse strand, counting down.
GTGGAGATGAGATTTGGTTAGATTTGGTGGAATTTTCAATGGTTTTGAAGAATAAAAATTGTTAATGTTAGATTTGTTGCTTTTAAATAAGTGGCAACACATAACAAGATTAGGCTGTTTTGTGCTGAATTGATTTTTACAATCTTTTCGATTTATTTCTATATTTTACTTGATAACAGGACTCGCGGATAAAAAAAACAAATATTTTTTGGAAGTATTATCCGCCATATTGAGAACAAAAACAAAATTTATCACGTGGAGATGACAGTTAAATAGATCTGTCAATTTAAACGTGTTTGAATTATTATTAATCTGTTCTTTATAATGTGTATCAATAATAGAATCTATTACCTAACATTACCAATTATTATATTATATGTAGTTAAGTATGTCATGGTTCGCAAATGATATCTTGTTAGAGCTCTGATTCAATTCAGTCATCCGGTTTCCTTAAGCATAGGCGTACTTCCCTTTATACGGCTCACATTAATATTTAGTGGATTCGAAACAATAGTGTTATCGATCGTCTATATTTCATAATCGTCCTATAATCTGAGGTCGTGGCTGGCAAACCGAAACATAATTCAATTCATTTAAATACGAGTAAAATCAAATTACTTCTTGTCTTAGTAAGAAATAATTAATTCATTGTTCAATTAGATTATTGCATAAAAAATATTAACTTGTATAGCATATGAAGTCGTAAAAAATATTTTTAACGCTCAACATTGACTTGTAATGGCTGTTTACCGTAAAATAAGCCGCCACGATTTTTTACATATTGGCTGTTGATAAAGTGACTTTGGCCGTGTTAGTACATCGCGGGAAAAATGGCGATGTCAAAACACAATTGGCGCGAATTAACGTAACAGCGCGATCGGAAACGCGTTGCGTAAATTGTCGAATTTTGCGATGCGTTCGAGTTAATTTGTATAATTGCTACGGAGGTTAATTTTGTAACGATTCTATTAGATATGCTTAATTGCGTATATCGGTATTAATCGATAATACGAGAATGTGGCGATGTTGTCTTTACGAAAAGGTTTAATGACGAAGTAAAAAAGTAACAATTAGATAAATGTTCAAAATAAAAATAGATAAATCATCTTGAATCGAACTTACTTTTTTATTCGAATAATTCACAGATAATATATGGCGAAATAATTACGCGCCAGGTCACGTCCGCTATTACGTTTTTGGTCCGTTTTCCCGCCCTTGACCGAGAGCGCGCCAAGCATGCAAAACACATGACCGTAAATGGTGCCATTTTATCGTCGCAGAACATTTTATGTTTTAACTTGCCAAAAATAAGACTGAAATTCCATCAACATTATGCGGGTACGTGCATTGTGAAGTGACACGTTAGTTACAAAGCAAATTGTGTACTAATTTCTTCAACAAAAGGTATACATTTCTTTGAGCTAAACGAGTAATTTAGAATGCATTGTTGCTATTATATTTTTGCATACGATGTTGTAAGGATTATTCCCTTGTGAAGTTGTTGTAACAGTTGACAGGTGTCACATTAGGTTAGAAATGGTGCTTGCACTGTAAATTTTATCACTCTTATCTTACCATTACCATTGTGTCATTTTAAGGTAGGTAGAGCTGATACGTGCATTATCTTACTATGTACAGAAAAGTATAATAAAATAGTCAATAAACTCTATACGATAAAGTCCCGGATATGTAAGCTTAATGCATAATGATAAATTAATTAAATTCATTATTAAAATTTGATCTTGTTACAATATAAGTATAAAAAAAACGAACAAAAAATTGCGGCACGCCCAGATAACATGATAAAAAATTACTTGTCACGTTGTTTAATAACAGCGTCCATACCATTGATAGATTTCAATTTGACGATAGATGTATAGTTTAATTATTGTATGTAATCAAATTGAATTCTCGTAGTTGTTGGTTAATGGAGCGTAACCCGCACGTGTATTGTTTCAATTTTGTCATGTGAAATATCCGAACAACATTAAAAAAATTTGACGTTAGTTTTAGTTCGTTCGGCCGCGTCCCTTCATAATTTGTGTTAAATCTTTTCCTTTTGCTTTTACTTAAACTGATTTTTTATCGCGATTTCTACGCGGCCTATTTCCTTCTACTTTTTACGTAACTTAAATTGCGTAAATCGATTAAACTACCTGTTATATTTTATTGAAGCGCGAAAATTTCTTTTAATGTTACGATTTAGTGATGTCGATATAATATGGTTATATTTTGACGTAATCGAGTTAGAGTAACGGACAATTTTATATTGTTATTTTTAAATCGATATTTTAACATCTTTACAAACTTCTTTTCCCAATTTCAGAATAATAGTTAATACCTTAATTTTAGACGTATTTTTTTTTGTTACCGTATTTTAAGCTTAATAAGCTTTTGGTTATTATTTTGAAATTGGGGAAAATAACGGGTTCAAAATAGGAACTCTGATGTTGCCAGTATCCATAAGGGATACTTCCAGGAAAATATTCTTGTTTCTTTGTTAACTTAAACTAAGAGTTGACTGTCAATATATTTCTCATTTTTACTCCCGTTTTTATATACGTTTACGGTAAAAAGGATTTCTATTAAATAATTTGTTTGGGCTGTTACAGTTTGTTGCTCAGTTGGTATCAACATTGTAACATAGAATTTACAATTCGGTTTACAAGTCTAACGTTGCAAATAAAGCTAAAACTATTTGATTCTGGTAAATTTATGATCGGTTTAGTCAACAACGATGTTCAATAACAGATAATCAATAAAAAGAGCAAAAATTAAACAAGGGCTATAGGCAATGAAATTTGATCTCTGGCTAAATTTGAGGAATAAAAAAGTTTAAACAGGCACATTAAACGATGAAAGAAAAAGATAAAAAGTAATCGAGTGACATTTATAACCAGATCGCGTTCAAAAAAGGAATAAGAATGTTAACCACATAATTAAATTACTCGCCACAATGTACAGAGAATTTTTCAATACAACCTTTAGTACATGTTAATAAATGCCACTTTTTTACTTGACTATTAGTAATGGTAATTATTCGCGAACAAGATCCGGTCGACACTATAATTGGTTACAATTTAGTTAATTGTAACAAATAAGCCTTTACACCGTTGAAATGTAATTGGCTGTATAAAAAGTAATCCTTGTTCCATATTTTATCTGTGACTGACATCTGTCAACTGACAGATGCGGGGTTTTCGCGCCATTTTTGAACTGACTCGGATATTGTTGGCGAAAATAATTTTGGAATAGCTGAGGGTTGATACAGTACCAGAAATCTCATCTTGCACTTCTTTGTCAGACTGCTAGATAGCTACTGAATGCTTGTTACTGGCGTGGCATGTCTTTTATACGCGCGAGGGGCATAGGCGAAGTTCATATTGAAAGTGTCCGGTAATCACTGATACAATAAGGTGCGTACTTGTTTGTCATTATGGTCCATAAAAGGTGTAGACTTGAATTTTTTTTTAACGCACCAGTGCAAGTTTTTAATTACGATCTATTTGGCGATTTATTAAGGACGCCGTGGTATTGTTACTGTGTGGAAGTTATTTGAGGAATGTATGAGTCTTGTGTTATTGTTGACGTAATATTGTCTTTTTCATTTTTAAGAGAAACGTGTTAATTCAATTTTATTACCTCTGTAATGTAAGGTTTGGACAACAAAGCTAATTTTGAAAAGTAAGAGATGCAACATTTTATACGTGAATAGCTAAATCCTGTAGGTATTTTTACAATAAACTTATGAACTAAATTTTTAGCTTCTAACGCCGTTTCGGTAAAATTTCTTTATCATTTTTATATTATTCAGGAGAAGAGAGAAATTCATTTCCTTAATTTAAAGAAAAAAAGAATCCCCAGAAGCAATTTTACGTATATTATTTTTTATCAGAAATTGATCGAATTCTAAATGCACATTAATAAATTGTTAATTACTTATATAAAAATTTTGAAAAGGGAAAAATCGTGAGATTTACCTGTGTAGATAAACAAGTCAATTAAATAATTTGATATGATTGTTGTGTTTGAAAAGGTGGTTTTAAATAAGTTTGTTTTACTTTTTAATTTATATAATGATGTTGTCGTGCCTCCACCAATCCGCACAGGAGCAGCATTGTGGAGTATGCTCTAGGCCTCCTCAACTATGAGGAGAGACCCGTGCCCGATAGTGGGTTGATGGTTGAGATGTGAGAGAGATGGTTTAGTGAACATCGTTGCCGTGTCTATACCTATCTAAGTCTACAGCACAACAATTAGCTTAACTGATACATTAGAAGCAGGAAGCTTCTACAGTGACAATTAAAAAGGCTCTCAGCTATCCATGGCGTGGCATTTAAGGCTTCGAGGGTCCGATTCGTATTTCTGGCGCAGGGTTATGAAATCCTTTTTTTATATTACCTAACCTAATCTAAGTTATTTTAGTTTGCACACGGTTTTAGTATTTAGGGATTTGATTCCCGTTTCCATCATTTCCTTGCGACAGTTATACCGTAGGTACTACAGCTACTACTACTAATGTATAATACCTTACACTAAAACCGCATTTAAATCGTTTAAGCCCAGTTTAAGCACAAAAACAAAATTTATAATGAACATTGTTATGGAAACTACTGCGTTAATAAATACCTACAAGGTTTTTCTCTAATATTTCAATGCACAGACAGCGATTACAATATTACTATACGTGAATCTAATTGATATTCTTGTAGGTGTGACAGATTCAATACGTCTGTGATTAGCATATACTGATATCAAATACCTAACTACGTTGTCATAGGTGTGCGACATTGTGTACTAGGTTAAGATCAAAGTTTTGAATATTTGTAATCCCTTACTAGGAGTTAGTGTGCAGTGGTAGCAAATGGTTTGTACGTTGGACTCCCGAAACGGGGGGTCCGGGTTCAGCTCCCGGACGCACTTGTAATTTTCAAAATTATGCGCGTATTAGAATTTAATCATAACTTGCTGTTGAAGGAAGGAACCTGCACATCTGAGAGCTTTTCATAACGTTCTCAAAGGTGTGTGAAGTCCACCATTCCGCTTGGCCAGCGTGGTGGACTATGACCTGTACCCCTCACCTCGTAAGAGGAGACCCGTGCCCAGCAGTGGGACAGTTATGGGTTGTGATGAACTAGGTGTTTGGGAGCACTGGTAGCCAAGTTCGAACGTTGGACTCCCGAGAGTGGCGGTCTGGGTTTGAATCCTGCACCTCTAATATTAACCACTTTTCTAAAACAATCGGTTGTCTGTAAAGTCGGTTTACGGACGATAGTTTACGTGATAACGTCATGGAGAAACATTGATGAAAACATGTTGTCACGTATTCAAGATTTGTTATAAATAATGGCTTCCGACGAGGTGGGCGGGGGTTATTGTAAAAGTTCTCGAAGAAGCTCGCGTGGCGGCGTTCCAGTAGCAGAACTATTCTAACTGCTAGCTCTGACGACACGCTCACGCGGAACGGGACACTTTTTCGTGCGCGCTGCCAGTGTTCATCAATTTATAAGACGCTATCACAAACAAGCTGAAATTTACCCGTACAATTCAATAAAATTGTACAGGTTAACATGTCAATTACAGCCCAGCGTGTCTAGCTTTACATAGAAATAATTCTACGTTCAAACGCCGAACTAAATATATTTACGTATGTTATCTATAAATCAAAACACTTAATCAATGGACAGATTAGCCTTCAACTTAAAAAACAAACAGAGCAACTGAAATTCTTTAAACACGGCGCCTGGCTATCCAGATCGTATCGGTAACAGAAGGTCGACTTTTGAAATGGGTCTAGTTGCCGACACGGACTGAGGTATTCTGTTATAATGGATATATAAATCTTGATAATTATGTGCGTTAAGTATGTTGCTTTTTATTGGGTTTACATTATTATGAAATGAATTTTCATTGTATACTAGCTGACCCGGCGAACTTCGTACCGCCTAACAGTCGATTCTTTAATTTTTTTTATACTTATTCTGCTATTCGGGACACCTTCCCGGAACTAACACTTAAATTTTATGGTATGGTATTAGAGTTCAAATTGACTTTTAAGAGGAAATGCTACGGGTCATTTTTTCATAAAACGTTCTCGACTAATCCCTCGCTGGTTTTTGACTCTAGATCAATAATTTTTTCACACAAGAATAATATCATCATTATCTATGTCGGTACGTTTTGATTTTTTTGATATTTTTGTTTTCAAAAGTTTGAGGCTACTTCAAACAGCGCTTAAAACGGCCAAATAAATATGCCGCAAACAAACGCCTAGTACACAAATTGTATAACAATTAGCACAAAAAGCTAAACGGTCCGACACAGAATATCTCCTTCCCATTCAATTTCCAAAATTTCGTTAAGATTGCTTTAGTTTTGGCGGGGGGATTAGTCGAGAACGGAACCTCGACTTCGATGATTTTTGCCTCGGGTTTTTACACGGAGCTGCAGTTGTCCCTATCGCACTGACATACACGCCGCTCGCAAGCGCGACAGAGATATTGAGTGAAAAAATCCCAAATTTGAAAAAGGGTTCGCGTGGTATTTCCTCTTAAGTATTATTACGAATCTTTTGTATGGGAATATAGAAAATTGTTGTTTTTAGACTTTTTCAGGCAATTTTTAAAATAATTCTCTCCGTAACAACCGTCCTTCTACTTTAGGGAATATTATAAAAAAAGAATTAGCTGTTCTCGAGATTTGCGCTTAGCAACAAAATCAGCGATTCATTTTTATATTACCTATAGATGTTAGACTGTACCCCGTAAACCTATTTGGTAGTGGCCCTCAAGAGCGAAGGGTTCCAGGTTCGATTTCCGGCGCAGATGTTTATGTGACAGATAAATGTTTGTTCCTGGTCATGGGTGTTAGTGATGTTTTATTAGTGTTGTCTATGCCGCCCGCGACACAGGGAATCCTAGTGCAAGGGTGTGAGTGTGCCAGCGTTTATTATTTATTATACTATTTCCATTTCTTTATTTTCTCGATGACAGCTCCTGTGAAAACTTGAACGAGCGTCTTTTTTACATTATGTATGCTTTATTTTATAAAAATATGACGTTTCCACACGTACAAGGTTATACCTGATTCGGAGAAACTGATAGGGATGGGCTATATCGATAAACGTAACACGATAACAGACCCGATATTTTTTTACAAAATGTAAGAAACTAACTGCTGCCGGATACTTTTGTACAAATTTATTAACTAATATTATATTATATTTCATTACAAGATGTTACTCGTATTTATTCTTGATTGATAATGCCAAGTACTTTAAAATTTTCGAAGATGTTGTAAAATAAGTAGGTATAGGTAGATACTCGACAATGAAACGAAATAATTATAACGACAGGTAATCTTTGTTTATTTATTTTAATCAAAATCTGATTAATTTAATATAATAAATATATGCGATCGATATCATTACTTATTTGGTCACAACACTACTACAGAACTGTCATCGAGAAAATAAAGAAATGGAAATAGTATAATTTCCGAAATCGCTCTTTGACACAACCCACGTCATAAATACGCATGCGTTCAAAGCATTAACTTCTTATGTGATATGCTAATCTTGCGCCGTTTTTTCTCCATAGCAATAACATAGCCTTATAAATATGTTAAACTTCAATTTCCTAATAGTAAATAAGCAATACTTAACACAATAACGCAGCTAAATCTGTAGCGATGGGGTAATTTCAACTTATTGTTGTTTGGTTACCTTGTTATGTCCAAATTGTAGGGAGTGATAGATTAGGTGGACTTCGCAACAGCGGCTTACTAGTATTCCGTTAAGAATTTGAAGATTTATGACGATGTAGGTAGAATGCTCTAAATATTAGGAATTTATTTTTGAAGAAAGATAAGCGCGTTAGGCTGTTTTTAACCGGAACATTAGATAGAAACTTAAAAATAAAACTTTTATTAAATTTCATCTTAGCTGTGACTAATACTTTATGACTAACATAGAATATTTAATATTATAAGTGTGCTATAGGAATCGACCCACAGACATACGCATGCAAAAATAAGCCGAAATATTCATGACTGTGATTACATTACACTGTTTCGATCTCAGCGCGATAAGGAACTATGAACTATATCGTAAATTAAAGTGAAAGTTAGAGTGAGACGGTCAACTGCTCTTTGTCGCAGTGCAATGCTGAACTTTAAAGATCGCCGGTTCTACCTTGACCGTGATGTATGACCGGGATAAATTTACTTTACAAGAGACCAGCGTGACTGCGTGACAGTATGTTAGAGAGGACGTCACTAACACTACCAGTCCCTGTCCCAGTCCTCATACTCACTAACAAACTAACCGACTAATAGAGACTTAATATTCTGGCTATTTACTTATTTTATTCTTAAAACGTAATAATACATTAAGCAGATAAGCAGTGACAGCGGGGTGGTTGAACGTTGGACTGCCGAACCGGAGGTTCCGGGTTCAAACCCCGCACGCACCACTAATTTTCAAAAATTATGTGCGTATTAAAAATTTAATTATCACTTGCTTCGGTGAAGGAAAACATCGTGAGGAAACCTGCACACCTGAGAGTTCTCCATAATGTTCTCAAAGGTGTGTGAAGTCCACCAATCCGCACTTGGCCAGCGTGGTGGACTATGGCCTATACCCCTCACACTGTGAGAGCAGACCCGTGCCCAGCAGTGGGACAGTTATGGGTTGTGATGATGATGATAATGAATAATACATTGTCTTTTAATAATATAGCATTATACCGCTCTTCGTGTATATCTGTTTGGTCTAATGGTTAGCTGGTAGAAAATGCATCAAGTATTAAGCTCGCCATTTGTACCTCATATATTTTGTGGTCATTAAAGTTTAAATAAATAAAACACAATTTTTCACTTCGTACAAAAGCGCGGTAAGAGAGCTGTCAAACTCCTGCTAGTGATGGGGTGACATCGGCGCGGCCATAGTGTTGCACATCACTTGTTCCGGTATTCCGTTTAAAACTGCAAATGTTCTAACACCGTCTGCTAACAGGTCTAACCATCCTAGTGCCGATGTGTCGTGTGCGTGTTCTGTGTTGGTCACAGTTGTGACACAACGGCAGCGGAAGGGACAAATATGAGAGTAAAGGAGATGTTTCATTTTGGGCGGGACCTCTGTTCAGTGCATCATAAAAAAAGAAAAATACACTGATTCACATTAAAATATTAAAAAACATGTTTAATAAGCTGTTAAGTATGACAACAATATGGTGAACATAAATATAATAATTATTTGAAAGTAACTGCGAAATATATCTGTGGTAAACGTGGTGAAGTACTGTGAACTCTGTACTCTGATAAATGCACGCTAAGCCCAAAAAATGTAACATTTCAATGGAATAAATACTACACGTATGTTTCCAACAAACACATACACACACACACACTTACACTCGCACGCACACACACGCATGCATACACACACGTGGGCGCGGCAGCACTTCCCCGGTCGAAACGCGGATTCTACCACTTTTCAAAACATCGATCAAGGTTTTGAAGGTTCCGCACCGTTGCACACTATAGCGCGACGCTGCGAGCCGAATTTAAAAACTGTACCGTATCATACAATATAAAGCCGGGATTGATATTAAATACTGCATGCACTAGTAATTTTTAAAGTTGTCTAAGCATTGCAAATTAGTCGTCACTTGCTTTGGGATCAAATATCATGAGGAAACTTAAACGGCTTACAGTTTTCCATAATGTTCTAGAACGTGGATGAAGGCTGTGTATGCTTATTTGTGGTGGTCTAGGACCTGAAGCCCTTACACTGTCAGAGGATCAGAGCCCAGCAGTGGGATAGTTATGGGTTGCGTTACAAGCGTATACTTATGATGACTTCGATGACCTCGTATCTCGGCCGAGAGGCATTTGCGTGGCAAATAGATCTTCGTTGAAGTTTTTCGGCTGTCGGTATTTGTGTGGGTGTGTGTGAGAGAGAGAGAGAGAGTGTGAGTGTGAGTGTGTGTGTGTGTGTGTGTGTGTGTGTGTGTGTGTGTGTGTGTGTGTGTGTGTGTGTGAGTGAGTGAGTGTGAAAGTGTGTGTGTGTGCGCATGCGCGTGCGTGCATGCGTGTGCGTGTGTAATATGTTTATTTAACTTCCAATGTTTGTATATTCGGTTCAAATATCACAGTGACTAAATTTATTTCTTTGCATTTACATATACTTCAGTTAGCGTTATAAAAGGCTGTTTCAAATTTTGAAACTAATAAATAATCTAACACTTTTAACTTTAAAGTTCCGCCGCGTCATACCGTGCACTAATCTTTATGAAGCGATGCAAACATTTAGAAGTTACTTCGCCCGCGGCGTTGTCAAACGCAATGCCATATTTCGCGACAACTTTTTACCGACACTCAATATGTGCATTACACTTTTAAATATAGCGTGTAATGAAAATATATCTATTAGTTGCAAAGGTCACAGATATCAAAAAGGAATAAAGTATGACGTTGAGTGTTGTTTTATTATCTGTAGCAGGAAAAACAATAAATTAATTTTACTCCGAATTTCAGAGTGATTTCGTTTGTGAATTTACAGAATAGTTGGTCGATGTGACCGTGACGCTAAACGAGGAACATTTCACGGAAGGTCGATTGGCTGATGAAATATTACCAGTACATTACTTACTTGATAATTTACTTTTACACACTTACTTTCACGGTAGCCTTGGTGACATCAAGTTTTAATTGACAACTCAAATACGCTTTTAGTTGTTGACTTTGTCTCCCAGCTGGTGCTATATTCATGGTTCTGCATCTCTCACAAGCGCCCAGGGTTGTCTGGTAGAGAATGCCATCTGGTATAAGTCCGCCCATTGTACTCCTTAACTTTAAGGATGTTGCAATAAAGGATAAATAAATATTCAATGTAATTTAAAGTCGCATATCCTAAAAGCGGATGATCAAAATGATGTATCATTTGTAGAATTCATCATCGCAAGCCTTAAGTGTCCCACTGCCCACGGGTCTTCTCTCGTAACGTGTGAACAGGCCGTAGTCCAACACGCTGGCCAAGTGGCCGACTTGATGAGGTGAAGGAAAACATCGTGAGGTAACCTGCAAACCTGAAAGTTCTCTATGATGTTGTCAAGTATGTGAAGTTTGCCAATCCGAAGTAGACAAGCATGGTGGACTATGGCGTATACCCCTCACATTGTGAGAGGAGACCCGCCCGAGTCCAACAGTGGGCTTGCGATACTGACGATGAGTCGTGTAAAGAGAGACCTCATGTCATGCCCAGTCACGGCATCAGAGCTGATCAGTGCTACTTCATTTTGATTCTAGGGCGTGCCATTACAAGTAAATTGCAAACGGGTTATTGTATTTAGTTCGAGTGTTGTTCGGTGCTAAACAAACCAAATGGGTCCAGTCACTTCACGCTTATAATATGTCACGAATATTTATGTCACGTTAGGAGTGAGGTATAGTGTGAGTGGATTATATGAACATGACACCTTGCACCTTTGTGGGGCTATGAGTGTGTAGCGTTATTTATTATTTATTTTATTTGTGTATCTGTGTGGTATCGTAGCTCCTAAAGGTATGGACGTATATTTATTGTAATGCGGTTTTTTTGTGTGAAAGCTGACGTGATCGAAATGGTTCTTATCTGTAATTTACGAAGATCTACGGTTAAGTTACGGTTAAGCGTATTAAGACGAAGCAGAGAGACAGTTACTTACGCGTTAATAATATTGGTATGGATAGGGTTAGTCGCCAGTGCAGCCCACGGCGTTCCATCATCACGGGGATTGGAACGCGTTCAGGGCGTGCGCGCTTAAGGTCGGCTGACGAAACAGAACCCGTTCATTGCTAATCTGCTGTGTTGGGCAGCTGTGATACGAGGGCTACACTGAAAGTTTTTAGAACTGGCCACTTTTAAAGAATATAATAAAAAAATTAGTTAAAATTTTGAAAATAGAACTCTTTGTTAATATTATGGAGTACTAATTTCTTTCATTTGTCATTTATTTTACGATTTGGCGGCAAACTGAAATTTGTCTGTGTCACGCCAGTATGAATTTAACGCGAGAAAATTTTCGTACTATGAGTTTTTATGAATTTGGGTGTTCATTTAAGTCAACAAGAATGATATGACAGACTTCGATTGGCCTTTCACGATGAAGCCCCTTTTCGGGCCACCGTTTATAACTGGTTTAATGAGTTTAAACGTGGTCGCACCAATCTCAACGATGCTCTGCGTGAGGGACAGCCTTCTACGGGGACGACTGAAGATAACATCAGTGTTGTGCGGTGTATGATAGAGACTGATCCAAGAATAACCTATCAGCAGATTCGGAAAAGCTTAGGCATCGGTATGACTCAGATGCACAAAATCCTCCACAAACATTTAGCCGTTAGGAAGCTTTGTGCCCTGTGGATACCTCATTATTTGACTGAGGCCCAAAAACTCCGTCGTGTTGATTGGTGCCGTGAAATGATACAAAGATTTAACGGAGGTGACTCAAAAGCTGTGTTCGACATACTTACGGGTGACGAAAGCTGGATTTATTGCTATGATCCGTAAACCAAAAGACAATCTGCTCAGTGGGTGTTTCCTTCCGAGGAGTTGCGAACAAAATTGAAGAGAGGTCGAAGTGTAGGAAAAATGATGGTGGCCTCATTCTTCGGAAGGACCGGTCATTATGCGACAATTGTTTTAGAAAATCAAAAGTCAGTTACTGCAGAGTGGTATACTAACAAATGTTTGCCACTTGTCTTGGAAAAAGTTCGAGAGAACCGACCTCGCAGTAGGATCCTCCTTCACCACGACAACGCCTCCTCACACACCGCCGGGCGAACGATCGACTATTTGGCGTCGTCAGACGTGGAATTTCTGGGTCACCCGCCATATAGCCCCGACCTCGCACCTTGCAATTTTTATTTATTCCCGAAAATAAAAGAAAAACTTCGAGGAAAACATTTCATGGACGCCAAGGAAGCAGTGGCTGCGTTCCAGAAGGCCATGGAAGAGACCCCTAAGGACGAGTGGGCAAAGCGGTTTTCTCGGTGGTTCTATCGAATGCAGCGATGTATTTATGTGAATGGAAACTATTTTGAAAAGATATAATAAAAATAATAACTTGCTAGTTTGCTCAGTTTTTGATTTTCTAAGAACTTTCAGTGTCACCCTCGTAGTGTTATCAGTGGCTTGTGTGATTAGTCAGAGATAGGAAAAGTGTAATCATGTTTACAGATTACATTTACATATTTCGTGGTTTACTGATGCGACTGGTGTTGTCCATGCCATACGACACAGGGAAAACCATGACCCAATAGGAAACGTTGATGTGTCACATAAATATATTTTCCGGCCGGGAATAGAACCCTGGACCCGCTCCGCATTAAGTTCACTGCCGACTAGGGTTGTATGAATTGTAACGGTGATGATGATGAATATTTCACTTATCTACACTAATATTATAAAGAGGAAAGATTTGTATTTTTGTATGTTACGAATAAACTCAAAAAGTACTGGACCGATTTTAAAAATTCTTTCACCATTCGAAAGCTACATTACCTACGAGTAACATAGGCTAAATTTTATTTTGGAAAAAAAATAGGGATCCTTATAATGTAACCCAAGGTGTAAAAAAAATACCTAAAATATTCTTTACATCGCGTGCGCTGCGAAAACTATGGATAATAGAGCAAAGTGATGTACTACAGTTTTATAAAGGACATCAATATCTACAATAAAGTCCGCGATGGCATATGTCTAAATATTTTAGTTATGCCACAATAAATCATAATTTTATCCACAATCGCTATACGGACATAAACTTCCGTAATAAAAGATATGTTTATTATGTTTATGCAAGAGTCTCTGAGGCGGAACCGAAAAAGATAGTGTTGTGTTGCAAAAAATAGCACAATAGTTAATAAGATCACAAATGAGACATATGTCATTGTCGCGAACGGAGCGTACGTGACGATGTAGTAGGGTGACCATCGAGTGATAATTTGGCAGGGACTTAATTTTATTTATTTAAAACATTTCACAATAGAAATTTGTTCAGAAACAAAGGCGGACTTAATTGCCAAAAGCATTCGCTCCAACTAATAGTTTATAGTTAATGAGTCTACAATAATATGTTTAGGACTTAAACGATTATCACTATCCCACAACCTTAACATTTAATGGTACACTTTACTGAAAAACTATCACGCCTATAGATTTGTGCTTTAACATGGTAATTTAATTCAATATCTAGATGTGGTATCTGTCAAAAAAAAACTTAAAAAGCATTAATAAAATTGAAAATTAACAATTTTGTATTCATTGGATAGAATTATTAGAATGTTATTGTACCTACTACTAACGCCATTTGTTAGAAAACCATAGCGTTAACGTCAACAGAACTAAACTCAAAAATAAAAAATAACGGCGGAGTTTTGGCGGGAAAGTGACAATATCACTTAGCCGCTAAAATTATTACTAGTTAGAAAAACTACGCGAACCCTCGCAAAGCTCAGCTTTTACCTAGTTTATACCGTTTTTAAATTATAACGCAACCTACTCTACCTATAACTCGGACTTCCTAGGTACTGGGATTCGTCCGAAGATATCAAAACGCATGGTAGCCCTACACAGGTACGATATCGGAGTTAAATTGATAACAAACATACGTAATTAATACCTTAGACCAGAGCCAATGTGATGTAAAGGGAACATGGTCGCCACCGCTGCTTTATATAAAACGTTTACGTCAAAGTTGCATTACATAGTGTTTAGGCTATGTAAGTTGTTATTGTAAAAAGTTGTTTGTGACTGTTGAGTTCTAAATTATTTTATCATGTTATATTGTCTGCTTTTACTTCTACATCAGTTTGAAAAGATTTATGAAGGAGAAACGGTGAAAGAAACTCCTCAGCATAGTAAACTAATAAACAATTACAGAATTTTCTAATCTACACGGAATTGACAGTGGCTGTAGTATTTTCAGGTTGGCATGGTATCTTTATTTTTTACTAGTTTTCCTCGCGGCTTTGCCCGCCAATTTCTAAAAACCCTTTCTTAATTAAGGAACCTTACAAAGTTTTAAGTGAATCCATTGAAGAAATAAAAAAAATCAGTTTATCCCGTTATTTATTTCCAAAAATCCTCTCGAAGTGCTCCCCTACACTCCCCAAGGAACGTAGACGCCAAATTTCAGCTTGTTGCGTTCAGTGGATTCGGCTGTGCGTTGTACGTCAGTCACTCGGTAACGCAAGAGTTTCATATATTTTCATTTAAACATTTAAAGCAACAGAAACAACGCGGAAATGTATCTCCATGACACGTGTGTAGAATATGGTGTGGTAACGGCGGCCCGGTCACCTACATAGTGGTCGCGGCCGGAATACGGGATGGTGTGACGGTGATTCACTCTCGGCAACGAAAGTGCAAGTTGTGGTCGCAGACTTGTTGAGTGTGGTCGGAGCACATTCGATTCGGTGGCACTTGATTCGCACGATGTTGAGCATCATTGATCCGAAGCAATCTGTGTATAGATCTTAATACATGTATTTCATCTGTGCGTGTGTATTGAATTCCTCCTAAACGGCTGTACCGATTTGGTTGAAATTTTTGTGTGTGTTCAGGTGGATCCGAGAATGGTTTAGATTCACAATTGGACCCGATAGGTGGCGCTGATGTCGATATGTCACCAGTTAATTCATTACGAGCTGTGCCCGCGACTTCGCGTGGAATTTAACAAAAAATAACTAAAATACAAGTAGCCTAAGTTTCTCTTTATGGCATCAGCAATCTACCAGTGAAAGTCCCGTCAATCGGTCCTGCCGTTCCAGAGATTAGCTCAAACAAACAGACAGACAGACAAAAATTGTAAATAATGATATTTTGGTATATGCACCGTGTATATGCATCCATATTTATTAAAAAGCGGTTATTTTAATATTACAAACAGACACTCCAATTTTATTTATTTGTATAGATTCAGGTTTTGCTTATTCTTTGTCTGCACCAGAATCAAAATAATAATTCGTTGTAATTGATATATTGTAATTGTCCTCAGACGACATTGTTACTCCTTAGGTTCTTGTTTGAACACCAGTGACGAGCTAATGCATAGTTAAAAGTATAGTAAAAAAAAACTTTTTAACTATAATTAGATTATTATATTAATATCTTAAGTTTGTTCTATTTTCTACTTTTTAGTACAGTGTGTTGTGTTTTTAGGTATTTTTACTATAATTTATTTTCTTAACTGTCAAGACCCTGAGCGACAATGTGAACACAATGTAACGCACACACAACATATTATATGTATACGCGAATTCACGGGCTCTAACGGCGATGCGATAGTAGACTATGATCTAGGTGCGAGGACCGGAACAGGCACTTTAAATGATAGTTAGTGCTGTTAGTTGTCAATAATAGTTACTTTCCATGAGGCGCATAATGTTTGCGGTTAAATTAAAAGCATCGTTCATCGTCCAATCGCCGTCGATACGACACGGTATCGCCGGAATGCGGAATCGAGAGCAATGTCGTTCGGTATGTGAATTAAACTTCGCAAATGGCAGCTTGAGACCAGCAGACCTCGTGGATACTCGGCTGTCTTTGGAGAAATTAAATGCCAGGAGTTTATTTATTCATATCTTAACATGTGATTGACAGGTGTAGGTAGACGTAAAGCTAGGTGTAAATATAGCTAGTATTACAACTAGTACTAGTTAGGGTGTACCTGACAGTTTTACATGTACTGTTGAACTGTACAACTGTGACGGATTGAACAATTGACCTGCTTACCAGCAAGGCTCCGCGCTAAATTGGTCAGTGACACATTAAAAGAAATCATAAGTTTAAATAAAAGATCTCAAGAGCTTCTAATTAGCATTTATTTCCGCCTTGACCCTACCAATCATCACCAGGGCTGCAGAAGATGTGGGGCGACGAAGTGTCCTTGGTAGATGGCTGGAGACGCAAACGTCTGCAGACCAGGCTGGAGGTATTCTATCGGGGCAACGAAAGGTTGGTTGTACGCGCGGGATGTGATCAAAGACGCGACGACAGGAGCAGCAATTGGTTTCTCCATCTCCACTTTAGCTGTCTTCAGTTCTCCGGTTTCCATCTGAACAGAGTCACTTTTCTCAGTCTTAGCTTCGGGTTCTGGGTCAGCCATTTTTACTGCAGGTTCCTCTTTAGGTGCTTCTGGGGTTACTGCGGCCTCGGTAGCAGGAATCTCAGCGGCTTTAGCGGCAGCCTCAGGCATTGGTTGCTCAGATTCGGAGACAGAAGTGTCTGCATAAGGAACGTAGGCGCTACGAGCAATGTTCGCGTCAGCTTGAGCGGCAGCAACTCTCTCAGCGTCCAATGCGCGTTGCTTCTCCTCTTCTGCGGCCCAGAAGGCGAGATCAGACTGCTCTTTGGTCATGTCAGTGGCTTCTATGACTCCTTCGTTTCGGTTCTCGGCGGCTAGTTGAGCGAGCTCACCCGCTTGGTCAGCGAATGCGCGGGCCTGGTCTTCGGCTTTGACCTGAGCATCGATCGTGGCAGCCTGGATGTCTCCCGGAGATATTGTGGGTAGCGCCACTGGTATGGCGGCAATGGGTGCCCGGAATAGAGTGGTTCCTGGCAAGAATGGCACGATTGGCAGTGGCACCGAGGGTGCTGCTGTGGCGCAGACCAGGAAGGCGGAAAGGATCTGAAAATGAATGAATGATTGAAATGAAGTTTACTCGAAGTTGGTTTTTTACAAACTTTTCGGAATTCAAACTACTCCTTAGTTTCAACAGAAGTATGACATTGTTGAATTTTTAGCCATTTTAAGAATACTTTTTTTTGATAATAGCTGAAAAATGAACAGAAGAACCTGATGGTAAATGGTCACAGTTACTCATGGACATTGGAGACACCAAAAGCGTCACAGATGCGTTGCTGACCAAGAAAAAAGGAAGAGAAAAGAAATTTAATGAGTTACTGTTACGATCAGAAAACTTCGTTATCCATAATATCTGGTGCAGTTAGTAGGTAAAGTAGCAACAATTACGAGTAAATCATAAACCGGACTATTGCTAAGTATCTTACTAAGGATTACGGATAGATAGGTGCCTGCAATATTAAAAGCGGGCATGAGACGGCTTTGACGGTCGATTTGGTGCTCGCCTATCAATTTGCGTGTTTCAATTACAACCACACAAATTACCAGGTTAGATAAGCATTTAAAGAATTCCAATGAATTTGGCCTGGTCTTGAGAATGCCGTCCGTTTACTTGTTTCATAGGATTAACAATTGTAATGTATGTAATTACTGCGCGAAGGTCAGACGTGGGTCTGTCGGTGAATATGTATTTAGATCATCTACATATTATTAATATTTATTATCTTATCATTTTATTATTGCATAATGTGTACCAATGATCATGTAGGATATTGGTGGCCGGCGATGCGAGGGGTTCAGGGTTCGTTCCCCGGTCGGGGTTTATTATCTAATAAATCCTACTAATATAATAAATGCGAATGTTTTTGTGTTTGTGATGTGTGTACCGAAATGCAAGGTGAGGTTAGATTTGGTTATTTTAGGTTAAATTAGGTTACGCTGTTTACACTTTTAACAGTTTTAACTATTAAAGTTTAAATAAATAATGATACACTTTTAGTCCCACACTATGATTCCTCTGTTCCATTCCAGACAGACATAAGCCCCATCCGGACCGAGAAACAAATTGTCAACAAACAAATCATTAAATTTGCCGCCTCATTGGGATTCGAACCCAGGACCTTCTAACGGCAGTTCGGCATGGCAACCATTGCGCCAAAGGGCATTTAACTACCAAGTAAAGTAAATATAGGTTTATCTGATTAGGTTAGGTTATGTTAAGTTAGGTTATGTTATACATAAGATTACACACTGTTGATAAAGAAAGACACCGAGTATAATGTAGAGATATTTAAAAATATTTCCCAACGCGTAACGTGTGACGGCCATATTTTTAATAGGCACTTAACGGATTACAAAGTTACATTATATTGAGAATAATTAGACATGTTTAGAAATCGTCCGTTTATGGTTGGTAATTACTTTGTTATATTTCGAGACTGAATAATCAAAAGTGATATTTGGTAAGGAATCTTTGAATCAAATGTTTCGAACAAACTATTCCGACACTCCTGGTGTTGGCCCGAAACTAGCGGAGATCCTCTTTTTACTTATAATGTCATTGGCGGAGATTTAAGTAGTAAATTGTTTGAAAGTGTTACGTAGAAATACAATTTACGAATTTTACACATTAATAAAGTTTATGCCTATACTAAGGCCATTAAAAGTTCACTTTATTGTATATGGCACTTGGGTAATTACGTAACGAATTGATAATTTAGTTAACGTTGCAGAAAATCTCAAAGTCCTTTCACTAATCAATTAAAAAATATGCGCAAGGAAGCATTATTCGGTATTGGTTTAACAATGAAACAATAAAGAATTGACGTTAATTACTATTGAATTCAATTTAGATTAATTGAATTAAAAGTGCACTTTTTAATACACCTAAAACACCTCAATTATTTCCGAATTTGATTCGCGTTTGAAATTAAACACTTCACAATATCACCTTTACACTTAGTTAGTATAAGTTAAAATCAAGATATTTATGTAAAAACTAACCAGAACTCTCATCGTGTAAGATCTACGAAGGCTACTGATTGCTCTCATCTCGGTACATACCGTTTTTATATAAATCTATAGCATCCATGCTGCCTGTACATCCAGTTTACATCGTACGAAATAATAATAAAAAACGTCAACCGGCCGGAGGGCGGCAAGAATGCAGGAAGCGCGCGCTTTTTGACAGCTGATGGGCGCCAGGCGTCGCAGATTAAATATGTTCGTAGAAATGGGATGCTAAATTTTGAATTCGGAAACGTTGTTTTGTTTAAAAAACTTTCACTATACCTAATTACTTGGCATTACTTGGCTTAATATAAAAGGCAACAATCCCTCATTGGGTACTTAAATAAATAAAAATTAAATTAATTAATTAAATGTAAACTAAATATGAAATAAAGAAGACTTATATAACAGAGTGTAAATAGGCTGTGGCCGCACAATCCTGGACTCTATCGCCTCTTACCATCATGCGGTATTGTGTCAAACATTGGGTACTCATGTACGAGGTGAAACTTCTTCCCGAGATGTAATTATTATCTTTTTTCGTATTAAATAAAGCTGTTTCATATTACTTTTTAACTTTGACTCCGTGTCCAAATTAATTTACTCCAATATTAAATTAAATTTAACTATAACTTTGTTGTTACTGTGGTAAATTCTTTAGCCGTGACGGTTCAAAGACGTGAACAAAACTACACAATTTCCTGTTTAGAAAAATGTGTATTACAGAATTTCCGTTTCAAAACAAAAGTGACGAAGTTTTTTGTTTTACCTTCTACAACTTTTTTGCAATTTCACTTCAAGTGATAATAAGGTGACAATTTTGGAAATAAAACAGATATATCTATCAGCAATCTATTAAAAGTACAAAAATGCGAAGAATTTTATATTATACGAAGAAAAATACGGAAGATAGATAAGATGTAGTTCGATCAAATTAATTTAATTAAGTAATTAAAAGTGAACTGGGGAATGAGTAAGGGCATTGAATTATTCACTTTAAGTCATAAGTTTCAATTCGGTTGATTCAATTAAAATAAACCGAAAAGTGAACTACGTCATCATCGTTTAAACAATATCGTGTGTCCAATTTAACATATCATTTCTATTGATTTAATGCTCTTTGGAAATGGTGGTTTGGAAATGGCGGCAATGATTTTGGCGCGAAAACCATTGCGTCAGTAACTGTCGTCACATTAATTAGGCTACATTTTACGACTTCGAGTACTGCCTTGGTATATATTTTTAGCAACTATCATACCAAAAATGGTTAAACCTGATATAATCATACCTTTATGATATTATTCCAGTATTTGTCTGTCAGATTTTATTAAAAGTACCTCATAACGCCAGATTTAAAAGCGTAAATGAACATCAACGTCAAAAAATATATAAAAATATGGCTCATTTTGCGCATATCCAAAACATTTAGTTTTTTTGTAAGTCAGAACGATGAATGTAAGCATCTAAGAATCAATCGAGAGTCTATATCTCTTATGCTACGGAGTTGCAATTTTTTATTGGCTTTGTTCCGATGACAATTAATATTTACAAGCTTTAATTTTACTTGCAATATGTGTGTATGTTCGGCCCAAGTGCTGCAAGCTGAATTTGAACTACATAGGTACTTCCTTCGTACTTGAAACTGCACATTGCTTTAGTCCCGAAGACAATGCAATGTTACGACTAACATGGCCGGATACTGCGCTCATGGTTGGCTCCAGGCACGGGAACTCTTGAACGGTTAACGGCACAATGACTTTATTACTTTGCATATTATAAAAGTATTGTTAAGTTAAAATATTGTTAAGTAAAAGTATTGTTAAGTTAAGTTAAGTATTGTTATTACGATAATGAGGAAACAAGAACAGTTGAGATAATTCATATTGTGGAGATTAACTATGTGGTATATAACTACGTGACGTTACTAACTTACGTAGTAGTTACTTTGGACTTGAAGACTTTTAAACTCTAATGAATCACGAGCCATCCAGCCATTAATTTAAAGGCCAAATGTTACTATAGGTCGTCCGTTGCCACTAACTGGCTCCGGAACTTATTACTATAAAAACGATCGCTTTACCGAGAGTCCCTTGGCCTTTAGCGAGTTGACATTTTAACTTTATACTGTCATGTTACTGGTATATCCCATGACACAGCGTCCGTCGTTGTGGTATATAAAAAAATGATAAGTTGCAATTTTATGGATTTAAAGGTAGCAAACGAGTGTGCAGCGCGATCCCACCGCTGCCGCCATGACAACTCTACGACAGAACAAGACTCAAATCGGGACTGGGATGGTTGGTGGTTGGTGGTGGAACAGACGGTGTTATTAAGAACGTTTAATTTATGTTGTTACTCCCTTACTTAACTGTAAACGTAAACTCGACAACGTTTAAATAGAGTTAACTATTAGTAAATTTGAGAAACCCACGACGAATTTAAAATTATTTTGAAACCGAAGATAATCCGTCAATCCATCAGGTGAACTTGCTTCAGGTTGCAATACATCATAAATATACATCCAAGCCCGCCGTGATACAGGGAATCCTAGTGCGAGGGATCGATTATTTTATTTATTTTTTAAATGGAACCACTGGACATCGAACCCGGAATCGCTCGTCCAGCCGGCAAGGTTATTACCATCTGGGCTACAAGTTTAAGTTAAATAGCATTTTAGTTCTAGTTAATATAACAGATGACTTTTATTGATGACAGATGATGTGAATGTGTGTGTCCGGGCGTCTCTCTCTCTCTCTCTCTCTCTCTCTCTGTGCGTGTGTGTGTGTGTCTGTGCGTGCGTGTGTGTTTGTGTTTAACTGTGCAGTGTAATGGCCATTCGATCCCAGCAAGCTTAGCATGGTGGTAGGCCTTAGGTTGTTGATGACGTGAGAAAAGCACTTGAGAGAGAAGCACTTTACGTAAAAAAACGTCTTGTCGTCTCACACGCATACATCCGTCTCTTTCTACATACAATCCGTCTATCATTCTATTATCGCACTTATTCATTACATCCCACATCATAACCCTCTTAGCTTCGCCGTAGTCGGATTTAAAAAAGCCGAGCGTGTATTTTCCGTAAAGTTTTTATCGTTAAGGACAGACAGACAGTATAATTTAACGATAGCTTTATATGTTAATGTTGGTTCGTTTCATTTTACCAGTAATGTGTATTAAATGTCAAGTGAGGTACTGGTTTTTTGGATTGCTACAGTTTTCATAAAATGTCAAATGTGTTTGGTCCTGTTGTACGATTGTCGGCGATCTTGCGATGGAGCGTAAGCGATTCGTTGTTCAGTAATCAATCTCTACATAATCTGTGGTTCTGTGGATGGGTTCACAGATTAAGTAGTAACATCTAACACTATATTGTTCTCAGTGCTCATTGGCCGGGCAACTTGCGTCTTTTTCTAGCCTTTTTCCTCACGTAAATCCCGATCCCATGATAGGTATTACCGGATAAAAAGTAGGCTAAATTCTGCCATATAACCTGTTTTGTCAGTGAAAGTCCCATTAGTATCGATCAAGCCGTTCTTGATCTGTCTGTCGTTCTGTTTGTCCTGGCTTTGGAACGACTGAACCAATTTTAATGGGACTTTCACTGGAAGATATAGGAGGTTATAAGGCAACATATAGGGTACTGGTTATCGCAGAATTCCGAACGCGACCGAAGCCGCGGACACAGCCAGTATTTAAAACGAGCTGAAAACACAATCCCCTTTTGGCTTCATAGTCGAAGAAATACTTAGCTTAGCTGGCAAATAGCCAATGATGAAACAAGTGCCTTAAGCGTCGAAGACTTTAAAGAAGCTTTAAAAGTAAGCGCGACGCATCTGCCAAGGTTTAGTGGAACTGACGTCTGAAAGAATTGAACGTGAGTAGAAAATTTAAAGCTTTTTATCAAAATGTGTGATTTTAACTTTATTCTTTAGGTTATTTGGTAGTCCTGCTTGTAAAGTGAGGGTTTCCGGGTTTGATTCCCGGTGTAGATCTATGTGATCGATAAGTGATGTTAGTTCTAGTGGATCTGTCCGTTTGTTTCGTCTTGTATCTGTTTACGTTGTTCATGCCTTATGACTCATAGTCCTGGTGGGGAGATGTGTAAGCGTATATTATTTTTTTGGTCGGCAACGCGTTGGTGATGGCCTGGTGTTGCCAATGTTCGACGTGTCCGACGGTGATCACTGACCATTAGGTGACATGTCGACTCGATTGTTTGCTTAGGCTATAAAAAAACGACTTCAGCACATTAATGGCCCACTACTGAGCACGGGTCTCCCCTCATACCTGATGTGGCCTAGAGCATACTCCACCACGCTGCTCCAGTGCCGATTGTTGGGGATTATCAATTATTGTTAATGGATTTCTCGGTTCTAGGAAGGGTTTTTACGTCAACAGATAGAGAAATCCTTAAGGGTAATTAAATTGAGTGTTACGTCAAAAATTCGTCGTTGTGTGTCGTTAATATTTTATCTTAAGTATATTTTAATTTTAATTGTGGCCTAGTGACTAGTGGATTAAATAACGGTGCTTCGAGGATCCAGGTTCGATCCCGCCACGCAAGTTGGCAGTGTGAGCGCGGTTGGTAGGTTTGGTGGTCTGCGAGTGTTAAGTTTTTAAGTTCCGTGCCTTAGAGGACACGTTAAGGCGAAATGTTGTCATTAGATAGAGGTAATTTCAACGACACTAACCTTGGTTGGTGACGTTGTGTGTGAAGCGAGAGGTCCAAGGTTTGATCCCGGCCGGGCAGACATGTGTTAGATAAATGTGTGTTCGCATGTCATGGGTGCTTGAGGTGTCTCATTTGTGTGTCTATACCACGTGCTATGTACTAGTTGAGTGTGTGATTATTACGTTAAGAGCCCATCGTGTGATCGCTAGGATACGCCAATGTGTGGTACAGGATTAATAGTAATTAGGATAATGTAATAGAAATCTAATTATAAAATAAGTTATAAAATGTAATTAAAAAAGAAAAAAAGTATGTCTTTTCCGGTTAGTTTCCTGCTTGGTTCCAATTATTTGTATGTGTGTATGTGTTTAAATGTGTGTGTGTGTTACACTCGCTTGTTTGTTGTGTGAATACAGCTTGCAAGATTTGACCCGAACATACATACAAACAAACAATAAATTAGATTAGATTTGATTTGAGTTTTACTAACAGGACTAGCTATCACTCCGTCCTCATACTAACTAACGAACTAACCAACTAACGTTCTTTCGCTGTCTGCTATCTGATTAACCATCCTAGTCCCGATGTGAGTCTTGTTCTGTGTCGGTCACAGTTGTCATGGACGGCAGCGGGAGGGTGGTGCTGCATGCTCGTTTGCCGTCTTAATTCCATTGAAAAAACCTTAACTTACTAACCTTACATCATGAGCAAAAGCAAGGCAGAAATATTTTTTTACGACCACTTTATTATAAAAGGCTTCTTGCCTGCAACACAGTAGCGCAAAATAACCTTAACCTTTTTCAACTTTATACGAGACGACGCGACCGTTATTTAGTTTGACGATGTTTTCATCGGACGTCACGATATATTAATCGTTTGTTTGGGTACCTAATTCTAATTTTGATTTCAAATAAAATAATGAATTGACGTTCTGCAGTAGGCATATGCTTTTTCTATATGTCATAAGAAACTGGATTTTTGTTAATGCTAACACTTTAGTATATTTTAGTATTTGTATTTAGTGTATATCGACAACCGGTATGGCGCAATTATCATGCCAGACCGGGGTGCGATTTCCAGTGAGATAGTTTGAATGATGAGATTAAATTTCTGTTCTCGGGTTGGGTGTATGTGTACTTGTCTTGTGTGATGTCCATGGCACCCTCGACACAGGGAATCCTAGTGTGGGGACATGAGTGTGTAGCGTTATTTATTTATTTTTAACCTGAACTATGTGTGGTCCGATGATACCACGATACTCCAGTACAGATTGATGGGACATAATTATGCAACTCAAATATCATATCAAATCATGACATTCGATTATAAACTGTGTGTCTTCAAGTCAAGAGTGATTAGGCTTCTACTAAGCTAGTGCGTGGAAGAGTTTACCTTCCAAGTACCTTGACTGCTATTCGTCTCTGAAATTCTCTACCTCTTTAAATATGTAAAGCGTAATAAATACTCTATACCTTTCCTTATTCAACCTCTAATTTTTCTCCTGGTCGCGTCTTCCTATTTCATCCCCAGTCCGTCTTATGTGTATTATTATATTTGTATGTTTTTTTATTATTTATTAAGGTTTCGTAAAAGGCGGAACCCTATTAATATGCCTCTACTGTATGTTTGTCCGTCTATCCATCACAGCGCTCTTTCTTAAACGGAAATAGATAAATAAGTACATATAATGTGTATATTTGTATATGCTAGGGTAAAAAAAAGTAATGATAAATTTTTCGATATACAACCTATTTACGTTATTGATCGTCTGACGTGTCGTGTCGTACATCGTAAAGGCAGTAAATGACTTTTTGTCGAAGCGAAACAATGGGGACGTTGACCTCTGATCGTTAAGATCACAAGAAGGCTTTCGTTATTTTAAAAATATCTTGCTTTTGTTAGGTTTAGGTAAAATAGTTTTATTTCTCGATATTTGATGCAAGTAAAGGTTTAATAGAGACTGAGTCAGGGATGCATTGGCGGATCTTCTGGTGAGCTTGTAACGATGGGCGACGTTGACCACTAGCCATCAAATGGCTCCTCTGCTATTTATCGGTTCTGTAAGTTATAAAATACGTATAGCTTTGGTATAAGACGTATAGATTTGGTATTAACGCTTCCCGGGAAGCACTTGTATCGATATTCAGTGATTGACTGAATTAAGCAATAGCGGTCAGTCAGTATTTGGTTGGGTGACAGTTAGTGTCAAACATTACCTCAGCACTTCCATGCTTTGAAGGGTAAGTGAAGCCGTTGGTCCCGGTTGTTATTGTTAAATAGCAGTCGTTAAGTCATGTCGAAGGTTTTCGAGCGGTAAGCTTCCGGTTTAATCGTTCCAAGGGTCCTGAGTTCGATTCGCACCGAGGCGGGAATTTGAATGATGAGTTTAAATTTCCGTTCTCGGTCTGGGTGTGTGTGACCTTGTCTTGTGTGTTGTCCATGGCGCCCACGACACACGGAATCCTAGTGTGGGGCGATGAGTGTGTAGCGTTATTACTGTACAATAAAAATGTGTTTAACGCCTGATGAAAACAAGTAACAATTGTTACGGATGTCGTAACTGTGTTATAGTTTTTATTTACCGGTGCGAGGTTTAGTATAATTTATGTATGTACACACATACATACATACATACCTTCGGCGGTCAGTTTGTTAAGGGTAGTATGTATGGATTTTTGTTATTTCTGGCTGAACTTTGTCAAGAAAATAGACTGTCACTAATAATAAAAAAATACTGTATGTTGTCCATGGCGCCCGCGATAAAGGGAATCCTAGTGGGACGCTATAAGTGTGTAGTCTTATATATTTATATTAATTACTAATTATATTAGCTTAGCTCAATTCCAAATTTATAACCATCTCATTTGCAAAAGGGCTAAGGCGCGGAATGACCAATTTTCGATTGCCAATGGTTCAATTGTCAGAAAATAAAATTAGCAAAATGTTGTCTGGATTTCCATATTACTACATTTTTTTAAGTAGGGGGGTTTTAAGTTATTAATAAATTCATCATCATCATCGCCATCAATAACTGTCCCACTGCTGGGCAACGGTCTCCTCTCACAATGGAGGGTACAGGCCATAGTCCACGCTGACCAAGGTCGGATTGGTAGACTTGACACGCCTTTGAGGACATTACGGAGAACTTTTTAGTTGAACGTGTCGGTTTCGCCACGATGTTTTCCTTTACAGAAGCGAAAGCACATTTTTTTTGGAACATTAAGTAGTGCAGGATTTGAACCCAGGCCCCTTTCGAAAAACCAAAGTTAAAACCACGCGAATTTCCCCGCTACACTAATTCATGTTAAAAACTTACGTTCGGCGTAAAATTGAAAGAAAATGGAACTTCCTTACATCGAATGAATTTACGAGACAGCGTCGCGATAAAACGCTTGACCAATTACGACCGATAATCTTATTTTTAATGAAGGTAACGTTTTGACATTTAAATTATTAATGGTGGCATGCTTTTGTTTATAGATCAAGTTATTATTAGCTGCTTATTTAACCTTGAATTACTTCTTAAACGTTTCTTATGATATGTATTAAGTATACGTAGGTATTCTATTATATTAAAATAAGTCGGGTTTTCCTTCCTGACGCTATAACTCCAGAACGTACGAACCGATTCGGTTGAAATTTTTTGTGTGTCTTCAGGTGGATCCAAGAATGGTTTAGATTCACAATTGGACCCGGTAGGTGGCGCTGCTGTCGATATGCCACCATATTTGTTTATTAATTATAGAGCGGTACGAAGTTCGCTGGGGCAGCTAGTCTATAAATATAACTTATCGCTGTCTGTACATAGAAGACTATGCTATGTTACCTGAAGTTTGTAACCTATGTATGTGTCTATGTAATCTATATTGCTATGTAATCTTTTATGAACCCATGTTCAGGTAAATCAAGAAAGATGATAGATGTTAAAAAGATATATTATAAGTACGAGAAAAACGACTTTATGAACGCAATAGAAACGCAAAACAATGTTGGAATTTTTGTTTGTGTGTCATTGTCCACGCTTATCTCTGAAACGGCTTAAATCATTTGAGCACTAATGTGTGGTAAGGTTCCCTTATTTAATTTTATATTTGTTTTATTTTGATCAGATTTTAAATGAAAAAAAAACACGTCAGTTAAAAGAATCTCACAAGTCTCACAAATTTGTTTCCTTTTTTTGTTTTCCTCTTTTATTGGACTTTGTTCTAACTAAGGATATAATGAGTTTAAATTACCCATAAACTTATGGATTAAAATGAATTTTAGTCCACCTAATCCTGACTTATATCTACGTTTTTGCTCTCGTCTTCACCCGCCTGGAAGTTGGAATACGTCAAAATACTCTTCAAATGATCCCAAGGGAACGTGTTATCGGGATATAACCTATCCTATGTCCATCCCAGGTCCAGGTGCCTTATTGACTTACAACAACACATACAGCTAATGATAGGTAGGTATCATTAGACGCGTCTTGATCGTCTGTCGATCATTTGTCGTAATAAATATGTAGGTAATTCTGCTGAAACAGTTCATTTTAATCGGGTAAAAACCTTATCAACTTTAAGTAACATAAGATTTGAACTGATAAAGTGTCCAGCGATCTCCAAAAGGATAATCCTGGTTCAGCAGCCAGCTTATTCAAGTAGCGCCAACCTTGGTGTCTCAAGGAGGATAGAGCTTCTTAATAATAACACACATAATAATATTTTTTATATGGGGACTAGATGTTGCTCGGAGTTACACCCGCAAAGAAGTACCTTCATCCCTTAGTTTACACCCTTAGGGTCGAGATATGACAAAATCGTTCATACAAATCATACATCGTCTCTTCTACTCATAAATTACCTCCCTGCTAAATTTCGTATTCGTAGGTCAAATAGTTTGCAAGATTTCGTATTAAAATCAGACTGAGTAAGTATCCTTTCGCTTTGATATAAATTTAAATCTAAGTCCATAATGACCACACTAGTATTAAGTGTCAAATCGCGATAGTAATTTAAGATTGCATTGAATAATACCGTATGTAGAACATTGTATTAAGGAAAAAGGATAAATACAAGCTAACTGGTTCAAAGTCGACGTGAAAGTCGACGCACATATTTCAATGCTCAAGGAAGTATAGCTAAGATTTTTTACACAGATACGGTATTATAAATCATTTTATGCGTTATAATTAAGTAGGTATGTTGAAGGTTTTTTAGAGTCGGTCCGGTTCCGCGATAAGTTTTTTTAAACAAATAGCCAAAGGTTTTTCTTTCAAGGTCCCACTTCCTTAACCGTGTGAAATTAATTTGAACGAAATCGATCTAAAAATAAGTGGTTCAATGTAATTTTAGATCGTAATGTCAGGCTGGCATTACGAGTAAGTAATGGCCGTCTCGACACAAGCTGGCATTTAACTATACGGAGACTGAGTTAAGTAAACCACCGAGTTCAGAGCATGTTGATTCAAAGAGGTTTTTATGATCATTCATTACTTATCTTTACCAAGATGAATTTAACATTTCTAAAGGAAATTAAACAACATTCGTTTATGTATTTACTATGTCATTTATTCACACATCCTCGCCTCAGATTTGCCTGTACAAGATAGTTTTTTTATTATTAAATAATATACCGAACATTTGAGTATTAGATTGGTTTTTGGTATCTATCTAAATCACAGTTTACCAGCCGTGGGCGGCGATGCCGTGGGCAGCGATGCCGTGAGCAGCGATGCCGTGGGCAGCGAGGCCGTGGGCGGCATATGCGACAGGCGCGTGGACTACGGGGGCGGGGTGGGTTTGAGACAGGGACTGGGTGGAGACCGATCGGGAGCCGGCGATGGCGTGGCCGACGACGGGGGCGGCGGCGTACGCAGCGGGCCCGGCATGCGCGGCGTACGCGGCGGGCGCGGCATGCGCGGCGTACGCGACGGGAGCGGCGGCGTACGCGACTGGGGCGACGTGGCCGGCCAGCTGCTTAGCCAGAACGGGCGCGGCACCAGCGGCAGCGCCGTCCCATTGCGCCTCAACAGTCTTAACGGCGTCAACCGCCTGCCAGGAGTGGTCCTCGGCGGCGTTGATGGCCTGTCCCTGGATTTCGGCGGCCTGGTCGTGCTGCTCGCGGACAGCGTCCACGGCGGCGCGGGCGTGGTCGGAGGCGTCGACGTGAGCGTCGATGGCGGCGCCTTGCAGGTCACCGGGGGAGATGGTGGGGGCGGCGGGGGCTACGGCGTGCGCGACGGCTACGGGAGCCACCGCGTATGGCGCCGCATGGCCGACGAGGCCCCCATGACCGACGAGGCCCGCATGACCGACGAGGCCCCCATGACCGACGAGGCCAGCATGACCCACCAGGCCGGCGGCGTAGGGTGCGGCCAGCAGAGCACCCGAAGGTGCGGCTGCGGCGCAGGCGAGGAAAGCGGCGGCGACAATCTGCGAAAACAAAATCCCACATTAAAATCCAGTTCACATCACAGGCACTTATTCAACACTATTATTCTTTGGTTCACGCAACACTTTTCATAAACAACTAACCAGAACTCTCATCGTGCACTTCTGTTGTAGACTGCTCGAAGGCTACTGATTGCTCTCATTTCGTCGTCGTGGGTTTTTATACTCGCGCTGAGCGTGGTGTGAAACGGTACGCGCTTGAAAAAAGTAACTGGTCTCTCTCAAGGGCGGGAAGGGTGCAGGAAGCGCGGCAATTTTGACAGATACGCGTTCGAAATTCAATCTGGACGGGGGAGTGACGTGTGTGACTTTTTAATTTTTTGGACCGCGACGCGGACTTTCGTCGTTCAGCCGAATTTAAACAAATAATATTTTCCCGAATACATTATTATATCATTGTTTGGCTTTGTAATATAATTGTGTGTTATGTACACTTATGAATGTATAATTCGCGTTGAAGAATACATTTACATGGATTAAGAGCGCCGTAACGCATGTGTTTAACATAATTTATATTAATGAAAATTTAGAGTTTCAAGATTACACTGCCAGTACTTAGTACTTAGTAGTAGTACTTTTTGCACGTTTTGAACTATTCGGAGTCTTGACATAATGATGCATGTTAGTGGGTCGAAATACTGGTAACGAAATGTAATCTTTACAAATATTATCGATTCAGTTCTAGAACAATCTTTATTCTTGATTGATGAATTGGTTATTAATATTGTTGCGAACAGAGATGGAATTTGATCATGACCAATTCTGTAGCGGGTTTAATTCCTGTACGTATTATGTCATTTGAAGTACTACTAGTACTAGTAAGTATTAGAAATTAGTTATCATTTGTTTCGGTTAAAAAAGCTATGTAAGATTAATCTAGGGTCATAGAGCTCAATTTATACTGGTTATTATCGGTGGTAATAGCTAGACGCTATTTAATCTTATTAGGTCAAACAATTTTCCTCGTATTTGACTTGTGAGTTTGAGTGAGGAATTGTTGAGATACCCAGCTACAAATTATTTGGTTTTTCAATCATATACATACATTACTTAGTATACCTATTATCTTAATTGATAACATTTTTTAAGGTAGAGCGTTAGTTTTTTTTAAGAATATGTATTTGTGCAAGGCCATCGCTCCCGGGTGTTATCGTTAGATAGCAGTCTTAAAGCCATGTCGGAGGGCTTTGTAAACACCTTCGACACTTAAGATGGCAATTAACTTCTCAACCAATCCCCACTGGTGCAGCGTCGGAGTATGCATCAGTTTGATATGTAGTGGGTCATTAATGGGTTGAAGTCAGCAATAGCCCCACTAAACCGTCTCATGACTCATGACTGCCAATGAACACTTGACCAGGGTTTGATATCCATCCAGCATCCTCTTGTCTTTGGTTGCCAAGCCTCGTGGCACACCAATCATTTAACAAAACAAAAATCGACTTCAAAATCGACAAGTAATAAAAAATTAGAGGGTTTCCCTCGATTACCCTGGGATTCCATCATCAGGTCCTGACTTGGTGGCAATGGAAGGAACTCGGAAATGCGTTCTTTCAAAAAAAATTAAAATCGGTTCACAAGTGACGGAGAAATCGCAGGACATACGTAAAAAATATATAGTCGTCGAACGTACATAATATTCCTTTTCGAAGCCGGTTAAAAGTAAGTAAACTAATCGTGGGGAAACCTGCACGCCTGAGAGTTCTCCATAATGTTCTTGAAGACCAAGTCTGCCTATCCGCACTTGGCCAGCGTGATACTACGCCTCACATTCTAAGAGGCGACCCGTGCCCAGCCGTTATGGGTTGCGCTGATGATAGTTCAGATTAGCTTGCTATACCTACGCAGACCAGCCGTCCATGTTGCTTGATGACGTAATTCCGGTCACAGATCCGCATATCCGCTCCAGCTACTAGGCCGCCGTTTCCGATTGCACTAAAACCTAAATCGTAACGAGAAATTCTTACTAACATATTCACACACATAATATTCTCATGTAATACAAGTTAATTTCGACTTTATCACTAAACTCATAATAAACTGATTTGTGCTGTCGCAAATTTTACTACTTGGAAATTCGCCTGTGATGAAATTAAATTCAGCTGTAATCGAATGGACTTAAAGTTGGTTTTCTCTTAATCCAAAGAAGTATTGGAAGTAAGCCCAGTGCCGACAGCAATAACAAATTCTAGATATCTATGTTTCGTACACATGTATCGCAACTTGACTCCTTGCAACAGACAGAACAGTAAATTTTGAACCTTAAATTGGTAGCGATTGGGTCGATAATGCATTGGTGATACGACAATGAACGCGAGAAGCATTAGGTCAACAGTATGAAGTCAGTCGCACGACCAGTGATTCTTGACCTCTCTAATATTATAATAGTGATTTTTGTCTTTACATCTAAGTTCGTTTTGTATAAAATATATGTTGAATGTTAAAACAGGAATAAACTATGATAAAATAGCATCAATGATGAACACTGTTTAGTGGCCATATTCAATATTCTATCTATCCCTAATCTTCAGTAACCTTACGACTACTCTCTAGTCGAGTCTTGTTCTGTGTCGGTCGCAGTTGTCATGGGCGGCAGCGGAAGGTGGTGCTGCATGCTCGTTTGCTGCCTTAATTCCATGAGATACATTGTAGTGTTATTATAGGACCCCGTAGCTTATAGTAGCGGCACTTGATTTGATCTTTACGAAACTTGATATGTGGACAGATAAACGTCAACGGGGTCTTCGTTTCGGGCCGCGACTATAGTTGGTAATGACTCTGGCTGCGAAGCAAGAGTCTAGGGTTCGATTCCCGACCGGGACAGATATTCATGTGAAGTCTTATTTGTGTTTACAATGCCATAAGACACAGGGAATCCTATTGAGCTATTACCTGCTAACGTATCCAAAGATTATAGAGTTTATTGCGGACAGTCGTTTTAAGTACATACTCGTCACCACTAAAAAACATGTAATCAGTCACGCATAGCCGTGGACAAAGACCTAGCTAGTTCGTGTATACAATTATGTTTTGTTTGTCTGTCACGCGATCCTCAAGTATTTTCACACGGTGTGTCGTAATGTCTGCACGATCGTGCTGTTTTGTTGGGATTCGTGATATAAATAAATAAACGTTAACACACTCACAGCCCCGCACTAGGATTCCCTGTGTCGCGGGCGGCATGGACAACACAAATTACACATCACTAACACCCGTAACCCGGCAACAAATATTTATCTGTCACATAAACATCTGCCCCGGCCGGGAATCGAACCCGGGACTCCTCGCTCCGCAGGCAGGGTATTATTATAAGTAAAAATAAGCAGACAATTTGGTAAATTTGGGCATATGACGTACTTTTCATGTATCTCTTTCTGTCTCACACGTTCCGTAATTATCTTTCTCATCCATATTTATAATATGTTATCGGGGCGGGTACAAAAGTGTAATTCACGTTATATAGACGTAACGCATCTGTAGTTATAATCTTTGGGTGGTAGCCAAGCGGGCTTCACTGAAAGATACCAGTAACAATTGATAGATGGGTGGTTAAGATTGAATACCAAATCTTAAAGCACGATTTTGAAACAGATTATTAGCCCATGGTATCTAAAGATTTGATCGGCAAAAGCAATTAAGATAATATAAATTACATTGTATCGGGGACTATCGAACTAATCTTAACTAAAATCTTCTACTAATGACATCGGGGAGGTTTCACATCTATCAGTGCTAGATTGGATTTTAAGTTTTTGTAATAGTACAAATTGGCCGGTTACAATTTTAAAGGCGACTATCTCAGTCCTGAAGTTTAGAAAAACATCTGTGACCGAATTAGAACGAAACTATTGTACACCATTACTAACTGGACTATTACTAGCTTACACCTAACAGGACTAACTATCACGAACAGCCCCTGTCCCAGTCCTCCTACTTACTAACAAACTAACCTACTAATGTTCTAACACCGTCTGGTAACAGGACTAACCTTCCTAGTCCCGGTGCGAGTCTTGTTCTGTGTCGGTCACAGTTGTCATGGGCGGCAGCGGGAGGTGGTGCTGCATGCTCGTTTGCTATCTTAATACCATAAAAAAAGTTGAGAACTGACTAGAGATCATCTGTCACGTAACTCAAACCTGCAATCGAATCTGGGCCCGTTAACGATGCAGGTAGGGTCACTATCAACTATCGTTCGACGTGCAACATGTACATGTATTCTAAAATTGAAGATACATAGTGTAGGACCTCCCGTCACTAATAAACACACTGGCTCGCTCACACACACACACACACACTCAGCAATGACACGACCACTCTCACCCACGGTTCTCATGTAACTGCCATGACACTCTGTGTGGCGTACGCCCGAGACAGAGTATAGCTATGTATATATAGATACCCAAACACTACACATAGATTTGGGTGATATATATATTTTTTTGTTAATAATTTTATTTAATTTCCCCATAACGATGATATGTCAATACTCCCGTGAATACATTCGGTATACCCTATACGTACGGGTCTTAATAATCTGGTCGCGCGCCCGCAGCGGTCGTGGCAAAATGACCTTTATGGTAGGGCTATACTTATCCAGTTGTTAGCTGCATAACGAAATAGAAATAAGGATTCGGTCAAACACGCGCGATCGTGAACGCTGTTAGTTATATTAAATACTGCACAGAAAATGAAAATTATTAAATTAAATTTTTATCTAAGATTTGATTGTATTCTTTTATTGTTGAAATGGAGCAGTTTTATGGTCATGTTATAAAAATTCTAAATTCGACGTATTTGGGCGTATTGGGTAGCATACCTACTAATCCCGATCCCCTGGCAGACCAGGGCGTCGTAAGTGATAACAGAAGCGGGCCCTTCTTACACACCCATGGACCAACACTAGGATTAACTGTGTCGTGGGCGCCATGGACACCTCAAGACATGAACACACACACATTGAGACTGATAACGGGAATTTAAACTCATCATTCAAATTTCTGCCTCGCCGGGATCGCACCTTGGACCGTTGGAACCTGCTCCGTGCTTGGAACGGCCATCCGGTATAGTAATCATTGCGCGGTCGGGTCGTCAAACTCGCTAATCGCTCGTTCGCACCGCGTCACATCGACCGCAGCCCTACGTACCTATACACACAATATAACATTCGTAATGCTCATTTTGTGTGCATTAACCGACAATGGCTTACGGTAATTCAGCTATGGCGCAATATTTGACCGTGATCGTATGAAATAATTATATGGAAAGAAATCAACTATCTATTCGTAATTAATTAATACGAAAGTGGTCTCGGTGGGTTGGTACCAGCGGGTGCCCGCTCGCACACAGACGAGTAGATCGTACACACACACGCACACGCGAGTTTGAGAGTACTTTCTGTTCGTGGTAATTAATGCAACGTAATTATGATTTTTGAAATTCACTCGTCGGGAGTCTTCAAGAGGAGAGCGCTTCCACGCTACAAGAAAACAACAATTTGAACAAGATTTTCTTGTCAACTGAATCAAGCATTCGATTCGCCAAAATAATATGGCAGTTAAT
This sequence comes from Ochlodes sylvanus, assembly GCA_905404295.2. Lineage (NCBI taxonomy): Eukaryota > Metazoa > Arthropoda > Insecta > Lepidoptera > Hesperiidae > Ochlodes > Ochlodes sylvanus. The sequence goes on along the minus strand of FR990151.1, from coordinate 4,074,030 downwards.
GATATTTAATGGCAGATATGTTTTCCAATATTGACGCAAGTCTGTATTAGGCTCAGATGAAGAAATTCGTGCAAAAAGTTAAGTGCGCCATTCGCCTGCGCGCTGTACATCTCGGAGACTGTTGGTGCGTAATTCTTCAACTAATTTGATGAGATTAATCGCACGAAAGCGTTCTAGCGGCTTGTGTCCATCGTAAGTGATCGACCGAGTTGAGCAACTGCGGCCGTGGATTGGGATGGATGCTAGTGGATGATATTTGACGTGATATCGTCTTATAAATTATGGCAGCGGCAGGGCAGCGCGCACGAAAAAGTATCCGGTTCCGCTGACGTCATAGCGTGACGTAGAGCGTGACGTCAGAGCTAGCAGTTAGCATAGTTCTGCTACTGGAACGCCGCCACGCGAGCTTCTTCGAGAACTTTACAATAACCCCCGCCCACCTCGACGGAAGCCATTATTTATAACAAATGTTGAATACGTGAAAAGGTGTTTTCATCAATGTTTCTTTATGACTTTATCACGTAAATAAAACTATAGTCCGTAAACCGACTTTACAGACAACCGATTTTTTTTTAGCTACTCCGTGCTTTGGAGGGCTCGTTAAGCCGAAGAACCCGGTTGTTATCGTTAGATAGCAGTTGTTATAGGTGATCGACTAAGTTGAGCAATTGCGGGCGCGGTTGGTGAATTCAAATTCAAATTACATTTATTCGTAAAAGCACAGGTACATAAGGTGGATCATATTTTGTGTTCCAATATACGTTGCCAAGAAATGCCAGATATATGTCAAGTCTCTTTATCAATAAATCCGTCTCTACATTAATTGTTTATACTATTATTAAAATATATGCATAATTATAATAAATAGATGCAGTACCCCAAGCGTGGATGAATACTTCTATACAAAAGACATCAACGCACAGGCCATGATAAAAACAAAAGTTATTAGAATTTAATAAAATTGTAAGATTTAAATTTAAAAATGGATTTACTATCAAAAGCATCAGCAGCTATAAGTCAGTAAAACTTGCGGCGACAAAGTTTGCGCGAGCTTTGTCATGTCAAATGTGCTAGTACAGGATGTATGCCAGACTTGATTCATGGATATATTTCCTGGGATCAAAATATCGTACCACGCCATTGTGTATAGAAATTTTTATGTAGACCGGAATGGTCAGTGCGTCACGCTGTGCCACTCACTGTAATGTTGGGGTTAGGGTATAGTCATGAGCGGCAGCGACTCGTGACAACTGTGACCGACACATAACCAGCCAGACTCTAATCGGGACGAGGATGGTTAGTCCATATATCAGAGTGTTAGCTGCTCAGTACGTTGGCTACCCCGTAGTGACAGGACTAACTTCCACTAACAGTCGCTGCCCCAGTCCTCTTAACCTTAAATTCATAAAAAAAATGGTTGTCTGTAAAGTCGGTTTACTGACGATAGTTGAACGTGACAACGTCTTAAGAAAATAATTTCCTTTGAATGAGTAGGCAAGCATAATAAAAGAACACTTTTTCAATACAAGTTAAGTCATTTATTAAAAACTAGCGAACCGCCCTCGCTTCGCTTCGGGAAACTAATTCCTTCGGTCCATACAAACTTTCAACCTCTATTTCAGCCTCTTCATCCCTTTTTTTCGCAATAAAAGGTAGCCTATGTCCTTTCTCAGGGTCTAAAGATTGTCTGTGCCAAATTTCATCAAAATCGGTTGAGAGGTTTAAGCGGGAAAGCGTAACAGACAGACAGACAGACAGACAGACAGACAGACAGACAGACAGAGTTACTTTCGCATTTATAATATTAGTAGGGATGAATGCTGGATACTTATACATCCTACATCGTGATTCAGAATTATAGCGTCCCACTACTCAACGCCATCTAGTGTACTGCGAGTGAACTACCAGCTCAGCCAGCCTTCCTCCATCGATAAATGGACCCAATCGAACTTAATGAATAATTGTTCACTGCACAATACATAGATGGCGCTGGCAGACGCATCGCTCACTCAAGTAGGAAAGAGACGGATGTCTGACGCTGCCGAACGCTGCCGAACGCAAAGGCCGATTGATACGCCGTTAAGGTAACGCATGAGTCATGTTTTTTCATGCGTGCCACCGAATTATAAGACGTTGTCACGTCAGAAACAACGGGTTGCAACAGAAGTAAATCAGTTGTCCTACTACCTACTTTAGATGTGTAGCAACCCTACATTTATAAAAATACCTTATTACAAAAATCTGAGAAGCTTCTTAATTCTAAAATACATCTTACGATTTTTCGATCAGGACACGTGACCTGACGCCAGTTTAACATTTTTTACCCATCCCAAAAAGGGCAGAACGCCACTAAAGAAGTTTTTACTTCAAAAATCTAATCATAGCCTAGCCTAGTCTAGAAGATACCTTTACTCTACAATACCGCTATCGTGATAACACGAATTCCGCTTTCCCGCTGCCGCTGTCGCTTATCACCATATCCCGGCCTTTCACCCCGCATTCCATCGAACCACGGCCACTAGTTCCGGTGATATAAACCGACACGGCCTCGAGAGGGGCGCATGACATAATTACCGCTGACCGATACAAAATTACACCTAAATGTATAAGCAGCAACGATCAAAATCCCATTCATTATAACCCGATGACAGTTAAACTTGAACCGAATGTCGCCGACATATGAGTGGCAATTGAACTTGGTATTGGTAATTGCGTGAGACCGCGCCCCGGTATATAAGGATGGATAATTGCTTGTATAGGTTAGTAGGAAATCCGGTATGAAAGGAGTTTGAAGTTCACAAGTTGGTATTACCGAAGTCTGTAGGCGGTGAAAACATTAGCACTTATCGTCGACACCGCCCGCCATTACTTAGTACCATTTCTACCGTGTAATAATTGTTTTGAACGCACTCGTGTTTTGGTTAGAGGAGTGGATCCGGTTACACTGTTTTATAGGCAAACATCTTAGTCCTCAAGGGTAGCAACACATCTGTGACCGAATTAGAACGAGACTCTTACTAACGATTACTAACTGGACTATTACTAACAACAACTAACAGGACTAATTATCACTAACAGATCCTGTCCCAGTCCTCATACCTACCAACGGACTGACCAACTAACGTTCTAACACCGTTTGATAACTGACTAACCATTCTAGTCCCGATATGAGTCTTGTTCTGTGTCGGTCACAGTTGTCATGGGCGGCAGTGGAAGGTGGTTCTGCATGGTCGTTTGCTGTCTTATATTCATAAAACATACGTGTTCCCACGGGGTTTTGGTAATGCATCAGCTGTACCTTTTGGTATGGGCGTAGGCACGGTGGGGCAGGGTGGGGCGCGTGCCCCACCCTGGCTCTGACCTGTAAGGTACCTAATCAAACTTAAAAAACTTAATTATCTAGGTTCTAACTACAATACTTAAATCCATAAGAAAGTTCACACTCGATAGTCGTCTGTCGACACAGAAAAATTGTATAAAAAAATATTTTCATAGCTAATTTCATATTATTTTAGACTGCTGCCCCACCCTGAGCCCACGGCTGGCTACGCTCATGCCTTTTGGTGTTATGACAATGGGCAAAGTAGACTTAAAAAGGCTCCGTAACAAAGACCCAAATCTAGATGTACTCGTAGCTCCATCGTTGCGAAAGCTAGGTACCATGTAGGCATTCTCCGAGCATATATCATATATGCTGTATATGGTATCACGTGCGCCAGATATATGATATATCTGGCGCACGTGATCGCCAAATTGAGTATTGTTGTCGCTCAAGAAAGCGATTATATCTGAATGTGGTCACCATACATGGTTATTAAGTTCTCTGTTATTATCGTGTCGGAGTGACGTTGGTCATAATGTAAAGAGATTTTGACATATTATAACATCATACACAACGAATTAAGAAATAAGAGGAAATGCCCTAAGGTCACGTGATCTGAAGCCAAAATTAACTCTAAAATGGCGCCGACTCCGCCCACAAAAACTTGAACACACCTTTTAATACAACACTTCATCACGTTAGGTATTGCTAAATTAACCTTAATAACTCGAAACAACACATTAAACGCATAAATCTAAAGTTTTTACATAAAAATAAAGTTCCAACAACGCTTTGAACGCTTAGATTAAATGACAGTTGACAGACCAACAGCTGTCAAGTCGAATAAAAAGGCCATTTTTTTATTCGACTCGTGCTTCAAGGCGGATCTTGGGCGATATTACTAAAAATGTAACCAGTTTAATGAAACGTGCGACATATATTGTACTTTGTCTTCAAACGCAAATTGTGACGTTTAAAAATGAGACAGATATATTTTTGATATTTTTATAAAGAAAAATTATCTATGCAAATTAGGGCCTATCCTCTCTTTTCTTTAATCGTTGATCATACATAGAATAAATCTGTAACTGTTCGCTGTCTCTCGTCGCTCTATATATTTTTGTTCAAACATCTTTCTTGTATAGACATCAGTTGTAGATATATGTAAAGATTTTAATATACAACATAAGAATGGTCAGAAACAATGTTTGAATCACTTACGAGTAATTAGCCAAATTGAATCTTGAACATTTGTAAGGCTAACATAATCGAAGGCTTTCATACAATTATTTCAACATTCGAATTACTAATGTTTAGTGATAATCGCTCCTCCCCCTCCCCCTGCCCCTCCCCCTGCCGCTCCCCCGCGGGGCCGTGTCCGGGCTGGACAATTACCACCATCTATTATCATGAAACTAATCGGTAATTTCGACATTGATGGGCGATAACCTTTGCGTTTAAGGCCTAGATGCCGATTATAATCATTGTTGCAACGAAAACATTTCTGAGGTTATTAGGTTCCATTTTTAAACCAATCCTATCCCTCGGCGAATCAGTGTCGTAAGACGTGAGAGAAATGGTCAAGTTAACGCCCGGTTGACCATTCTTGTAGTCTGACAGTTAAAATATTCGCCTTTCTCAAAGGTCTCGAACTTTAGGATGCAGGGTGGAAATGCCAGCCTCGTACTTATGACCCCGTAGCACAGCTGTAGTGACCCTGCCTGCAAAGAGTGGGGTCCCGAGTTCGATTCCCAATCGGGGCAGATAGTTATGTGATAGATTAAAGTTTGGCCGCGGATCAGGAAATCAGGAAAGGAATTTTATGGAACGTATGGAAGAGTATCTTAATTCTTAATATATATAATTCGAGTGTGAGTGTGTATGTCACTGAACTCCTCCTAAACGGCTTGACCGATTTGGTTGAAATTTTTTGTGTGTCTTCAGGTGGATCCGAGAATTATTTAGATTCACAATTGGACCCGGTAGGTGGCGTTGCTGTCGATATATCACCAAAACATTTTTTAACGACTGGACCGATTTGGATGAAATTTTTTGTGTGTGTTCAAGGGGATCTGGGAATGTTTTAGATTCACAATTGGACCCGGTAGGTGGCGTTGCTGTCGATATATCACTTAAACATTTTTTAATTATAAAGCGGTACGAAGTACGCCGGGACAACTTGTCTATCTATAAAAGAGTGTTAGCGTATATCCATTGAAAAAAGGCTTTGAAAATGAAAAAGACAATATGTTACATACGAAGAACTGAAGAAAAATTAAGCAACTCATTACACCCACAACCCGAAGACAAACGTTTATCAGTCATAAAAATATCTGCTCTAGCCAGGACCGCACCCGAGACCCCTCGCTTCACACGCAGGCTCATTACAAACTAGCCTACGGGCTCAGTTTAACAATAATTTAATACCGCAAAAAAATATTTAACAGCAAAATCAATCTTATTAGCCAACTAGATAAACTTCGGCTCGTTTACAACGGATTACCTAATTAAATTTAAGTGAAAGTAACAGTACAATATTAGGCGCCTCACACACGTGCGACAGCATGCGATTAAATGTCGCACAATGTTGACGGAGAGTTGTATTAAACCCTCCATATCTAACACCACGTTATTTGGCTTAATAAGTTATTTTGTAAATTTCATAATTGTCATTTTCTCAGTAAGCGATTTTTGTTAAATCTTTTAAGAAAATAAATGTCTAAAAACCGAAAAATTCTTTTTTTGTTGAATTAAGATAACAAACGAGCATGCAGCCCACCCTTCTTCTTTTCTCATGGATTCCATTGTCAGAACTGGACCAAATTGAAGTGAAGCACCAGCTTTCAAATAAAAAAACTTGAGAGGTGTCAAGGGACACCCGGATGGAACGAAGTTCCTTTTGATTAATTAGTAAAGGAATTGTAATAAAATTTTATTCCAAAACTTCGTTCCAACAACATTATAAACAATAATTACAACTTTTCTAATTTACTTTTTACTAATTATAATACATTAATAACAAATTTTCGTGATAATTTTTCGTTACAACTTTTCGTAAACTTTCGTTCCAAAAAGAATCATCAAAATCAGTTCACCCAGTCGAAAATTCTGAGGTAACAAACATAAAAAATATACAGTCGAATTAAAAACCTCCTCCTTTTTTAAGTCAGTTAAAAATAAATTCATTTCATTTTTTTACATTTAATTACCTATATAGAAAAGACCTATTTGTATGGTTGCGACAATGCAGTATCAAAAGTCGCAGCAACTGTTCTCACGTGCGACAGTTTGTCGCATCATAGTTGCGTTCCTGTCGCACGTCTGTACAGACACTAATTAGATATGATATCTGATATGCTCGCCTTGATAGATCGGTTGAGTTTGAGTAATATGTCTTGGAACAAAATCGGCAATGACATTTTTAGGTATTATTCACGGATGAAGTAATTGTGTTACATTTTTCTTTTGGAGCAGGGTTTTAAGTGCGGCTAAAGCCCTGTGGGCTTGCCGTTGAAATACATAGGGCATAGGGGTTTGCGTTTGCAGGATATTTAGTTCAGTTAGCAGTTAGGAGACGCATGCTAATCACGTATTTTGGAAACTTAAAAGCGTCTGTTAAGCAATATGGCCGCATGAAACTGTCTAGGAGTATTGACAACTTATTTTGTACTATATTGTTTAAAATATACGTGAAAATCAGCGATCAGAAAATACGTGAACTTAGTAATTTTTTTATGTACCTTGATCACCTGATACCTGGAAATAAAGTTCAGTCATTCATGCAGTCGCTCGGATACACGTACTTACTCAGCCTTTCACACGTTCGGTTCCTCAAGCTACACAAATAACAACGTTTAAAAGTTAAAAATTCTGTTCTAGACCAATAAATAATAGTTTGGTAAATAAAAGCATGCTGACCAGCCGTCAAGTGGGTAATTAGACCGCTTGGTAAATGGCAAGGTTGCCATTCAGCTGCGGACGTGGGCGGCGCCCTTTCGACGGACAAAAACTATAATAATATGATCGTAGTTGTAAATGTCTCTTCCTGTCTGTAAATACTTAACATATTACTCAAATTATTAATCTACATTACATGTTATAAATCTATCTTATATATAAAATTCTCGTGTCACAATTTAGTTACCATACTCCTCCGAAAAGGCTTGACCGATTTTTATGAAATTTTATTATGCATATTCAGTAGCTCTGAGAATCGGCTACTATCTATTTTTCATACCCCTAGGTGATAAGGATTGTCCATCCTTAACATTATTTTTTATTTATTGAACAATTTTTTTTATTTTTATTTTTTTATAATGTGGCATTAAAGAATACATAGGTATAACTCTACATTTTCACCCTTCGCATACGTAGTATTTATTTAATGGTTTATGTAACAATCTAGCTGTAAATTCAGTAATAAATGAACTGACCTGTGTATGTAGTACATGGAAGAATTAAAACTATGGATACGTTACGTACACTTAACGCCAATTGCATTACGACGCATGTACGATGCAAGTACGACAATTGGCAGAATTTAACTTCCCTACTTTTCGCGCGCTTGTAACAAATCTACATCTTTTTTACTTACAATATACTAGTGATTTAATATTGGTATTATCTCGGTTCCCCGAACCCAGGTATTACTTTAAAGTGTCCGTCAGTCTGTTTAAATGTATATAACGACATTTTACTATTTACTTTGACTTGTGATTGCAGCTTTCAGTGTCGTTCGATTGATTATATTAAAAGCTCTGTGGCGGCTAGGGTTGTCAAAAAGTTTATAGTTATTATTAATGACCACATACCAGAAGTTAACCTTACAGGATTTGCTAATTCTAAAATATGTGAAACTAGTAATCCCGCCCTCGCTTCGCTTCAGGAAACATGTCCCTTAGTGATATCTAAAAGATATCACGCCTAATTTCGAATGTGGGGAAAGCACCGACCACACAGCCACTAGACTCCTAATGTTTGATTTTCCGTATGGAGAACGTTCAGACCACTAGCTGAGGTAAGACGAGCGGGGGGACTGGCTAATTCAACGCTGTGATTGGCTAATTCAAGGCCACACGAAACGCTGGAAAGTAATAGATTAATTTAAGCAACGGGAAAGAATGAGACGGCACGAATTTATATCGGTACTATAATACTGATGTGTTGTTTGAAACCATTCGCCTGTTATTAAGAGTCTAGTGGCTGTGTGGTCGGTGGGGGGAAGTATAACTTCACCCGGAATAGTGATGATATCTTAAAAATATCCCGCGTCACGATTTCTCAACAACATCATAACTTTTTACTATCCGATTCACTAAACATTTACAGCCTTATTAATAAAAATCGCTTACTCTAAGCGTCATCCGAATCTACACTTTGACTAGTTAATTCTTGATTAACCTAGTAACAACTTCGTAATTGAAATGCTATTAATAAACATGGAGTAGCGTCGGACGAACAATACATTTCTTAGTCCGGGTTGAACGAGTAAAATATGGCAACCTTTAAAATTTAAAAGTAAAAAGAGTGAGTCAGTGAACGACTTCATGCATTAAAATGACAGTAATAGCTCATATTTTGGAATTGACAACTTCAAACTGGACGACAGTTCAGCTTTCAAATTTTAATTTCAAGCGCCTACCTAACGGCGGCTCTACACTCCCGCGAGACTGCTACCCGAGTGCACTCGTACGAGAGTGTACTTGGTAGCGCTATATTCTCATACAAAAGATTCGTAATCAGCTAGTCTTTTGACCCCGGATCAGCTAGTTAAAAATAAATATTTTAATGAATAATTAATTTTTTTTCGTCATATGTTTGTACGTTCATATAATAATTAGCAGCGCATAGTGCAAAAGCGGATGCGATTTCTAATACGTCCATCCTCTCGACGTCCGCAACTGCAACTGAGCCTGACGAGAGATTACCCTGAGTGCGCACGTCTCGGCCGAGGCGTCTCGGACGAGACATATCGAGTGCTCTCGCACGAGAGTGTACAGCCGCTATAACTGTAACCTCGCTCCTCGCAGTTTGTTACTTGTAACCTTTGATTATGACGTGTATATAATCAAAGCTTGTAACATTTAAAATTGATTTACTTTAAGTAGGTATTTCGTTTCGTATTCCTTTATTCTTTTATTAAAAACATCTATCCATCATAACGACAAGTAAAAACGAACAGAACCAAAACCTACGAATTTATCAAAGGTTATAAATAAATATCATAGACGTTTAGAAGGCGTCAAGTCAACGTCAATGTCGTCCATGCACGCCTAATCGGTCGCTAAACTATGTAGCGACATGGACTATCTTTGATTCTGAGATAAGACTTGGAGTAGCTTACTTCTTCGCTACTACATGTTTATTAATAATGAATTTAATTAAATCTTATTTACGACAAGTTTTAAAGTTACTCTTGCTCTAGTCTATGTTTATTAATATGGCCGTTAGTGTTTATTTTATTTCACCCAAATCGATTAAGTCGTTTCTGAGTTTAGAGCGCACAAAACAAGCATTATTATTGTGGTCAGTAAAGCTTAAATAAATAAATAGTCCTTAGTCCCTACACGTAGCAGATATTCTTTTGACATCAACGTATGTATGGTTTACCAGCCCTATTTCACCAGAGCGTTATAAATAAATCTGTTAGCAATGGCAGTCAGCCGCCAAGGCCGAGTGACCCACTACGCCTTGTACTAAGTAACTTTGTTATAATTCATATCTCTCTAATATTGGAAACTAGCTGTTCCGGCGACTCCGTCCGTGTGGAATTTAATTTAAGAAAATCTAAAATTACTTATTACATCAGCTATCTGCAAGTCAAAGTCCCGTCAAAATCGGTCCAGCCGTTCCAGAGATTCGCCGAAACCGAATTTTAAAAATGGTTGTCTGTAAAGTCGGTTTACGGACGATATTTTTACGTGATAACGTCATAAGAAAACTTATATATACTCTAAGTAAGCAAACATTGAAGAAAACCGAACGCTTACGCCGATCGTGCCTCTCTATCGCGTGTTCCGCGCTCTCGCCGGCTCAGGCGGAACGGCGAAAAATAAGCTGAAATGTCTCGTCCAGTCTTTATGAAAATAAATTCTTTAAACACATATTGGGTAGTTAATTAAGACACAGAATGACCGCGATTGCATCAGAATCCAGTTGAGTTGTTGCCCACGGCCTTCGCACTACGGCTGACTACCACGACGCACTACGTAGTACCTACCTAAGTATGATAAGTACAAAGCTTGTGGTCAATTATTTGAATCATATCGTCGAGTCATTCATGCGAAACTAAGTAATGTTATTACTTTTGTGATTTAATTTAAAAGGAAGTTTAAAAGTATTTAGATCCAAAAAATCCAAGCAAAAACTTTGTACCCCTTTTTATGGCTGCTAATATTAGGCTGCATATAAAATTTCAGCTTTCTGTTCTGGGATGAGATCATTACGACCGCACCGCGTGACATCCATGCTAGCTACGCCACTGTGCAAAATAGCCACACACTAGGGTTATCTGTGTGTTTGCTATGGACAACAGAACACACACACACACACACACACACACGAGAGAGAGAGAGAGAGAGAGAGAGAGACGAGAACGTATATAATAACTCATTATTCAAATTCCCGTCAATTTCAATTCAATTACTGAAAAAGGCAAGTTCGAGGCTTCAACCCATTAATGGCCCTACTGAACACGGGTGACTCCTCATACTTAAGGAAGCCTGTCATTGCGCCTTACCGGTCATCAATAAGCTATAAGCGCTTCATTATAACACAGCAATGTAAAAAACTATGATCAAAACAGCACAGAAGCAGTAAGGTTAATCGCCCGTAATTAAATAATTTAACCAGTTATATTTAACTGTTATCTTAACCGTGTAATCGTGTTTCCGGTCACGCTTAACATTGCAAACGTTGCGATTGTATTGATATTTTTATTGTCTTTCCTACCGTCAATTGGAGGTGAGCGAACTGACCGCGAATAGTTTGTTTTTAAAATTGGAATGGATCTAATAAAAATATTTTTATTGTCGAAACGAATTCATAAATAGAATTTGAACACGTTATTAACCACCCGGCGAAAAAGGTTATAAGTTTTACGTGTATGTATGTAGCATCGTAGCTCCTAAACGAATAAACCGAATTAGATGCAGGTTTTTTGTTTTAAAGCTGGCGTGATCGACATGCTTCCTAGCTATAATATATGAAGATCTGTTCGGGCGTTTGATGGTCATCGTACTCGTCGTATCTGTCATATCTTCTCATCGAGCGGTCGTATCTGCTCATCACAGATTTTTTAATCATTTGGTCAATCGGTACCAATCAACGCAAATATAGAATAGATCCATTCAATCCAGAGGCTCTATGCTCTATGTGCACCCTCCTTGTTTCTAAATTTATTTTTGTATTTTGCTTGATATGAAGAGATCATTATATCTCGATGGAAGAGATCGCTTGCTGGGTCCTCCAATAAAACGAGTACCTAGTGGACTGTATAATAATAGAATAGTGGAACAAAATCGGTACAATGTTCCGTATGAAGTATGATCGCGCGCGGTGTCGTCGGCAGCTAGCGGTGAAATGTGTTCGTATGTCATTTCTGTGTAATAATGTTACCGTGTGCATCACATTTTGGTGTACAATATAGAGGATTTTGTTGTAGTTGTATACTCTAGGCTTGGTGTTAGGGAAGAAGCCCGCTGGTGAGCTACCATCGTCACGCTTGGTCATAAATTGTCTAACTACTATCTTACTCTCAAAAAAAGCTGGACCTATTTGTATAGACTTTACTGGTTTATTGAAGTAAGCTAGTTGGTAGAATTTACTCTTTGTTTTATTTAAACTAATTCACAAATAAAAATTGTGTGTCACTATCTCAAGTCATGCATAGTTTCCTCAAGCGCAGGCGATTTCTACTTCACTAATTCATCATAAATAAAAGTATAATAGCCGCGTTAATGCATCTGTACGCAATAAAGTTAATGTATTGTTTTTATTAATCTGTGCTCATGGTGTGAATGTGTCGTAATGTCGGCCATTTTAATTCTCATTATGTCTCACCGAAAATGGCGCCAATGTCAGACTTTTCGCAACTGATAATTAATGTGTGAACTCGCAAGGTTGCATGCTTTATTCTTGTTATTTATATAATAACTTAATGACCTGGCAGACGTTGTTCTGCAACATTTCATATTCAAAAAATCTATTTACATTTTGGAAATATACTCATTAAATGCAATAACTTTTTCTATGGCTGCACCTCGATGCCTTCAATAGTTTGGCCGAGTTCCTTAGTAAATCTTGACAACAGCGCCACTAACCGGATCCAATTGTGAATTTAAACTATCCAGTGACCAACTCAAATACATAAAAAAATCGTCAAAATCAACCCAAGCCTTTTGTCTCTAGATCGCCACAAATAAACATACACTGTTAAATATTTAACCTTCCTCTGTGCTCAGATAATGACGGAAATTAATATTTTTATAAACTAAATACACTTTGAAAATGATAAGTGAATTAGTTACAAATGCATGCAAAATAATTTAGTCGCTGTGCTGTTAACAGTCACTATGCAGTCTCTATTTGCATCAGGGGTTAAAAAGGGTGTCGATAAAGGGTTGTACGTGTTTGAGCGTCATCCATAGGTGTATAAGAGATAACTCTTGAAGTTCTAAGGACTCTAAGGTCTCATGCTGCTATCCCTTGTTCCAGATGAGACCACGCCGACCAAACGCCAGAGACCTAGAGACATGTCGCTGGCGGAGCCGCCGCACACCATGGAGATAGCGCAGATCCTCATGTCGCTGCTCCACGCCTGGGGACTGGACGCAGACCTGGACAGAGTCTGCGAGTCCAAGCTGGGGTTGCTGAGGCCTATGGTAAACTGCGATTAGTTTGTATTATTCATCATCATCATCATCATCGCAACCCATAACTGTCCCACTGCTGGGCACGGGTCTCCTCTCACGATGTGAGGGGTACAGGCCATAGCCCACCACGCTGGCCAAGTGCGGATTGGCGGACTTCACACACCTTTGAGAACATTATGGAGAACTTTCAGGTGTGCAGGTTTCCTCACTATGTTTTAAACAAGTGATAGATATGGAAGGTGGACAGGCTTCTCTGTCAGGTGTTTCAAATGTCACCTGCCAATAGGACGACTCTATTGTTGGTATTGTACCTTGGTTGCGAAGCAAGGGATACCCGGATATATTCTTTACCAGGGTAGATATTTATGTGACAGATTTTATTTTCTGGAATTAAGATAGCCAACGAGCATGCAACACCACCCTTGCCACAGCCACCCATAACAACTAACCGACACAGAATAAGACTCAAATGTTCGCAAGGCTGATATGTGGATAAATAACCGAATTTCAACCTTATTCTTTTGCCAATAGGTTCCAGTCTGCTTCGGCGTGGTCTCCCGCCACGGCCACATGTCGGTGCAGCTGCCGACCTGTCTGACCGGCTGGGCGGAGGCCTGCGCGTCCGCCCCCGACGACCCGGTGCTCCTCAGCTCTAACCTACCCCAGGAGTTGGTGCGACAGGAGAAGTTGACCAGGTATCTTAGGTAGACCTTTTGATGTAGAAGAAGGGGAAGAAGTAGCTTCAGATATGAATTGACAGTATATTAATACAGATATGCGTATCTCTTTTTATCGACTTCAAGAAAATGAGGAGTTGAATTCGACTGTATGTTTTGTGTGTTAACTCTATATATCTTTGCAAATACTACGGTTGGGGTGGTTACCGAGGGGGGATAGGGGATAAAAAAATGGTAAAGAATGGCTACTGTACTCAATTTGACCACGATCCCTGCAACTAGGTCGAAATATCGGCGTACAATATAAATATCGTGAGTACCCGTATCATAATAAAACGTGTACAAACCGCGACGAGTTAAGTTTTTAAATGTAAAAAATGGTTCCGTAGTTCTCTTATACGAGAAGAGAACCAGTTTGAGCCATCCACCATTCCCCCCGCCAGACTGTTCACGTCGAAGCTGCACTGGGAGCTGAGCACCACCCTGACGACCAACCACCTCCTGTCCATCGTGGCGCTGGCCAACACCCTCATGTCGATGAGCAACGCCAGCTTCGTGCCCGAACAGGAGGTCGCTAGACGGCTTCACAGGTAACTCCTCTTCTCCTGTCTTCTTCTCTGTCTTTCTCCTTTAGACATCTGCGACCGGTTCTGCTCATGTAATGAGTTGTAATTGTAAGCACTATTTTTAAAAAGATATGGAGTTTCTGTCGCCGTTTCTTTTCTCCTCTTCTCTATTTAAAATTTAAAATTCAATGTTTAAAGGCACCAGTGAAACGTTGGAGTGTAAAAAAATTGAGTTCATAAGTGTATTAAACAATACATACCTACATGAAATAAATAATGCGAGTTTGAGTTTTTACATTGTGTAATTGTTGGCCAACCGTGTCGTCGCCAAGCGGGCCCAGTGGAAGATCAGCGCCAGCTGGACCCTTTTCTTGATAATTGCTGCCTACTCAAAGTTGTGCTAGCATTTAAGTTTATTTTAAGTTTCATGATTGTGTAGGTGTAATTATCTTGAATAAATCCTTTTTCCTTTTTCTTTCCTCTTTCTTTAGTTTTAGTTTAATAAATAAGTTTATTCCAAGTTGTTTTTTTACAAACGCCTGTAACTGGTATTAGAAGAAGAAGCGGCAAAAAACTCCCAAGGAGTTTTTTTCCTACTCCCAGTTACAAACAACACTCATTACTACTTAACGCTATATTTCAAACTCATGTCCGCTTGTGTCCAACGCACCCATGGCACAGGGAATCCTAGTTTGGAGCTATAGTGTTTACAGTTGTTAACCTGAATGTAGCCTCATAACCCTCGTACCAATCGTCTCCCCAGACCCACAACCCGCGGCAGCTCGTCGTGGGCGGGGGACGAGGAGCGGGAAGAGCAACTCGCCGCCCAGCAGGCGCACATCAAGCAGGGCTGGTCCCTGCTGGCCACGCTGCACTGCGTGCTGCTGCCCGACAAGGTGGTCGCCGCTGGTGAGTGTTGCGGCATCGCACACACATACGGTGTCGTCAAGACAAGCCTGAATCACGCTATCGAAGTTTTCCAAGCCCTCGCATATATACCTTGTAACCTCCACTTGATAATATTTTTATATATTAAATAAGTTAATGCGTGACTACAATCCCACCTGATGGTAAGTGGCGATGAAATCCAAGATTTTGAACGCACTAACTTACAAAAGCCTATTCAAAGCTCAGGACCGGTCCGAGTGGCGCAAGTTAGGAGAGGCCTACGTCCAGCAGTGGACTACTAAAGGCTGATGGATGGATGGAGGGCATAAAAAGGGGATAATAGTGGAATGCTCGTAATAAATAAAGCTTAATATTTAATTCAGATATATTTAAACTTGTTTGTTAATGAGTTAGTATTATTATATAAGTAATATTATGCAAAATACTTCATCTTTTCACCAGGTGCAAAGAACTTCAAGCGTCCCCAAGTGGAGATGTTGGCGCGCAGATGGCAGCACCATTGCCTGGAAGTGAGGGACGCCTCGCAGGCGCTGCTGCTGGCCGAGCTGAGCAGGTACCTTGGTCGGGTTTTGACCGAGTTCTAAAAAGAGGTTCTCCATTCGACTGTATTTTTTTATGTTTGTTACCCCAGAAATTTCGATTGGACGAACCGATTTTGATGATCCTTGTTTTATTTTGAAAGCTGGTACTTCGCGCATGGTCTTATTTCAATTTGGTCTAGTTCTGACAATGGCATGCGTGAGAAAACAAGGTATATAAGTTTTAAATTTGCATTATTTTGAAGTCATTTTTACTTGTAAGATTATTTATGCTAATAGACGATCAGTGCCGCCTATCAATGTAACCGATGCGTTGTCGATCGAGAGCGAATCGGGGTTGTAATGTAATGGTTGTTACTGACTTGGAAGTGATTAAAAGTTTTTCAAATTAACAATGTGGGAATAAATTGACGGACGGATTTTATTTATATTTGGTTTAACGCAATTAAATTGAAGTTTTAGAAGTGATTCGAGTGTATTTTGCTATAAGAATAATAGATACTATGTAATTACTAGCTGACCCCGCGAACGTTGTTCCGTCATATAGATTACTTGTAGTGAACGATTTAAAGAAGGATGGCCAAATCGTACCCGACGACGAAACGATAGCGTCCCAATATGACATATATTTGAAAAATACCCTTATTTTTTAAGATCTTAAAAAACATAAGAAATATCTCTTTAAGTAGCCACAAAAAAAAGATTTTCATTTATTTTTGTTTGTGTAACTTTTCTTGGACTAACTTGTCTAGTTCAACTGCGTACAACGGAACGTCATCGTAGTGATTAAGTACTCTGTGAACGTCATTTGGCATCGACCCATCGGGCCATCGATCCGACCCAGTGTTGCCAGATACCACATAATTACGGTAGGTCTACCGTAAACGATGTTTAGTGTTTTTAGTACATTTTACCGTATTTTGACCCACACAAAAACTGATTGCAATAGGGAAAACCTCAAATCTCATACAATACACCGTATTTTGTAGAATTCACGGTATTTCTAGTTTTTGCATCTGGAAACACTGATGCGACCCGATTATTAGTTTTCTATTACTAGCATCATTGTGGCTTAAAACGCAGTTTTTGTGTCTAATCTATGTTTTATACTCTTTGGTGGCTTGATGGCATGTGATGGCTATAATTCGACTTCTTCACTTCACCTTGTTGTTGAATGTTGACGTTGTTGTGAATTGTGAAACGAAGTGCGCTATTTGGATTTCCTTCTGTTGTTTTGACCTTGGCATTGTATTACGGACTGATAACGATACTTGTGACGATTACCTGTGCTTTTGACTTCTGGACACCGATTTTGCTTTTTGGTTTTGGATTCGTGAGAGACCTGATATACCTATCATGCAGACGCCACAACTAGCCCTGCGATTGCTGTGTGTTAATTGTAACATACGCATCGATACACTTCGCCGCCATCTCGTTTTTGAGCTTGATACGAGAGTAATTTCTAAGATCTGCGAGTGGAATTCTTCAATAGTAGTAAGTATTTTAAAATACCTACTTATTTTAGTACTCAAACGTAACTAAACCATCACACACAATCATATATCATAATATTAATACAACTCTAATTCTTATTTTAGATTACTGAAGAAGATTACATATGTGATCCCTGTAAACAATTGGCAATGCAGCAGGTCAACGCCGGATTGGCTAATGAACCTGGTGCCTCATCTTCCCGTGGCCACATGCATGTTTGCGTACTTTGTGGAAGTTCTCTGCGAAAGCGTAAACGTGATCTTATTGTGAGAGAGAATCTATCTCAGTTACAACCAGCGATACATATTGAAGTTGAAAATAGAATTGCCCCATGGCAGGTAATTATGATTTATATATTATGCACTTTTTTCTTTGTATTGTTATCAGTGTTATAGTGAATTCATCACTGCAACCTAATATTATTTTATATCAATGTCTTTATTTGCTTGGGTTCAATAATAATGAGCTGTAACATGTTAAGACAAGGCTGTATGTTGTTTCAGGCAACTCCATCAGACCATGTTTGTCATCCCTGTTGGCTGAGACTCAAGAGAGTTGCAATGCTTAATATGCAGCAAAATATTGAGCAGCAGGTCGAACCAGAGCCTGAGCCAGAGCGGGAACCGGAGCCAGAGCCAGAGCTTCAACCCCAAGAACCTACAAGCTCTACAAACACCAACGAGCATTCTGAAGAAGAATCCGATGTGATTACTTTATCGCAGTATATACGAGCAGCTAATACTGCAGCACATTGTGTTTTTTCTGGTTGCCGGAACAGAGATTTACATAGGATTTCTGACCCATTAAGAGCAACAACTCTAAGCAGATACAAATATTACTTGCCTATAAATGCTCATATTTGTTTAGAATGCTTATAATACATTTCTGGATTTCTCAAGTATGGAAAGTGTTGGAAGAATTGATGAACATTTGTTTCATTATTGGCTTGGTATCCCGTGAACATTTGTTGCAACACAATTTAATAATTCCAAATGCTATTTATAATGAAAATAATAAAAATACGATAATTATATGTGATGGGACTTATATTTATATAAACAAAAGTTCCAATTATATGTTCCAAAAGGACACATATTCCCTTCATAAATATAAAAACTTGTTAAAACCATTTTTGCTGGTGACACCTGATGGCTACATTGTTGACTGCTTTGGCCCATACAAAGCTACCACATCTGATGCAGATATAATGAAGTCTCTTTTCACTGAACTCTCACTGAAAACTCTCCTCTCAGACAATACTTTCAAAATAATGATATTTTTATTCTGGACAGGGGATTTAGAGACTCAATTAGTTTGTTAGAGGCTTGCAGCTACAAAACATATATGCCAGAATCCCTGCTTGAGGGTCAACATCAGCTCACCACCGAGCAAGCTAACAGGAGTTGTTGCGTTACAATATGCCGTTGGGTGGTGGAAGTCGTTAATGGGTACTTCAAACGAGACTTTAAAATATTCAGGCAATTTTTTTTTAATTAAACTGTTCCACATATAATGCAAATGTTTACCATAGCTGCAAGCCTTTTAAATAAATTCCGTGTTCGGTTAAAAAATAGAAATGATGCTGAGCAAATCATAAATGTGATTAGGGAACGATTTCCATTAAATAATAATTTATCTCATTTTGTAAACGCAATGAATATGAATAGACGCACATCTAATTTTACTAGTATAACAGCTCATTCCAATACTAATATAATATTCCCCCATTTAGAATATAGTGAAGTTATATTATTTGCCCTAGGAACATATCAGATTCGACAGGCTAGGTCCTATTATAGTGAACATGTCAGGTTTCACGGAGGGTATCGCATTGAAATAAGCAGAGAAAACATTAATGTAAATGAGTATTGTTGGAGAGGAAGTGGAAATAATTCGCTAATAAGAGGCAAAATTAAATCCAGACACATTTCGAGAAAAGTATATTATGTTTATATATTAATTGAAAATAATGTGTCTGGAAGGGAAGCTATAGTAGAATATTATTGTAATTGCCTTGTTGGTAGAAGAACTGTTGGGTGCTGTGCACACGTTATGACACTTGTGTGGTACCTTGGGTGGGCCAGGCATCAGCCCACAATATCAGAACCAGCAGCATTCCTCGATGCTGTAGTTGTAAGAGAGGATGATGAATAAAAAGTATTTTTGTCAAGCCTATTTCTTTCATTTTAAGTACTCTTAAATCATACCTTTACTACCTACCGATCTACCTACATTTATTCCTGTAAGCTACTACATTACTCGATTTGTCAATGTAAGTCCAACTTGAGCATTGAATACCGAAAGACAGTATGTATCTAGCGACTAACTCTCCTCAGGCAGAATTGATGGTGTCAAACCACATTAAAGCCTTGAAGTCTTTCAAGATAGGCTTCATGTGTGATGTTATGCCATCCTTATTTTCTAAACTACATGTTGTGCAAGTTAAAGCAATATAGAATTTCATTGAATTTATTGAGTCATATAGACAGACACGGGGTTAGTGTTCTTTGACAGATGTTCTATTTTTTTGGTAATTCTCTGAGAAATCGAAACAAATAGAAACAAGATCAATAATTACCCTTCTCGCTTATCGCTAACTACACTTTTAGGCTACGTCACAGTCGGATAAAAGATACTTGTGGATTCTAACCTCAAAATTATTGTTGACTTTCAGACGTTATTATAAAAAATCGTGGCTATTTAGGAATGATTTTCAAACAGGATGGTGTTTAGAACATAAAAACAAACCGATCTAACTATAGCTTATTTTGGGACATCAAAAATAAAAGTCGAGTCCAGCTCCTATAGAAATTTGGCCATTGTTCTTTGTGGAGTGGGGGTAGGGAAGTCGAAATTTGGGATTATGTGTATTTTTTATGCCACACTATAAAAAATTACAAAAAATAATTTTGTCCAAATAATAAAAAAATAATGTTAGGGGTGGACAACCCTTATCACTTAGGGGAATGGAAAATAGATAGTAGCCGATTCTCAGACTTACTGAATTTGCATATAAAATTTCATAAAAATCGGTCAAGCCGTTTCAGAAGAGTAGGTATGGTAACTAACAATGTGACACGAGAAATTTATATATAAGATGATGTTATTTGTAGTAATAAAGTTGAAAACACACAAATTTGTAATACGAACTTTTTTACGAATACGAACGAACGACTGATCGCCATTCTCTTTTTAAACGTTCCGTGGTTCGAAACAATTAATTAGACTCGTCCCCCGACCCCCAGACTGGGCCCCAAGGGGCGCAAAGCGCTGGTGGACAACTGGGCGCAGTACCTGCCGCTGTACACGCACACGGAGAGCATCAACCCGCAGGCGGCGCCCAAGGAGCCCGCCGAGAAGGTCGCCAAGGCCGTGAGTTGAGCGGCGTGATTTACTAACGCTAACATGCTTACTAACGACCTTCGACCGTGAGGAAGAAGGAATAAGGGTCATTATTGCCGCCGATTTTAGGTATTATACTTATTTATTCCGTGCTTCGGAGGGCACGTTAACCAGTCGGTCCTGGTTGCACATCCCAAGATAGCAGTCATTAGATGCAGACTCTCGTACTGCATAACACTTCCGATACTTGGCCACTAACCCCTCCAGTAATCCGCATTGTACATCCAATCATTAAACTCTCGAAATATAAATTACATAAGTACGAATTTCATTACAAATGACGACCCGGATGGCGCAATGGTTAACACGCCGGATCGCCGTTCCGAGGGTCCTGGGTTCGATTCCCAGCGAGGCGGAAATATGAATGATGAATAAATTTCCGTGTTGGTCTGGGTGTGTGTGTTCTTGTCTTGTGTGTTGTCCATGGCACCCACGACACAGGGAATGCTAGTGTGGGGCTGTGAGTGTGTAGCATAATTATTTTATTTTATTTTTAAATACAAAATTCGATGAGCACTACTACAATAAAAATTATGCAATTAAAAGTGGGTATCTTAAAATTACTATTTCGACGTCGACTCGGTGTCAGTACCTACTAAGCGGCCGGTTTGAATCTCAAATTTTAACTTTTTTCTTTTACATATTAGCACGTAATTCTTCTTCTCTCTACTACAGCAAGAAGAAGAATTTGAAGAAGACGAGGAAGAAGTGATCAGGAAGCCTTCTTCAATCGCCGAACTGAAGAGAAAACAGACAACGGCGGTTGTGTTGTTGGGGGTTATTGGGGCCGAGTTTGGTCAAGATATCGCCAGCGAAGGTATGTGTTGAAACAAGGAATGGGGGTGAAAACTACCCCTTGAATACATCCTCTGTTAATATTGCTTTTAAATGAAAATATTAAAATTGTAACTCGGTCTATGATCAACAATTTTTAACAATTAAGAACTTTGCATAGAACTGATTTAAATATAAACCCACGCGTAGGGTTATTTGTATTCATACAAATTGTATTACTAGTTTCACACAACGTTTGCTCTTCGATTTCTAACTTTATTGTAAAGCAATAAGGTTGATATTTTAATAGATAGTTTCAAAATGATACGTCATTTTACTTCGAATTATCAGAGAGTTCCTAGTGGTCATTTTTCGCGACAATTGGGATATTGTCTAAAATGTTGTAAAATATATAAAATAAATATTCAGATTCCTATTACGAAAACTACTATATTTTGATAAAGATAAAATCCCAACTTTTTGTATGTTACCCTGTCTGCAATTGTTTATCTTAGACCTCAGTAGATAAAGTTGATTTTTCTTTGCATTAATTTAAAATATAATAACCAATTACTCAAAACCTAGCTTGCTCGGCTTACTACAATATACTCTGCTTAGAAATATAATTAATTTTAACCTTATTTACCTTTAAGCATACCATTTTTGTTTAATCCAAATAAATAGAGTTACAGTCTGCGTGTCACTAATCTGATAATAGACTAGTACAATACGCCTATAAGCAGTAACCCTGACAACCGTTGCCATGGCAACGCTGATCATAGCATTTTTTAAGTACATTAAATCTCTACCATTTCCTATCATTCATGTTACATAATACCAAGAAACTAGTATTTGATTATTTATAATAATATTTTACCCCGCACCTATACAGAAGGTTAATAGGTTAGTGGCTAACCCAAGAGTCGAAAGTTGCTACGCTGCCTTACGAGGTAGCTTAACGATTATTATCTAACGATAACCAAAACCGATGGCTTAACTTACCCTTCGAGACACGGAAGTGTTCAAAAGACTTCACTACTCATCGCATTTGAGTTACCCAATTCAATTTACGACTAACCCAAGCTTTATAAAACCATTCTCTCATCCGCTTAACACCCTTAATTCCCCACCAACTAAAAATAATCGTTAACCTTAACCCTTTAATCAGTTTGGGCTTAAAACTTAAGCCAATTCAATGTCAACATTAACCCAAGCCTCAACAATTCTCACATCTCCCTGATAAGATTAACCCAAACCTGTCTCAGGCAACCATTCCCATTCCCTAAATACCAAAGTTACCCCTAATCAGTTTGGGCTTAAACTAAAGCAGGCTTGCATTTAGTTGCTCAACGGCTGTTGACGCGCTCTGTTTAGGTGCTGCGGGCAATAAGCGGCGCCGGGAGGGCGACAGCAGGAAGAGTTCCATCGTGGAAGGTGAGTTGGTCTCGGTGGGCGGGAAGGAGATGGAAATTGAATAATAGCGGAAAGAGTGAGATGAAATCACAGAAACAAAGGCACTGTTAAACACAGCGGAAATCAAACAAAGTTGCAATCAAACGAAGTCACTATTGAACAAAGTCACAATCAAACGAAGTCACTATCAAACGAAATCACATTCAAGCAAAGTTGCAATGAAACAAAACTATAATCAAATAAACACAACGAAACTCTAATCAAATAAAATTACATTTAAACAAAACCACAGGCAAACGAAATCACATTCAAGCAAAGTCACAACTAAACAAACTCAATCAAACCAATTCAATATCAAAAAAATTCACTTTCAAACGAAGTCACAATTGTTAATTAAATAAACTCACAATGAAACGAAGTCACTATTAAAAGAAATCACCATCAAACGAAGTCACTATTAAAAAAATCCCTATCAAACGAAGTGACTCACAATGAAACAAAGTCACTATCAAACCAAGTCGCAATCCGACGAAGTCACAATCAAACAAAAGATCCCTAATGATACTATAATATGCGTGCCCAATACATATTTATGTATGCGTAATTTCGCTATTTATTATTATTTTTTGGCTTGGTTTTAACAATACAATTTAATATTAACAATCCCACATCGTTCCAGGTTTCACACTAAGCTCGTCGAACAACCTCGCGCGCCTGACCGCGCTCGCGTTGACGCACTTGTTGCTGGCGCCCGGCTCCGCGCGGCTGCCGTCGCACACGCCGCTCCGTCGGGCTGCGGTCGACCTGCTCGGCCGGGGCTTCGCTGTCTGGGAGCCCTATCTCGATGTCAGCCACGTGTTGTTGGGTGAGTGGATTGGGTTGACGGGGCGAGGGGTAAGGGGTGTTTGAAGCTTTCGAATATGTTTGAATCGTCGTGATTTAGGACCAGTGTGGAGGTTATATTTATTTGGCTTAAGGGGGGGGGGTAAAGTACACCCCAACATGTTTAGGTAGTCTTCATTTTTTTTTGTTTATCAAACCAATGTTGTTTAGTTCTAAATGTCATGTCTAATGTCATTTTATATATTATTATAATAATCGAACGAGCAGACAAGCAAATTGAGTATAATTATGATCACCGCCGTCCACCAATGAGTTGCCAACTAAGAAGGTAGAGTGAAAGAAATAACTGGCTTTCAAACCCCAGTAGACGACAAAATGTTCAAGGATTTTTTTTATTTTGCATACAATATGTTGGCAAGATCATAGAGAAGAAATGGACATAAAGTAATATTTGCTACACCGGACTTAAGGCGTACGAAGCTAACCTAACCTATAATAAATAAAGTTTGTCGATATAAAGCTCGACGGGACCCCTCTCCGCAGGGCTCCTGGAAATGTGCTCGGACGCGGACAAGCTGGTGCCGTCGATGACGTACGGGCTGCCGCTCACACCGCAGGCGGACTCGTGTCGCACCGCGCGGCACGCGCTCACACTGATCGCTACCGCCAGGTGAGACGGATATGTTTTGTTTCAGCTGACACCGAGATGGATATATTTTTTTATGGAATTAAGATAGCAAACGAGCAAGCAGCACCACCGCTGCCGCCCGTGACAACTGTGACCGACACAGAACTCAAATGGAAAGACTCAAATGGGGACTAGGATGGTTAGTCTGGTTAGTAGAGAGTGTTATTAAGAACCTGTTACTTGGTTCTGGGATGATGGGTTCGATTCTGACATAGATATGTGACAAATAATTTTTTGCGCTTGCGATGCTAACAGAACACTGTAGCCTTAGTAGTGCAAAGGGAACGGGTTCGAGTCCCAACTATGATAGAAATGTTATGGATAAGTTATTGTTATCGAATCACGGGTGTTAGTGACGTGTAAACATTTTCTTTATTTTATTATTTTCTGTATATCCATCTGATTGTATCTGCGTAGCGACGGAGTAGTTAAAGATCTGCTAATTTATATTAACTTTATTATATTAACTAACTTAACGATATATAAGTATAGGTTTATCAATATTTATTTATCAGTGACCAAGCTAAGTCTCTCCCCTCTCAGGCCCGCAGCCTTCATAACAACAATGGCGCGTGAGGTGGCGCGCGTGGCGGCGGCGCCCGCGGGCGCTCCGCCCCCCGCCGCGGCGGCCGCGCTCGCCCGCGGCCGGGCCGAGGTGCTCCGGGGCATCGAGTTGCTGATTGATAGGATGCATAATGAAGTCGCTGATTTGTTGGTTGAGGTAAGTAATAGAGTATTTTCATTTTTTATGTTACTAAATAATACTAAATCCAATACTTGAGAGATTATAACACACACGAAGGTCTATGTTGTCAATGTCCGAGACGTTAGCTTGTCAGTGTCAAACTGTCAAAGTTGAATCTGTCAGTTATGCGTTTAATCTGGTCAGTTTAACTGGCTAATCTGTAAAACTGGCTGATATTTATAACAAGATAAAGATAGATAGAAATATAAAAAGATAAATATTAGATAACGGGTTTCATTTAACAATGCTTCGTGTATGTAAAGTATTCAAAATATTATTATATGTTTAAAAAATAAAGAAAAATCTTTTTCAGAATTTCTATTACGGAAAACGTCGTTTCGCTTCAGAATTGTCTATTTTTTATACATTCCTTATAACAAATCACTACATAACCTTTATAATCCGTCATTGCCTTCCTATGCGTTCTAACACCCAACGGTAACCCCTCCGCTGACGTTCATGGGTGACGTTGACCATGTAACACCAGCCCCCTGACCGTGTGGCCGTGTCTCCAGGTGATGGACATCATCCTGCACTGCGTGGACCAGTCGCACCTGAAGAGCAAGGGTCTGAACGAGGTGTTCCCGGCCATCTGCCGCTACAACCAGGTCTCGCACTGCCCCGCCACCAGGAGGATCGCGGGTAACGTTCAAACACACAGACAGACAGAGAAAGGGAGAAACAGACACGCAGGCACACAGAGACAGAGAGAGAGGAGAGAATGAGAGAGAGAAAAAGAGAAACACGCACACAAAGACGGACTTATTATTATCTTGCTGCGTTGACAATTTACGTGAGCCATGCGATTATATTAATACCCATAATTGTCCCACTGCTGGGCAGACCCGCGCCCAGCAGTGGGCACAACTATCACAACGTGATGGCTACAGGCCATACTCCACCACGCTGGCCAAATGCGGATTGACGGACTCCACACCCCTCTGAGAACATTACGGAAAACTCTCAGGTGTTCAGGGTTTTTCACGAAACTCACTGTATTTTCTTTCACCGACGCAAGTAATTAATTAACTTCAATACTAACCAACCCCCAGTGGGCAGCGGCACGGGCCAGCTGGCGCTGTACGAGCTGCGCGCGGGCCGCTGCCAGTCGCTGGCGGCGCACGGCGGGCCGGTGACCGCGTGCGCGTTCAGCCCGGACGGCCGGTACCTCGCCTCGTACGCCACCGCCGACAACCGCCTCTCCTTCTGGCAGACCACCGCCGGTCAGTGGGGCATCATCAATCTTATATATAAAATTCTCGTGTCACAATGTTAGTTACCATACTCCTCCGAAACGGCTCGACCGATTCTCATTAAATTTTCTGTGCATATCGAGTAGGTCTGAGAATCGGCCAACATCTATTTTTCATACCCCTAAATGATAAGGGTTGTCCACCCTGGATTTTTTTTTCATTTTTTGGTCAAATTTGTTTTTGGTTATTTTTTTTATGGTGTGGCATAAAAAAATACACATAATCCTTAATTTTCACTTCCCTACCCCCACCTCTCAATTTTAAATGGCGCTCTTTGTATTTTTGTATGAAAAATATACATGGCGGAACAACGTTCGCGGGGTCATTTAGTATAATATTATATTTATCTCGTATATGTTACCGAGTGACTGACAAACTACTGAACGCAACAAACTGAAATTTGGCATGAGCGTTCCTTAGGGAGTGTAAGGGTGTTCATCTACTATGAGCGCGTTTAACTAACTTTTTCTATAATCAAATTCAAAACTCAGCCATTTATTCATATAGGCAGCAATGATATACGTCATTTTATTTTCCATTATATCGCCTATTTCTTTATAAAATGGAATGTTTTGAGCGCTATGATCGCTTACACGCGTCCTATGACACACATAAACGTTCCAGGCATGTTCAATCTGGGTAATGACCGTCCACTATGACGTTCCAGGCATGTTCAGAGTGTTACATGATCATCCGCTATGCCTATGATGTTCCAGTCATGTTCGGAGTGTTACATGATCATCCACTATGATGTTCGAAGCATGTTCGGAGTGTTACATGATCATCCACTATGACGTTCCTGGCATGTTAGGAGTGTTACATAACCATCGACTATGACGTTCCAGGCATGTTCGGCCTGGGCGCGGCGCAGACCCGCTGCGTGAAGTGCTACAGCACGGCGCCGATGGCGGACGTGGCGCGGCTGAACCCGGCGCGGCTGGCGCGCCTCGTCTGGACCAACGCGCGCACCGTCACGCTCATGCTGGCCGACGGCTCCGAGACCAGGTTCAATGTTTAGGGGGATGCGCTGCTTGGTACGGGTCATCGGTGAATTGTGTCACGAGTTTGTAATTAAGGCCTAGGACAGTCTCCACTGCGCTGCAGAGCGTACCTATAGTCCATTTTTGTACAACTTGGCAATCTTGTAAACACATCGCTGCCCGGCAAAAAAAGCGTCACAACATAAAAATGACTAATTTGATCTAATGAGAATTTTGATATTTTGTAAAAATTATGGGCGGTAAGTAAATTATTGAAAATTGATTTCCTTATTGTATGTATATACATATACATTTCACATAACTTATCATTTTCAATAGTAGTTTCGACATATAGTCGGAGATGATGGTTAATCGAAGGTACAGATTAGTCTATGATACGCGTGAATCGATGGTATTGGTTATCTATGGTTCGTGAAGATCGCGAGGTCTGTCAAGTTGTAATCTGTTGTGGAACGTCAAGCTGACAGTAGTGACAGCTTGGCGAGGTGACGTCATGCTCTGGGGTAAAGTGTCAAGATTTGGCACTTAGACAGAACGATTGCGGATATCGCGGGAATAGCATTGAGGGCTTGAAGGCTCGGGAAAATACCAAAACAGAGCTTGTATGTCAACTCGTCGGCATTTCATAACAGAAGGGCTGTTTGCGTGATTATCGTGACCTGCGAGAGACTCCTGATTCGTCATATATGTATTTTTAAGTAACTTTCAAGAAATGTGTAATAAGGGATGTAAAAACCTAATTTATCTAATATGAAGCTTTTTTGCCGGGCAGCGACATCTATTTATCACGATTACTCCGCACGTACCCGTGGGTGGTATTAATTTAATCCCACATCAAAATATATTAAGGCTATTGTTTTCAAAGAAATATTACAATAAATAATAGCAGAAATATTAATTATTTTTTAATTATATTTATATTTAAATTACTATATGAGTGTCTTGCAGGTTAAGAATGTTTTCACTAATGTAACGAGTCGTTTAAGTAGTTTCTCATAATATTTTCTTATAGGAACACTTATTATATTATGGGATATTCTATTGACTTATTATTACTATGGTAGGGGAGCCCAAGAGGGGATTTCTGGATTTACTGAAGCGCGGCAGATTAATATACAGGGGGATACCTTGTACCCGGTTAAGTACCACCACCAAATATGAGCCCCATATATATGGCCGCCCGTGAAGGATACAGGATCAGATTAGTAAAAAAAAATTGATCATCAGACATTCTCGAGCGCGTCAGATTAAGGTAGGGTGAGTTAATTACCTCCTAAAAAGTGTATATTCCACTAATCTGACAATTTGAGAGTGACGTAAAGAAAGGGGAGGGCAGCAAAGTTGTAAAAAAAAAACGTCATCTTGACATTCTCGAGCGTAGTTAATTTTTTTTTTATTTTGAAGGAAATAATTCAAGAATAACGAAAAATATATAATCTGACGATTTCCGCAAGCCGAAACAACAAAAAAATCGTCGATAAAGTTAAATGCGTGCAGCTGCGTGATGCCTATATTTCCTTCTCCGCGTTTCTATTCCTCTCTCACTCTTTCTCTATCTATTACTCTCTCACTCCGTCCCCACTCTAGTTTCTGCTGTCATGACGCCATCACCATATTCCAGCAAAAAATTTTTTGAAAGTGGGTTTTTTGGAATAACTTTTAAACGGCTTTATCGATCAACTTCAAAAACTAATCCGCCCTTGAGCTTGAAAAACCACGTCGATCGCCACCAAGTTGGTCAAAATCGGTTGATTCGTTCGAGAGATATCGTGAACGAAAGAAACCCGAAAAAGTATTTTTTCGGGATTACTCCGAAATTTTTGGTTCGATCAATTAAAACTTTTAAATTACTTATGAGGATGATAAAACTGCGTCGAATGCCGCTAACCGCGTGAAAATTGGTTGATCCATTCAAAAGTTATTGCGGTTTGAAAATTCCAAAAATAGTGTTCTATGAAACTTCTATCAGACTTTTGAGCTGGGAGAGCTCAAATGCATAGAAATATTATTTCTTTGAACTCCGCGAGCTCAAAATAAATGTCATAAGTACAATTTTAAGCGCCCAGGAATGGAATTAGCGGGAAATTGCAGGGATGGCCTTTAGGGTGAACCGTTTTTTTGTCAGATTAGGCGAATCCCTCTAGATAATCGTCAGATTATGAGAAAGTACGTTTAGAACATAAAGATGAACCATATATATCTTAATCTGACGCGCTTGAGTATGTCAAAATGGCGAATTTTTTTTGCATATTATGAGAATGGCCACGAGTTTGCGTCCCATCGAAATCGTCAGATTAGTGAATGAGAGCTTATTTTTGGTGCACTTAACACTCCCTTAGAAAATCTGACGCGCTCGATTAAATTTTTTTTTTTTTCATTTTCAACCCTTACATACAACCACCCCCACCATGCAAACGGTCAGATTAACATACGTACATTATTAAAAATACGTAGGGCATTGATGCTATCAATATCTGACGCGCTCGAGGATGTCCATGCATCAGTTTTTTTTTACATATTTAAAAATCTATAGCCGCTTCCCCCACCGATGAAAAGGTATATATCATATAACATTTTTTTCTTCTTATCATCTAAGCTTTGCAACCCAATAGGTCTCTGTGACGCTCGAGTAAATCCCCATTTAGCACCACGGGCTCCCCTACCACTATGGACGTCGGGTCCGCGCTAAAAATTATCAGAGCCTAATAAGCTATAAAACGCAAACAGAGCTACAATTCCGCGTTCACGACTGCGAGCGAAATTAAACCGTGATTTAATGATTTTAATGTTTAAAATACCATGTTAACATTTCTATTTTTACGATGGCTGGCGTTAGTCACTGTACGACCGCGTTCAGACAAAATTAAACGGTGATTTAATAATTTTAGTGTTTAAATTACCCTGTTGACATTTCTATTCTCGCGATGGCTGTGATTGGGACATTTTTTTTCCAAATTTTAGTATGACACCCGACGTCCATAGTAATAATAAGTCAATGGGATATTCGTAGATAGTCCTACTATCCGTAAGCAGAGCTCACCGGGCATCAGTGACCTATACCAGCCAAGATTATGTTGCACCTCACCATCAGCTATCAGGTGAGATTGTAGTCAAGCATTAACATTGCAAAATATCATGGGTTACAACTTGTAATGACCATTATATGTATGTATATCAAAAAAGTGTATATATCAAGTCCTTACCCATCATAGTGTGTTATGTTTGATGTCCGTACGTAGCCCAATGTGATTGTTTGTGCTATGGAAAAATTATGTAATAATAGTTACTTTACTTATTAACAAGATTTAATCACATGTTATTTTTGTTTTTTTATACTCCTGGAGTTTAATTGAGTCATTTTCAGCTTATATCAGTTTATTGTAGAATAATATGCTTTGTAATTTAGTCATCAAAAAGGTAATATGTCAGAAATTAAATCAAATTAAAATCCTTGTGTTATAAAAGCAAGAAATACCGATTTTGTTCTGGAGTATATTTTAATAATAAGCACAATATATAAAACTAAATTTAATGTTCCATTTATAAAATGTTCATCTACTAATAAAAAAAATCGTGACTAAAACATACGTATAAAAATAAAGTATTAGTGTGTCTGTGTATAATAAACGTTATTGTTCTGAGCATTTATGTAATATCGCTGTTTAATTAAATTATATAATAAATAAATTTAATTGTTTAATGTATTTGTTTTATTTCAATTCAATTAGAAATATTCTTATTTTAAGGGTCTGCGCACGTGATATTAACTCGACTAAGATTCAACTCGTAGGACAGCATTTTTTTTTATTGATTTAAGGCAGCAAACGAGCATGCAGCACCACCTTCCGCTGCCGCCCATGACAACTGTGACCGACTTAGAACAAGACTCATGGGGACTGGGATAGTTAGTCCGGTTAGGTGACGGTGTTAGAACATTAGTTGGTTAATTTGTAAGTATGAGGACTGGGACAGGGACTGTTAGTGAATGTTAGTCCTGTTAGTTATTGTTAGTAATAGTCCAGTTAGTAAATGTTAGTAAGAGTCTCGTTATAATTCGGTCACAGATGTGTTGCTACCCTTGAGGACTGAGATGGTCGCCTCTAAAAAGTGTAGCCGGCTCTGCAGCATTTAAATAAGAGCTTTATTTCTTGTTCCGTACGGTCGAATTTTTGACCAGATCAGAGTTTTGTATACAATGCTTCAATCGCGCGTGGATTAGTTCTTTCAAGTATTTACTTAATTTTCAACATTTGCTGAAAATTCAACTTTAAGTATCATGATATAAGGATCATATTTCAAGAGTTGCATCCGAGGCATTAGGAGTTGAGTTGATATAATGTGTGCAGACCTTAATTACACTATGCCCTATACCCTAGTTGGTAGTGACTGTGCCTGCGCAGCGTCCCGGGTACGACTCCCGGTACAGATATTTATGTAATAAATAAATGTATGTTCTTGGACGAAAGGTTATTACCAACTACGATTATTTATAAGATAAAACTGCTTGGACAAGAGTTTGATATTCTAGCCGTAAGTAGTAAGTGCAACCTGTAACTGTAAAAACGAAGCCCCTTGGGAGTTTCTTGCCGCTTCTTCCAAAACCACTCACGGAAGGGATTTATTGAAGCTATGTCATAGTTTGACTTTCGAAAAGTGTTTCTATATTTCATTCATTCACTCGTTCGTGTCATGGATGTTAGTGATGTATTATTAATTTGTACTGTCCATGCCATACGACACGGATCTTATTGCAAAATAAAACCCAGTGAGGTGTAATGTGAGGTATAAAAAATAAAACCCAGTTACTACGACACTTATAATCACATAAAATATAACATCGACATCACATTGAGACACAGACAGATAGACAATAAACATTGTGAATGAGTGAAGTTTTAGTGTTAAAACTTTTTCCTTAATCACATTAATAAAACTACAAAAATATTCGCATTTAGGTATATAATCGCGGAAAATATTAAATGAGGAATCAATTTAGCTCGAAATCGTAAATGGACATTGTTTACATTTAACATAACTGACAGTTTTTTGACATTAATTTGACAAAAAAATTAGCAATACAATTTCCAATGACAGTTTTTGACGTGACAACGTCTTATAATTCGGTGGCACGCATGAAAAAACATGACTCATGCGTTACCGTCGTTACCGTTGGTGAATTATTATACCAGCGCCATCTATGTATTGTGCAGTGAACAATTATTCATTAAGTTCGATTGGGTCCATTTACCGATGGAGGAAGGCTGGCTGAGCTGGTAGTTCACTCGCAGTACACTAGATGGCGTTGAGTAATGGGGCGCTATAATTCTGAATCACGATGTAGGATGTATGAGTATCCAGCATTCATTTTTAATAAATGACTTAACTTGTATTGAAAAAGTGTTCTTTTATTGTGCTTGCCTACTCATTCAAAGGAAATTATTTTCTTAAGACGTTGTCACGTTCAACTATCGTCAGTAAACCGACTTTACAGACAACCAATTTTTGACATTAATTTGACCAAAATTACGTCAGTGCACTCAATCTATATCTATATAATATATAAAAGGAGAAACTGACTGACTGACTGACTGACTGACCTATCAACGCAGGGCCTAACTATAAGGGTTAGAAACTTGAAATTTTGCACGGGGGTTCCTTTTATAACGTATGGGAGCACTAAGAAAGGAATTTTGAAAATTCACCCCCTAAGGGGGTAAAACGGGGGTGCAAAGTTAGTATGAAACTTTGCCGTTTTTGAGGGTATTTGAATGAAAATTCAGTATTAAGGTATTTCATTGAAAGTTATGAAACATATTTAAAATTTTTTTTCGAAAATCATCCCTTAAGGAGGTAAAAGGGGGGCGCAAACTTAGTACGAAACTTCTCTGATTTTATCAACTGTTATATATTTAGGGATTTTTGGCGGGCGAAGCCGCGGGTATAGGCTTGTTAAAAATAAATTGTAACGAAGGAATTTTATACCTCTACTAAAACAACAGTGAGCATCAGGTTCAGCTGGAAGTGGTGACATGAGGCGCGGAGTGGAGAAGGGAAATATGAATAGGAGGGAGTCTTCCAAAGGATACTATATTATATTTTAATTAATAAAATTAGTATATATGACTTGATTTGTGTTCCCTTCATACTCCAATTAATAATTCTGCAACCTGAACACAATCTACGTCAAGAATCACAAAATACAACACAACACTGAAATACAATACAATATAACACTGGCAAGTAAAATACATGCCGCTATACAGATACATATAAGATATAAGATACAGCAAATGTTATTAATAGTTATACAGTTAACAAATGAAAGCAGTTTATAAGTGTTTAGCTCACATGCGTGTGTCTTTCAAACAAAATTACAGTTTATGAGAAAATTTGTGTTATAATATAAAAGTTAGCTTAATTTCTAGGATCTTAAAAGTAAATAGAAATTCGGATTTATAACACCCATTAGACCTAGATATATGTCACTTGAGACTTTATGATAAAACTAAATGCTTCCAGGTTTTATAAACTTAAAATGACGTATAAATTTTAGAATTCTTAATCAAAAGTGGCAATTATCACATACATGGAATACTGGCTATAATAGTGTAACTATACGCACTAACGATTATAACCATATCTTACAGTAGTGTAGTCTACATACAATATACGTTGAAAAGAAAGAAAATAAAATAACATTAAAAAATATCTTCCATACAACCTTTGGGTGAGGGGTATTAAAACATACTTGATGCATTTACGTTTAATACGGTTTACAGGCATTATTGCGCTCATAGCCCGGCGGCTTACGTTGCTTGATCTTAAGTGATCGACAAAGTTAAGCAACAGCGGGCGCAGTTGGTAGTTGGATGGGTGACCGCTAGAGGCAAAGTTTCTTGAGCGCTTCCATGCTTCAGAGGGCACGTAAAGCTGTCGGTCCCAGTTGTTACCATTTGGTAGCAGTCGTTAAGCCTTGTCGAATGCCTTCGGAAAGCTCCGATTCAGAAAAACTAGCCAATCATGTAACTTTAAGGATATAATAATGATAGGAAACCCAAAATTGTACTTAAATTTATAATTAACCATTCCACTGAAGACACGGCATGAAAATCTTCAAGTCTTTTCTTCTCATCACTTATCCTACATTCAAACATCTAAACATACATTGAAAATATATAATTGTGCATGCCTACGAACACTTATTGTCCGATAGTATAATTAATATGCGGACATTGCGGGCAAACTGACATAAAATGACTTTAAGATGCGCAGAGATTTTTACCTCGTCTATAAAGAATTTTAGAAGAGTCAGAACCAACAGTAAAAAGGACAATCGATAGTGTATCATGAAAGATTATATGGAAAGATTTAAAATCATATTGAATTTTAATTCTGAGTCAAATTATGTTATATTTGGATGCCGTGTTCCGTTCATAGTTTTATTCTATTACTAATCTTTATTTCGATAGCTGACGTCGTCGACAAATTCATCATCAGAATCAGATTCAACGTCCTCGTGTATATTTTTCATAATGTTATAAAGGTTGTCCTTTTCTTCCTCTTCGTCAGATGACGTAAGTAAAGAATCAACATCGTACACAATCCACTTTCTGATTCCCCCATCTTTGGTCAAAGTGAGCCAATTCTTCTGCATTATTTTGTTGAATTTCACTAGGATGTATTGTCCTTTGTTGGAATGAGTCGCCTTATTTCTATCAATCACTCCGTACAAATCGATGTCGAAGCCATAATGCGTGTCATTCAATGTCGTAGTAAACGTTAAAGCCTTGTCTTGTATATTTAAATCGTACTTTTCAACACCAATCAATAGAATCTTTATCATCACAGTCTCCTTTGTTTGGCTCCAGTTCAACTTCGGCTTCCTCAATTGAGCTTCATCAATAAGCATTAATTCGGATGACTTTTTTAAAGTCTCATTTGCTGAATGACTAGTCTCAGGTGATGAAAGATCATCAGAGTCTAATTCTTTTGAAGAATCAGGACTTATCTTCACGCGTTGGAATTGACGCGAACACTCTTCGATGTTTTTAGACAGAGATTCTATATCAATTTCTTCTATTACTTCAGTCTCATTGCTTTCTGTCGCCAGTAATTCGGGTTTGGTATCCAGTCTAGAATGCATCATTGGCTTGAACATTTCAGCCATATCGTCTGTCATGTTGATGTTCCATTTGTCCGAATCATCTGAATCCTCGTCTGTACCAATCAATGGAACAGATCTTATTGGCTGTGAAAACAAAAGGTTAGGGGCTGCTTTCGTACTGTCACAGTGCGTGGAATTCTTCGATACTTTTTCCCAAGAATCATCATCATCTTCTTCGTCATCGCGCTTTACTTCTTGTTCATTTTTTAAATTAAGATTAAAATATTTCAATTCATCTTCAACTTCTGAAGCCAAGTTAAGATCTATCATTGCTAAATTAAGTATAACATCTTCATTGTCATTTGTATCTACTACAACCACGCCATATTTGTGACCTCCAGTAAACCGTGCAGTCTCTTTTGTGAAATATATTATATACAGCTGCTTCCTGGTACCACAATTAGTCTCGGTACATTTATCAAATAGCCAATTAGTAGCGAAATCGGTCCACTCATCTCCTGGAGGTTTGATGCCTACTAACCGACATTCAATCGCTTGGAATGGTAACTGTGTTATTAGCGTATCTGGTATCGGCATACATTTATCTCTGTTGAGATACCTCCATTCACCTTGATCGACGAAGAAGCACTTTACTTGATTATCTACAATTTTGTCTATCCTTGCTCTTTCATACAAACCATCATCGGGGTACTCCGCCAGTACTATATCGTCTTTTACAAGCTCTTCTATTTTTGTAGTGTTGCCTGATACGTATTTTTGAATGTCTGTGATTAAAATCTTCATGCAATCATCAAATTTAGTAAGACGCACAAACACCGTAGCAGGATTTTCGACACATCCGAATCCTACCATGGACATATCCTCCTCTAAATGAGCCCAAGTTATTTTCGGTTTCACTTTTATTGATGGAAGAATTTCATTTGCCTTATTTTTTGTGGGTATTCTTTCCAATCCAGCTCTGTTGCAAAGTTCTTCTATCTTTGTTATATGGTCAGGATTAACTTCAGCATGTTTCTCTAACAACTCGCGTTTAACATTGTACATGACAACAGATTCATTTAAGGCCTTCAGATCTTGGCAAGTTTCAAGGGTGTCTATAAATATGCAATTAGCAACAGTTAGAACGATTTTTCCTTTCATACACATACCTTTTTTCAGATCATTGGTGATTCTCCTTACATGATCTCTTGCGAGCTCTGAGAAGACAATGTCTTTATCTCGAGGTTGTATATTCGCAAGTCTTATATGAACAACATACGTATCCAAATCTTTTAAATCGTCTGGTAGGTAAAACAGATTCGTATCTGATGTCACTTCAATAATTTCTTCGTCAAGTAAATTGACTAAAACGTTTTTGGGATTTCCTCTTGCATATGTGTCGATGATTTTAATGATCTGACACCGGGAAAATAAATTATTTGTCAAAGCAACAGCGCACACGTCGCCGAGTTTTGGAATACCAAAAAGAATCCTGTTTTTGCTATTTGAATAATAAGTCCCCATTTTTAACGATATGCTACTGGATGTGGTTGGATACTTTGTGTGCGTACCACTATCGTAATTCGCAATCAATCTGGCTGAATACATGGTAGCACTTTGGTAATGCAGAATTTTAAAAGTTATTGTGCCAGATTTAGGCATCCATTCTTTAGGCTTGTCGTAATCTTTAAAAATCGAATGTCGACTTTTGCAATTATATAAATCTGGGCAAACTCCCAAACTCATCAAAGTATTACAGAGAGGTGCCCGGTTTTCTGCTTTCCTCTCATCCTTTTCGGCTAAAACAGTTGTACAAATACCATCTAGGTAATCAGGAACATTATTAGTGCAACGTTTGACAAAATTAATTATCTTAGGAAATTGTTCAACATTGTTTTCTTCCAATAAAATCAATATTTTAATTTTCTGGTTGTCTGATTTGAAGATCGACGGATAACTTTCATTTAGCACTGAGAAACGTCTACAGAACGTCGAATACAAAGACGGCATTGAGTATTGGACCAAGTAATTTGCATTGACAATGTTCATATGATACAAATTACTGTCGCGACATACTAGGATGGCAGCCATTAAGGGTTCTCTAAATTCTTTCCATAGTGAGCTTAAATTGTACAACATTTCGACCGTCATTATGCTGTTGCAAGCAAATACGAAATATTTAGGTAATGTTAACACTTCGCTGAGATAGTCCACTTCTTCATCTGAATCACATACTACAACCGTTTTCTTGGAGGGATCGATCCCTTCTAGAAACTCGATAAGGTGATTCAGTTTATTTTTCTTCTTCACATAACTCACTGTCATGTTCGCCTTCGCGTACAATACGCATTCTTGAAATGCACCAATGCAGACCACCGTATCAGGCGCTTTCTTAGCAAAGGGTTCCATAAAATCACACCAAATCCTGGACGCAACAATGTATTGTACTAAGAGTTCTTTATTCACGCGCAATTTGAGCATCTCCTTTATTTGGTATAAGCAGAATTTAATTTCTTTCGAATAAACTTCGGACAAACGCTCGCAATCGTCTAAAACGAAAGTGGAAAGACGTTGCAAGTCTAATCCGAACTCTGGCATTTGTAATAAACGCACTAGCGAAGGTGCGGTGCATACCAATAAGTCACATCCATTGAGCAGAGAAGTTGCAATGGCCAACTCATCGTGGCCGTAATAACAAGAAACCACTCTTTCTTTGCAACCTACCAACATTTTTGCGATGTTCTCAACTGCAGACACTGATTGAGATGTTGCACAAACTATGATGCAGAAGGGACCTACGCTGTCAGAGAATGAGTCACTTTCATTACAGTCAGTTAATAAACGGCAAACTGCTGGCAGATATCCCATCGTCTTACCACTAGAAGCAGATCCCACCATAAAAACACTGTAACCCCTAAGAATTGCATTCCAGGAGATTGACTGCATCATCATAGGACGAACGACGCCAAAGTTCTTTAGAACTAAACGAATGTGACTCGTAAAATTTATATCCCTATAGCTGCATGTGGGTACGAAGCGTTTATTCATTTTGGAATGCACCATCATAACAGGAGTAACAAGATTGTCTACAAACACAGAATTATTAAGGTCAAAATTTTGAAAAGGATTTGCTTTTATTCCAATTTCTGTATGGTGTTCTACATACACTGTTCTGTCATTTTTATGAGCAGATGTAAGATGCATTCTATTTGCAATAGCCAACTCATCAGATATTTCTGAAATATCATCGTCAGAATCTACCTCGACATTTTGTTTTATAAAATTCTTAGGTGGACTATTTTCATCTACGTTAGAAGAGTCTTTGTTGGTTGTGTCAGAAGTATTAGAAGTACATCTCTTGTTTCTTGCCAACTGCTTATGCAATTTCAGCCTTTTCTCCCATACAGGCGAACTCGATGAAGATGTGTCTTTGTTCTCAGTTCTTTGCTTCTTTATCTCACTTGCTAGCATTTTTACATTTTCTGATTCATCTTTGTTTTCATTGCTGCAACTTGGTATATTTTTTATATCGTCTCCTATTCTGACACCATTGTCTTCAATTTTGCGTTCATGTTCGCGTTTTGGAATAGCTTCCGCGCCTTGACCATCGCTGGTTAATACTTCTTCGCCACACACATATACTGGGGGGACCCTGTTTAATG
This sequence comes from Ochlodes sylvanus, assembly GCA_905404295.2. Classification (NCBI taxonomy): domain Eukaryota; kingdom Metazoa; phylum Arthropoda; class Insecta; order Lepidoptera; family Hesperiidae; genus Ochlodes; species Ochlodes sylvanus. The sequence goes on along the minus strand of FR990151.1, from coordinate 4,034,766 downwards.
AATTTATATCGATTCCTGGTGGCCCAAACAAAGTTTTAGCCCTCGCGCTGAGCGTAGTAGTGTGCTTCTTTACCTTTCTCTTGACTTTACCTGAAACACGATTCATAAGAATCATTACATGCATACAAATTCGAATAACATTTACAAAACAGTATGTTATTTAAATTTCGCACCGAAATGGGATTTATTCGATATAAAATCTATATATTATAATAACTTGATAATAAATTCTGCAATAATTAACAAAAGAGGCTTTATGCACCACTTTTCAACTGTTCTGAGATTTATTTGCTAGATTTGCTATGAATATTCGATTACTATTTGGTATTCGGCCTATTCGACTTTTATGATATACATACATACATATTATGTACGGCCGAATATCGAAATCTGCTTCGGTCGAATACCTAATACATCATCATCAGTAATATAAATAGGTTGGGGAAAAAGAAATCACTTATTTTTTCAGTAAATGGCTCTAGTGATCGATATCTCGTAAAGTATCGATCAAACAATTTCAAATTTATGCTCGTTGTCATGGTGACATTTCACTGTAAATAAATTCATTTGTTTGGTCCATTTAGTTGAGTTACAGGGTGTTAAAATGGAAGTCAACAGAGAGAAATTCGGTACATTTCACAGTTTTCAAAATCGATTACTAGAGTTTTTCGCCAATAAGGACCAAGACTTCTATGAGAGAGGCATTATGAAGGTACATTACATATGTGAAGGCTGGGGTGCTAGGGCATTAAGTACATTACAACAAACGCTGAAACAATTACATTCATAAAGTCTTGGCGCCACACGACAGCCAAATACTTTTACCTAATATCCGGAAATTCGGCCAGAAACCTTGCCGAATACTCGGTAATCGGCAAGTGTATGGCCGAATATACTATTTGGTGCAAGTCAAGTTTGCATAAATTGCCACATATTATTATTATTTATTTAGTGGGTAAAGGTTAAATTCCCTAACGCCATTGCAACAAAAGTAGTATATTCTTGGATGGTTCCACATTCCTAATTAGTTGAGGCAAGACTTCCGTAGTGTGCTATAGCCATGCAATCGCTGAGGATGTGGATGGATGTCTCCTTTGCTTCACTATAGAATCTACATGCTGCGATCTATCGTGCATACGTGTTTGTTGAGCCTACAACGTCCAGTGAGCAACCTAGCTAGGAATATTAACTCATATTGGTTTCCCATCTCATGGAAAACAAATTAAGAATTGACTATGAAACATCAATAAAAAAACCAATAGACGAAGTACTAACCTTTTGTAGCCGTTTCTCCCAGAGGTAATTCCTGGTCCAAATTGACCATATTATTCGGATCATTTAGTACCTTTATTTCGTCAATCATCTTAGTTCTGCAATCTAGCAATGCATCTAAGGCGCCCGAAGACTTTTTACCTCCATCTTTACACTTCCTTATAGCAGTTTGAATCATATCACTGTGTTTGGACCCAGTCAACTTAAATGTATTCATCAAATTCTTTACCTTGGATTCACCAACTGTTTTTGAAACATATACTGCACTTACATTATGTCCCTCTGTAACTCTTCTGGAAATTCGAGATTCATCTCGATTTGCATTTCTCGAAGGATATGCAAGTCTTTTTTGGGGCAATTTCAAACATTCCTCTTTATTTTTATATTCATTCAATGATTCTTGAGATTCTGATGTTGGAACGCTTGCCTCTAGTTTCGAACCTTTTTTCGCTTTTTTAGCAGAAATTCGATTATTATTAGAGGTGTTAAGCTTATTTTTATCGTTTTCCTTCAAAGATGCCTCAATTTGTGCTTTGATCAACGGTTCTTGAACAGGTTTTGAGTGTGATTTATTATTTTTATTTCTTTTTTTATTGTTCCGAACTGAAGATTTGTGAACAATATCATCAGCATTTTTATTCAGCACATTTTGGTCTTGTGACGAAGTAGAAAGTTCAGCATCATTTATTTTAACTAACTGTTTTGGACTATCATGTTCTGGAATATCGTGTTCTGGAATATCGTGTTCTGGAATATCGTGTTCTAGAATATCATGTTCTGGAATATCATGTTCGGATCCAGAAATAGAAGAATGACTTGAGGATGAAAAAGTGTCATTAGTCTGATTTACTGGTTTCTTAACTTCTACTTCTGTTGCCACATTCATTGCATTATCCATTGATTCATTCAAAAGTCTATTCACCAGTTTATCTTGTTTCGAACCTCTTATTTCTGCAGTTTTACTCAAAACCTTCTTCAATATGTGTGCTTTATGTGTGTCAGTTTTGGAAGATATCTTCTTAGAATTAGAGGAGGCAATCTTTTCTAGATAAATTTTAGTGTCTTCAAACACTTGTGCAGGTTCATTATGTGCAGTATCTGAATCTTTTGAATCTGCCTTAGTTTTAAAGGAATGTAGGAGCTCAAGTTTCTTCTTGACTGGATTTGATTTTAATTTCTCTTTACCTTTCCTTGTACTGGCTCTCCCAAGTGATGGTTCATCAACACCTTTACATAATTCCAAATCTTTATTCTTACTTTCAAGAATTGTTTTCATAGTTTTATTATGTTTATCAAGGTTCGTTTTTGTAAGAGCTTCCTCAAGTTCATGCGAAACTCTAACAACTGACGTATTTTTATTCATAGGCTTTTCCCACCGTTTCTTTGGCACATTTTTGTTTAAGAAATATCTTTCAAGCTCTGTGAGAACTTCTTGGGTTTCTACATTATTAAGTTTTGTATTTATTTTGCCTTCACTAAGATATTGATGAAACAGACAAGTGTCATAAGTAGCGAATCCACTTGTGCGTAGTATTTGAGACAAAGATTTTATCTTGCCATTATTCTTCTTGATGAGCAAATCCCCAAATTTGTGGATATTGTCGTCAAAAATAGAAGATCTGTAACAAAAAGAAACCTCATGAATTAAAGTTTCAATCAATACAACATGTGTATTGGATGAGTAAAAATACAGGCCTTTAATGATTTGTGTGTTACCAAAGGATTATGTTTAAAACATGCAAATAAAAAAATTAAATCAACCATAAATCATCAGCATCACACAGATCTTCATAAAATCCTCGAGTCAAAAGTGATCAATCAGTTTCTGCAATTGTTTTGAATTGCATGTTACTTGTTGAATTTAATGTCCGCCGTCTTTATAAGTCCGCCATACTGTATTTAGAGTGTCGTCACATTATTTTTCGAGTTATTCTCAGCAAGCTCTTTTATGAGATACCAATATTATAGAAGTGTGTTAAAAATAACTATTCTGCCATCTTGTATGCTCCGCCATGTTGAATTTAGAATGACGTTACTCAGGCTAACACAGCTAATCATGAATTGTCATGAAAACTTTACCAACAAGACTTTAAAACAAAATTAAGCATCCACAACAGCTAAGTACATGAATAAGATTTTCCTCAACCTGAAGTCTAGAGAACCATACTACTCCAATGTGGATTGATGGCGGAGTTGTAGCTCAAAGTATCAAAGTTTTATGGCCCCATTACCCTCCATAAATATATAATAATAAAAGGTGGTGAGGGGAGTGGTAGATGTATAGATAATCACTAATAATTAGTGACCCGCCCTCACTTCGCTTCAGGAAACTTATACCTTGCGTTTGCAAAGATTTAGTTACATATTCTTTATATGACAATATCTTTATAAATTATAGTCCTTGTGTTATTCTGATGTGTATGCTATTGTCACAGCCGTGGGTAGGGGATGGGAAGAAATAAGGCCGGCTTCAATAGATGATGTTTTATTTTCACTGTAAAAAGGTAACACACGTGACACGGTACTATACATTTTACTGTACACTTTACTTCCCTTCACACTTCACTTCACACTCGCGACACTGTACTGTGAAACGGCACTTCACTATTCCTATTTCTTCTTCCCACTGGCGCGCTTCCCGACTCGCTACCAAGACTCGACTGACTCTGCCTTGGCCGGAATCGCCTTATATACCACCAATTTCAATCATTCCAAATTCAAAAGTAATTTTTTAATTTATCATCGAAAACATTTTAGACATTCTATTTTCGAATTTTCTTTTTCTTTTATTTTATTTTATTTTTAATTTACGCGACACTATATTATTGTAAAGTTACATCAAAATCCATTCAGTAGTTTTTGCATGAAGGAGTAACAAACAGACATCCATACGTCCTCACAAACTTTCGCATTTATAGTATTATATGTAGTAAGATAATTTAATATTAAAATATTGAAATTAATGAAATAATTTATTTTGTTTATTTAACATCGTGATAAAGTCTTCTTGTCTATAATGGTAGGTTAAGGTGTCAAATTGAACCATAAAAAAATGGACCACAACATGCACAATGTAATGTGTCTTCACTCTAATGCAATTTATATCATGGCTTTCAAGCATTTCCGACAATGGGTTAACGGAGTGAATATGTTTGTGGTTTTATTAAAAATTAAGTTAGATTTTTATGGGAAAAGGGGATTTTTCGATAACTGTACACACATTATTATGGAATTACATGTGCTGGTATAGACTTTGTTGACCCCATGCTTTGTATGTTTTGCTACTATTGTGTATTTATTTATTTGTGACAACATGTGATTTTTTTTTAAATTTATTAAAGGGAATTTGTCGCTGGGCGACCACATCATCCCGTACAGAAAAAAACAAAATTAATTACTACAACATAATAAGATAACAATACAACATAACAAAACACAATTCTAAATTTTCGCAAGGCCCAAAGCAGTCAACCTACACAGCATCTTGGCCTCTTCGGACATGGGAGATGCCAAAATGCTGTTTAATAGGCCAACATGCATTGTCCGTACGAAATGTAGGGATCTAAGCGATTCCGTCCGCACACACTCCGACAAATGTGTAGAACATCTTCTACTCTGCTACATGCTGTGCAATTAGGAGATGGAGCTTTCCTCATCAAAAATGCAAATTTATTTGAAACATATGGTTGAATTGCTTGAGAGCCACAACACAGATTTCATTTTTGAGTAAGGATACATTGTGGTCCATTTTATCACTCAAACCAACTCAATAAGCAATTTCGACACACAGTAAACTAAAAGTAATTATTGCATTACAAATAAGTAAATATAAAAATCGCAATTGCTAAATCGCAATGACTTCAAAATATTTATTCGCTGTACAAGCACTGTCACTTAACTGGGCTATTAGGTCGTCAATAACATTATTTCCTTACAAAGGCATAATTATTTTTGTGTTGTGCAATCCATAAATAAAACTATGCATTTTGAAATTTTTACTAATTACCTACAGTTTAAACGGGAAAAGGATAGAAAATTGTTGAACACATAATATAATTTTAATTTAATTAATATTACACTTTGAATGAAATTAAAAAAAAAAGTAAAGAATGGGTGGCAGCGCAAGGGTGGAGCTGGTCGTTTGCTACCAGTAATTTATTTATTTATTTATTTCGGTAATCCAACAGCGTATACATAGCTTATTTTATTAGAGTACAATAATAACATTAGTATAAGGCCAAAACCGTAATGCCATAAGAAAAGAAAAATATGAGTTTTTTGTATTGAATTACGAGCTAACTCGCTGCGAGCGCAATGTACGTAATTATCGATTTTTTAACCCAACTCACCTACGATCTAAATGCACGGGAGAAAATAATATTTCTTCCTCGTCGGCCAAGTATTTTCGTATGAGAGCTGCAGCAGCCGGCAGCCAGTCCTTGCATTTCTGGACGGAGAGCTCTTCATCTTCCAAGTCGATAGTAATCTCCAACGGCAGTATGCCGTATATGCCGATCTGTTCAAATTTGATTCCATGCTCATCGGTCGCAACAACGGCAGGCCCTTGTACTTCCACCCAAATTAAATGGGGATTGAGCAAGTGAAGAACCTCAACTTTGTAACAATCAGGCGGCATACTGTGCCGCGGTAGTTTTGTCAACCAATCCAGGGTGTATTGTTTTCAACATCCGCCCTAAGAACATTTATTTGCAACGAACCGGCAATGAACCCGGTAGATACAAGAAATGAATGAATGTGATGAAAAATTACAAATTTGACAGATATCACAGAAAAAATAGACAATCGATAGCTGTCATGACTTTTTTAACAAACGCAAGGCAAACACAGAAAAATAATTCACGAAGCCTAATGAAGGAATTGAGAACTAATTTTATTTTAAGGAGTGGTCTAGACTAGACTTGTATTTGTAGATAAATTTATTATGAAAAAAATCACAAATTCCACTCTGGCTCTTACGCGAGTATGACACAATAAGCATCTAGTTCGACCCGCTTGCCTTTAATTAACCAGATTTCAGATTTTATTCAAGATGAAAACACAAAATGTTAAGATCACCACGGACGGACAGCGAAGGACGCACGTTACTTATAACTGTGTATATCAATTTGGGTGCCGGGACTTGATTGGTTCATATTGAAAGGTGCACCAAAATCAATAAAATTGTGAGATGGAATCGCGTTTGATAGAGACAAGCGGAGCCGCCCAACCTATACTTACATAGTTATTTACTGTTAAATAGAACATTCTAGAATACACATTCTAGTTAGCGCAATTGAAAATCGACACTCTTCTTAATGCTGCAGAGAATATAATCGCTTAGAGGCATATCGTTACTAAGTTGTGTCATTTTAGTAACTACCTACGTTGTATCATTTTAGTCGCCATCGTGTTGCTTCAAACTGTCGAAAATATGAAATGTCCAATTCCAATGTATGTAAATCAAAATATTAGGGTATTAATATCTTAATTAAAATGACAGTGGTACTTATTTATTTACGGATCAGTTGGTGTCTTGGGCACGTGGCAGCGGCCCAGCATTGGTGTCCGACCTACGAGTGGTCTCTTGCCGTGAATCTAAATATTATGTACCTATTTTTAAAGCTGGCAAATTATTAAGAATTTATTCTCATCATCATTATCATCGCAACCAGGGCTTTGTAACGATACGAAATTCACACAATAAGTATTGTTAAGTAACGTTATTTTCATAGTGTTAAAATTTTAACGGTAAACACAGGTAACGTAACTTTGGTAACGTTAAAAATTAACGTTTAAAGTATCGGTAATTTTATCGCTACTTAATGCGCTGTTGGGTCTGAAGAAAGAAACCGTTCAAGTATTACTGTATTACGTAAGCAGATTTTTGGCAATCTTTAACCCCCTCGTCCTCCTCGTCAGCAAAAGTAAGCAAATCTTTTACCCCTCCCCCCAGGCTTACGTAAACATTGGTGTCGTTACCGTTTACCGTTAAATCATCGATAACGTTAACTTAGTTTAACGGTAAAAGTATCGTTACCATGCTTAACGTTACCTTTGTTTTTAATGTTACCATCGAATGATGAAATGAACGATACCACATTTTTAACGTTATTTAGAGCCCTGGTACTAAGTACCTTGGTGGGCGGTCCCTCCAGGCGAGGTCGCATCCGATGAAGGCTTAGAGGCCACAGGGCCAAAGTCATCCCCAAGGCGGTGTTTAGTGGATAAGAGTCCCACATAACTAGTACAGACGGCTAACACAGCCGCCGCCGTAATGTTGGTATGCTATGAGCATTCACCGCCTCCCTCCCGAGAGGTGTCTTTTTCTTGGACAGAAAAAAACCCCGGGCGGACACTAGACTCGAGACTCTAGAGTATTATAGATCATTTCGATAGAAACGACAAAACAATAAAGCATTTTAATCTTTATTTGGGATCCCAGTTTAATAATTCTATGCTCCCATGGATAATTAAATATTACTATTATAGGCAAGTGTTTTAAGTTTAAGTATACTAAAGTACTCTATGACAGAACTCAATAATCTTATAGGATGACAAAGACAAAATTAAATTAAATTGACAATGTCAAATGAATTGTGATTGTGATGTGATGTGATGTGACGTTTTAATTTGTCAAGACGAATAAGAGTTCGTGGCGTACTGACAAGAATCGGCGTTTTCGATGCAATAAATAAAACATTTTTACATCTAAAGTTTATGTTAGGTTTATCAAAAAGGACAGGGTGAATTTACAGTAAGTATTAGATGTCGAGATATATATAAATCGTGATTTTCAGTACTTACATTGCAGATTAATGTTATGACCAAATTTGCAATTTGGTGATCATCGCATTTTGTAGCTAATCTCTTTCCTATAATGTAATTTGTTAAATCGATGTTTGAGTCGATGCGTTTGCTTCTAAATTTGTCTGTTTCATTTGACCAGACCAATTGTAACTATAAATTTACTACACTTGTAGCTTTTGGGGTATGTAATAACTCATCACACAATTGAATTTAACATGCCCATTGAGATTATGCCAATTGAATATAATTAGTGTCCATTACTTAGCTCGTATATTAGTGTAGGGGTTAGTGTAATCGAAATAATATATATGTAAAGGGTTGGCAAATTTTCTGCAAGGATCGCTATTTTAATTAGCATAATATATGTTTATAGTTATTTTTTTTACATTACTGTGTTTGTGGTATGAGAAATGCCTTCAAAAAAGTGCATTTCTTATAAATAACAAATCACTGCTGATGCAATATTCATAAGTCCATAACTACCAATTAATAAAATGCACGGTGGAAAATGATGAGTATAAATTTCGGTTCTCGGTCTGGGTTTGTGTGTTGTGTGTTGTCCATGGCGTCCAAAACACAGGGAATCCTAGTATGGAGTTATGAGTGTGTAGTATTTGTACGGGATGATGTGGTCGCCCAGCGACAAATTCCCTTCAATAAATAAAAAAAAAAATTAACAGTATGAAAAACTTCTCTATAAATCTGAATAAAAAAAAACTAAATTTTACCAATAAATAAAGTGATTCACTAGTAAAGATTGATTAGTTCATTTGATGTATTGATTATACTAATCTATTATCTATATACTATCATCTATTATTATCTATATTCGTGTACATGAACTATTAAATAAATAATTAATAAATAATACAAATCTGTCATGTTTATGTACGAATTATAACTAAGATATAACCTGATACGCTAAGTATTGTCTTGTTTTTTTTAATAAATATTGATGATAACATGAGTTAGTAGTCTTTTTTATGCATTTAAGATAGCAAATGTGTTATGAATAAGTCAGTAAAAAGAGTTAATGTTATCTATTGTGTGACATGATAAAAATGCGGTAACATTTTTAACAATGGTTCTCAATTTACACAGTCACGTTAATATCAATTGTTATGGTTTTATCAAGCGTTAATAGAAAATATACAAGCGTATATTAATTGTTAGTGATATATATTTATTACTTTTCAAGTAGCATGGCAAAACCTGTTACATACTGTTACTAATTAATTTAAAGATACAATAATATTTATTACGATTAACAATCAAATTTATAATTATGCTATTAAAAAAAATAGTCTAATTTAAATAAATAGTTAATTTATTTGCTAGTTTCAAGATTTTAAATGGATGATCACTAGACATAAATTTCCAAAAATTCTAGCTAGCTCACTAGCACAGCCAATCAAAAATATTATATTCGACAATTAGTATCTAAATAAACGCTAACATACTCATACTCCCGCATTAGGATTCCATTTTACGCATTTGTTTTAAAAATATTAGCATTCTTCACCCCTTCTCTATATAAACTATAAGTGCGCCAAATTTCATACTCCTCCGTCCGCTCAATTTTCGTAAAAAGGGGTATTAAGTTTTTGCTTCATGTATTAATATAATGCTTGTGATATAATTTTATTGATTAGTGTAATCAACTAGACTAATAAATTGACAACTCTTATGTTAGTAAGAAGGGTGGTTTATAACATTTTTTAATATATTTTTAACGAACATACTTTCAGAAAAGATGGGTGTGGCTGTAAGTCGATACTCGGAACTCTCTAGTAATGAACTGCTGGCAAGATTTTGTTCAGCAGAACCCATTTGCCCTAACGACCCCTTCTGGAACCAAGTCTTGGCTTTTAATATCACCTTACCGAGTAATGTGTGAGTACATATTTATTTAAGCTTTATCTATACCAGTCTTTCGCAAAGTTATCTATACGTATAAATATAGCAAGTTTTCTCGAGCGCTTATACTTTTTACGCAAGCAAACCATTTTTATTTTTTTCTGTCTATCTTTCTGTTTAACTTTTTATCCCGGAATTCCCACGGGATTGGGATTTATGCGGGTAAAATTCCCACGTGAACCAAATACAAAGCTAGTCTGCTGGTTCGGTCACACAAATAACCATCGAACGTGCTTCCAATTCCATGATGATCATAATATTTTATTCCAGAAACGAACAACTAACATTCGATTCAGCCGTAGAGTCATATCTGCAGACGTTTCTTCAAAATAACCCACAGACTGGCAACCTGGGGTCCCTCGTGCAAGTGTTCGTAACCAGAGCGACGGAGTTGCTTTCTGCGCCGGATAGTGATAAGTGAGTGAAGTGTTGAAAAAACTTGCCAAGGGTGAGTCGGACTCTGTGTGGGGTACCACCGAGCGATACTAACTCTAGTTAAAGAGCATTAAAGATTTATCTCTCATTAAAATAATAAAATATTATAAACTCCTTGTGCGGTGCTTCTTCGATATCTCTGTTCTGTGTCAACAGATCGCATCTCATCGATAGCTTTGGAATAGTGCTATACTTATTTTTATAATTAATCCTTATCAAAATAAGTATGAATTTGAATATCCAAATTAGGCAATGGTTAACATGCCAGATCGCTGTTCCGAGGGTCCTGGCTTCAATTCCCAGCGAGGCGGAAATTTGAATGATGAGTTTAAATTTCCGTTCTTGGTCTGCGTGTGTGTTCTTGTCTTGTGTGTTGTCCATGGCACCCACGACACAGGGTATCCTAGTGTGTGGCTATGAGGGTGTAACATTATTTTTTAAGTCTTGAGAAGTTCACTTAAATATACATTGTGCACAGTTAATTTTATTTCTTGTTACGTACATACATATATGTAAGTATATCTAATATTAAATTAATTTCCCCCAGTGTAATGCTAGCATGGCAGACGTTCAACGCAGTGTTTGTGATCCGGTCGGTGGTGAAGTATCTGGTGGAAATGGTCCCGGACTACGAGCTGTGCAGACATTTGGATGTTCAGGCAACGAGATCGCCCAACGGACCAATAGAAAGAGAAGAAAATGATGTAAGGATTACTCTTTATGTATAATGAGCATTCTTATGACGAGAAGTCATTGTAATGAAATGTTATTAATTCTAATTTGGTTGTTGCAAACGGTTTTCGAAAGTCAAACTATGCCATCGCTTCAACAAATGCCTACCGTGAGTGGTTTTGTATGAAGAACCGGTAAGAAACTCCCAAGGAGATTTTTCGGACTCACAATTGTAGATAGCAATTATTAAAACTTAGGGCATTTTTGAAATGTTGCATATTGCTGTAGTTCCAATGACAATGCAGGATTGGCTCCGTACAAGGGAACACTTCAATGGTTAACTGCACAATGATTAAATTTATTGCTTTGGATTTTTGATTCACTTAGTATTATAAAATATTTCTTTAGCTCTTCAAACTACAATATTTATTTATTTTCAACTCTTGATTCCAGGATCCACGGGAGCAAACCCCACAAGAGACGACCCCGGTGGAGACCAGGTCCTCCCCCAAGCTCATCAGCGGGGAGAGCAGAGTGGAGATGCTGATTGATGCACTCATTGGGTTAATCATCGATGTACCCATCACGTAAGTAGATTTGATAGGTTGTGATTAATCATATTGTCCGATACCTACTTTTGTAATTGATTTTTTACATTCTGCTGGATCACATGATTTTAAAGTTGTGTCGGATTGTACTCATTTTATTATATTTCGGGTACTCACGATATGTATTTTGTACGTTTTTCGTTTCCGTTTCCGTTTCGTTTCATTTGCGCGTCATTTCCGTTTCATCGACTTCCAAATCACAACGATACTAAAGAAGTTTTCACATGTTTTATTTTGTTTCAGAGACAACACATACTACCTACACCTGGAGTGTATAAACACGCTGCTAGTACTCATGTCTGTGTACATGTTCGCCAGCATGCTCGGCAAGGAACGGCTTATTGAGTCCTCCTTAATATATAGGTGAGTGAGTGCACAATTACACAAATAAACTACAGATTAATCTATAGTTGTGATAATGTTCCGCAAAGTAACGTCTGATACAATTGGCTTCAACCCATTAATGGCTCACCACTGAGCACGGGTCTTTCATAATCTCTGAGGAGGCCTAGAGCATACTCCACCACGCTGCTCCAGTGCGGATTGGTTGAGGGGTTATTGGCCAACCCAAGCGTCGGAATTTTTAAGCCCGACACGGCTTTACGACTGCTACCAAATGGTAACAACCGGACCGACTGCTTTACGTGTTCAAGAAATTTCGCCGCTAGCGGTCACCCATCCAACTACCGACAGCCCGCTGTTGATTAACTTTGTCGATCAGTTAAGATCGACGCAAGCCGCCGGGTTATGGGGTTATGATGATAAATAAACATTGCAAGTTTAATGGAAAGCTTGTAAAAAGGGCAATAAACAACGAAAAATAATACCTAGAAGGGTAACTACCGATCAAAAATAGCGTAATGAATACCAGGCTGCGGCCTAGTAGGCAACGTCAGCCCATTCGTCGTTCCGTTTTTCGTTTTTTACTGACATTGAAATTAACCAATCGCGGCTGGCCTTGTGTAATGCGGCATGAAATAAGAACCAATTGTGAACGTTTAGCGGTTTAGGTCACGTGGGTGATTTAACCATTTTCGAATTACTGTTTGTATGGAAGGGCGTGCTCTATACTTTATAGCTCGTTGGCTACAAACACCGACCACATAGCCAATAGACTCCTAATAGATGGCGAATGGCTTCTATCAACACATCTGGCTTATAGTAACGATATAAATTCGTGCCGTCTCATCCTTCCCGTTGCTTAAATTAATCTATTTCATTCCAAAGTTTCGTGTGACCTTGAACTAGCCAATCACAGCGTTGAATTAGCCAGTCGCCCTGCTTCGTGTTACCTCAGCTAGTCGCCAGAATGCATTCAATACGGAAAATCAAACATTAGGTGTCTATTGGCTGGGTGGTCGGTGGCTACAAAGTTGTATCGTCGACAGGACACTGTTTCAAGGGCGGTACGGCACGCAGGCCGCGCTGCTGGTGAAGACGCTGTTGACCAACATATCGGCGATGCTGCCCGCGCCGCCGCAGTTCGGCGCCAACAATGGCGGCAGTCTGCTCATCAATATTGCTTGTAAGTCCTTTTGGAACGAAGTTCCTTGACGCGGCTTACGGGTAGGGCGATTTAGTAGAAATCGTCACGTAACGAAATGCCGTATGCTGTGTGTGTGTATCAAGCAAATGAGCAAATGAGTGCGCAGCCGGGTGCGCAATTCTCGTTCTTTCTTTTTCTCTCTATGTCCCTGTCTCTTTGTACAGATTACATTTTCAAAAAACGTATAGAACTTTGTTCCTGACGGGGATTCCCCGACCGCACAATTTTTTTGTATGATTGTGTATGTATGCGTGCGTAAGTAAGCAAATGCGTGAACGTACGTACGCGCAACACGCGCAACTTATCTTGGCCGAGCTGAAGTTCGTGAAGTTTGACTTTGTCATAATGATTTTTGTAAAAACTTAGCGGAGCTGTCAGTCTGTCTTACTAAGGGAATAGAAGTAATTTGCTGTGATATTTGGTTTTATTACAATACCTCCCATACATAAATTATAAGTATATATAATGAATCTTAGTTTTAAGCGCTATAGAGAGTAACAAAGCTGCAATTCATTCTCTCACTCATTATCTTTTCCACTATCTCTTTCACTCACTCACTTTCAATTAATCTCACACACACCCTGTATATCTCGCATACACACACACATGCAAGCCACCTCTTGTTTGTCTCTCCTTCTCTGTCACTCCTTTCCCTTCTCTGTGGTTGTGCCAAAACCACACGATTACTACCACAAACCTTCGATATTCGCAGCGGGACTGTGGAACATGATAACGTTCGCGGCGACCGCCCGCCCGACGATATACAACGACCCGCCGGCGGACCGCCACGAGCTGCTGCAGCGGCTGCGCGCGCAGCACCCGGTCGGCAACCAGTCGATGCTGCTGCTGCTCGCGCTGACCAACCACTGCGTGCCGCGGGACAACCTGTACCGCGCGGCGCTGCTGCGCTGCGAGGACGTCGCGGGGGCGGCGGGTGAGGTTTTTTTTGGTCCTTCGAGCAGGTTGGATTTTTGGAGGGATCTGTTTTCGGAGCGTGATTTCATTGTTTTTGTACTTAAATCATCGTGTATAATTAATATCTTTAATGCAAAAGGATATTTACGGTTTTGGATTATCAGGTGATGTCAGCATGATGTACTACTGGTTCTGGATTGGTGAAACGATTAAATTCCAGCAAAGTAACGACACAATTCATTCCATATAATTATGTATTTGACATCGAGATTGGGTCCGATAACAGCTTTTTTGTCAGGCTAGACAATATAATTATATTAATAGTGTGTTGTGTGGTATATTTTTCTCAGAAACGTCATCTACGACTCCACAGAGAGACACCAACTCCGCCACCCAAGTCACACCGCCCAGGATCGACATGACAGCTGTGAGTGGCTACGAAACTAATGATTATTACAAGATAATACTTTAGTCATTACGAAATAAGTATTATTTCGGGATAAGGGAGCAGTGATAGCCGTGTGGTTGAACGTTGGACTGCCGAACCGGAGGTTCCGGGTTCAAACCCCGCACGCACCACTAATTTTCAAAAATTATGTGCGTATTAAAATTTAATTATCACTTGCTTCGGTGAAGGAAAACATCGTGAGGAAACCTGCACACCTGAGAGTTCTCCATAATGTTCTCAAAGGTGTGTGAAGTCCGCCAATCCGCACTTGGCCAGCGTGGTGGACTATGGCCTATACCCCTCTCATTGTGAGAGGAGACCCGTGCCCAGCAGTGGGACAGTTATGGGTTGTGATAATGATGATGAAATAAGTATTACAGGCAATCAGGCAATATCACTCAGCTTTGATAAAGCTAAAGTTTTTACTTTACGTATTAATATTATAATGATGATAAAGTGTAAATAAATAAACATCTTATAGGTATATAAAATTCTCGTGTCACAATTAGTTACCATACTCCTCCGAAACGGCTCGACCGATTCTCATGAAATTTTGTATGCATATCGAGTAGGTCTGAGAATCGGCCAACATCTATTTTTCATATCCCTAAGTGATAAGGGTGGCTCACCCTAAAAAAAAAATTAATTTTTTGAACAAATTTTTTTTTTGTTATTTTTTTATTGTGTGGCATAAAAAAATACACATAATACCAAATTTTCGCTTCCCTACCCCCACCCCTCAAATTTAAATCGCGCTTTAATCATTCACAATCTATATGGCGGAGCAACGTTCGCGGGGTCAGCTAGTCTTAATATATATAATTCGAGTGTGAGTGTGTATGTCACTGAACTCCTCCTAAACGGCTTGACCGATTTGGTTGAAATTTTTTGTGTGTCTTCAGGTGGATCCGAGAATGGTTTAGATTCACAATTGGACCCGGTAGGTGGCGTTGCTGTCGACATATCACCAAAACATTTTTTAACGACTGGACCGATTTGGATGAATTTTTTTGTGTGTGTTCAAGGGGATCTGGGAATGGTTTAGATTCACAATTGGACCCGATAGGTGGCGTTGCTGTCGATATATCACCAAAACATTTTTTAATCATAATGCGGTACGAAGTACGCCGGGACAACTAGTATTATATATGATTTCAGCTCCACAAAGCGCTATGCGCGACGGCCGGCTGCGAACACTCCACGCTCCTTCTATACCTGATGCTGCACTCCTGCAAGGCTTACAAGAAACACGTCAGCAACTCACCGCATATTGAGAATTTGGTGAGTGGACCGCGTCACTATCAAGTATAAAACAAAGTCGCTTTCTCTGTCCCTATGTATGCTTAGATCTTTAAAAGTACGCAACGGATTTTGATGCGGTTTTTGTTATAGATATAATGATTCAAAAGGAAAGTTTATATACATAATATATTAAAGTTTTGTGTAAATTGGTTTGGTGTTAAGCGAAGCGAGGGCGGGTTTACTAGTGTTTTAATATTTATGTGCCGACATCGCGCACACGTTACATAATTATAAGTCTGATTTTAAACTTAACTCATCGCGGATTGTGCACATTTTCTTATGATACGGGTACTCACGATATTTATTTTGAAACGCCGATATTTCGACCCAGTTGCATGGATCGTGGTCACGGCTGAACTGCGGTGGCGCGGAGAAACTTTTGACAGGTGACACTTGACAGTAATACGTCAGGCTACCTACCTTACGTCTTGTTCGGTTTTCAAAATACATATCGTGAGTACCCGTATGATAATAAAATCACTCGTATACTAGCCGTGCAGCCTAAAGTTGTCCCCGTTCCAGATAGTGCCGATATTGCAAGTGCTGTACAACGCGCCGGACAGCAACTCCCACCACATATACATGTCGCTGATAGTGCTTCTCATACTGACCGAGGACGACCGGCTGATACGGAACGTGCATTTGATTGTGAGTACTGTACAATATGACATATCGGCACTTAGCTTACAACGCAATTCAAGTCGAAAAAAGCGGTTTTGAAATTTTAATCCCTTTGGATGGTGGATGGATGGATGGATGGATGGATGGATGAATGAATAACTATGAGTCACATGATATAGATTGCAGCCAATCAGAAGCCGTAATTCGAATGTGACAGCGCGCCAGTCGATTGGCCTTAACACCGGACAGTTTTTTCGTTTCCTGTAAAGTTGGTAAAAATGACTTATGCGGTGTTGTTAGTGATTATTGAAGTGAAAACTTCTTTAGCATCGTTGTGATTTGGAATTCGATTAACACTAGAGTACACGCGTGGCCTACTATAGTAGACCACGGTAACTTTTTCTCCGATATTTTTTTAGTTTAGCGCGCTAGAAATTAGCGATTCCAGGTAAGCCTTGTCTGGTGAATTTGTCACAATCTCAGTACCCCGCAGGGTCCCATCGCGGGCGCATATGCCAGCAATTTGGCGCCAAAAGTGCGGGCCTACTAAAGTAGTCCGCGCGTGTATTGGTGTACCAAAATCAGGTATGTAGCTTTTGGTGTATTATCGATTTATAACAGTATAAAAATATTCTCCAGATCTCAATATGTATGTATTTATGTATGTATATAAAAATATTATTGTAAAACGTACATATTTTTCAAATTTAAATATTTTGCAGATTTATAACCGATTACACCATGAATGATTCACAAGTGGAAAGGTGGCTACATGAGCTAGATACTGATGATGAAGATATGATTGAGATTGAAGATGATGAAGTTTAGCCAGAAACAGACATAAAGGCCCTAGTCGGCGAGTCAGAACTCCAGGAAAATAAAGAAGAAAGGTTGAATGAATCTGACGAAACATCAGATTCAGATAACGTTCAAATCTGGCAACTAGCATCCGGAAGGGGAGGTCCTGTCTATAAATCGCCGAATGGAACTATTTGGCACAAGGATTTTCCACTGGCAACGCGAATTCGAACCCAAAACATTAGGATAAGACCATCAGGGCCAAAAGTGTCATTTTTATCATTTTTTCTTCGATATTTACGAAATTGTTAATTATTTATTACTTTATATAATTTATCTTGATTTTAATGTTGTAATACAAAGTAAAATAAATAGGTTTTCCATTCCATTTCTTATTTCATTCAAATAATTATAAATATATAATTTATTGACATTTTAAAATGGATTACCATGGTAGGCCACGCGTGTACTCAAGTAAAAAAAAGGGGCGCGTGTACTGTAGTGTTAAACAGAAATGACGCGAAAAAGCGACAGTATAAAGAGAGACACATTTTAACGTGGGAGAAAATGAAATAGGAATCATTATCCGCTTGCGTGCTCCAAGGTCGGGGTTCTGGAGCAATACCTTTTACGGCAAAATGGCGGCTTACGTAAGAAAACAAAACATCAATATTTGGACTGACAGTATTCGTTGTTTTTAACGTTTTGACTCCTACCACGTGTGAATTGCACACATATTATTGAGTGAAAGCTTCTATACTCTATAGTATCGTTGTGATTTGGAATTCGATGGAACGGAAACGACGCGCAAATGAAATGAAACGGAAACGAAAAAGAGACAGACACATTTTAACGTAGGAGAAAATGAGATAGGAAGCATCATCGTCAAAGTGGCGGCTTACAAGCAAAGGAAAACAATATTTGGATTGACATTATTCGCTTTTTTTTAGTTTCACTTTTAGCACGTGTGAATTGATTTTTGATTATTTATTTATTAATCGCAATTTGCATTTGCAAAGAAAAATCAAAATACTGCTTAATTGCATTTTGCAGCATTTAGATTTTTTTCAATTTTTTTTTATTTATTTATCAATCGTACGTGTATACACCGACACCCAGACGCTGAAAAACCTGGCGTGGTACACGGAGCGGTCGCTGACGGCGGTCTCGCTCGGCGGGCTCGTCGTGCTGGTGCTGCTGCGCGCGCTGCAGCACAACATGGCGCGCGTGCGCGACAAGTACCTGCACACCAACTGCCTCGCCGCCGTCGCGAACATGAGCTGTGAGTGGGGGGAGTCAAGTATTAACTTATAATTAGGCTGAAGGATGCATACCAAAATGTTTTGGAACAAAGTTCCTTCGTCACATAACAAACTAGATAGCACAGTACAGCGCTGCTTTACAATGTATTACATATATTAGTTCAGAATTAATTCTATTTTACTTAAGTTAATTTTAAAGGTAAGGAAATCTCGTTCCTGACGGGGTCCCCTGACCGCACAATGTTTCTTTTTTTTATTGAATTAAGGTAACAAACGGGCATGCAGCACCACCTTCCGCTGCCGACCATTAACTGCGACCGACACAGAACAAGACTCACATCGGGACTGGGATAGTTAGTTCGGTTAATTGCAATCAATGTATTGGTTTTCTATTTTCAGGTGAATTCAGAAATCTGCATCCGTATGTGGCGCAACGACTGGTGTCCTTATTTGAAACACTGTCGAAGAGAAGGGCGCGACTCTGCAATGAAATTGAGGGTAGGTGGAAAAAAAGATTAATATCATACTGAAATCAACTTTTTTCAAATGTAATGTAAAATCACAATTAAAATGTGTATACACGCCGAACCTACCTCTCTACTACCATTCTCCAGTCGCAGGTCTGCTGGAAGAAATTTCTTAAGAAATAAGCAGTATATTTGTAACATAATCTTAATATATATAATTCGAGTGTGAGTGTGTATGTCACTGAACTCCTCCTAAACGGCTTGACCGATTTGGTTGAAATTTTTTGTGTGTCTTCAGGTGGATACGAGAATGGTTTAGATTCACAATTGGACCCGGTAGGTGGCGTTGCTGTCGATATATCACCAAAACATATTTTAATTATAAAGCGGTACGAAGTACGCCGGGACAACTTGTAAATTAATAAATTAATAAATAATGTCCTTCTATAATGTTACTGTATGCTATTTACATGTGTGTACATAAATAATAAAATAAATAAATAAAAATTTTAGTACTAGACATTGACATAAATAGTAATATGTCAATGGTACTAGACGTACAATATTGAATTAAATTAAAAACTTGAAAAAAATGAGTGTGTCAAAAATATTTTTTTGTGGTGAATAGGTTATATTAGTTTTGGGCAGATAACATATTGCCTTTTAACTCTTATGTTTTGTCACAGGTACAGAATATCAAAATATAAAAAATTATTATCTATACATACAAATAAATAAAAATGGAGTGTCTGTTTGTAATATTAAAAAAAACCGCTTTTTATTAAATGCATATGGGTGTATACACGGTGCCTACACCAAAATAACATTTTTTACGATTTTTGTCTGTCTGTCTGTTCCAACTAATCTCTGGAACGGCTGGACCGATTTTGACGGGACTTTCACTGGCAGATTACTGATGTCGTAAGGAGTAACTTAGGCTACGTTTATATTAATTTTTATTGTTAAATTCCACGCGGACGAAAGCGCGGGCACTGCTCGTAATGAAATATAATTTAATATTAAACATTAAAATCACAATAATACGTTTCAGGTGGAGACATGAACGTCGAATTACCACACCACGCAGAAGAGAAAACAGAAGAGATCGTAAGTGTTTAGTCAAGAGTGCACATATTTTTAACAACATTCACAATAATGCCTCGCCGGCAGTGTGAACAGTCAGCGATCAACTATTAATGTATGCTCTTTAATTTACACGGAATGTATATCTTACTGTACGTTTCTTGAGCGAGAAATAGCCAATACTCGCTTACTCGCCGGCGGTGGAACAACTGCGTAAGGATGTTGCGAAATCTCATGCCGCCTAGGAATATCGCGTATCCACTCGGATACCGCTGTCCACGGCGGTAGCGGGTACCGGATACAACCGGATACCGGAACAGGATTTAAATTATTTCTAACAATCCATTTCTAACAATTCATTTCTAAGAATACATTTCTAACAATAAATTTCTAACAATACATTTCTAACAATACATTTCTAACAATATATTTCTAACAATACATTTCTAACAATACATTTCTAACAATACATTTCTAACGATACATTTCTAACAATACATTTCTAACAGTACATTTCTAACAGTACATTTTTAACAATACATTTCTTCAAGTCAAGAGAGAATAAGGTTTTTCTAAGTTAACGCGCTTCACCATCTAAAGGCTACGTCGCCACTTACCATCAGGTAAGGAACAGTAGCCAAGCGGTAACTTATATTCAGTAAAAAAAAATCTTGGCCATTTGACGACCCGGATGGCGCAATGGTTAACACACCGGATCGCCGTTCTGAGGGTCCTGGGTTCGATTCCCAGCGAGGCGGAAATTTGAATGATGAATTTGAATTTCCGTTCTTGGTCTGCGTGTGTGTGTTCTTGTCTTGTGTGTTGTCCATGGCACCCGCGACACAGGGAATCCTAGTGTGGGGCTATGTGTGTGTAGCGTTATTTATTATTATTTATTTATTCCAGATGGAGCACATAGCGGTTCTGGACGAGGTGCTCCGTATGCTGCTGGAGATTATCAACTCGTGCCTCACGCACCAGCTCAGCAACAATCTGAACCTGGTGTACGCGTTGCTCCACAAACGGCAGTTGTTCCAACAGCACTCGCATCATCACATCGCGCAGAATATCGAAATGGTGGGTAGTTTTGTGTTTGGTTGGTGAGGCTCGAAGGACCAATTTTGTTTTGTGATGGCTTTTATTTAAATGTTACGTTATTATCATCGTGATGACAACATTGGTAGTGTCTCGGGTGTTTGATTCCCGATAGCGTCTAACATTTACATAAAAATGGATGTTAGTTATGTATATTTTTATAGTCTGTGCCATCCCCCGGGGTTTGTGTTTTTTTTTATTTCGGTAATTATACTATATGTAATTCCTTCTCTGTGCCTTTATGTGTATTTTTTATTTTGTGGTGTGGAAACAATAAAGTGTTAAAATAAATAAATAAAATAATATAATTTCAGTATAATCACAACTTAACAATATAACAAATTGCAACATAAAATACTTAAAATTTGAATGAGTGTTGGAAATGATTTTTTTAATTTCTTTACCATGTAAGTTATGTGTGTGTGTAAGTTAATGTGTGTGTATTTTGAAACACAGGTAATAGGGTACTTCTCAACGCGGCTCCAGAGGGTGCAGGAGGGGGCGGGGGGTGACCTGGGGGTGACGGAGGTGCTCGCGTGTATCAAGAAGGGCGCCGAGCAGTGGTCGAGCGATAGGTTAAAGGTATATAGAGTTATACATATATGTATTACTTAAGGGTTATAACGGACTCTACGGTTACCCTATAAAAGTTCATGCGACGAATACTTTTTAAGAATACGATAGTTTTTGAAGTTAAACTTCTCTATCATTGTGATTTGGAATTCGATGAAACGGAAATGACGCGCAAATGAATTGAAACAGAAACGAAACAGAGACAGACACATTTAACGTGGTAGAAAATGAGATAGGAAGCATCGGCAAAATGGCAAAACAGTGCTGTACAAATAGAACAGGACAGAATAATTACGTTTGTAGGGTTCCGTATCCAAAGGGTAAAAAACGTAACGCTAATATGCCTCCGATGTGTGTCCGTGTGTTACCTTTTCTGCTGAACCAATGTAGATGAAATTTGTATGTATAGATATTTAGTTTTTATCACAATAATAATCTCACGCGGGTGGAGGTTTCGAGCAAAACTAGTTTTTCATGACCTTATTCGTCTTTTCAGAAATTCCCCGACTTGAAGTTCAGATACGTGGAAGAGGAGAGGCCGGAGGAGTTCTTCACTCCGTACGTCTGGGCGTTGAGTAGCAGCTGTGGGGGGGTCTACTGGGCCAGCGAGTGTGGAGCCAAGCTCGCTGCCCACCTGCTGGCTGACTGAGAGCACCGTGTGTCAGACTTGGCCGGGGATAGGGTAGATAATCATGATTACCATTGACTTATTATTACTATGGATATCGGCTCTCATACTAAAATCGCGAAAAAAATATCCTAACCATCGCGAAAACAGAAATGTTGACAAGGTAATTTAAACACTAAAAGTATTGCATCACGGTTTAATTTCAATTGCAGTAAATTGTAGCTGTTTGCGTTTTGTAGGTCATTTGGCTCGGACATTTTTTAGCGCGGACCCGACGTCCATAGTAATAATAAGTCAATGATGATTGCGGAATATCCGGACTATAGTTACATCTGGAGGCACGGTAATTCCCCTGCCAAGAACACTACAACTCCTTCTCAAAAGGTCCACACAGGGCATTCTAGACCTCCAGATATAATATTAATCTGTAACCATGACTATACTCATCGCAACTTGGTGATGTGTTGTGCTAGTGAAGTGAATTGTGAGATGTGTCAGTGATGTACAATAACTATGTGATAGCCTGGTTTGGATCCGGGTTTGAATCCAAGACTCTTAAGGTATTGTTAATTGATGATAATTTTATCTTTGTAGAATTGATGTAGTTTTCTACGATTAGTTAGCGGTGTTTTGGTGGAGGAAGATATTGTGAGGATACCTGAATTTGAGTATAAGCAGGGATAGCAATGTGTTTTGAACATTGAACTATTGAATAGGAGGGCCTGGGTTCGACTCCTACAGACCTCTAATATTCAGATGTTATGTGCATATTAGACCCAAATCAAATCAGAACTAACTCCCACAGTTTTGCTCGTGTCTATAGGCCATAAGCGACAATGATTATTTATTCATCAGGTAGCTCCAAAGGTGGAGTAAATGTCGACAACGCCCGAGGCCAAGCACCTCGTCGGCGCCCCTTCATAAAGTGTACATAAGAAAATGTGGAAAAAGTGATTTCTATGGGCAAAACACATTGAAGAATTACATTTTTGTAATTTTATATCAATTAAATTCTTTGTTTAATTTTCTTAGGGGCGCCCCATTCGAACCTCGCGCCCCTGTTGGCTCTAGGAATAATCCGTGGCGGATTATGGGTGGCTCGTATATAGTAATAAAAAAAAACTATTGAATATTTATCCAAATTATATTGTAATTTCAATATACAATTTTTTTTATCCCACCCGATGGTAAGTGGCGATGAAGTCGAAGATATTGTCAATCCCATAGTAATAATAATGGATAGGCAATATTTAGCCTTAATAGTATACATCATGTGTCATTCAATGGAATCCATAATAATATTATAAAAGTACAATACGCGCCACGGATCTATGTAATTCTGAAGTTAGCTGTAATGTAGCAACGCAGGGCGGGCTATAAAGTATAGAGGACGCCTTTCCATACAGTCATTCAAAAATGGTACCAAATCACCCACGTGACCTAAACCGCTAAACGTTCACAATTGGTTCTTATTTCATGCCGCATTACACAAGGCCAGCCGGGATTGGCTAATTTCAATGTCAGTAAAAAACTACAAACGGAACAACGAATGGGCTGACGTTGCCTACTAGGCCGGAGCCTGGTAGTAGTTACACTTCTAGGTATTATTATTCGCTGTTCGGAACCCATTTTCAGGGCAAATGAGAGGGATGCGGAAGGGAATGGATGTTATGTAACCGTCTCGCTCACTCGCTCGTGTTTTTCGCATCATCTTATCTCGTTTACTCTTGTACACGCGCAATTATTTGTTACACCTAACTTCAGAGGTAGGTCAACATAGGTCAACACCTAACTTCACCTAACACAAAGATCCATGGCGACTGTAACTGTCTGTCTAATACTTTTTCACGCTTGATCCCTGAACAGATATATGGAATTTGGTAGAAATTATATAGGATAGTTTTTACCCCAGAAATTCCCTAGGGATAATTGTTGTTTTTTGACTCGAATGCGGGTGAAGCTGCAGGCAAAATTAATTGAATGTTAAACAACATTGAGATAACTTGAGAAATTTTTTCATTGGAGTGAAATCGAATTTGCTTTTTACATAATTATAAGTTTAAATAAAAAAGTGGCTATACTGTGAAATATCACTGTAACATATTAAGTTATTATTTATGTATGTTAATGTCACAATTATATCAAAATATGTTAAATTATGTGTTGATTCATCACAATATTTACAAACATAATTATGTGTTTTGTGTTTATATTTATTTTGTATATATAATTTGATTATTTTTAAAAATAAATATGTAATATGATTATCATAATGCAGTAATTGGGTTATATTAGTATTATATTGGAGATTAATGACACTTGGAAGGAAAATATCATGAAGATAGTTTTCTTTCGTTTTCTGCATCAGAGTTTTCATAATGTTCTTAAAGGTAGGTGAAGTCTGACAATCGGCACTTGGCCAGTGTAATCAAATATGGCCTGTCCCACAACCCCAGCAGTGGGACAATTGTGGTGTGGTGATAAATTAAAAGTGGGTAGTACAAAAATTCCAAATAGATTTATATACAAGTACCCACAATTATTCCTTTGTACACCGAGTCTACTTTGGTCTCTACACTACTCACGGAGATGGAGTGTAAATAGCCACTTCAATTTCTTTTTATGTTAATTTGTCAAATTCATGAATAATGTTTTTTTTCGGGTAATTTAACACGTTGGCTCAGGTGTTGGCTATTAGTTCTTAGTACAAAAACAAATACTATACATACAAATTGTAGAGTGAGCTGCTTTCCTTCTGAGATTTTTTAGTTCATGTGAGCCTTGAAAAAAGGCGTAAAAGAACTTTTCTCCGGGGCTGGTGTGGTGATGAATTTAAGAGCCTTACACTTGTCATCGCTAGCCGGTCTGATTTTTCATCAGCTATTTACATTATAAAATAAAAAAGCTTTCACATGGTCTTCCAATGCATGCAAAGATGTAATTAAGGGTTGCACACCTATCAACTTGGTAACGATTCGTCAGCGCCTCCCGTGAACCGTTTTTTTTTTAACTTCACATAACACAACATGAAATACATGAGATACGAGTACTCTGTACCAATGTGTAGAACATTAAATTTAACTAAAGTATTTTAGTGACAATAATAAAGGACCATGTTTCGCATATTCAAGTTGAATTCTTCAAGTGGTTTTTTAGGGTTCCGTACCAAAATGGTAAAAAAACGGAACTCTATTAATATGCCTCCGATGTCTGTGTGTCTGTCCGTATGTCACCCACAATGCTCTATGCTCTCTCTTGAACGGAAATAGGTTGACACCTGAAATGTCGATCTCCCGCCCTCCTGATTAAGCGCCGGTAGAGCAAACTGGGCCATCGTGGCCCATTTCACGCGCGAAATGCGCGAAAATATTAATTGTTTCAACGTGAACCATTAGATGACATTCGTTTTTTTTTCTTGTAATGGATGAAATAATTCAGTTAGTATCGCTCGGTACGGAACCCTACATGTCCAAGTCCGTCTCGCAATTGACCGGATTTATTATTTGGAACATGTTTTGATTTGACATTGGATTATGTGGATTGAACTAGTCTAGAAGCACTTTAGCTACAACGAGCCTTGAACGACACAGGAAGAATAGTGGTGCTATTCTGTTAATTTTCTGGATTTAGGTACGAAATAATCTTAATACTTTCCCTGGTTAAGTAACGCTAGTGAGTAACCTGCCTTAGATAATGATAAAATAATACCAGTTGAAATCATCAGTAGTTTTCAGTACTTCATGTATTTTAGAAGTCGTTTGACCAGATATATTTTATTTTATGTATTGTAGATTTAAGTACATAGTTTAATTGCGCAATATAGAGTAATTGAATAAATTATACTTATTTCATTTAAAAATGTTTTATTCAATCCTAATCCTAAAGATTATTATGCGCGCTTTTTAACAGTGTGCATCTTTGATTTTTAATCTCGAATGCAAAATGAAAGGTATTTATTGTGTGTTCCAACAACTTCTGTTACAATGAAAGTTTTCGTCATCTCTTTAACAAATCCCTACCGGTCTTTAATTGGAAGAAGAAGCGGCAAGAAACCTTCAATGAGCCACTTTTCCTATTCACAGTTGAACAGTGTAACTACAGAGTAGAGTAAAGTAAGAACAACAGTTACAGATTGCCCTTACTACTTCTTACGGCTAGAATATCAAACTCATGTCCAAGCAGTTTTATTTTTAAAATAATCGTCAAGTTTTTAATAATAATAAGGTGGACTTGATGTAAAAACGTTCTCTAACACTCAACCTTGAGAGTGTGCAAAAAACTAAGAAGGCTATGATTAAATAATTAGTTCCGCAATTTGAAGATCATCAATTATTCGTTTCAAAATTTAGTTGTTTTCTAACTGATGCTCAATAACTTGGTAACCCTGACTTGATGTTGCGGCAACACTGGGAATTTGCAGGATAACCAACCTTGCCAACTAACCGGTGCCGCCGGTGGAAATGTGTTTGAGAATTGAGCTCATTGGAATCATCTCAATGAATATGATAATTTTTGGAACTTTTTTTCTGCTGTTTTTACGACATTATTGTGTATTTTTATCTGTTTTATTTAACACAGATGCACAGCCTATGTTTTAATCTATATAGTAGACTTAGTAAATTTTATTACGTATTCTGTGGTTGACTGTTACTAGGCCAAAAACCTCTTGTCTAATTCAGCTATTTGTCAGCTGAGCGCTGTGCTGTCATTATGTCAATGTCATTTAAGTCTCTCTGCACTTCTCAATCTGCTCATTCTCAATCAAATTAATCGAAGTCTTTCGTTTGCATTGCGTAGTTTTATGGTTTGTTGAATTAAATAGTTTTGTATTATCATTACGATTAGGTATGTGTTTTAAATAATGAAATAAATCAGTGTACGATGTAAATGCCAAATTACTTGTGGTTTTTCGTCAATTAATGCAAATTAGCGGCCTGTGGCAGGTAAGTTGTTTTTATTTTACTCATTTAAAATTCATGTTTTTATTTACGTTTTTTACTTAAGAAAAAGTATTCTTTGCGCTTCTTACGCTCCTGTGATATCAAAATTTCGTGAGATTTATTTTTTAATGCGACGGCTTAGAACAATGAGCGCATTGTGTATTGTTTTCCTTATTTAGTTTAATTAAAAGTGCGTCCTACCTACGAATCCATTCTACCTTCTATATCACCATTTATTAATATTTCGATTGTAATACAAACAATTAGGTGATTTCTTTTTACACACTAAACATTTATTAATGTTAAAACCAACTATCAGACATTCGTGTTACAAATAAATACGATAGAAATAACAAAAATCGTGTTATTTTTTCAAGCTATTATGAGTCTGAGTATAACTTTATCAACAATAATTTCTCAATTATAACTTTCAAACAATTAAAATTAATAAAAGGTTTTAGACCTTTATAGCTAGATATACATACATATAATTATACATTATGCTACTAATGAAACTGCCCTCTCTTACTTATTCCTTACATTTGCAAAGATTTATTACATCTTTTCGATGTTATTCTTTAAATTTAAACTGACAACATTTATGGACTGAATGAAATAAAACTTAAATACATGAGTGAAAACCGCACCCGAATTGGTCAAGGCATTTATGATATTAGTACACACATTCCTAAACAGTCAAAAATTCTAACAATTATTGTTTTTTGTTCTGTTACATTAATGAAGGCCCCATTATTAAATTTTCTCATACATACAGATTACATTATATTATACATTTTTATTATTATCTAACAGATATGAGGTTTTTTTTTCACTTTGGATAAGCTAGTTATTGAGGCCCCTAATTATTAATTATTTTCAAAATAAAAAAAATATTTTTTCTCTCCAGTCTTTCAAAAATTTTAGTCACTCAAACGAATGGAAATATTTAAAATACAAAAAATTGTTTGGGGTAAAAACCTAAAAGTTTTCTGATCCACCACCACCCACCCACCCACCTAGCAGTGGCCAGTAATGCGACTGAACAGGGGCACGGACTGAAGCCACTTACCTAACTCCAAAATACACGATTGCATGTCAGTTTTTGCTCTGACAATTTCCAATATAATTACTTAATGCACCGTGACTGTTACATGCATTCAGCTGTGTTTTGCATGCAAGGAAATTGGTGCTAATTAGTAAATGGACAGTGACTTGACTTATTGCTTATTGGTACGATTGTTCCGGCTTGGTTGGCTTGGGTCGATCATAAGTTATCAACCAAGTTAAGGAAATTCGAGCAAGAGTTGGTAGTTAGATGTGGTCACCCATCTCTCACCCATTGCTCTTGGCAAAATTTCTTAAGCATTTCCGTTCTTCAAAGGGCACATAAAGCCGTCAGTCCCCGTGGTGGTCCTTTGATAGCAGTTGTTGAGCCATGTTGGAGGCCTTCGGGCGACAAAAACTTTCTACACTTGGGTTGGCCACTAACCCCTTCATCAATTCGCACTGGAGCAATGTGGTGGAATATGCTCTAGTTCTCCTGAGTTATGTGTAGAGACCCGCGCTCAGTAGTGGGCCATTAATATGTTGAAGTCATTTATTCTCTCTCCAAGCTCTAAGAACTTTAAAAACGCCTCCCATCTGAAGCCAAATGTTTATTGTTCGGTGGGAATCCTCGCAGAGGTGCGTGTGAGCACTGTGAGCGTCTATTAATGCTATTAACTGAATATACATTATGACTACAGTTATACTGACCTTCAATATTGAACTCAAATGTAAACATTGATTACTGAGTCATTAAACTGCATATGACTAAGGCGTAATTTTATACCGCCCTCATCTATAAATGCTTATTGACTTAACCTCATCAATAGCTCACAAGGTCTCGTGTTGAGGCCTAGAGCATCACTGAAGTAAGCGTGAGGATTGGTGGAATTAGACGCATTTAGAATTTAGCAAAATTGGGTCTCAGAATGGGCATAGAGGTCATAATTCTTACTTGTATACTTTGGAAAATTATTAGGGCGTTCACGATTGAAGTTCAAGACACCTAAGTACAAGAGATCGACTATCAAACCATTAATCTGTCACTACGTCCGGATAATCAGTCTTTCCGGGTCCTAATCACCCGGGTATCCGTGTCGAGGTATTCTTGATAAACATCACTCCTAACCTCTTTAGGGTAGTCGTCGCACCTGACTGTGGAATGCAATGTTGTAAGTAGGTCTAGCTAGTTTTTGCTGGCTATCGGGCTCGCCTCTAGCACATGTAGCGCTCATGTGCAGTCAATACCCTGGTGCCCTTTTGTATCAAAATACGCGCTGGTGCTTCCCGTGTGGTGTAATATGATATATGTCTTCTATGCGTATGTAATTGAACCCCCAAACAGCTGTACCAATTTGGTTGAAATTTTTGATGTCTTCAGGTAGATCCGAGAATGGTTTAGATTCACAATTGGACCCGGTAGGTGGCGCTGCTGTCACAATGTCACCAAATCTAATACCTTTAAACGAGCAATTCTTGTATATATATATAATTGGAATCTCGGAATCGGCTCCAACGATCTTCATGAAATTTAGTATATAGGGGGTTTCGGGGGCGATAAATCGATCTAGCTAGGAATCATTTTTAGAAAATGTCATTATATTCGTGTTTTTGTGGTCCCAATTTAGACTGAAAAATATGACTCTTCCTGACATCTATTGGCGAATAATAATACTACTATACTAATGCTAATTGCTTTAACGACACAACAGCAGAATAGATGGCGTTGTTAAGTAACACGAAGTCAATGAGTGTTTTCTTAATATTATTATTCGTAAAAAAAAAAAAAAAAAAAACTTCAAGAATTGACTTGTATTCGAGATCTCGGTATTTTGATGGATAGCAAATTACGGTTTGCAGATCATATTGACCAAATAATAAAGGATGCAAATAAGTCATTGGGATTCATCTTAAGATCTTCAAGAGGGTTCAAAAGACCCGCTACAGTTATTCAATTATACAACACTTATGTCAGAAGTAAGCTTGAGTACTGCAGCACAGTATGGTGTCCGTCATATAAGATCCACATTGATAGAATCGAAAAGGTACAAAAGAGATTTATTCGCAGCCTATTGCGTCGCTTCAAATTTCCACTAACTGTGAACTCATATATAGACGGAGTTAAGCACTTTCATTTACAGGAACTATCCTCACGCCGAGCCCATTTAGACATGCTTTTTCTCCACAGACTTCTAAATGATGAAATTGACTGTCCACCTCTCTTGAGTAAATTCCAATTTAATGTCCCTTCTAGAATACCGAGACATCCATGTTCTTTACTTGCACCCAAATTCTGCAAAACCAACCTGGGTCGAGATTCACCGATAGTCCGACTATCTCGTCTTTATAACGAGTATACAAATAAAGTGCCAGAAATAGATATACATTTCGACACCTTTACCAAATTTAAAAAAAAGATAATAGGTGATGCACCTTCCTAAATTTTTAACCAAATTATAACGTTGTACTTTTATGTATCATATTGACATGCTGATTTATTAATATTCCACTTTAAATTTAATTCAATTTATTGTAATTTTTTAATAATACTAAGTTTAACGTGCTTCATGATTATTGTGACATTTTGATTTATAAATATTCCGATGTAATTATTTGATATAATTTATAACATAAGCAAATATTGTAATTTCTGTTGTGCCTAATTGTTTTGTGATAATAATTAAGAAGTAATATATTGTAGATTGTGTGTAGTAAAAATGTAACACAACGCATGCTGTGATTGCCTTTAATTGAAAGAGCAGTTATGTATACATCTATATTATGTTTTGATCTCAAGCTTGTTGCACTGTTTCTTGCGTTGGCAATCCAAATAAATAAATAAATAAATAAATAAATAAATAAATATAATTTCCAAAAAACACAATTTATAAAAAAAAAAATACCGAGCAAAGCTCGGTCATCCATCTAGTTTGTTTATAAATCATAGAGCGGTACACAGAAAAAAATCTTTACAAACGCAAGGAATAAGTTTCTCGAAGCGAAGCGAAGGCGGATAACTCTTAACATTACTTTAAACTTACTCTCCTTGTATGTTGTGCTTGTATATCCTAAAAAAATATACCTAATGACTATTATATGTTGACTATCGAGTCTTAGTATTATTAGTAATAAAAACAGTATGAGGTCAGTAGTAGGCTTATTAATCTTTCTTTAGGAAAATGTTACAAGTACATTAAAATAACATTAACCTCAATTATGAGAGTTCTCTATAATGTGCTTAAAAAAAGGTATGTCAAGTTTGTCAACTCACACTTGGCATTTACTCTTCCATCTGGGCTAGAGGATACGGGCAGAAATCTTCTTCACAATTAAAGAAAGAAAGTTTACATCGACACTTTTTGTCTGATAGTTTGGAGACTAATCCACCCGTATGACGCAATGGCTGCTGTGCCATGTCCTGGGGTAGACTCGCGGGGAGGTGGAAAGATGAGTTTCAATTTCTGTTCTAGGTTTGGGTGTGTGTTCTGGACTGTGTGTGTGTGTGTTGTTGGGCTATGAGTGTGTAGCGTCATTGGAACGAAGTTCCTTAACGCGGCTTACAGGTAGTGCGATTTAGTAGAAATCGTCACGTAACAAAATGCCGGATGCTGTGTGTGTGTATCAAACCTACTACTACAAGCAAATGAGTAAGTGAGTGCGCAGCCGGGTACGCAACACTCTCTCTCTCTCTCTCTCTCTATGTCCCTGTCTCTGTATACAGATATCATTTCGAATTACATCCGGAGGTGAAGAAAAAACGTAAGGAACTTCGATCCTGACGGGGGTCCCCCGACCGCACAATTTATTTATTTTATATTTATGTGCATCAAAACATGGATCATTAAAACCATAATCGCGTGAGTAATTTCGCTACCATGACGCCGTTATGGCGGTGCAATTACTTATCCATTGACCCCCTTAATTTATGACGCCTTATGAATTCCATGAGGAGTGCTTCAAATTTGGTGACATCGGCACACTCGCATTGAATCCTAATGGCTCTAGATTCAATGTCGCACCGATAAAGATAAACTATGTAATGTGAGATAGTCGTATCAGGTCCTCCTAGTGGACACTGGAGGAATTAAGATTTATTTACACTGTTATTTTAATATTTGTTGAAGTCACATACTGAAAAGGTCAGACCAGTAGAATTGACATCCCTTCAACTAACTACACTCAAAATAACTTTGTCATCGGAAGTTAAGCAATGTGCAAAACTAGCTGTTACCCGCCCGCTGAGAATTTTGTGATTTTGAATGATAATGTCCGTTGCGCCCAATTTACCCGCGTTAATCCCAATTTCGTAGGAATATCGTGATAAAAAGTAGCCTATGTGTTATTCACAGGCATAAGCTATATTAATGCAAAGTTTCATCAAAATCCGTTAAGTCGTTTTTGCGTGAAAGAGTAGCAAACATACCATCCATGCTTACAAACTCTCGAATTTATAATGTTACTAGGATTTCAAGTCCACGAGTAATATGAAGTTATTGTTTTCTTCGGACTGCAGTAATTTTCAATGTGTTTTTATATAAAAACATATTCGCAGGCGATCAGACAGGTGATTTACGCTTTACCAGCGTTACCTTTTATATCCAGACTGTTTCCCGCCATCAGTTTTGACAGCAGCGAACAGTGACTCGCGAAATCAGCGCGCGGTTGGTTCGTTCAATTTTCGAACGTTGAGAGTTTTTTTGTGTTTTGATTTGTTTTTGGCCAGTGCATGACTGTTGTGACGTTTTAATGACTTGTGATCCGTTAAATCTTTAAAAGTAAAAGTTAGTTGGAGAAAGTTTTGTTCAATATAAATAATTATATTATTAAGAGAAAAGCCAGCTTTGGTTGTGTTTGCATTGCAATCTTTATGTGAATGTTTGTTTTTCGGTCGTCGTTATATTTTCGGTTTTATACAAAGAAAAACCAATGTGATTCGATGTTAAGAATTTGTTTTTGTCTGTCTGTTTGTTTCATCTGTATATTCTACAAAAAAAAACATAAAATATTAATAGATACATGGACAATACAGTGCCCTATCCTATATCTTAACATCCGCGTCTGACTGCCTGTCTGTTCGCGATAAACTCAAAACTACTGAACGGAGTTTCATGCGGTTTTCACCAATAGATAGAGGCATTCATAAGGAAAGCTTCGGTGTATAATTTATTATGATGTTGTGTACATTGGTTGAAATACAACGATACGAGTAACTGTTGAAAAAATCAAGCTGGGAGCTTTCAGAGAAAACGCTGCCTAATCCCTTTGAGATATAACAAAACAATGTATGGGTGGAATATTTTTCTTTTATTGGTCTACAATAAAGTCAGCGATGTCATATGTCTATCATTTAAAGATAGGCTTACTATACCCAGTCTAAGTTTTATTAAAATAGTTACGTATGATTTGGTAATTGGAAAGCTATTTAGATGGATATAGTATTAATCTTTATCGACTTAAATGCGTTAATCACCTTAATTTCGCATTTCAGGCACATGATAAACATTTACACCATGTAATTTAAATTAATATCTTAAGAGTTGAAAATAATATAATATGTTGCAGGACAACATCTGCCGGGTCATCTAGTAATATATATCTTCGATTTTGGTGTGCCTAGTTTATAAATTTTAATTTCTTTGATGTATCTTTCATTGATATATTTCCGATAACAGTACACAATAGATTACATCTCGTTGGGTCTTCAACCTCTATCTATTCAGGGTACAGCTTAGATTATACTGTATTGTAGGTAGGTGGATACTGTAGGTAGGTACTAGCTACACAGCGATAATGTGGCGCGCAATTTTAACTTGGAAACACTTCTGCATCACTTCTCCACGAGCGTCGAGCTTGCAATTCTTTTCCATTTGAATTAGGTGCGTATATAATGGTTAATAAATTATCGTTAAAAATAATCAATTTAGCTTCTATTGGCCCTATAACAACCCTTCATACATTTTTCTTAAATACATATCTCCAATGTGCGGACATACATTTTATTATAGGTGTTATAAGTGTAGATATAAGTAGCTAACAAAAGTAATTCACCGCGAAAGATGCATTCAGTGCAGACATATCGATTGAAATAGAAAACATTTCATAGACATCACGTCGCGAAAAGGAACATTGAGAGCCGCTCGGTCGTCGAACCCAAATTGGCGGGAATCCAAGCAAAAAGTGCATTCGGATCTATGATTGGATTTGTACAGATTATATACACCGATGTAGCCACAGATAATAGATGCAGACAGATTAGCTATAGTTCTTGATTGGAATTGCTGTAGGTAGTTTAACTACATTTCATATTTACAGTAATACTTAATATGTATTCTACATATATTTATAAAAAAACAGGTCCTGATTCAATGACCGAATGATTCATCATCGGCCAACCTAATCCTCTTGAGCTTGCACACAAATTTGCTATTAACCTGGGGGAGTATAGGTCTCCTGTCTCGGTCGCGGCCGCGAACCGCCACCTTTAGAATTGACGGAAATGCCATACTGTAAATTTAAAATTCATTCAAATTTAAAATTTAAAATTCAAAGGCATTCTTATGAAGATAAGACTTATGAAGAATATTAGAAACTCGATTATATTTTCAAAGATAAAATTGCTTGGACATGAGTTTGATATTCTCGTTTGTAAGCAGTAGTAAGTGCAATTTGTAATGTATTGTGAGAAGCAAAAAATGCTTCTTGGAAGTTTCTTGCCGCTTCTTCCAAGACTTACTCATAGTAGGGAATTATGGAAGCGATGGCGTAGTTTGACTTTCGAAAGGTGTTTGTAAAAAACCAACTTCGAATAAACTTCATTCCATTTCATTTCCTCCCTGTCTGCTGTGTCGACTGGCAGAAACCCTGAGCGAAGTATCCTTGAGACATTGTCAATCCCTACTAATATTATAAATGCGAAAGTAACTCTGTCTGTCTGTCTGTCTGTCTGTCTGTGTCGCTTTCCCGCTTAAACCTCTCAACCGATTTTGATGAAATTTGACACAGACAATCTTTAGACCCTGAGAAAGGACATAGGCTACCTTTTATTGCGACAAAAAGGGATGAAGAGGTTGAAATAAAGGTTGAAAGTTTGTATGGGATTTCTTCGGGTTTTAAGCACAGCGCCATCTAGGGGTGAACCTTCCTAACTTAAAGAATAAGAACGCCTAGCGCCATCTCTTAAAGAACCATGAAACTTTATATTTAAGCACTTGATAATAAGTTTCCCGAAGCGAAGCGAGGGCGGGTCGCTAGTATTTAATATTAATATGCGTGTTCATTAATATTCATGCTCTTGTTCAAATATTAACACGCGTAAACGATGTCTGTTTTTGCGTTCATGTGCGCTTTTACTTTCAAGACTTATATTAAAATAGTATACCCGCGATTTTGTTTGTTTGGGAATTTTTCCCGCTTAAATCCGGATCCCGTGGAAATTCCGGGATAAAAAGTAGTAGTAGCTTACAGTGAAAGTCCCATTAAAATCGGTTTAGCGTCCAGAGATTAGCCCGGACAAACTGAAAGACAAAGAATGAATTTTAAAAAGTTTGTGTTTAGTATCGTGTGAATAACTATAAATATTTGAATAAACAATTTCTTTGAAATCACAAACAGACACTTCAATTCTATTTATGTGTAGTTATAGTTATTTTTGTTGATATCTGGAAAGTTTTTTTTAACGACTTAAGATAGCAAACGAGCATGCAGCACCACCCTCCCGCTGCCGCCCATGACAACTGTGACCGACACAGAACTCACATCGGGACTAGGATAGTTAGTCCGGTTAGGAGACGGTGTTACAACATTAGTTGGTTAGTTTATTAGTAAGTATGAGGACTGGGACATGGACTATTAGTGATACTTAATCCTGTTGTTGTTAGTAATAGTCCAGTTAGTAATTGTTAGTAAGAGTCTCGCTCTAATTCGGTCACAGATATGTTGCACTTGAGGAATAAGATGATCGCCTCTAAAAAGTGTTACCACTGTTGAAAAAAAAGTTTGAAAGCAAATGTAGATCATTAAAACACGTCCGATCAAGATATTCCATATTAGCGTTGAAATTTCACTTCTGACGTGACCAAAATGGGGACGTTTGGTCTCGCCTTTTTCCAATTCTGGTAGCCTGGTATGGTTCATTACGTTTCTTGTATCTGACGAGAAGTTTCTAACGTGTTGTACACGTTGGATTGTTGGAGTTCTTGTTTGCAACGCGTCAGTAACGCTTGTGTTTTTTGTTTTTTTTTTAATAGTTAATATATCAATCTCTGTACAAGAGTAATTTATCGGGCACAATATAATCAATATCTTATTCATCTCATAATTGTATCTATAAGTTTTGTTGGCCGCGACGTACCGGTGTAGCGACTCATCGCGACTATAATTAAATTCTGCTTCGGTCCATAGAGTTCATGGTTCGTAGAGATGGCGAGGAGGCGTGGTTTTCGTGTCTATGATTTGCACAGCAGAGCGTACTTAAAAATCTTTGAACATGAAGTTAATTATTAATTCATAACTAATTGTATTTTTTTTTAATTTCAAGTTTACCAAGTTTACCAATGACTCACCATCTAAGAAGGAAAATCCCTTATATTACAGAAAATGACACAACATTAACATCCCTTATATTATCCCTTATATTACAGAAAATGACACAACAACAGTAATTAGTTATCTATTGAAATACAGACCATATTGCTTTTTAAAAAGTAACAAATTATCTGATGATTGTGTGGAGTTATTTCTAGAGCCGTTGTTTATCAAAAATTGTTTAAGAGAAATTGTGTTCTAGTTAGAAAGGTGTGGACCCGGTTACACTTTTTAGAGGCGAACATCTTAGTCTTCATTGGTAGCAACATATCTGTGACCGAATTAGAACGAGTCTTAAGATCACTATCAGTCCCTGCCTCGCTTCTCATACCTACTAACGTTTCAACGCCGTTTGCTAACTGGACTAACCATCCTAGTCCCGTTTTGAGTTTTATTCTGTGTCGGTCACAGTTGTCAAGGGTAGCAGCTGAAGGGTGGTGCTGCGTGCTTGTTTCTATCTTGATTCCATAAAAAGAACTGCCCTGATATATTTTAGCCGTGTCTAATCAAAACGAAGGTCTGTGGTGCAAAAGCTGGTGTTTTCACCAAAATACACGCGGCAGTAGTCGGTGTACGGAGGTGCTGATGCAGGACTCGGCTCGCGCGCTCGGGATTGCGACGGTGCGGTGATTTGATTGTGTTGTGTGTGCGTCCAACTTTGTGTGTTCAGTTGTGTGTTTGTGTTGAAAGTTAAAAAGGATGTCATTGTGTTCAATTGTTTGTGTAGGACAAGGATGTGCTGCGGCGGAGATTAATGAGCATTAATTGAAGTGGGGATTATGTGCGTTGGCTTTTTGAAGATCTTTGATTTAGAAGACGCTTTGGTCTTTTATAGGGACCTTTTTATTGAATTTTACTAGGAATCTAGGAAACAGCCAAACGTCTGGAGATTAAATGAGCGTTTTTAGAATTGGGGATTAATCAAGTTTTCTTTAGAAGGTGTCAAATTGGTCTTTTGCCTGGTATTTTAAAAGGAGCGTTCTATGATTAGTACCACTACAGAACATATTCAAATGTCTGGGTTTTTCGTTATGGTGGCGGGTTTCCCATTACATTCGAGCGGTCTGCTGCAATTCATTCTATTACTGTCTCAAAAGGACTATTTTTTTTATTGATTTAAGGCAGCAAACGACCATGCAGCACCACCTTCCGCTGCCGCCCATGACAATTAATTGCCAATTTAGTTTAGATAGGTCAGGGCCTTTTTATTTGCATATGGAGAATCAGCCCTTTTGGACTATTCGCTTTTCTGACATGCTGCCCACATACTCGTTAAAGAGGTCCATCACCATAATAATATGGCAATTTTGCTATAATTTTCTTCGATCGATATTTTCTTGGGAAAATGTTATCAGAGCGAGTGAAGCATACAGTTGTTGTGTTCTTTTCAAGAGATTGCAATTCATGTAGTAGGTTCTTACAAGCGGATGGACTTCTTGCTCGGTCACAATTTCTCTCTCTCTTTTTCTGGAGAAGAAAACAAATAAGAAAATTAATACAAAAACAATTAAGTGTTACAATACTATATGAGAATAAATACTGAACTGGTTTTTTTCACTTAAACGTTTGAACGTAGGGTTAAAACAAGAGGTAAATAAATAGTTTCAGAGTCATTGTATAAAACTATAAACCACTACACTCTTGGCTGCAATTCAATGAAAAGATACTATTATCGGAAATATTAAAAAAACGGACACATCATAATTATTTTTATCATTTTTATCATCGGTTCATAAAAATAGCTTAATTTGTCATGTTCGTAACGTAATGTTAGTGATGACATTTTTTTTTGGCGCATATTTACGCGCCATTATTTACTCACACCATAGACAACACTTCCCCATTTTTGTCTATGTCACAGGTGGTGGCGGCCCGCCAAGTCAATGTTGCATCACAGTGACGTGTGACGCCATCTTTGTTTATCCTTTGAAGATTTAACGATCATTGTGGGATTGTAATTTGTAGTTTGGGTTTTAGGGTTGCTAAAATGTTGTTAATTTTTTATTATTTTTTTATGATTTGTTTTATTGAAAAATCAAAGAAAACTGTCCAAACATTACTGTTGGTTTATTTATTTAAGTTTTATTGTATTTTATAAACTTCCTTAATGATAGACATGTTTTAGGACTCCGTCGAACAACCTTCGGGTAGGAGAAAATCATTGCAAGCGGTTGCAAAAGAAAAATGCAAATAGATCCTGATAGTTTAACCAAAGATAAAAAAAATGTCGCTACGTCATGTTAAAAGTAGAGTAAGTCACTATGATAACAATTGTTACGTGATTGGAAAAAAGTAAAAATATAGTGTAAACAAAAAGAGAGGGTATCTTGAAAAAAAAATCCTTCGTAAACAAAAAAAAGGTAAAAACTATGACACAAAAAAAGTAAAATACTTTTTTATATATACGTGAAAGTATGTGAAATAAAACAAGTCGTATCTTCCTTCAAAGGTAGACACTCAACAGATTAAAAATAAAACCAACACTCACGCGCTGCATTTCTCGCAATGCTGGCTGCATGGTTCTTTTTTTTTCAGATTCTAATTTTGAACGTGGCCACGCGCCAGTCGCGCCGCGTGCTCCCCTCACGACGCATTCAAATTCCGAATATCATTTTCTGTATCATCTATTGTCAATTTTTTATCTACATTATTAATTATTTCAACACGTCGTAGGTGTCCAAATAAATTACGTATAATATGCTGATGGTTAGTGCAAATTTCCCCCTGCTTTTGTGATTAACTGGAGTGTGCCCACAAAGAACCCATTTTCATCTCCCCATTCTTACCAAAAATGCCAGTCGTAAGTCTGGAGTGCATAAAATATTGCGCACTTTTAGCGTTATTTAAGAACCCAGCGTGAATTTTGGCAAAGACTTATTTTCTATACCAATCGAAGTTAAATCAATGAAAGTTAATGTTAAGTGAATAGGTTTTAAATCTAACTTATTTATTTTATTTGCTTTTTATTAGAGCCCATAAACGGAGTCCTGTACCGGCCAGAAACAATAATAAGTTTAGTTTAAATAAAGAACAAAGTGTTAACTGACAGTGACCCATAGACAATTATATTTTAGTGTTGTGAAACAAGTGTTATATGATTCGTGTAGTGATAAAAAATGGGGAAGAAGAAGAAGCAAGAAAAACAAAGAACAAATAGATTCTTTCGCTGGATTAGAAGGTAAAAATAGATGGTCATGTTTTGTGAGACGTTTTAGCTAAAGGACTGTTTGGTTTGGATGTATAAATAACTTAACTCTTGAAGCATGCGTGTGAAGACTAAAAATAATGTTTT
Source organism: Ochlodes sylvanus (assembly GCA_905404295.2). NCBI lineage: Eukaryota > Metazoa > Arthropoda > Insecta > Lepidoptera > Hesperiidae > Ochlodes > Ochlodes sylvanus. The sequence goes on along the minus strand of FR990151.1, from coordinate 3,994,458 downwards.
GTTTTGTAACTAATTAAAAATATTAAAGATTGTAAATAAGTGTGTTGCCTTTTTAAATAATATGGAATTCCTGGTCAGGAAGTAAATTATCAAAAATCAATTGTACCAAAAATATACAGGTTTAGTGGAAACAGGTGAACAATTTATAATGACGGCACTTACCTGAAGTCCAGCAGCTTTGAAGATGTAATTAACAATGGCCGCTCGATTTGTGGCAGTCGTTGTCTTTTGTCATTTGGAAACAAGGTAAACATTTTCGAATTTTGAGTACGTGTGAATTTTGAGTGAGTGATTAGATCTAGGCATTTTATGTCAATGGATCTAGGTAATATATTACGAGGTATTGTCAGACAAGTGCAAAGTTATTGTTTTCGTAATAACCTGCTGGATCAGGCTTTAGCACAACAATCAAGTCTAATCCTCCTAAAATTAAATGTAGTTCAATAACCAGTTAGTGAAACTGCTCCAAATGTGAGCTTATTAAGCTCGCTAAGCTCTCCAAGGTAAGCTGACCGGCGCGTGGGTGGTCAAAAAGTTTCGCAAGTGGCCTTAGCCCACGTTGACGCTGATGTAATTGCCAAGAGTCATGTTTGAGGACCTGTTCCAATATGAACTAAGGCTAAATAAGATGTCCTTGCGACAATACTAAGAGGAAATTTGCAATTCTGGTCCTGAAAAGAGTTTTGCTGCGTCTAACATTTTTGATTTTTGCCTACGTCGGCGAAGGGAATTCTAAGAGTCAGGATGTTAGCTCGTATCTACAGGACCTAGTTTCAGCCCGTATGTATACTTGTGTTCATTTTTTGGCTTAAAATTGCCTGAGCTGAAATTAACTGGCGACGAAATCCTTGATATCGAGAGCACAAACTTAGCAAAAGTCTATTCGCTCTCTTCTTGAAGGCTCATATCACGGTAGGCGGAAATACCGACACGAACAAGCGATTCCCTTTTCTTATCTATTCCCGCCAAACTTCTAAATTGTGTGCCTCGGTCGCTCACCAGGCATGACCACTTGATCATCTAGCCTGGCAGGAAATCTTGCCAAAACCTATCCTCTACATCCATACTAATAGAGGTTAACGTTTATCTGTTTGGTTTTGTTTATCTTTTGAACAAATTCAAAATCTAAAATCTAATCTAGCGCGCCATTTTGTTCACACTAAATTTGACAGTCATTTTTTATCGCTATATCGACTTTTATGAGATGTCATTTAACAGTGATTAAATAGTTCGATTACATTTATGTTAATACACAATTAAAACATTAATTTATTTATTATTAATTTATTATAAGCAGTGATAGCCGTGTGGTTGAACGTTGGACTGCCGAACCGGAGGTTCCGGGTTCAAACCCCGCACGCACCACTAATTTTCAAAAATTATGTGCGTATTAAAATTTAATTATCACTTGCTTCGGTGAAGGAAAACATCGTGAGGAAACCTGCACACCTGAGAGTTCTCCATAATGTTCTCAAAGGTGTGTGAAGTCCGCCAATCCGCACTTGGCCAGCGTGGTGGACTATGGCCTATACCCCTCTCATTGTGAGAGGAGACCCGTGCCCAGCAGTGGGACAGTTATGGGTTGTGATGATGATGATGAAAACATTAATGTGCATTTAATTAATTTAAATAGTGACAGTTCGGAAATTCAATTCAATTTATTTGACAGGAATTAGGTATAGTTGTGCATATTGTCAAAATATGCAGAATAGCAACTCGAAGCAATTATTTCTCTCTGTCTTCGCCATTTCGCCGGCCTTGCGATGCCTTAGGTGTTATTATTGTCTTTGGGTGACGACGTTGAGCACATACCATTAGGGGCCCAAAGTTGCTAATTAATAATTGCTTCAATGTTCGTATACCAAATATGTGAAACTATTCCGACGCGAAAGAAGCGCTCATAGCCCGGCGGCTTGCGTCGATCTTACGTGATCGACAAAGTTAAGCAACAGTGAGCGCGGTCGGTAGTTGGATGGATGACCGCTAGTGGTAAAAATTTCTAGAGCGCTTCCGTGCTTCGGAGGGCACGTAATGCCGGTTGTTACCGTATGCGATAGATGGCATCTATTCCTATACTCTTCTCTACGTTCGTCTACGACATTAAAGCATTGAGTTACGCCACATTTTTCGTATGCTCTGCAGGCTCTGCTCCAGACGCAGAACAAATTTTGTAATTACAGATTTCACGCATCAATAACTGTAACATACAGATGAATCTCGAGATTGCATGGTTACTCGTAATAACTGCGGATGACTTGGTCTTCCGGGTTGAAAACTTATTTTCTTTTACTTGTTATCCGACTACGTTGAAGCCAAAATGAGCCGTATAATCTCGCCGTGATACGTATAATTGGATCAAAATAATTATATACAAACCTACTCGTTAAAGTTGAAATGTTCCTTAATGACGTTCATTGATTGAACACAGATTCCTGTCAATCAGAGAGAAGGTGAATCTAGTTTGCAGAGATACAAATGCAATATAAAAATCAATTGCTGTTCGTTAGTCTCGCTAAAACTCGAGAACGGCTGGACTGATTTGGCTAATGTTGGTTTTGAATTTATTTGTAGTGTAGTATTTGTAAGGTGAGTAAATATGAAAAAAATGCTTGGAATATAGTAAGAACAAAATGATTCTGAGGCGGTACGGAATTTGCCGGTCAGCTTGTATGCGATAAAGTATTGGGACATGTCGGACAGTGTTCCAGCGGAAAACTGTCTCATCCATGTGTATTAATGGCGACTTAGGACACGTACTATAAAAAATGTTTGTCCTTAATGTCTGCTAGATTCATCGTCGAAGAGCTTAAATAAAGTACTGAGGCTAGAAATATGAAAGTAGATAATTATAATGCACGCTAAGCCAATAAGAGAGAATAATTTAATATTCCCTGTATAACTGATTTATGATTTCGATTGAAAATGGCCTTTTCTTTCGTAAATATAATTTATAAGAGACTTTAATTAATGCTGCTAATAGACTTTCAGGTCTTTTGATTTTTTTCTATGGGATGGGTATTAAAAAGATTATTATTGCTTTTTAGTTGTCTTTCCATATCGAAAATGCGGGTATTTCCAAATACACACGAGCGAAGCCGCGAGCAGATACTAGTCATCTATTAAAGCCAAGGTTAAAGAACTTCGTTACGTCGTAGCTCCATTTGTGGAACACCAAGAAATTACCAATTATTCAATTCCGTTACATGTCCCATGTTCGGCATAATTTGTCCCACAATGACGAACAATTCTTAGTACCCATTAGGACAAGAGTTGACGTTATCTATTCGAAGTGTATGTGTTCGACCACATACTGAAACTATAAGAGGATATATCTATTGTGTATAATAAAAATTTGGAATATTATACTTTGAAATATTGTAAATTAATGTGAAAGTTCGTATGTTTGTTTTTAAATTCCAGAAAAATGTTTATATAGATTTTTATAAAACTCTGCACAAACATAGTCTTTAATTTGGATTAAATAATAGTATATCTTTCATCCCTGAAAATGGCTTTGTTTCGAAGGGATGACAGGCGTAATTTAGTATGAAGGTACTTGACAACTAGCATCGAACAGTTCAGTTCTATTATCGTGAAAGTGTTGTGTGTCAATCATGTCTAGCTAACACTCATGCGAAGTCAGTTTCACTAGTTATCAGTGCGTTACCATTATCTTCGATCACTACCTTGGTGCAACATTGCTGTCATTAATCAGCTTAACCATATCCTCGCAGTCAATATTCAACAATTTTCTCGATCACTGTATGATTGTTTTGCTAACTCAGTTCGATCTATCGTCTGTTTCTAATGTCCATAACAGCGAATTGTCTTCAAGTTATTTCTGACGCCTTCGTTGTTTTAAAGTCTTTCGTTCAATTCCATTTTATTTTTACCCTGACCTGTACTTAGCTCTCGTTCATCTTACTATAGGTTTCCGAATAGTTGCTATTTCTGAAGATCATAACAAACTTACCTGAAGGTTTGATATGTATCACTAATTTTATTTATTATCGTTTGGGAAACGAATCCTTTAAGATTCTTTCAGTTGGCTCATATCCAAGTATACTGATCTAAACATTAGATTAGATTTTCCATTTACAATCAATTTACGCAGATTTTAACCTTGTTCTACATGTAACAAAATTCAATTCAAGTGTATGACCGCTTCCCGTCGACTCTTCGGAAGAGGCAACATTAGCATAAATGAAACAATGACATAACTCTGTAATTGACTATTGTGATATATCCGGCCATTCAGTGTATAATTAAGCACTATACCTACCGAAAGGCTTGTCTGTGCGATGAATCAAATTCAAAATTCAATTATAAGTTGCCCTTTGCTTTGGTATTTTTATGTAAACCCTGATTACATTTTATAGCGCTGTAAATACCTTAACTTCCTCATGAACACATTATAAAAATCCCGTTAAAATTAGTTTATAGTCACCGAGATTAGAGATCACAGACAGAAGCTCCTGGGAGACTTTTCTTTATACACCATTCCCTGTTCCAAATATAGATCGTATAGGTGAATATCTTAACAAGTTATGATATTTGGTCCGTGAGATCAACTTCCTACTTAAGTCTGTATAAATGCAACATTAAGACATCCTCTACTTCATTATATTTGTAATGTAAACCCGTAGCATATCTAAACATATAAAACCTTTAAAAGTCAAACTAACATTATGGTACAGGTTAGACCAGTTGTGGCATCCTTTGGCGGCCATATTTGCATATCATTAATACATCGCCAGGATGTCATAATACACTACCTAAACGGAAAGTGAAAGACGAAAGCTGTCTGTCAATACATTACAAACAACTGTGACGATAAGAGGAAAATATACAAGTTCACACGAAAAAACCATCTGGTGTTGAATAATCATCGCTCGTACGCTTCCTCTGGCACGTGCCGCTTAAACATAAACAACTAAGCCGACTACAGTTAAAGCGTCTGGGCTATGTCCCCCCTCTTTAAAACCTCTACTTACTCCACTTTTCACCGTTGCGTTGCATCGAACGCAGCTAACTATCCATTGCTGCTTCAAATCGACACTGGAAGAATTTTACGACTCACAAGAAGCGTTCGACACGAAGCCGCTCGATAAATTCAACGGTTCCGCTCGTGAGAACGCTGTTTGATAGTTAATTTCAATCGTTCGGACTGTTAGGAGTCCACGTCATACGTTTGTACCGCCCACGGCAAAGAGGACGTGCGCGTGCGCCAGAAAGTTTTCATTACGAAGTGAAATTGTTCGGTGCAGTACAAGGTACCAATTTTGGTCCACTGCGTTTTTTTATGACAAACGAAAATATTTTAAGTGTGTGCTATCCAGTTATTGAACCTACATGCAAAAGTGAAATTATAGATTACAGTTTGTAATTTACATAACTTTTGACATGTTGGAATTCTTTAATGTTGAGTAACTGTTGCTTGAGTTAATTGTGATATAGTTTACGGACTTTCAGTTTTAATTACTGTATTTGTATAAAAATGATCTGAATGGTTATAATCTTCAAACAGCCGTCATGAATGAAATGTGTAAGTACAAATTAATAATAATATTATGGTAGATTTAATATAATATTTTGCTGAGTCTTTGTGAATCGTTTTAAGCCGGCAAACCTTATCATCGGATAAACTTAAAACAAACGACAAATGACTAAGCGGAGAGAAAAAAGTAAGGAGGCCGGAGTTTTGTTTTAGTTAAAATAACATTTATTTCTGTTGAAATAGGGTTTCATTTTAAGGGCACTGAACTATGAATCATGACTTGGTTAATGCAACGAGATTTCTTAATGAAATTTCTTTATTCCTTTTTTATTGCACTACCGAGTTTTGGTTCCGGTAAAGATGGCACAGAACGGTTTAGTTTCTAAACAGATGGTTTACAACTATTCTCTGAACAGTACTTAATTCAATATAGTTTTGGGGATTCTTCTTTCTCTTCTCTTCTTCTTCTTCAGCAATAAGGGGCCATCCTTAAATTACGTCACACAAATTTTAGGATTTTCTAACCCCTCCCCCGTCCCTGTCACAGGTGGTCACATTTGTGGTACTTCTTACCCCTAGTGTAATGTCACATATTTTTCAATTTATTTTTACACATAATTAAATTAAAAACAGTAGTTTCAACATTTCTTTCATATTAAAATACTTTGAACATAACATTACGTACTCAGGTGCAGTTACTAGTACTTACATAAAAAAATATTAATCAGAGTTACTGTAATGAGATGTTAAATTATTTCAATTATTAGAAAGTTCCTGCAACTGTTTATAATACATGTTAATATCACTTTCTTCTATCATATTTAACGACTGATTTTACTGCGTAAGACTATTTAATTCAGTGTACTCCATACGTCAGACGAAGCCGTAATACTTCCCTAATTCCTTAGCGATAACGTAAATGTATGATGTTACTGTATTGACAACATTTTTGGCTTTTGACCGGAGCTAAACGAAAATTGTTAATAGATATTGAATTAAATGAATAGGTTGAATAATTATGTAAGATACATTCAAAATCCCCCGACTAAGAAAATCTGTAGTGAGCTGATGTTCATCTTACTCCTAAACAGATCTTAATAAATTATAGCTAGTAAATAATTATGTCGATCACGTCAGCTTTCAAAGAAAAAAAACGCATCTAATTCAGAAATGAAATGAAATGAAATTTATTCGAAGTTGGTTTTTTACAAACATTTTTCGAAAATCAATCTACGCCATCGCTTCAACAAATCCCTACCGTGAGTAGTCTTGGAAGAAGAAGCGACAAGAAACTTCCAAGAAGCTTTTTTGCTACTCACATTACAGATAGCACTTACTACTACCTACTAGCTAGAATATCAAACTCATGTCCAAGCATTTTTATCTTTAAAATAATCATCAAGTTTGTAATAACCTTTTCATTTCAGACCATTCGTTTAGCTACGATGCCACAGCTACACAGACATACACACAGATACACAGACACGTGAGACTTATAACACACACACAAGTTAAAAACTAAAAAAGTGAATTATGAATGCAAAGCAAGCAATTAATTAAAGTCATTGTGCTGTTAACCGTTGGTAAATTCCCTTAACTAGAGCCATACTACGTTCAGGATTGGCATTTCATACTTGTCCTAATTGCATTGTCATCGGCACTACAGCAATATGCAAGATTTGAGGTCCGTAGAGTAAGAGCCTAAGAGGAGGATTCATATTCAACTTGCCAGTTTTGACTCGAGTAAATATTGTAACGTAATAACCGGGAAGTCGATCTTTAATTAGCAAGATTTGATGCCAAACATCGGGACAGGTGAAACTGAATAAAAGCTTGTAAAAAGATGCTGTATTTAAAATAGATATTATTAAAACTATAGATGCGTTACGTTTATACAACGCGAGTTGCACTTTTTGATCCGTTCCGATGAAATTGTTGTAATTATGGATGCGGAAGGTAATTACGGAATGTATGAAAGAGTGTGAAAGAGAAAGATGGTAATGAAAAGTAAGACAATTAGGCTAATGTGACTGTCACACTGTAGACAGAAACATCTAAATCATTTTTTACATATAATATTACATGTGTACATGTAAAACAATTTGTGCACTGCTGTGACTTGTGACATCTTACAATTATTGAAATTTAATGTTATATTTTGCATTTAATCTCCGTATTTATAGTAATAAATGCAATAACATCTAGACACAATTCCTGGGCCAGGTCTGATCAACTCAATTATATAGCAGGAAACGCGTTCGTATAACGGGTTCCAGATATTGGAATATGGTAGGGATTATTTAATCTGTGGCGGGCGTGACGGAGAGGCAATTATGTTGCTGTCCTGTCAAGGTAGAGGTCGGTCGTAGGGGTGTCGATTGTCCCATTATTCTTTGTTTGTCCCACTTTATCATCACAATCCATAACTGTCCCACTTCTGGGCACGGGTCTCCTCTCAACGTGTGGGGTACAGGGCATACTCCACCACGCTACCCAAGCGCGCGGACTTCACACACCTTTTAACATGTAAAACTCTCAGGTGTGCAGGTTTCCTCATAATGTTTGATCCGAAGCAAATGATAATTAAATTCTAATCCGCACATAATTTTTGAAAACTAGATGTGCGTGCGGGGTTTGAACCCGGGTCCCCCGTTTCGGGAGTCCAACGTTCAACCACACGGCTATCACTGGTCATGTCTGTGCCACTTACGAAATAATAGCGTTACTTGTTGAGTGACGCTGAACTCACCACGGCCAAGTCTGGCGAACCCCAATCACATGTTCGGTGGGTACAACAAACTAACTGAGGAAATTTTAGGCTTTCCTAATTTATGTGTTGTCTGCCGTTCCCTGGCTCCCTAGCTATTTTCTTCTGACTCGTTCAGAGATTTCAATAGAGCCTTTAGAGCAGCCTTTAGAGGAGTCATGCCCATTGAAAAATGGGTTAATTTCTTTTGTACTGTGAGTTATTGATTGATAACTATCAATAACTATCGACAACCCTAAGGCGGAGAAGTAAGACTCACAATAGGCTTATAAATTGACTCACGGCTTGACAAGAATTGAATGATGGGTTTACATTAATGTATTAAAGTTGTGAAGAATTGTAACGGCCTTTTAGTATTTACGTACTTACTTCTTTTTTAGTTTAAATATATGAAAGCGAAGGATGTTCAGTGCTCACCCATAATTCACTCAAACACTCATTCACTAATTGAACACGAAATCTCGAAAACTACTTGACATGTAAAAATAGAATTTGGCACTTGACGAGTAAGAGACGTCAGCTTACAATGGATTTTGTGATATTACCACAAGTACCACCACCCCTAAGTAAAAGGGTTGAAAGTAGACAGTCAGACACCGTTGTATCCTGTCATACTACTCTTAAAATTGCGTTAACACCGGAACTAAAGCAATCTCCAGAATTTCAAGTCCGTAGAATAACAGGAGTACTTCTAACCTAGCTTCCAGGATCTGACCGGAACATGCATACATTGCAAGTTAAATAAAAGCTTGTTAAAAATACACTTTTTAGAGGCGACCATCTCAGTCCTCAAGGGTAGCAACACATCTGTGACCGAATTATAACGAGACTCTTAGGTACTAACATTTACTAACTGGACTATTACTAACAATAACTAACAGGACTAACATTCACTAACAGTCCCTGTCCCAGTCCTCATACTTACAAACTAACCAACTAATGTTCTAACACCGTCACCTAACCGGACTAACTATCCCAGTCCCCATATATGAGTCTTGTTCTAAGTCGGTCGCAGTTGTCATGGGCGGCAGCGGAAGGTGGTGCTGCATGCTCGTTTGCTGCCTTAAATCAATAATTAAAAAAAAACTGATCGTTAACCAAGATAAAGGGACATTATCTGTCCTCTTTAAGAACCAGTCATATTATACAACTAACCTCGTCTTTACGACCAAATCTCTCCTGCGTTCGTGTCTCGTAGACTTTCGCAGTTTTTCGTCGTACTCACGACTTCGCCATTGTGTTCTAAAAGCTTCTCACGGTGATAATTTTTTGGAAGCTGCAGACTAACGTTTCTGGAATACTTAGGTTTCTCTTTCACGACAACTTCAATTTCGTCGGTGAAGTTCTGCTTTAATTAAGTCAGGAAAGTCCAATAATATTGTTTAGTTACATTGTTTCTGGGTGGTTTTATGGGAAAATTTTACACCATTGGTGCCTGTTACGTGTTCTTTTGAGTTCATTCACAAAAATTGTAGGACCAAACTCTTACTTACAAAGTCTTAAAGCTACTGATATAGTGAATCATCATCAAGTTCCACATTCTCAAGTGCATCTAATTGTTTACCAACGGCCTGATGGTTAGTCCTGTTTGTACCACAATGTAATGTAATTCACACCACTATGAAGAGATAGCTTCGTGCTCTTCTGTTTAGCAAATATTTCACTAATTGTGTGTGAGATTGTTTATGAAAGTAGCCCATAAAAGAGCAGGCCAGCCACCTGGTTGTAAGTAATCATGTCATGGGGACCTTATAGAAAGTCCATTTAAAATGCGCTAAAACATACACACTCATACCCTCGAGGATTCCCTGTGACGCGGGTGGCATGAACAACGCGAATAACAACATCAATAACACCCACGACCCGAAAATAACATTTATCTACCACATAAACATCTGCCCCGGCCGGGTATCAAACCCAGGACCTCTCGCTTCGCAAGCACGCTCACCGCTTCGGGTTCGTCATTATTTCATGTTTTATCCGCGTTAGTGACTAACGTAGAAAACTTCGAAAGAGTATTTCGATAGGGAATACTCTTGAATTAAACACACCCACATTGTTATCTCGATGCAGCGAGGGTGAGAGGGTGGTTGCTAGGCAACCGAACCAAATAACTTCCTTTACTTCATCGTTATGCCTTTCGTATTTTTGAGCCCGTGTATTATTGGAACGAAGTTCCTTACGGCAGGCTTGGAGGGGATAGGGATTTTGCTGCGCGACCGAACTGAAAAATATGTGATAGTAAAACCGTAAGCGTGGAATGAGACGCGTGGAAAAAAGTGCGTGGAATAAAACCGTTAAATGAGACGTGCGCAGGCGCGACAGTAGCCGAAGGAACTTCGTTCCTACCTGGTGTCCCACGACACAATCTACTGTTTTTTTTCGTTTATAACGTCATATCAATTATTTTTGTTATCATCTGTATTGTCAACTAGAACCCAATTCATGTCTATTTTTATCTTAACGTCATCGTTTGCTTCCGTCATTTCGTAATAATAGTTTTTATCGTCCGATAATTCTTTCCCTTGGGGTTATCGATGGTTTGGTAATTTACTATTCTTACAAGCTTTTATTTAACTTACAATGTTTCATGTTAGAGTCAAATCTTGTAAGCAATGCAAGGATCGGCTCTAGACAAGGTGACTCCTCAACGGTAACAGCACAGTGACTAAATTATTTTCGTAACATTTAGCATTTTAAGCGTTTTCTTAGTTTCAAACTATTATTCTATGTATAAGGAGAGACTGACTGACTGACTGACTGACTGACTGACATATCAACGCAGGGCCTAAACTATTGGGGTTAGAAAGTTTAGAAACTTGAAATTGTGCACAGGGGTTCCTTTTATAACGTAGGGGAGCATTAAGGATTTTTGAAAATTCACCCCCTAAGAGGGTAAAACGGCTGTGCAAAGTTAGTATGAAACTTCGTTTTTGAAGGTATTCGAATGAAATTCAGAATAAAGGTCATTGAAAGTTGAAAATTAATTTTAAGTTGAAGTTGAAAGTTAATTTCATTGAAAGTTATGAAACATGTATAAAATATTTTTTCGAAAATCATCCCATAACCGGATAAAAGGGGGGCGTTAGTATGAAAGTTCTCTGATTTTATCAACTTTTATATACATATTTAGGATTTTTGGCGGGCGAAGCCACGGGTGTAGGCTTGTTTATTATAATGGTAACAACCGGTAAAGCTAACGGGGTACATGTTTAAGTTACAGTTGCTAATGTATGGCTGATCCTTAGTTCTATTACACAGCTTATTAAAAACTGATGTCATAGCGTTCGAAAATACTTCAGAAGGAGGCTCGTTTCGGTTTGCTTGCAATTTTACATTACCTACCTTTGACCCCGTAGCCTAGTTGGCAGTGGCCCTGCCTGCGAAGCGAGGGTTCCCGGGTCGATTCCCGGTACAGATATTTATGTGACAGATAAATGTTAGTTCTCGGGTCGTGGGTGTTAGTGATGTGTTATTTGTGTTGTTTTCTTTTCATTTCATCGGCTCGTTACTATCTTTTCGCCTTCGCTTTCTTTTTCTTTTAGTATTCACTCATATATCTTTTCTTTTAGTCGTGTAGACGTCGTGTGCCAGCCGATGCACACATCAAGGTACCAAAGTCAGCTCATGTGTCCGTGGGAGAACACTTTCTACGGTTTTATGTTGCATTGTAGGAAGTTTCACTTTTACGTGCCGTAACGAAAACACCCGAGTAATTGATATGACTTTTGCTTGAGTTCTTCTACGTCATATCTATGTATGTCGTGACGTTTGCATCGTGCTGTCCAAGCCACCCGCGACACAGGGAATCCTACTGCGGGGTATGAGTGTGTTAGCGTTCATTTATTATAATTCTATTTATCTCGCTTCGCTTCGTGAAACTTATTCCTTCGGTTTGCAAAGATTTAGTTATATATTTTGGATAATTGACACTATATATTTATAAATTACTAGTGGTCCCAGCGTACTTCGTACCGCTTTATAATTAAAAAATGTTTTAGTGATATATCGACAGCAACGCCACCTACCGGGTCCAATTGTGAATCTAAACCATTCTCGGATCCACCTGAAGACACACAAAAAATTTCAACCAAATCGGTCAAGCCGTTTAGGAGGAGTTCAGTCACATACACACGCACACAAGAAATATATATATTAAGATAGCCTATGTGTTATCCTGATGTGTAAGGTAGTAGTATATTATTGTAAAGTTTCAGCAAAATCATTATTATTTGGGCATTTTTTAAGGTAACTTGTATGGGATTCAACTGTTTTACAACCGCAAACTGCGTTAAGATATTTCGTTTGTTCGTAGTAACTTCATGTTCTATCAACAAATATCTAGTCTTCAAAAAAATACTTTTATGAAGCTGTAACAGTACATTGAACCTACAAACGAAAATCCGACTTAATCCGTGTTATTAAAGTCCAATTTTGTTTACCCGAAAGCCCCCGTCATTTTAATCCTTACCACGACGAAATGTCTTAGTTTTCCTCATTGTTGATAGCAATAAGGTCGAAAATGGCGTGTATTAGTGAACAGAAGCCTTTGTTAATACCACCTGTCTGTAGAGTCACGAAAAACGAATAACGGGGTCGTTGAACTGTTATTACAAGTCCAATAACTTTAGTTGTTCGTTGTACTATTCTGTTGAAGGCGTGTCGTGTAGCTATCTCCAGTTTTAATTTAACTTAATTAAAAACATTTTTTCATCACTACATATTATAAAACAAAGTTCTCCGCCGCGACTGTCTGCCGCGTCGCGATAGACACGTTTTCCATAGGTTTATGTGTATAATTTGTTAAGGTTTGGTGTAAATTCGCGGTAATTTCTACATAGTGCCTATTCAAAGTGGTGCTAACATTTAAGTTTGTTTTATTTTAAGTTTTGTGAATGTGTAGGCGTAATTATCATGAATGTATAGTTTTTTTCTATTTTCTTTCTTCTGTAAATTGGTTGAAATGTGACAATAATTGCTGAAAATTACTAAAGTGCGTGCATTCATCGAATGCGAGCTTTCATCGAAAGCGTTGCCTTATCCATTTGAGATAAACATCTTTTGCTTTTACCTTTGAGATAAAAATATATAATAATATAATAGAGATACCTAATAATATATTTTTATCTCAAAGGTAAAAGCAAAAGATGTTTATCTCAAATGGATAAGGCAACGCTTTCGATGAAAGCTCGCATGTGATATGTATGTACATATATGTACTTACATACCTACATATATAACAAAACGTATGTTGAGATATTTATCTTTAAAGGTCTCCCGAAAAGTCCGCGATGGCATAAGGATAGCTTACTATACTAACACTATAATTATACTCGCTACAATACCTCAGTAAAAACCGCATCCAAATCGGTTAGGTATCCGAGGTTGGCGGGAACATAAAACACCGTGAATGTAAACTTGAATATTTTTATCGCGTTTAATAACCATTGAATCAATTGACCGAATCGTTGGTCAATTGGCCAAATGTTGGTTCAATTGAATTTGCTGATGGACACTGATGTGTGTGTAGTGTTAGTATACCGTCGACAGAGTATATCTATAAGAGTATAATAATACGTGAATAAAAACTTTGTACTCTCTTTTATGAAAATAATAATTTGGCAGACGGAGTATGAAATTTGGCAGAGTTAAAGTTTATAATTATGTGGAGAAGTGCGAGAAGCAAATATGTTTATAGTGGAAACTCTATTATCCGGCCCTCAGTTATACGGATTCGCGATTATCCGGACTACCAATCGCGATCAATTATATTGTGACAATTAAAAAATATTTTAAACCAAATTAAACTTATTACATATTTTGTATTTCATGATTACCAAATGCAAATTACAAAAATCGATTATCCGGATTTTCGATTATCCGAATGCCTAACGACAAATTAGTCCGGTTAATCGAGTTTCCACTAATAATGCAGTACATGAACAATAAATTAATAAATGAAACATTACTAGGTAATAACATAACTTACGATGTGCACACTACCATGCGTTTCACACGACATGACATGACGTTGAAATGTATAACCTAATGTGTGTGGAACAAACGACGCAGTTACGGCATTACGTGGTCTGTCGTGTCCGTCGTTCACTACGTCTTTGCGAGCCGTAATTAATGCAACCAGCACGTAATATTATTGCAGTGCGGCTTGCGTCTGCGGCTGGGCGGCGTGCGGCTCGCGAGGCGGACATGTCCGTGAAAGGAATACTAGCTATTAGTTAGGAACTTCCGTTTTATAATACGCCTGATACCCTGATGGCTGGTAATCGGAATGACGAGTTAAGGTCTGTTCAGACGTACGAAGTATCCGTTAACGTTGTCGGTAGAGATAAATATCGTGCGATATACTGGCCAGAACTGGCCGCAGCTTTTGCGAAACGTACCGCCTAGCAACGGCCAGAACACTAGATAGGCGATATTTTAATGACTACAAAGGCGATGCACCATAGAGGCAGTGTATGACTTTTATTTATTTATTTATTTATTTATTTATTTATTTATTTATTTATTTATTTATTTATTCTTTATTGAACCTTACATAAGTAATGGAACAAAAGGCGGACCTAATGCTAAGAGCATTCTCTGCCAGTCTTAGGGCAGTGGGAGAATGGAGAGGGCGGTAGTAACAAAGCGATTATTATTATTATTTTTTATCTTAGGACGAAAATCGACAAGTCGCTATAGCGGTAACGTTATTCGCATAGGTGTGAAAAGTAGGAATACCGCTTTGAATAAGCGGTATTCGTATACCGCTACCCACAACGGCAGCGGATACCGCGCATATTTGAACAGTCTTTTAAAGATTCATTCAATTTCACCTGAGAAATTAATTGACTTGATATAAAGCTCATATTTCAATGCTTACATATGAGTTGAATCGGAGTCGAGTTGGAGTTGCGTCGGTGTAATGTGCGCAAACCTTAATCCATAGCCGCTTGAGCCGCAGAGTGGCGTCGCACGCGGCAGTCGCGTGCCGCCTGCGCCGCACCAGGAAGTTAGCTTTATGCAACGAGTAAAATCGATTCCTCATCGCTGTGGATAATCGATTATTCGCGTAACGTCTTATTTAATTCCCGTCGTCGTATGGGAACGTATCACGCTTTGAGTTCATGAGTTGTGTAAGAACAGTCTAATGATATTAGTCTGCCCATACAAATATTTAAGAAACATGGTTAAAACACGACTCATAGACAGTCGATGAATATATTAATGACAAAGATGCTTGGCAATAGACATCCGCGACCGGTTCTGCTCGTGTTAGTATGTATGAATGTATTTGTATGTAGGTATAAAATCAGTAATGTAATTGTAAGCATTTCTTTTTTTTTAAAGATGTGCCGAGGAGTTTCTTTCGCCGTTTCTTCTCCTTAAAGATTTAAATTTAAAGGCACCTTGCCATGAAATAAACGATTTGAGTTTGAGTAAAAATAGACAAGAGTCACTAGCGCTCGAAAAGTTATAACTAATGAAAATTTTATACTAAAAATAAGCTTATAAGATGTCTCATCTAGAATCTTTAAATCGTCAACTCCCAAAACTTTTCGTTTTATTACTTTTATTACTAAGCGTGCGCTTTGTAGTGGTATGTGTGGGCACATCCAGGACAGATGCCAAAACAATCAATCATCATCATCATCATCATCACAACCCATAACTGTCCCACTGCTGGGCACGGGTCTCCTCTCACAGTGTGAGGGGTATAGGCCATAGTCCACCACGCTGGCCAAGTGCGGATTGGCGGACTTCACACACCTTTGAGAACATTATGGAGAACTCCCAGGTGTGCAGGTTTCCTCACGATGTTTTCCTTCACCGAAGCGAGTGATAATTAAACTTTAATACGCACATAATTTTTAAAAATTAGTGGTGCGTGCGGGGTTTGAATCCGGCACCTCCGGTTCGGCAGTCCAACCTTCAACCACACGGCTATCACTGCTTGTAAACAATCAATACAGATGATAAAGTACTAAAGCCAATGAAACGTACTGTTCCGTCCGATTGTTCCGTTGAACTGACAGGGTGTTTAGTGTTGTACCTGGGGAATTTATCGATTAATGTTTAACGATTAATTGACGAGCCGTATGACGCAAAGGTGGGATTGGACTGCCGTTCTAAGGGTTCTCAGTTCGATTGCCAGCCAGGCGCAAATAATGATAGTGACGAGTTTAAGTATTTTCTGGTATTTTTGTGTTTTGTCTGTTAAAAGAATTAAGCCGAATAAATGTTATAAATATTTGCTAAAGTTAGGAAATAGGTTCGAAGTAAAGCAAGGGCGTTTTTACTAGTCTCTAGAAATAAAAAAAATGAAGTGTCTATAATATAAAATAACCGCTTTTTACTAAATGCATAATATGGATGTATACACGGTACATATACCAAAATAACATTTTTTACAATTTTTGTCTGTCCGTTCGTTCCGGCTAATCTCTGGAACGGCTGGACCGATTTTGAGGGGACTTTCACTGGCAGATGATGGCTGATGTAACAAGGAGTAATTTCATTTCCTTATAACTATTCCTTTAGGGGACGAATTTCCCGAAATACTTTCTTAAAATCTCCCCTCTTAGAATCTGTAAATTTAAATACTTCTGTGCTTCAGGCTGAACGTTGTCTGTCAGTGGGTAACCGTTAGTATATTATTCTTCAATAGTTTACTTCCACACAATATTTTTGCATAATAGATTTTATCGATAACTGTTATACATCTCTAGCGTAACTCTAATTGCTGTAGCTCACGCATGCGGGTTCGACATATAACATTCCGATTGGGTATTATTTAATACTGTGTTTCACGACAGCTAGACACGGGGACTATTTCTATTATGTATTTCATAAACAATTTTTCGGAAATACCCGCAATACACGCACGTAATAATCTGTCCTTCAAAACCGTAACTGCCCCACTGCTGGGCACGGGTTCTCACAATGTGAGGGGCATAGGCCATAGCTCATCATGCTGTCCAAGCGCGGCAGGCTTCACAGCACTTGAGAACGTTATGGAGAACTCTCAGATGTGCACGTTTCCTTACGACGTTTTCTTCGCTAAGCAAGTGCAATTAATTACTATAAAGAGGCGGTCCTAGAGCGCGCGGCTGTAGGCTTTTATTTCAAAGACATGGCCGAGTCACAAAACTGTATGATACGAGTACTATTACCGTGCTATTGATGACAACAACTAACGATGACAAGCGTTACCGACGGACTATATTTAGTGTTTAAATGTATAAAGAATGAGAAACGAGTGTTTATTTATGTATAAATATATGTATAAGAATAAAGAGTCTCAAATGTTTTAACTTTCCCAGTAAGTAATCATTTTGTTTTCTTTCTTTCTTTCATATTACTTTAATTGCCTGGCTTTTTGTTTTGTGTTGTGTTATCTAATTGAGTTGTAACAAAAAAAAATATTTGCTTGTTTACATTAATTCATTAACAATTGCAAAATGTATTACAATATTTTTTCTCTTTAACATTTTGTTTTTGTTTAAAAATATTAGATAATTTATCTTATTGACGTGTCTGACCCGTTTTGTATTGATTTTTAATTTTTATTTTATGTGTTTACAAAATCGATTTAAATCGTAGTGAACAATATACATATTGTATAAAATACATCAGTACATTATTATGTGTGTCCATGTCGAAATGCCAAAAAGTAACTACCTAAATAGGACAAACAAAGTTACACTTAAAGTTTGGCATTCACTGGCCCGCTAAAGCTTCAAAGAATATCTGAAGTCTAATAGCTTAAAAACGAAACCTATTCCAAATTCAAAAGCATAGCGTTCGTTTAATTGTATCATTTCTTTCCAGCGATCTTCCTGATGAAGAAGACAAGAAGTCACCAGTTCTCCTACTGGGAGTGAATAAGATATCGGATTCTCCGTTTGCCCGGAGGAGGTCTGTAGACCCACACGCCTCAGGGTCTATCAGATTCTTTCGTCCGCCCAAGTCCAAATACACCCGCGGACTCAATGGAGACGAGAGATTAGAGAAGATCCGACAAGACCTCCTTATCCACAAACAGAGACCAGACACCTACATTCCAAAACCCATTCATGAAGCATCGTTAGAACCTGATAAGAAGACGTGTATCAAACTGAGTTGCGTGGGAAATTGTATCTGCGATCGCAACAAGTCGTCGTCCAATCGAGGATCCTTCTCCTTCCACAGGCCTGAGCAACGACAATCTTCTCTCTGCCCATCAGAACCCTACGGCACAGGTAATCGGAGAGATTCATCAGAGAACGACATCGAATTCAAGTACACGGAACACATTCCAGACAACCAACCGTCGAGCAGCAAGCAAAACTCGTACAACGTGACGCCAAAATCAACTGAAAGGAGGCACTTTTTGCTCGCCAACTTAAATGAGAGATTTCGGAAGACCCTCAGCTTGGACTCGCGGAAAATTGAAACCAACAGAGTGCCGCTGAGCTTGCCGCAGGAGAATCGGCCGAAATCGTTAGTTAATACGAGCAATATTTGCGTGCAATACAAGTCTGGAGATCAGTTCGTAGCTCCAAATTTTGAGAAGGCGAACCAACCTAAGAAAAAACGAAAATCGTTCTTTTCCTTAGACACATTCTTCGATTCAAAAAAGTCTGACACGTCATCCATAGATGATTATTGCTCATCAAAGTACAAACGCTTCGAACTAGAAAGCGACGATTCGCCGCTATTCCGACGGGAGATATCGCCGCACAATCGCGAGAAAACACCAGATCTTTTAAATTTGCCCGTTATAATTGACTCGGTGCGGAAACAACAGTCTAATACGAGACGACAGTTAGAGAAATTAGAAAAGCATTACTATAAAAGCCTTTGTAAGTCTCAAACGGTAGTGGACGCGGTCCCAGCTGACGCGACCGACGTACAAGGGCCGAGCGGGCATACCAATCAGCTATTTGTGTATGATGATGACGTTGAATACATAGAGCCTATTCGCAGCAACTTTACCAGTCAGAGTACTTTGATATTAGACAAGAACGACACTTTAACTGGTACGATCAAACCTGATTCAATCCTAACTATTAACACAGATGAGACTGATATAAAACTGCCCAGTTCGACAGTATCGCCCAAATCAAATGACGTTAGAAATTTAGAAAACGATCTGGATAGTATAGGAGCTTATGAGATCGAAGTAAAAGAGGCAGATTTGTTGAAGGAAAGCGCGAAGAAACTCGTCGTAAAAGTGATGGATAAATCAGTGGATTCTATAGGCAGTTGCTCTTTAGATGTGGACGCTAGTACAGACTTTTCAGGTAAATAAACGTTTGTGTGTGTGTTTCTTCGTTTTATCGAGAGCATGTTTTCATGTAGTCTATCTTATATTTCATTTACGTTTTTTTTTCTGTTGTCGTGTTTATTTTAACACTTATATTTTTTATTAAATTTATTTTTAGTATCTTTCACGAATATATCTTAATCTTAACCCGTGTTAAAATAAATACTTTATAACTTATATTATCATTTATTATTATTATATTAATTCGTATCATAATAAATTTCATTTGTTTTTATTATTTTTCTTGGGTTTTCTTTTATTTCCTTTATCGTAACTGTGTTGCTTGTCGATGTATATTTTCTTAACACTATTTGAAAAGAAAGCTATGTTTTGCTTTTCAAAGATATATTTTTCATATTCTATTAAGCATTGTACTTTACTTTCATAGCTAAATTAATTTTGTTTGCATCACATCCAAATTCAGCACTTCTACACGCATCTTAGCTGTATTTGTTGTTTTACTAAAATATTTTTCTACTATCACTATTAGGCTGTTGGGTATTTAGTGATGTTGAGGTAAGTAGGTCTTCAGCTTCATAACTTCATTATTAGTAGAAAAATGTAAACTCTGCGTTTTTATAAACATAAACGTCTACTCATATTATTTTATTATTAATCATTTATATACCGAAACCTACTCCATAGTAATTAAATCCAGGTTTCGTAATAAGGATAAACCGTTATGATAAATAACTGTTCGTCGCATATTAATACAATTAGAATTAATGGAATTCTAATTGTATATGCGAGCAACGTGTTAGAAAATCGGTCATAGATTCGGCGTTGTCGATGGTAAGCAATATGGTAAGATATTGTCAAAGAAACAGTGTGATTGAAACAAAATTCAATTTAATCAAACTATCGTAATTTGCTTACGTGTGATAAAGCTTCGGTATGGTAATAAAAGAATATTGTGGCATTACTTCATGGTGGCAGTTGTCTAATCGGAGCTAGGGGCACCGGGCGCGAAGCCAACCTCCAAACAAAACAATCTGCTTAACTGAAGTGTAAGGAAGGTTAGGTTGAGGTTCTCTGTTTTTAGTCCAAGAGCCCAGAGCGGTCTGACATAACTTATTATCACGTGGATGAAACCTTAATTTCTCAGTAGCGGCCATGTTCTTTGAATACCCTGCGTGCTTGTGGAAGCTCACCTGGTGACACCTGGGCAGGTACCAGGTAAGAAAGGCAGGTAAAAATAAGAGCTACTTCAGTAATTTTCACATGGCTGATTTTTATATATGTTTTGTAGAATATTATTCTTAAATAGTATCCATAAGTGTCAGACACTTTCCATGGGTCAAAACTTTTGTCAGACTCTTTAAAAATCAGCCATGTGAAAATTACTGAGGTAGCTCTTATTTTTAGGTGCCTTTCTTACCTGGTACCTGCCCAGGTGTCATGAGGTGAGCTTCCACAAGCACGCAGGGTATTCAAAGAACATGGGCGCTACTGAGAAATTAAGGTTTCATCCATGTGAAAATAAGTTATGTCAGATCGCTCTGGGCTCTTACTCTATTTTATTTATATAGAAAAAGGAATCCCGCGAATTGGGGTTCAGTCGTTTATGACATAGTCATATCACTATGACATAACTAAAAATTAAGAAATAACAAAGCAATAAAAAAAATATTAATCGACTACAAAAAGTAACTTACTTTTTCATAATTTATAAAGAATATAATTTTATTATTATATATTTTTTTATTATATTCATTTTATTATATAAATATAATATATTACATTTTTCAAATTTTTTTTTTCAGTCGATAATTAATACTTTTTTATTTGCTACCACTACATAGTATTTGAGATATTACAATCTCGGACGCTGGTAAACATCAACAAAACTTATAGCATCAATGACTTGTTGAAAAGCATTTTACGGTTATTTTTTTAGCGTCAGATAAAAAGTGAACTCTCATTAGTCTCTGTCTACTGTCATTAATCTATGCTACACTCACTCGTCAATCGCCATGATGCTCAACACTAACGTTTCAATTTACGCAAAGTCTGTTTCCCGTCACGCCAACTTTCCAAAATACATGAGTTTTCAAGGAATTCTCACAGCTTGGTTGCTGCGCAACTGTCTATTTTTAGACTCTTGCTAAGTTATAATAAATTGTTTAGTTTTAAATGTCTGCGTGTTTGTATCTATTGAACTTTATTATTCAACTGGAACATCTTAGATTACAGTAATTTATTAGAAACATTTAAATTTATAATTTTTAGGATTAGGATAGGTTCAAGCCTTGAAACGTTTATCATCTAGTTAGAAACTTGTAATTGCTAGTTTCAATTATTCAATGCAATAGTCAATAATCAATCAATTAAAAATCACATACATTTGAAGGACTTAACCACTAATGCAGATAATATATTATATATATAAAATTATAAATAGATAGCTAAAATCGTACTTGTAATGTAATTGACTTCATTAAGACAAGTTAATTTACTATTATCATAGCCCTAAGTTTCCGCAACGCAATAGCAGAACTACTGACGTAGCACGTGTCCATATGCGGCGGCAAATACTTTATATGCGGTCTGCACTATTTACCTATCTAAGAGCATATAAAATAACTGTCTGACGTGGTATGCATTATAAGTATAGTATGCATATAGAGAATTGTGCCTCTTTAGACAGCTCTTTATAGTAAAGTTATTACTATATGAAAGCGTGCGCGTATTTTAAATACGTGTTTTATTTTATTTTTCGCCTGGTTTCCGTATCCAATTTTTGTATTTGTTATCCATTTACTATTTGGAATTTTTGTAACGGTTTAACTTTGAAAAAAGGGTCTGTACGTACTGTTAGCAATTTGTTTCCGAAGTCCTAGTTGGACAGAGTACGCGATAGATTGACATAAACAACAGAGTTATAGAACATTTCAATAGAACTTGGCAGGCCTGACGGTATTTACATTTTTAATAATTCTGCCATTGTGTTTACCTTAAGTAGTTCTACGCAAAATAACTACTATAATTATTTATATCAGTTCTATTGAATCATTTGGAAGACGATCTGATTCTTGTCATATTATCATGATATTTTTACTCGTCAACCAATTAGGTATACCTGTCTTTTATATGAGTACTCTGCATACTTTCTTACAATTAATTTCCATATTACTTGTTTCCATATTTGTTTACATACCTGCCATGCTCTGTTAAAATTAATAATAAATAATAAATAACGCTACACACTTATAGCCCCACACTAGGATTCCCTGTGTCGTGGGTGCCATGGACAACACACATGACAAGAACACACACACCCCCAGACCAAGAACGGAAATTTAAATTCATCATTCAAATTTCCGCCTCGCTGGGAATCGAACCCAGGACCCGCGGAACGGCGATCCGGCGTGTTAACCATTGCGCCATCCGGGTCGTCAAAAATTAGCCGTACAGACTTTGTAGATATTTAGGGCCCGTTTCACCGGTTACGGATAAAGTTCCGGATAGCCCTAGGAACTCAACTCCCAGATAAACTACATTGTTTGGCTTCTCAGGTAATCTGATAGAAGTGACAGAGAAAAGTGTTGGTTAAGCTATTTGCCAGTTCAAGTGGCTGTTAGGCGTTATCTGACGGATAAAAAATGTTTCAAGTGGCGTTTCTATAACACATTTGGAATTTGAACTGTAGTACATCATATTATTATAAATCCTACTATTTTCGTTCTATAATGATAAAATTATACTGGAAAATATTAAAAAAGTCGAATTGGATTATTTTGAACAAAAAGTATTTTATTAATTAAGTTTTCAAAATAATTTTCAAATGACAATAATTTACGTAGTAGTAACGAAACGCAAAAAGCGACCTTGCCGCTCTGTCAACTTTAAGTGGCAGATAAATTCCTAGGGCTATCCGGAACTTTATCCGGAACCGGTGAAACTGGCCCTTAGTCTGTAGATAAAGTGGAGTGTCAGGCCCCAGTTAGGCTTCGCGATAGCAGCGCATATTAACGCGCACTAAATCAAATGCGGGTTATGATTGTCGTGACTTTTAAGCCTTAATTTTCTTTAGAGCTTTTTTTCAAGGTTGGTAAATACTTGCTCCACGATAAAAACTTAAAAGATTAAATTGTGATAAAAACAATTTTGTTGAAAAATATTTCACGTTGTGCTTTTCGAATCTATATAAGCGTGTTCTATTATGGTATTTAGGCGTGGTACAAGTTTTATGGGCATACATACTAGGTTAACCAACGGTTTTGCTAAAACTTGTGAGTTTTGCAAGCTCCATTGACAATTTGTATTTACTTTTACTTTCTTAACTAAAACATTGCCTCACGCTGTGAGAACGTGTATGGAAGCAAAGATTTCACACTAGGTCTGACGAATCTATTTACATCTGAGACAGCTTAACATATTGCAAAAAAAAGTGTGTCACTAGAACTTCTGAATCACATGATGCATTGCAAAATACGTCATTGAGGTTTCATATTGTTTAGTCCTAACAGACAGACTATGATGACCTTAGTATTTAAGAAATTGTGAGTAAAAGACTGACAATTTCTGAAGTCGAATAACTATCAGGGTCGATAGAAAAAACATACAATGCAAATTTCAAAATGTATGCAAACAAAGAAACTTAGCACACAGACAATTCCATATATCGACCTCGTGCGTCCTACGCAAACGGCAAAACTAGCGCCGCAGCTCGCGCTCGGTCATTGTCATCAAATCAAACCACTTGACGTGTGCGCGCGGGAGACGTAAAATTATAATAACGCTATTTCACCTTACGGCCCCGTTTACTACATAATAAATTCAACAAAAACTTATGATATTAAACGGTTCTGTGAATAAATTAATAAACATTACGAACTCATCGACCGTGAAACGGAACGGTACAAGCTTGCCACCGGCAGCGTGTAAAGTCTCGGAAAAAAAATAAAAGTTTGACGTTTGCGATTTGAGACTTGAGAGTTGAGTTTGATTTCACGTCATTTTATTTTATTGTATAAATTTTGTGTAAAGTAACAATTTCAGTATTTCGAAGTGTGAAAATAATTTGTTTTACGTATTTAAATATAGTGTGTATTGTGTTTATTGTGGACTTTGCATCAATTGGAATCGGTGAGTACTTTTATGAGAAACAAGACGAGTTTTACTTCGTTGGGTGAATACTTTTTGTTTTACTGGTTTACTAAATCTGCAGTGATTCTTGGTAGGTGCCGTATGTTCCCGATACGCTCGATTTCTTTAAATAGGTTTCCTGCTACGATGACTAACGCAAATGAATATCTTCATCGCAGTTTAATAACATTGTCATTAAGAGATTTAACGTGACTAAACGATGTATTTCTAGATTATTAACTGAAATAATACACTGCATAAGTTCACTGTGAAAATCTTGCAAATATACACCTCCTTTTGTCATTATATTGATATCAAAACAGTCTTATGTAATGTAGAATCTTGGCCTATAAAATATAAAAAAAAACCATACATCCGCATAAAATTGTATTCCTAAGTAAAATCATAACCAATGCATTAAATTTGTCGGCTTAATACATTAATAATCACACAAAAATCTAATATTTCAATGTAGTTTACAACTGACCTGAGCAGGGATATCTGTTTCATGTAAATCTACAATTAATCATACCTACATAACAATACTCAACAGGGAAATTATGAACTAAGCTACAGGCTTGTACCTAAGATAGAAACCACATTGTTTGAACAAGAAAATAGTTTAAATAGTTGTGTTTCTTACTATATCTCTCATTTATAAGGACCCCAATGTTGAAATCTTTTGTTTGTAGAGTCTACAGCCAGTTTCTAATGTTCTTTTGATTAGGGACCTCTAGATATATCAGCTAACACAGAATGAAGATACTGGGCCAATGTTACAAGAGTATAATAGAACAAAATAAATGATTAGTACGAAAAACTAAAGCATGCTACTACAATTTTAAATCCAACACAATAAATTAAGCACTGTCCTGTTGCTGTTGCCGTTGCAGAGTTTCCAAAGTAATCCAAATGTGGCATATAAGTTGGTGCAATAATTATGTCCTTTGTTTCAATTCAGCCATATTAGCTGTCGCTTCTTTATCGATTCCCTTGTATATCACACAATCCATCAAAAGCTGGAAGGATTGTGTGATATCCTTTTGCTATCCTCCTCCCCTTTATACACCCACATTCATATCCTTTCATCCCCTTTTATCTTCTAAACACATAATAAACACAATGTGCATGTTTAAGTCGTAGACTAGGTAAATTAAATGTGAGTTTTTTAACATAATCATGTGCTATTTAGTACAAAATATTCAATAAAATCAGTAATTAGTACAGCAAAAAAGACCTTTCTGCAACTAAATTGCAAGGATATTGTAATTTTATTATTATTCATAAAGAATGATGGAGTTTTGGAGTACGTAAAATAATAATTTGTTAATATGTACTTTATTGTATAAGTCTTAAACTTGTTTATTTCATGTTCTTGTTGTACAATAAAGAGTTATTATTTATAATCGAGTTCTACTGTACATTTTTTCTTTTGAAAGTAATAAAAACTTGTCTGATTAATAATAAGCCAGTTAAATCAAGATGTCTGTCTCTACTATCATTAATTAGGCCTGTTTCCTTCCAGATGTTTCAATTGTCCATAATTGAGTGCCACACCGAGTGAGTGGAAATCTCAACATGTGAATTCATTTTTTAACCGTTAATATATTGGAGATGTCATGTTGTTGCTTTCGCACTTTTTAACGGGGTTTTATTACTCATGTCATTAAGTTTGTGGTGCAAAAATTAATTTAATGAAATTAAATGGTTGGAGCCGTGCATAAAAGGAATAATAATAAAGAATACTTAATAATTTTAAAGTAAATTTTGTCCAATTTACTTAAAAACTGGAATTTACTTTTCTCAACTGAATTAAAAAAATCCTGTCTCAAAATTATTGAAAATTCATGTTTAGGGGTAAATAGGGGTACAACTATGTATGTGTCTAAAATAATGTTGTGTACATTCAAGGTCACCAGCTAGCTAGCTAGGTTGGTCGGGCCCTTTGGGCATTGCTCAGGACTAGCTCTAGTTACTAGGAGAACCCGGAGCCTTCCATTTGCGTCATATGACCATTGATGGGGTTTTAGTGGGTAAAAGACCCACATAACCCAAATAACCTTCTCACAGGAAGATTTATTATTAATTGTTATGGATATATGTACCTATTTGTTTTGTTGTAACTAACGCATTATATATAACTCTTTAGTATTAATTATAAATATGTAATTAAAAAGACATAGATTTCGCCCTCAGACAAAACTAACCACCAGCTAGTCAATTATAAAATTGATACACAACGGTGCATTGAATTGTTACACAAACTTTATCTAAAGTCACTATCTATTACTGCAAACGACAATTTAGTATTTTATTATCTGCCACTGTCCTTTTGATATAATATTACAACATCACAAACATATTATTGCTGTTCATTAGCCTTACTAGAATATATAGAATACCTAATTGATTTCTTGTCTACATTAGCTGGTCTGAGATGTTAGATAATCCGACCAAATGAATCTCTCTCAGGACAGCCATAAGCATCCGTATTCATGCCATTGGTAACTCTGGGAAATATGGAAGAGATGTCGGTACATGATATTTTATGTTTTATGTATATCATCAGAGAAATAGTCAAAAGTTGAGGTCTAAAATATCTATTGCAGACTTATAGTACATAAAGGTCAGAATTATTTTAAAATATTGCTAAATATCTTGCCTTATAACTGCGTACAATGTATACATCCATTGTTAAATATCAATAACACATGGCTAGGTAATTAGATTACATAAATTTAGTAGATTTATAATAAAAATGGTTATAACATTATAAAACAAAAACTCAGTCATCCATCTACATTATATGTAGTATGTACATAATTATGTATTTCTATAGTATTATAGCTATCTATAGATATCATTATGTATACTAAAATCACTAGTTTGTATATTACATACAATATCCTCATTTCTCATCACTTTGTTTAGTGGCTGACAAAGCGTCGGTGAAGGTCGGTGATGATTTTGATTATTGATGTCCATGGGCGACAATGGTCACTTACCATCAGATGGCTCTAAAAATACCGTTAATAATATCTATCAGATAATATTAGTAATATTATATGATAATATATGATAATATTAATAATATCGTTCATAAGTGTATTGAAAAATACCTACATGAAATAAATGATTTGAGTTTGAGTTTGAATTAGTAATATTAGTAATATTAGTAATATTAGTAATATTAATAATATTAGTAATATTATTATAGGTGATGGTAAGAGAGTCACCGCTCATCCGAGGACTGAACCTGCTTAATGGTGTTTTAGCTTGGGATCCGTCTGGGAACGACTGCTGTATTTTGCAGAACGGTCAGGAGATATTTGGAGACATTGTAAACGCATTAGATTATAATCTGTAATGTTTTCATTTTTATTGTCTGTGTAAATAAATAAATAAATAAATAAATTACCTCCAATATGTACATATAAAGTATTTACGTAGTTACCATTCAGCGATGATGTGTGTACTTCGAATTCAACAATGAATTGAATGTGTGCGTGTGTAAATGAATAATTAAACTGTATAATATGCGTTGAATGTGCGCCAATTGGAACAATGGGGTCTAGTATGCGAAGATATGTTAATTTATTTTATTTACATTCACATACCGGGGCAATGTGTTATTGAGCTTGTTTGAAATTATTGTACTCATAATTGTAATATTCTATGATATTATAAATGACTAGTGGACACGCCCTCGCTTCGCTTCGGGATACTTGTTCTTTACCTTTTCTCGATAAATGGACTATCCAACACAAAAATACTAATCTACGAGTCGTAACTTAAAATTGTTCTTTTTTAACGAGTCGTTACTGGTAACTCGAAAACGATCGGATATCGATTGGTTAATAATAAAAATAATTGTAGTCATTAACTTATATAAAAAAAAACTTTTGAAACAGGACGTGTTTTCAGATATATGTATAAATGAGTGAATATATTTGTGACTGTGTGAGCGTCTATCACATGTGTTGGTCAAGCTATAACGAAGTATGTAAAAAATGTACATGACGTAAAATCTAATCGACCTTGATGGCCAACGAAGATAGATAAGACATTTAATCTCCGATATTAAATTAATTCAGTATTCCGTAACGTTTGCGCGAGATTTTATACACGGTAGGTCGTGGTATGTGTTAGATTAATATGTGCGATTATTATCTGATGTTTCCTTGTAAGTTTTTTATTATTGTATATCTTTTACCCTTTAATTTACCTTTCATATGTAGGGAAATAATAACTTTTGATGTCCAGGAATAGGTCTTGTAAAAACATCATTTTTTTTACGTAAGCCTTTGATAATTTGCATCATCATGTATAACTAACAAAGTTAGTTTCAAATCCCATGTTTTCTCTTTCCAATTCACCCACATTTTGACCTGATACAAGTATCCATACATTATTTCCTCAGCCCCCTATATCCAAATTGTAGTTTAATTGTGCAATATCGGCTAATTCGGCGCATTTCTAATTCCAGACACCACATCCGGAAGCTTGAATCTCTTGACACCGTCATCCACGACTAGCCGGATACGGGACTTCACATCCCGAATCCAGGAGCGAGCCGCATCCAACCAGCCCAACTATCTGGCCCAGCTGACACCGGCAGTCACCCCAATCAGAACGCCCGATGACCAAACGCCGACGCCAAGAAAGTCTGAAAACCTGCTCAAACCTCCACCCAAAATTTACATAGACACAGCCAGTCACAGATCTCGATCGCATCATAAAAAACGCGACGAGCTGCCGCAAAAGAAACCGAGCTACCTTAATCTCGCCTGCTCAGTCAACGGGTACACTAACCTCACCACATACGACTCCAAACTTCGACAGGACATCAATAAAAGCAGGGAAGCGTCTCCGATCAGACCTATCACGCACAACTACCAGTACCGCAGTGAAAATACCACGTTATTGGTGCCAGTTCCGGTCAGCGCGAACAAACTGTTGGTCCCAACCTTCGGACCCCATGATACCCGTGCCGATTTGACACCTAAAGCGCCTACCAAGGCGCACACTGACCCCTACCTCGCGTCGCCCTTGCATGCCTACATGGCTGCGGAAAATAAGCAGCTGAAGAACGACTTTCTCGGCCCGAGTATGACTACCGCCAGTCGTTCGTACATATCGAACGAGAACAAGAACTTTGCCGCGTCTATGCTTCACCAGAAAGACGAGGTGGACAACGCCAAAGAGATCTTCAAATCGAGCTACTCTGAAACGAATTTCAGACAAACTGTCACGACAAATGGAAAGGAATCGAGGTTCAGCTCCGAGTCGTACACAATTTCGTCGAATGGCATCTCGAAAAGAGTTGAAATTACAAAGGAAAATGGGGAGAAATTGACGAGTCCAATGAAGAGTTTCATTCAGCAGCGCGTGGAGAGACTGTACGGCCCGGGAGCGCTGGCTCAAGGGTTTTTCAATCAAAAGCGACACAAACTGAAGAGCCAAAGCGAGGACGACGATTTCAAAGTGTTGACTGAGAAATCCTTGAACTGTCCGAGCGATAGGTTGGTGTCTCCGAGGAAATCTAACGATAGCTTCGACAGTGAAAACATGTTGTCTAGTCCGACGGAGGTCGACGCGACAGTTCTGCCTGTGCTGAGGCACCTGAGGCCGGAGTTTCGAGCGCAACTGCCGATTTTATCGCCGAAGAAGAGCTTCAAATCAGATCTATCGCCTCAGAAGCAGGAGCAAGACATTCCAAAGCCAGTGAAGACTGATTCGGAGGAGATTGTGTGTGACAAGACTTGTGATGTTGTGACGAATGGTGTTACTGTGATAAGTTTGAACGAATCTGACAGTGCGGTTAAGGAAGTGAACGGTGTGAATGGGAAGCCTAATGGGGAGGTGGTGAAGGATGCTTATTACTTCCTCGATTTGGAGAAGAAGGAGACTGAACGCTTGATTGCTCTCGCTGTCAGCGCCGAAAAGGAACTAGAGATTTTACAAGTGAGTTTTATTTATTATGACATTAATTACTTGATAACATTAATAGATTACAATGGCCTGGCTGAAGGTCTTAACATTATTTGAATGTTAGAAACTTGCCCTTGACAGTATTTATTTTAATAGACATCATAAAATTAGATAAAATAGAATTGTTACTTGTTTGATATGATTTATTGTTTTTGTTAAACAAAATGTCCAACCAACCGTTATAAGAATTCATTATTATTTGGTTAATATTGTTCTATTTTTTTCAATTTTATTTAGATAATTGTTTCTTTTTATGTGTTGCATAATTGCGCTTAAGCGGGAAGTCATGGTTGGAATGATCGACAACCCCCTAGCATAGTTGTTAGTGACCCTGCCTGCCAAGCTAGAAGTCCCAGGTTGTATTCTCGGGGAGATATTTATGTGGCAGATAAATGTTTCTTCTCGAGTCATGGGTGTTAGTGATGTGTTAATTATGTTGTCCATGCCGCCTGCAACACATGGAATCCTTGTGCGGGGTTATGAGTGCGTTGGGTTTTACTTATTATATACGCGCTATAGCCTCAAAGCCTACTGAAACATGTATTCGTATATTTTGCTGTGTATTATCAACAATGGCTACCAGAATTTCACTTATTAATGCATGTTGAGATTATTCAACAAGAATTATCTTATAAGAGAACTGTTTGTTCTTTCATAAGTGTCTTCAATCCATTAATGGCACACTACTGGGCACGGGTCTCTCTTAGGCAGAGGCCTAGAGCATACTCCTTAATGTTGCTCCAGTGTGGTTTGCTAGAGTGGTTAGTGACCAAACCCCAAACTTTTTGTGGCGTAGGCCTCGGAAATGGCTTAACGATAAAAAACTGGTCTAATGGCGGAACGTGCCCTCCGAAGCACGGAAGCGTTCAAGAATTTTTGCCACTAGCAGTCACCCATCCAACTACATCATCTCAGAGTGTGTTTGGTAGATGTGTTGAATGCACATTTTTGTGTGTTGTTAATTAGATATCGGTATTTAATATTTCAGAATGAGGAGAACATCAGTGAGGAGGTATTAGGTCTACTGAGATCCGCATCAGGAAAGGCACGCCTATTGGCTACGCAGAAAATGCAGCAGTTTGAAGGTACTTCGGAAAATATATTATTTATTTCCAATCAGTTGGTTGGCCTGCTTGTTTATAGATACTTCACATATGAAAAGAGTTACTTAGGTCTGTCTGTATTATAGTCTCTAGTTTGAAAATAGCATTGATACCCGAGTGGGTTGGACGTTGGACTTCCAAACTGGGGGGTCCGGATTCAAACCCCGCACGCACCTCTTGTTTTTAAAAATTATGTGCGTATTAGAATTTAATTATCACTTGCTTCGGTGAAGGAACACATCTTGAGGAAACCTGCACACCTGAGAGTTCTCCATAATGTTTTCAAAGGTGTGTGAAGTCCAGCAATTCGCACTTGGCCAGCGTGGTGGACTATGGTCTGTACCACTCACATTGTGAATAGAGACCCGTGCCCAGCAGTGGGACAGTTATGGGTTGCGGTGACGATGATAAATAATCGATGTCCTCGTCAAATGTCTGCTGGAAACCCTTTGATGCTCACCCCAGCTGTTCCATTCCAGGTCTGTGCTACAACAATATAAACTCGCAGCCGGACGAGCCGTTCCCGACCACCGTGCAGGACCTGTGCGGCTTCTGGGACATGGTGTGCCTGCAGTGCAGGAACGTGGACGCGCTGTATGAACACATCGCGAGGTTAAAGGAGAACCGGTGGCAGGAGGTGGGTACAGCATAATCATTATCACAATCATAATCACAATCAGATCACTATTACACCTGGAGGAGCAAGAACTTCCGAAAATGCGAAATGCCAGGTGGATGTGGTGGGTTATTAAGAGGAAATGCTACGGGTCATTTTTCCATACAAACGTTCTCGACTAATCCCTCGATGGTTTTTGACTCTAGATCAATAATTTTTTCACACAAGAATAACATCATCATTATCTATGTCGGTACGTTTTGATTTTTTTGATATTTTTGTTTTCAAAAGTTTTAGGCTACTTCAAACAGCGCTTAAAACGGCCAAATAAATATGCCGCAAACAAACGCCTAGTACACAAAATGTATAATAATTAGCACAAAAAGCTAAACGGTCCGACACAGAATATCTCCTTCCCATTCAATTTGCAAAATTTCGTTAAGATTGCTTTAGTTTTGGCGGGGGGATTAGTCGAGAACGGAACCTCGATTTTGATGATTTTTGCCTCGGGTTTTTACAGTTTACACGGAGCTGCAGTTGTCCCTATCTCACTGACATACACGCCGCTCGCAAGCGCGACAGAGATATTGAGCGAAAAAATCCCAAATTTGAAAAAGGGTTCGCGTGGTATTTCCTCTTAAGCGACTTGAAAAGGAGGTGGTTCTGAATTCGACTGTATTTTTTTTTTATGTTTGTTACCTGAGAACTTTCGACTGGGTGGACCGATTTTGATAATTCTCTTTTTATTTGAAAGCTGGTGGTTCGCGTGTGGTCCCGTTTTAATGTTGTTGTTTATGGCTTAAGCAGACAAGCGGACGGGTCACCTGATGGTAAGTGACCACCGTCGCCCATGGACATTGGCAGCACCAGGGACGTCGCCAACGCGTCGTTGGCCTGGAAGGAAGCGATGGACCCGCTTCTTGAAGGACATGTCATAGCACAGTGGGAACGTGGGAGTAGGGAGTCCGTTCACACCATAGATAATAATATAATATACATAGTGTAATATAAATAAAAATAAAAATTAATAATTATTTGTGTTGGTGTGTGTGTTTCAACACAATTAAGGTAAAGAAAAAAAAAAGGTTGCACCGGAATAGAGCAATTGGACTGTAAAAGGCTTTTATTTATATTACAATGGGGTTTATTTGAAAAAGTAAACCGCATTAAGTTAAAAAAATAGATATTTATTTCATGCCAAAATGATACATATTATGACAATTTTTAATAGTGTCTTTCGCCAAAACAATACATATTATCTTAATTTTCATTCTGTGCCAAACAGTTTCTATTAAATTTAATCTTTTTGGCCGAAAAGTGAATTTATAATTTTGCTATTAATTTTAATATATTAATTTAATTTAAGGAAAACTAATAACAATAATAATTATCGGGCGCCAGGATGCTTAGATTACATCCGATAAAGAAATTTTTAAAGAAATTAAATCTCAAAACAAAATGTACAGAAATGCTAAGTTGCAATCCGACTTAAAATTAACTAGTATACATTAATCTAGTCTTAAAATTAAATCTCGCAGAATTATAATAAAGTTGAATGCCGAGTTCTTGAGTGTGTAATAAAATTAATCTACATACCAGAACCGTAGCAATCCAAATATCAAATAATAAATTTAACCAAAGTTGTCAAAATAATAAACGGGGCTCGGTGTCCTTTCCAATGGTAGCGGGTACCGGCGAAACCGTTGACGTGAATCGAAGGTAGTGAAAAAATTACTTCAAAGTTGCAAAATGTTATAAGAATCGTTAAATTTATAACGTATCCAAAAAGTCCGTGGATAAAACACGTTTAAACAGGAGAAAAATTAGTTGAAAAACCCATTTAAAAAACATCGTATATAAAAAAAACACCGGGGAACAAAACCGGTGTTTTTGATTAAAGAAATCCATCAATCGTACGGAAAAGTACTTAATTTGGAAGCCATGAGGTAAAGAATATCGCACAATATTTAGCGAATCCAAATGAATTTTACTATAAATCCATTATATACAAGCTAATAAGCTTGTTTTAAAATAAATTTTCCCATTATTTTGGGTTTTTGAAGAAAAAAATAACTAATTTAAATAAAAATCGGCGACATTGTCCGCCTTTGAGCTAATCGGCCAGGAAAATAAAATTTTTCTATGACAAATTAATGTCTTAATTCCGAAGAAAAAATAATAGACCTAGATAACATCTATTCAGCCAATTAAAGATCATAGAGCAAGGTCGATGCACATGCAAAGTGCAGCAAAAATGCATCTCAACGTAAACACGGGTAGATGTACACCTATGTTTGAACAAGATTAATTGTTTTTACTCTATGCAAATTAAGACATCTGTCAAATGACAGATGGTGAAGTACCATTGACAGCGACAACTGACAGTTGCAATGACAGATGAAAGTATTGACAATTAAACGAAATATGAAAGATTTGTTTGAACCGAAATAATTTAATAAATTTGAGGTTGCAAATGGCGTCAAGTAATATAAACAATGTGAATGAAATTAATTTTTATGCAATAAGGATGAAAATATGATTTATTTTGACGAAAGGACGACGTAAGACACGCATGTAACGCAAAATACGTTACATTACCCCCCTGCCAAAAATAAAAGAGAAGAAACTCTTTTCGACTAAAGAATCTTAATAACAAAAATGTGAGAGTCCGAAGAATCTACAAAAGTAATAATATTATAAATACTAAAAACTTACAGAAACAATCGTAAAACTAAAATATTGTTTAATTGTAACAGACTCTACAACTCTACAATTCCAAAACTCTACATTGACTTGAAGAGGTAATCGAAAGACTAGCTCTACAAAGCACTAAGTTAAATGAAACCATGTTTTATACTTGAACTACACTCGACATTGGAGTCAAAAGTCAAAAGAAAAACCTGAACTCGAACGAAAACGAAGTGAGTATGTACAAACTTAAGGGTAGAGCTTGTAAAGAATAAGCTCTAAGTCCAATAAGCGAAAGCTCATCGACTAATATAAGCGAAAGCTAAACGTAATTATTTTTCACTCAAAGGAGATGAAAATTACCAACGTATTTGTCATAAAGTAGACAACGTGAATCTAATGTAATCGTGATCGACACAACACCATCGACTTTCCGAGCACGAAGACATGAAAAGATCAAAATCAAGAAATGATTTGAACCAAAAGAATGAATTCCCAAAAGTTGAATTCACCAAAAATAATGAATTCTGTGGTCGACTCTACACCATCGGCTTTTCGAACACGAAACCACCAAAAACTTGTCTGTGATCGGCTCTACACCACCGAACTCCCGAGCACAGAACGAAAAAGTAATCAGTAGCAACAAACAATGGCTACCAATTAACCAAGACCAAAACAAATGTTAACTGTGACCGGCCCTACTCCACCGACTTTCCGAACACAGAACAAATTTTGTAATAACAACTACAAATATGAGCTGTATTACTAAAAGTGTGATAAGCAACTACAAATGTGAGTGCTATCAACAAAAGGTGTGATGAACAACTACAAGGCGAGTGTTATCAACAAAAGGGTGAAATATCCAAGCAAAATAACTATCTCCGCGGTAGATAAGTTAGACAAGTCCGAGATGTCAAATCCGGGTATACAAAATTTAAGCTTCAAAATATTTACAAATAAACTTAAAAGTTTTACATGTTTGATATTACACAAATCATGCAAATAAAATTTATAATATTTACATTAAATTATGCAAATTATTAAAGAAAACAAGATCCTTACAAAAATAGATCTATAAAAATATACTAGATCCTTAAAAAGATAGACCTATAAAAATATATAACAAACTTAAATCTAACTAAGATCGTATGTTTTGGGGAAAAGTTTAAGAAATTTTAATTTTATATGTAATAATCCAAAATGTCCTAAGTTAAACTTAGTAATCTAATTATGAAGTACTGCTGAAAGTTCAAGTTTGTTCCTAACATTCAATCATCACACATTCATGGGCCAAGCCTTACATACCTCACACTAATTCTTCCACAAACATACAGCCCAGAAACTATCACAAACGACAGTTCAACAAAATAAGATTTAGTACAAAATGTACTTAACCAAAAATTAATTAATTTTAATAATATCTTTAATATGGTAACGACCAACAGAACGTTTTCCTAAATCTTTTAAAATGTAAACATTATCTGAAATTTTATTTATTATTTTAGATTTAACAAACTTAGGAGCAAGTTTTGCCGAAAAATAATGCAATGCATTAGACTGAACAAAATTCCGTCTCCAAACAATATCTCCCAAAGCATAGGAAATGACTTTCCTGCCTTTATTATAATAAGCAGCATTCTTACGATATGCCTTTAATAAAGATGTGGCAACACATTCAAAAATTGAACTAAGAGAGTTCAAAGAAGAAGAATACCTCTCACGACTTCCTAATTGAATGTCTTCTAAATTATTAATAGAGTTACTAAATTTATGTAGCGAAGCATCAATTATTACTTCTCTACCAAACATTAGAAAATTAGGGGTAAATTCAGTAGCTAAATTAACACTACTATTCAAAGCTAATTGAACATGATTTATGAACTTCGGCCAAGTACGATGATCTTCACCAACGTAACAAGCTAAACAGGTTTCTAAAGTTTTATGATAACGCTCTACAGGATTATTTTGAGGCGTATACAAAGTGTTATAAAATATTTTATCAATATTATAATTTCTCAAAAATTCTACAAAATGCTTAGAAATGAATTGTTTTCCATTATCGCAAACAAAAATCTTTGGACAACCAAATTTTAAGAAAATATCTTTTTCAAGAAATCTACAGATAGATTTGGTAGTGGCATTACCCATAGGACATAACCAACAGTATTTAGAAAATACGTCGACAACTGAACAAATGAAACGATGACCAGAATAAGATCTAGGCAAAGGACCTATGATATCAATAGATAACATAGTCATGGGTGAATTTACAATCTTAGGATTGGACATAAAACCTAGGGGAGGAGAATTTGAATGTTTATAAGCTTTACAAATTTCACATTTTGAAATAAATTCTTTTACATCTTTAACCATATTAGGCCAGTAATAATGAATTCTTAATTTATTTAAAGTTTTGAAAATACCAAGGTGAGCAGAATTTAAGTTATCATGATTATTACGAATAGTTTCTAATATATTTTCTTTAGGAATAACAATTTTCCAAGATAAATTACTCTGAATTTCAAATTTAGATTTACAGAACCTGTAAAGAACATGATTATCAACTCTGAAGTTCTTATACCTTAGAGGATATTTTTTGCAACCAATAAAAATACGTTTATACCAAGGATCGTTAATTTCATCATCAGGTTGAACAATTTCTGATGGAATATCAATAGCATTAATTTGAATACGAGACAAAGTGTCAGGTACAACATGTAAATTACCTTTTTTATGCAAAATATCAAATGTAAATTGTGATATACGAGCAGCCCAACGAGCTAATCTTCCACTCGGATTATTTAAAGTTAACAGCCATTTTAAACTAGCATGATCAGTTATAACTGTAAATTTCATACCTTCAATGTATGGTCTAAAATGTTCAATTGAATCTAAAATTGCAAGAAGTTCTTTTTCAGTTGTGCTATAATTAATTTCACATTTACCAAAAGTTCTCGAATAAAATGCAACAGGATGTTGATTATCATCTTCATCTTTTTGACATAAAACACTACCAATAGCATATGAACTAGCGTCACAATGTAAGTAAAATGGTTTTTCAAAATCAGGACAAATTAAAACAGGAGCTGACAATAGAGCTTGTTTAAGTTGAACAAAAGAGTTTTCACAATTAGAATTCCATTCAATTTGACGTTTAGAATTTTTACTACCACCAGTTAGTTTCGATAAAGGTGTAGCAATATCAGCAAAATTATTAATGAATCTACGATAATATGAACACATACCTAAAAAACTTCTAACCTCCTTAACGGTTTTAGGTTGGGGAAAATTTTCAATTACTGATAACTTAGAAGGATCAGTATGTAAACCTTTACTATCAACTATATAACCTAAATATCGCAAACGATCTTTACAAAATTCGCACTTTTTTAAGTTAACGGTAAGACCAGCTTCTTTCAAGCGTAAATAAATTTTACGTAACAACGTTAAATGACTTGAAAAATCGTTAGAAACAGCTATTAAATCGTCTAAATATACAAAAACTTGGGAATCAAATTCAGGTCCAAATAATCTATCAACTAAACGTTGAAGTTCAGCAGGAGCGTTAGTTAAACCGAAAGGCATTCGAACAAATTCGAATAATCCTTTTCCTGGGATTACAAATGCAGTTTTCTCACAAGAAGATTTCTCTAAAGGTATTTGAAGAAAAGCTTTTGATAAATCAATAGCAGATATAAACTTAGCACCACGCAAATTATCCAAGATTCGCGATGTGTAAGGTAAAGGATAAGCATCTTTTACAGTAACAGAATTTAATTTTCTAGAATCTAAACACAATCTAGTTGAACCATCTTTTTTCTCAACAGCTAAAACAGGAGAAGACCAAGGGGATTTTGAACGTTGAATAATTCCTTCATTAAGTAAAACTTCTACTTCATCATAAATTTCTTTTTGCTTAGCAGGACTAATAGGAAAATAACGTTGTTTGATAGGATCACCAACAGTTACGATTTTATGTTCTGTCAAATGAGTTAAACCCAAACCTTTCTTTTCATAAGAAATTTCCTCAAAAAGTTTAATGACTTGATCCAATTGATCTTTGTCAGTACGAGAGAGTTGAACTGAAGAAGTTACAGAATTTATATTAATATCATCAAAAGAATTGATTTTATTTTCAAAATCATTAAGAGAATGAACTTTATTTTCAAAAACTAAGTTATTAAATAAATCTTTAGCTATATCAAATACTAACCAAAAGTCAAAACCTAGAATAAAATCTGGTTTAAGAGAAGGTATAACCATAAATTCTACCATACGAGTAGTGTTATCACAAGTGATTGGAATATCCATAGTACCTAATACTTCTTGATGTTTACCATCAGCAGTATGAGCTTTATGACAATTATTAGTTTTAAGTTTAAATCCTAAATTAATAAGTTTTAAGTGACAATTAGAACCTAGAACACTCTTATTAGCACCACTATCTAATAAACCTGTAAATATTTTACCACAAATGTGAAACTTTAAGAATGGACGTGAGTCATTATTCTTTGTAAAAAGTATGGGAGCAAGTTTATTTATTTGAAAAAATACTTTTAAGTAATTACACCAATCTGAAAATTCTTTATGTATTTGAAATGAATTAGGACGCGAATAATTAAACGATGTCAGATCACTGTTTTCTTTATTAAGAATCCGTGACTGACAGAGCTTTATACGTTTTTTGGAATCTTTCCATTAGATTTACAAATATCGCAAAGTTTAGTAGTAACACCTGGTTTACCACATTTAAAGCAAATGACACCTGGAATCTTATTACATTGCTTATAAGTGTGTCCAGTCTCTTTACACTTAAGACAATTTAAAGTTTGAACAGAATTAATATTCTTAATATTAGAATCAAAATTATAGTATTTATTACTATTAGAAACATGAAAGTCATCAATTTGTTTAGAAAGGTTAACTAAAACTGTTAAAGAATCTATAGAACGACCAACTAAATGTATAGAGTACATAGGCAACATATTATGTTTAATTATTTCCAAAAGAGTAGACTCGGCCAAAGGATGGGTAAGCCTCTTAGACATATCTTCAATTTCAATAATAAAATCTGACAACGATTCACTAGACTTCTGCTTCCTAGTCCTCAAGTTGTATTCTAAATTGTAGTCAAAATTGAGCTTATCAAAACGCTTCAATAATTCAAGCTTAAGTTGCTTCCAAGAAGTTATAGAACCACGAACAGATCTAAACCATTTCAGTGCTAAGTCTGAAAGTACCTCAGTAAACGATATGAGTATATGATCATCATGAATATCACGAGCCAAACAGTATTCCTCAAAAGTGAGTAAGAATTCACGGACACAAGTTCTGCCGCTAAATCTGTGCTTAAACTTAGACAAATCAGGTCTCTTAATATATGAATGTTTATTTGCATTCGCAAAAGACAAGTTAGGGTGAAACGACAAATCTAATAAATCATTAGAAGCTGTAGGCAAAGCCTGTGAATAATTATTTGTTTCAACAAGATTAGAGTTATCAATATTAATATTAGAAGTTAAGTTATTCAAGTTAACGTCACTACTAGGTAGTTGTTGAACAGTAGATAAAGATTCCTTGTCCGACATATTTGAGAAGTCCTCAATCTTCCGCGACAATATTAAGTTTAATTATTTCTAAAAATGTTAAGTTCAATGAACTCAAAAACTCAAGTTACAAAATAGTTAGTTAGTGTTGCTAACTACCGTTAATATAATAAATGAACTTGGCATTCAATTAACAAAGTAAGCATAGCTTGCATGTAAACATGATTAAAGATACATCAACACAATGGTCGAAATTCTTATAAAAGTTCTAATACAAAATCCAAGGTTACAAATATGGAAACTACGAAGTTGGCATAAGTTATCAAGTCCCTACGTTCGCAGCGCCAGTTGTAATATAAATAAAAATTAAAAATTAATAATTATTTGTGTTGGTGTGTGTGTTTCAACACAATTAAGGTAAAGAAAAAAAAAAGGTTGCACCGGAATAGAGCAATTGGACTGTAAAAGGCTTTTATTTATATTACAATGGGGTTTATTTGAAAAAGTAAACCGCATTAAGTTAAAAAAATAGATATTTATTTCATGCCAAAATGATACATATTATGACAATTTTTAATAGTGTCTTTCGCCAAAACAATACATATTATCTTAATTTTCATTCTGTGCCAAACAGTTTCTATTAAATTTAATCTTTTTGGCCGAAAAGTGAATTTATAATTTTGCTATTAATTTTAATATATTAATTTAATTTAAGGAAAACTAATAACAATAATAATTATCGGGCGCCAGGATGCTTAGATTACATCCGATAAAGAAATTTTTAAAGAAATTAAATCTCAAAACAAAATGTACAGAAATGCTAAGTTGCAATCCGACTTAAAATTAACTAGTATACATTAATCTAGTCTTAAAATTAAATCTCGCAGAATTATAATAAAGTTGAATGCCGAGTTCTTGAGTGTGTAATAAAATTAATCTACATACCAGAACCGTAGCAATCCAAATATCAAATAATAAATTTAACCAAAGTTGTCAAAATAATAAACGGGGCTCGGTGTCCTTTCCAATGGTAGCGGGTACCGGCGAAACCGTTGACGTGAATCGAAGGTAGTGAAAAAATTACTTCAAAGTTGCAAAATGTTATAAGAATCGTTAAATTTATAACGTATCCAAAAAGTCCGTGGATAAAACACGTTTAAACAGGAGAAAAATTAGTTGAAAAACCCATTTAAAAAACATCGTATATAAAAAAAACACCGGGGAACAAAACCGGTGTTTTTGATTAAAGA
Source organism: Ochlodes sylvanus (assembly GCA_905404295.2). NCBI lineage: Eukaryota > Metazoa > Arthropoda > Insecta > Lepidoptera > Hesperiidae > Ochlodes > Ochlodes sylvanus. The sequence goes on along the minus strand of FR990151.1, from coordinate 3,952,604 downwards.
AATCCATCAATCGTACGGAAAAGTACTTAATTTGGAAGCCATGAGGTAAAGAATATCGCACAATATTTAGCGAATCCAAATGAATTTTACTATAAATCCATTATATACAAGCTAATAAGCTTGTTTTAAAATAAATTTTCCCATTATTTTGGGTTTTTGAAGAAAAAAATAACTAATTTAAATAAAAATCGGCGACATTGTCCGCCTTTGAGCTAATCGGCCAGGAAAATAAAATTTTTCTATGACAAATTAATGTCTTAATTCCGAAGAAAAAATAATAGACCTAGATAACATCTATTCAGCCAATTAAAGATCATAGAGCAAGGTCGATGCACATGCAAAGTGCAGCAAAAATGCATCTCAACGTAAACACGGGTAGATGTACACCTATGTTTGAACAAGATTAATTGTTTTTTCTCTATGCAAATTAAGACATCTGTCAAATGACAGATGGTGAAGTACCATTGACAGCGACAACTGACAGTTGCAATGACAGATGAAAGTATTGACAATTAAACGAAATATGAAAGATTTGTTTGAACCGAAATAATTTAATAAATTTGAGGTTGCAAATGGCGTCAAGTAATATAAACAATGTGAATGAAATTAATTTTTATGCAATAAGGATGAAAATATGATTTATTTTGACGAAAGGACGACGTAAGACACGCATGTAACGCAAAATACGTTACAATAGATTGGGTATAAGAGTAAAAGAGAGCTGCCGAAACTTACGGTACTTTGATGTGTTAGAAAGAGTGAGAGAATAATACTTCAAACGAGACCTAAATTTATTTGATCAGTGGCCTAAGAGTGACCTAACAGTCAATTTGTGTTGTGCACACCTACATTATTTGGCGAATATTAACATAAATTAAAGTGTTTATCAGTGTTGTTATAACGTTATTACAATGGTGACTTGGAGTTTTAGGTATAAAAGTGAAGTTAAACCAATTTACTTAAGCGATTAAAACCATTTTCGATGCACACATTGACACATCACGCACACATGAACAATTGGTTTTTGATCTCATTCGATAGTTCACATTGTCAATCTATGTACCGTATACTACATCTGTGGCTCACACGTATAACACGAGACCGTTGTACCGCGTTCCAGATCGCGTCGCCGGTGTCGAAGCCGGCGTCGTCCGCGTCGCCGGTCAGGGGACGCGCGCGCGCCGCGCCCGTGGTGAAGAACGAGAAGGCGAGACTGGCCGCGGAGAAACGGGAGGCGGACCGGAGGGCCATGCTCGAGCACCGCAGGTGGGTGGGCGGGAGCTGGGAGGTGTGGACGAAGGTGGGGGAGGTCGCGCAGGTTTGTGAGGTCGCGAGAGAAAGGGGAGGTGCGGAGATGTAGGGAGAGAAAGGAGAGGTGCGGAGATGTAGAGAGAGAAAGGAGAAAGCGAAATAGGTGATGTTGAGAAAGGAGACGTGAAGTTAATGATATACACGGGTTAAAAATACGTATATTTTTTCGGTATTGCAGCATAATGGTAGAGCTTTGCCATAGTGAAAAAGCTATAGATACCATTATTACCTAATTAATTTTATCACCAGCTTTGGTGAAGGAAAGCTTGGTGCCGACTGGCAATGGATGGATTTCCTTAATCAATAAAATATGTATATATATTATGGGTTGTAATGAGGAACAATTTTGTATTGTATTGCAGGAGGGTGGCTCGGGAGAGGCAGCTGGCGGCGCGGGCGTCGGTGCCCACCACCAGCCGGGAGAACGACAACGAGATGGGCATCGAGGGGAGCCAGGTGGGGGTTTTTGAAGTGAAAACTTCTATGGTACCGTTGTGATTCGGAATTAGATGAAACGGAAATGACGCGAATGAAGCATCGGCTAAATGGCGGCGGATGTAAGCAAAGCAAAACATCAATATTTGGACTGACAGTATTCGTTGTTATGAAGTTTCGGTTGTAGCACGTGTGAATTGCACTCATTTTTTGTTTTCGGTCCAATTCGGTAACAGATGTGTTGTTTTTTAGGAGTAAGATGGCCTCTAAAAAGTGTAACTAGATCCACACCTTCCTATTCGGAACACAATTGCTGTTAAAACAATGGTACACATGGTAGAAATGGTACTAAGTACCGTGCCGGGAGGCGGTACTACCCCGGGTGTACTCAATAGGCTGTACCACCAAGTTATGTTTAAATTTAAACTTACCTTAAACGTACCTTACGACCCGTACGGTGCAAAGGTCCTGGGTTCCGATTACTAGCCAGGCAATTTAATGATGAGTTCAAATGTATGTTCTCGGTCTGGGTGTGGAAATCCTAGTTTGGAACTATGAGTATGTAGTGTTATTTATTAATGTATGTTAATTATTTTTTTATCTTTTTTCAGGAAGTAGAAATATTCGTAGGCAAAAGCGCAAAACCAGCGAAAGATGCGCCGAGGGGTGATTGCAGGAGCCCCAATCATGACGACGATGATGAACAGAGCTGATTTGATACTAATAATCATAACTTATATAACATACTAAACACTGCTAAGTAAATATATAGACATGACACACACACACAGGGTATACCGACAGATAGACGTGGGTGTTGGTTTTTGGAAATACTAGTCGCCAATGTTAAGTTATTGGCGGGTAGTTACAAATTTTTTGGAGGGTAGGTTTACGAAATTTATGTGTGTTGTTTGTATGCAAGTTGAATATAAATCTCAAATAAAGTGGCGTCCATTTATGAAAATGTTTCTTTCACAATTAAATAGATGTTTTATGCTATTTATTATTACATAATATAAATAATATATTAATAATAGTTGATATCGCATTTAAACGTCTTAATAGTTTGAAAAAATGCAGGAATAAAGATATTTTTTGTTTTTGTGTTAATTTATTATTCGAGGGTATCTTTAAATTGCCTTCACTGACAGTGTTGAATTAGACTTGTATATAGACGTTAAAAGGAAGTCTTATCTGTCTGTATAATCTGTATGTACAATACGTTTACTAAAATTATTTGTGTTTTAGAATAGAAAAATATTTGTTGTTTATTTGTGAACTCAATTATAGTTTTTTTAATAACTCAAAAATTTGTTAATTGTTAACAGTATAGTATAGTTAGTTAACAGTAACATTTTATTACAATTTATTTCAAGCAAAGTAATTTATTGACTGCTATCACTAATATAATTCGCTTTATAGTAACAGTAAACAGAGTGCGGAATACCCTCGGAATGAAAATAAATCGAGATACCCGCAAATTAAATCTTTATTTGATTTTTTGAAATCGCTTTAAACCTTACCAATTAGTTTCTAATTGACAGTGGCCGGAACGTAACACCACGGTGTCCCATTTTGGACGTGTTTAGGCTAAATAGCCGCTTTTAAATATTTTTCTATTATGACACAGTAATTATAGTAAATGTATATTTATATTATCTAACGTTTTGACTTGTAATGCTTGAAATTAAAGTTTACTCTAAGAACATGTGTTTAATAGCATTGATGGCATGTAATTCCATGGATCATAGTTAAAGTAACACATACACCATAGGACAACATAACTTACACCATACACTTACTTACTACTTACACCATAGGGCAATATAACTTTAATATTTTACAGCGTTGTTGCATCTTACTCTTAGTAATACATCTGTCCCTTTCTTTTGAATACGACTCTTATTTCTTATGTAATTATGATGAAATTCGTTAAACAGTTGAACGTTAAGTTGGCATCACTTCAAAACACATTACTTCAACAACGGGTACTCACGATGGTGTCTGATCTCTAGGCGATTGACATCGTGAGTACCCGGTTTCAAAAAATAACCGAGTGTATTGTATTTTTTGCGCCAAATTATACTTGCATAATCAGTAAAGGTCTATAAATAAAATACATTATCATAAGTTTGCGATGGTTCTAACTAAGGTATACACACCATTATTGTTGAACAGGCCTAATACCGTCGTAAGATCTCTGTAACGTGACAGCAATTAGTGCATATACCCTGGTCATTGACTTTAAATGTATTTTGCTTCTAAAATGTTTAGTATAATGACCTAAGTAAACTCAAAATTATTATTCAGTTTAGATAAATACATAATTATATACACTGACATAGTAATACGGGCTGAAATTCAACGTGAATTATTAACGAAAGGCAATTTAATAAAGGTTAGGCTCGGATCGCATGGAGCTACGCAAACGCCATGTGAGAAACAGCCTAACGTTGAAACGCACTGTAAAATTGATAGTTTTGTGATAATAATCAATCACGATAGACCAAGTTGGTGACATAATAAAAAAAAATGAATCGTGCATGAACAATAGAGTTAAAATATTGTAATAGTTATTGATATTATGGACATTGTGTTTTTAAATATATTTTTTCAGTGTACTCGTTCACCAATGAGTTTAAATTTATCCTCAAATTTTATTATTGAAAATGTTGTTTTATTACAGTTTAAACAGTATTTTATTTAGTCATTTCAACTTTATTTACATTTATGATTTGGTAATTTATTGACTGCCTTAGTTTATTGAGATGTATTTTGACTTTATCTTTTAATTGATGCAAAAATTATGTTTTGAATGCCAGACGTATGTATTATTATCATTTAATGTCGTAGACAGAGAAGGGTATAGACATCTGGTGAGCGTTGCCAACATGAGACAGCATCAGAAAGTACAATAAGTATGTGGCACAAGAAAAAATCGACGGTCAGCTGTCAAATTTGCTTGTATGCAACTGTGCTTTCATTGAAAAAACCGGCACGCAAAGTGAGACAAAACATCGTGCCATTTTGTGTCGTTTTTTTCGTGTCTTCGGCGTAAGTTGTTCCTTTTCTTGTGTGAAAGAAATAGATGGCGTCCACAGGTCCTCTCTCTCTACGTTTAATGGACTATTTCTGAGGGTTGTAACCTTACAGTTTTCAAACTTGCATTTTATTATTCGAAATATTCATGTCCGAACAAAAAGTTTGCTTTTAATGTGTTAATGTTGGTGTCATTTAATTTTAAATCATTCCTTTCTGAAATAATTTGTATTTTGACATTAAAATTATTATCATTTTTATATTAAAAAACGGAAAACCTTAAATTATTAATTTATTGATAGTCTATCATATTATTATATGAAATAAATTATGTGGTTATCAAAATGTCTGAAATCTCTTAGCAATTAATTAAAATGAAAACTTTCCTGGACTACTTCATAATTTAATGTACAACGACCAAATAATAATATTTTATTAATAATTATTTATTACAACAATAAATTAATAACTTACTAACATTGTCAATATTTTTTAACTTAGTTCTAAATGTACTAATAGTTTTGCTCAAATGTATTTTATGATGTCCAATTGTCCAGTGCTTGTTTTTTTTTTTTCAAAATTGTTGTTTAAAATGGTTTATAATATAGTATTAATGTGTTTTAACCAGTTAAGTACGCGACATTTGTGATTAAAATTGTTTATGGGTTTAAAAATGTGTTCACAAAACGGAATTTATCTGTCAAAAGGTAACTCGACTTGCAAGGAATAATTGTAACACTAAAATATGAAGAATTTTGTTCATACTTATTGTCAACCACCATTTGCAGTGTCCGACACTGAAAAGATCCATTTGCTTTGAAATGTAGATGCAAATAAGCGTGTATCACATTTGTAGGTGTCTGAATACGGATGTAAATTTGCTGTGTCCGACACTACATTTGCCAGTGTTTGAATACAAATTTCCTTGTGTCCGACATTGGATGCATGTGTTTGTTGTGTCTAAATTACATCATTTCAGTGTCTGTTGCAAAGCGGTTCATAACGTGATATCAATGCGAATTGAGATTTGAAAATGAATGAGGAAGTATTGTTTAAAATCTTAGTGAATAGCAATTATCTGTTAAATAGGTTAATATATTATAATGTTTTTCTTATATTTGCGGCGGAGAATATATATCGGTCGGTGGAAGGTTGATCGTATAACCAATGTTGATAGCTCGTTACGTTTTCTACAATGCGGTGTTTGTACGCGTTTTTTTAAATATATAAATATACTGTATGTACCGTTGTTTCGTCTGTGTATATTTGAATGAGCGACTGTTCATCGATAATAATTTTGACACTGAAATGTTTAAAATTAAAAAAATATACATGTGATCTGTAAATTCAATAAACCGTGTCTTGCTTTAATCAGCTTATTCCAGTGTTGAAACTGTTGGTAAGAGTAATATTGTTCTTTTAATTTTGGGTTGTGGTTCAGTTTTAATTGTTATCGATGCATGAGGATACGCTCATAATTCTAAATGTTATTATTAAATCACCATGCGGGCTTTAAATCTTTGACACAATAATATATTGATAGTTATTGTATTGAAACTTCACATACAGTTCAAGACACTTTTGTATCACTGGACACTATTACAATGTCTTTTATGACACAAATATCACTTATTTTTTTTTCAATTCGTGACAAAATCATCTTAATTTATAATGTATTTTTAATCATTTTACTTTTTATACACGAGTTTAAATGTATTTCCGTGCTGGTTAACGATAATTTTTATTTCCTTTAAAATTTTCAGTATTTTTTTTCTATTTTCAAGTCTGTGACAAAATAAGAATTTTTCCTGCTAAGCGAATTTACTTGAATTTAGTCACAAATATTTATTTTCTGTATACACAAGACCACAGGTAATGTTATTATAGGCATATATTTCTAAAGGCGAAAGCTAAACTGCTAAAGTATTCATCAGTATTAACCACAGAATACCTTGTATATAGTGTTAACCTCATTAAATTAATGCAAATATCAATTCAGTATGACATTTACTAGGTACTCTGTGGTAATTACTAATGGATGATAGTAAGTACTCAAGTGTAGCCTTTGCCCGAGTCTAGATAACCAAGCTCGATGTAATCGCTTAAGACTTAAAAGATAATTTTCTAGCATTACCCAAAAAAAAAACGAATCCGTGGTGACACAATGAATTTATAACGAATATAGATTTTAATGTTTGTCCTCGTATTTATATGGAAGTTGATGCATTTTATTCCGAAATTTACGCCTCTTATATCCTATACTAATCGTTAGAATATCCCTGTAAAATATAGAGTAATAAAAATCATGACATTAATCTGTGATTTTATTTCGTATTAGTATACCCACCTCGCTCGTTCTTTTGTACTGGACTAATGATATTACAACTCGCACTGCTTACTACTGGTAGTAGGATCGGTAGTAACACGAAAAAAACGGAAATTACTATGTTTTGGAGATTGCTCAAAGTTACTAAGAGAAATAATTACTTTTCTTTCAAGGACTCAATCGCCACTTACCATCAGGTGGGTTGGGTTGGGTGGATGTAGTCAAGAAATATCTGGTAAGTAAAAAAAATGGCAAAAGCTAGACATTTGAAATTACCGCTACACACTCATAGCACCACATTCTCAGTGTCGTGGGTGCCAACTGTCATGGACTACACAGATCGAGAACATAAATTTAAATACAATCATCAAATTTCCGCCTCGCTGGGAATCGAACCCAGGATCCTTGGAACGGCGAACCAGCGTGTTAACCATTGTGCCATATGGGTCGTCAAGTGAAAGCATGCAGAACTGAATGAAAATTATTTTCAGCTTAATTATTGTGTACGTACGGCACTTAGTTTTTTTGGATTATTACTAAAACTTCAGTGCCTAAAAAAACTATTTCTGATAGTACTTTAGTCTCTATGGTTTTTCATGAATAAAATCGTGGACGGAGAAAGATATAGCCATCTGATGAGCGTGTCCCAACATGAGATAGCACGAGAGTAGGTATAATATTGAATAAATGACACAAGTTCTATCAAATTTGCTTGTATACTTACAATAATAATTGTGCTTTCCTTAAAAAAAAACTGTTACGCAATTTGAGACAAAATATCGTATAAGTCTGTCTCGTTTTTTCGTATATTTGGCGTAAGTTGGCCCCTTCTAGTGTTAGTGCGATAGTTGACATCCATGGGCTTATACTCTTCTCCGTCTACGAATAAAATTATTGAAAATTCAAATAATTTAATAACTTTTTTTAAATTGATTATCCTCCGGTTTTTACGTTAACTATGTGGAACGGAACGTAACGAAAATAACCTACAAAAATTGTCTGTGGTATGATTTCCAGGGCAGGCTAAGTTCGATATCAGTTATCAGTTTTTAATATTGTAGCAAGTCAAACATGTTTTTAATTGTACAGTAATTGCTTTTAAAAATTCTCATTAATTAATGTAGGGTAACTTAAGTGAATTACGTTGGTAAAATGTTACAATATAAATTAAAAGTACAAAAAGTGTCGGATTTGTTCCCGCGTGTTTCCTTCCCGCGCACGTCGCGCTAGGTGGAAGTTGGTCATGGTCGTCCGCCAAACGGAAAGCCGCCATGATGGCTTTCTGTAAAGAACGCTCTATTACTAAACTTTCGATATTGTTTTTCATTAATTGTGACTGAGTGCGCGCAAAAATTAATCATGGGAACGAACTAGAGTGTGCAAAGTGCAGTTTACGGTCCTTTAGGACCTCCTGGAGGAGCTATAAAGTGTTTTATAAGTGCATTTGTGTGTCGACGCTAGCGTGTTTTGTTCTGTCAACAAAATGTCGAAGCTCTCGTTTAGGGCGAGGGCCCTGGATGCGTCGAAACCAATGCCGATATATCTCGCCGAGGACCTTCCGGATTTACCGGATTACTCGGCGATTAACCGTGCAGTACCTCAAATGCCCTCTGGTATGGAAAAAGAGGAGGAAAGTGTAAGTATTTTGCGCATTTACCGAGTTAAGTCATCGTAACTACTGTGTGTCGGCCATTATGTTATGCTTCGTTTTCCTGCCGCTAGGGGCGGTAATAATAAATTTAAAATGAGGATATTTAATTATATGTACGGTAAAAACCTGTTGCGGACTAAAATTATCGAGTAATTTTTAATAACTTACATGAATAACACGTTACACCGCTCGTTAGTTACAGTTCGATTGTTAATAAGTTGTTGTCAAAAATTGGCGCGATTCAGCACATGGTTTCTACAGCCTGCGATGTTCCGTAGTTTACTCAAATGACTATTTCTCAGTGAATTTGTGGTGGATAAAGCAGATTTTTTGGATTTAGCGTGTGAGATATACGTAGAAATTATGTCAAAATTATACGGCATCGCCGGTCGACAGATCATATGTTATTTGTTTACAAACAATCATGTTTGCCGGCGCCGGTACGCGATATGACAAATTATTGAATAAACTATTTTGATTATCTCTGAAACTTAAAAGTAAACAATATACGCATTTTTTATAAAATAAATTTTGCATTTTATTTATTTACGCTACTTTACACTTAAATTGAAACCTTTCAATGTTAATTTATATTACTTAAAATCATTACTTTTTTTAATATCTTATTATTTCTACACAAAACACCTCTGCTTGCAGCGATTTTATTTGATTCAGCTATCATGTTATTTAGAAAAAAAAGCGTTCGGCGTTTTTCCTTATATCACTAACTAAGTAGTAAGTAATTACTTTCAGTAACTAGGTATGTTTTAAAAATTTTGCACATTGCATTAGCCATTGAAGTCACATCAAAACTTTATTATAAATTATTATCACCTTATGCTTTGCGCTTTCAATATGTTATAATTTGACATAATTATCTCTTACATTTTGTCTCTTTAATAATAATATAATAGTTTTGAGCAATCATATACTTGAATAGCATTCATACTAAATTATAAATGCGAAAGTAATTCTGTCTGTCTGCAAAATTAACATGCTTAATCGGCTGAACCAAACGTTTGGTATTGAGATGGTTTAGAGACCCTGGGAAGGACATGGGATAGTCTTTATCCCAGAATCATCCCTTATGAGGGTGGATGTTTGCATGGAGAATCAATCATTTGTTAGGTAGTGGACATAGAACTCATCACAGTAATTCTTATCAGATCGGGATTAAATTTGGCACGCGGGTAGATTATGACTTGGACTTGGACATAGGATTTTTATAATTCCCGAAGCAATGCGTGGGAGGGTTAATTAGTTACTTATTAAAGTGAAAGATAGGAATGTTATACAAGAAAGATATCTGTTACATCTTTTTTTCGTTATTGATTAAATAAGGATATTGCTTGATTATTATTGATTTTATACACAGCTATTATTAAAAGATTATCTAATTGTTTATCTATTCTGGTCTAAAGTGGGTTCCGCATCTCATAGTGATCTCTAGGTCTAACTTGGCTAGTTTTAATTGATGTTGATATATATTTTGCTATTTAGAAGCAAGTTGGAAAGAGTTACTCTGTATTGATTAAGATTATTTATGTAGTGACAGGTCTTAAGTGTTTGATTGGCCTATGATCTAAAATTAGCCACTTATCGATGTCTATTGCAAGTCATTCACAGCTACCATAGCTGCCACTGACAATACTTTACCTTTAAACATGATTGTGTCCTCATATTGTGAGTGTTGGTGACGTGTTATTTTTGTTATTCATGCCGTCCGTTAAACAGGGAATCCTAGTGTTGGTGTACAAGTATTATAGTGTTTATTTATTTTTAAGATTACCTGACCACAAAAGTTGCAGGTGTTACGATGGTACTACATACTTCTAAACAGACAATTTTTTTAAAAATCATAGTATCTTTGCATGGATATCAATCAGTTAAAATTCCGTAATAACAATGTGTGATGGTCCTTTATCGGATGTGAAAGACCCGGAATGTCAACCGACCATACCAGTGATTGTTCCCAATAATATGCATTGTGTTGTGTAACATATTTGTTTTGTGTTCTTAATTTCTGATGCCTCATTTGTGTTTCATTGTGACACGGGGCATTCTAGTATAGGATGTGTGTTTATTTCTTTCAGTGTTTATTTCTTTTTTTATAATGTTATGTTCTCGTGGGAAATTTGTATTGTTTTTTTCCTTCCACTTGCTTGTTGGCAAGGCAATGCATCGGTTATGCCTTTGGTTTTACTGATGTATGCGGGTGGTGACCACCAGGTGGCTTTACAACCCGTATATATATCCATAGCCTTAGGGTCTTTGCTGACCTTGCATTGGATGGATGAAACCTTATCTGAATAGTATCAGTCAAGCGTTAATTAATAATTGGTAAGAGTTTTAAAAAGTTAGCTAACTCGGTAGGTGATCACCACTCTCGGCCGTATACCGCAATGGATATCATGTCGGACTGCCGCTCGAAGGTTCCTGGATTCGATTCCGAGGTGTAAAATTTTAATGATGAGTTAAAATCTTCGTTCTCGGTCAAGATGTGTGATTTTGTCTTTGTATTGTTTTGTCCGTGGTACGGAACCCCGATAAAAGTACGAGCGGCAACCCTACGACCCGAACCCTCGGCACAGGCACTCGAATCTCTGATCTTGAGACAGCAATACTCGAAACATCGCATTGTTTCCACCCCTCGTTTATCGCGTTACGTTGCCAATTAAAAGCAATGATACTGGTATCGTCCGCGTGTAATTGAATATCCTGACCTGGGCCTAAGGCCACTCGAACAAAGGGCCTATTGTCCCGGTATTACGATACACGCGCTTCTTAGTTGCCGCGCGTCTGTGTGCGTGTGTCTTGAGAATGGAATGATGTTTGAAATGTAGTTAGTGTTTGGGTGTGAGAAGAGAATTAGGAATTACTAATCTTGATGATTTCTTCGTAACTCTATATCTGCTCACGTGAGTTCAGGTCTCATTTATAATGTGAGGGGTACAGGGTAATTCACGCTTTACACACCTTAAGAATATTATTTTGTTGATTTGGTGGTTGTTTACCTTCACCAAGCAAGTAATAATAAATTTCTTTTAGGGAGATACTTTTTGAAAATCAAAAGAGCTTTGAAATCTACAATCTTCTAAATGGCTTCATCGGCGTAAGCTCGGGCTAGCATTTAGAAAAGATTACATCAAGTTTTAACTTTTAACCCCCGGCGCAAAATGCGGGGTGTTATAAGTTTGACCTGTCTGTGGCGGCGTAGCTCCTAAACGAATGGACCGAATTGGATGCGATGTTTTTTGTTTGAAAGTTGACGTGATCGACATGGGTCGTAGCTCGTAGCTATAATTTATGAAGATCTGTTTAGCTTTAGGCGCGTGATGATTATAATATTGATGATGGAATGAGTTGCTCTTTAGCGATAAGACCGCCTGTTGTATTACGTTTCGAACAATCATTACAGATTTTCTTAGTTGGGGTTTTTTGTAGTAAGTATCTTACATAAATAGAAACACAATTTAATTATTTACTTCGAAATTCTCCGTTAGATTGTGGATACTAAGGTATAGATTGGATTAAATAAAGCGAGGGCGAAATAGAAAACAATATTGAATTGCCTTCAGAAAATGGTAGCCTAATTAAAGGTCTTTCGTATTAATATTTCCCCGTAGTAGCTACCCATCGGTATTACGACAGTGAATGATCGATAATGTATTTCCCAGAAATATTGGCTATCAAAGGGTGCTAGCGAGCGAAATACGAGTAGATCTGAAGTCTAAACTATGACGGCGGTTCCTATTATTTTTAATCGTTAAAACGACCGTTCGAGTTACCAGTACCGAGTCGTTGAAGTAACGAGTTCTTTGTATCTTTTCTTAAAGGATCACTTTTTAGTTACGTCTTGTAGATAGTTCTATTATCCCTGAACAAAACGAATCGTTTTTTGAATATACTCGTAGGTGCATAGTCATATTATATCGACGTAATAGATGCAGATGCTATTGTTTATGCAATATGACAACGACATATTGCATAAACAATAGTATTGCAAAGTAGGTTTGCAAGTTTGTAAGTAATAATATAACCTTCCAGCTAAGTAGTGGTCCTACGTATCGAGAGGTCCTAGGTTCGATGCCCAGCTATAGCAGACATTTATGTGACAGATACATGTTTGCTCTTGTATTTGTGGGTGATTGTCTTATTTATTGTTCATGTTACAGCGGCGATACAGGTAATCCTGTGTGAGCTTGCAAGCGTTTATTTATTGTAAGCGTGTTTATAGAAAAGTGTTTTGCTTACGTTTGTATGTATATTATAATAATACAAAGTGGGTATGCTCCAGATAGTATGCTATGCCGTTAGTTATAGCAAGATTAAACTTTGACCTTCCGTACGAGTGACTCACAGTCGAGATTGGACTGTGGCGTTCACATTTTTTTACGGTTTCCCACCTTAAAGGGAAAAACGGAATCCTTAAATGATCACTTTGTTGCTCGTCCGTCTGTCTGTCTCTTTGTAAAGACCCTTTTTCTAAGGAACGCGTGAAGGTTGACATCGTGAACAGTGCGATCACTGAAATTCATATCAATATTGCTCTACAATTTATTTATTAAGTTATTAAGAATGTTAGATGGTCATTTCGTTAGTACCTATGAGGACTGGGATAGGGACTGTTAGTGATAGTTAATCGTGTTAATTGTTGTTACTTATCAAACACAATTTTATTATGTTGTTGAATAAATTGTTGTATAAAGAAGAATAATTAATAATTCCTTCCTTCTTTCTTGCTTTCATTTCTCCATATTATATCTTCAGTTGAAAATCATTCCCGTCAATTTGAAATTGTGAATATTAAGTGGAGTTAGTTACGTGGAACGTACAAAATGTTATTCCACCACGTCGCACGCCTGTTGAGAAATTAACGTTCGGTACACTAGCTGCTTCTACGTTAGAAATATAATTTTGCTCAAACGATTTCGCAATTTCAACGTTTACAAGTTGGGAGCGAATTGTTTTGTTTGAATTTTATTTTTAATTTTTAAATTGTTTTTGAACATTAGTAGGTTTCTTCTGAGCTAGGTGCGGAAATTATGTGTTTTTAGACGTACAGACGAGCTACTTTACGGTAATTGGTCACAGTCGCTTATACTAATTATTATATGTATAGCCACAAGTTTTCCCCTCGCTTCATCCCCATTCCCATCCCCATCTTTCCCCCCCATTCCCATCTTTTCTTCAGTTATGACAGGCACTTAGTAACGCAAGAGTTTTATCTTAATATATATAATTCGAGTGTGAGTGTGTATGTCACTGAACTCCTCCTAAACGGCTTGACCGATTTGGTTGAAATTTTTTGTGTGTCTTCAGGTGGATCCGAGAATGGTTTAGATTCACAATTGGACCCGGTAGGTGGCGTCGCTGTCGATATATCACCAAAACATTTTTTGATTATAAAGCGGTACGAAGTACGCCGGGACAACTAGTATTATATATATTCTTGAAGACTCCCACATCATACGTGGGCGGAAACATACAAAACCTAACCTAACTAACTACTTAACCTAAGTAAGGGATAGATAGAAATCGTCAATCTGTAAGTAAAGCTTCATTGAACTATGTTTAGAGCCGAATTGACCGAACGTGCGGTATTATTCGCTCACGTCCTTAGGGATGTTTACATGAGCGAATACGGTGTGTAACGGAAATGCCCTTAGGGCGTGGTGTTGTTTCGCTGGCTAGGAGAGGCGGGCATGGGTTTGATGTTGGATGGTGTCTGTCCACTGAATACAGACAGACTGCATTACGATTTTACGTTAGTGGGTAGTTTGTGTAATTTCTTAATTTGTACTTATAAATGTAAGTTTTGTTATATTTGAAAAATAAAATGTACGGAGGTTCTGCATAGGGCCAATGGAAGCCGAAAATAATATTTTTTGAATTTTTGTCCTTGTGTATTATTTTGCACACATCACGCAAATAAATACGGAATGAAATTTGATGCGGTTTCTACCCACCTATTTTTAAAAATAAAACTGTTTTCTATTTTTTTTATTCTGTCCCCTTTTGTATTATTGAATATCTTCATTTATAGCAGTTAAAGTTTATATCACTGTAATGTAGATGTTGCATAATATAACATAAAACAACTACAATAACACAGATCAGTAATCGTAACAGGTCGCTCTCGTGGGAAATGGACGCGGTAGTGATTAGTTTGTTGGTGCCGGCCAGGGTGGCCAGGTGGCCGGGAAACTCGGGAATGTCTCGGTATTTTCGTCTTGCACTATAAACAGTAGGTACTGTCTGTATATAACTCGTGTTGATTTCGTACCAAACATTACCTTATCAATTGGTATCAATAAGTCTTTACAGTGATGCTCAGTTTGTATTATGTTTTATGATATTATAAAAATACGATCTTAGTAATACTTTTATTAAGTTAGGAAGGTAAATTTAACATAATAAGAAAGCAAGAAGCATTTTTATTTTCCCTTTAAGTAATAAAATAAAAGTAATGTGTAATAAAATTAAACCGTAAAACGAAAAATATTGTCAATGTCGAAATGGCTATTTATTACTAATTACCCTCGTAAAATTCTAATTTTTAAACTTTTGTTCTGTAAAAATCACTACATATTATAATAAATCTGCAACTAGTCGCTGCCTTTACGTGTAGATATATGACAGCTGTTATTGGACACCTTTTACTTAAAATTTAGTGTACGTTTTACTTCAATAATAAATAATTTAATAATCAAATGCAACAATTTCCGAGTGGGTACTAAGAGACAGGTTTCCGAAGCGAAGCGGGGGCGGGTTTACTAGTATAGGTAAGGAAATTTAAGGGCTTTTTTATTTTGATACCCTAGTAAAGCGGTCCCGCAAACGAGAAGCCCGTGTGGCGAACCTAGCGCCAACAGACATGGGACTGCCTTTACGGGCGCAGGCAGAGGCATTTTTTCCTATTTATATACGTGAGCAGAGACCATTCCAGTAAGTAACGTAATGTTTTCCTTACGACCGCGGTCGGTAACCACCGAGCGATTGTTGCTGACCGCTGTTGTTACTCGGTTTTTTATGAGGCGTTTTGTAAATACAAAAGTTTGTGTTTGTTTATCCACGAATATTGAGCTGGTTTGTTATTGAAAAAAATACTGAGTTAATGTAGCAAACACGTTTGGACATGATCACTGTGACAGATTTAAAACAAGGCTCATTATGGGAACTAGGATGGTTAGTTCGGTTAGCAGACGGTGTTAGAACATTAGTTGGTTAGTTCGTTAGTAGGTATGAGGACTGGGACAGGGACTGTTAGCGATCGTTAGTACTTTTAGTTGTTGTTAGTGATTGTCACTGCCGCTGGCTTTGCTATATGTAGTTCCGAAGTCAATTAAACGTAAAATATGAAAGATACCGCAACCTCGGAAGCATTTATTTATTTATTTACTTAGTTCCACACATTTATATCTGACATTACAGGAGCCCAATGCGTTAGATACGTTACACAATAAATAAAAAAGGTGTAAAGAGAGTTCTCCTTCAGGGTCGGTGTTGCACTGGTGACTCCCCTGGTGTTGCCCGTGGGCAATGGGCCCGTGTCCATGGGCGACGATGACCACTTACCATCAGGTGGCTCGTCTGCTTTTACGTCAGCCCTTCAGGCTATAAAAAAAAAACAATATAATTATATTAAAACAATTCCACTAAACTATAAACTATTATAAAATCTATAGCATTGCATATTACAATACAGTGGAATTTGCCACGTTAGTAAAACATAGCCAAGACCAGGTACAAACAAATCGAATCATTTGTGAGGAGAATAAACTAACACGGGATGATCAAATAAAATTATGAACGCTTATTTAATAGTATTGTACGTATTGTATAGATTTCCAAATTTATCTTTTTCGCGTTTTTCTCGAAACCACAATTTTGCATTCGCGTTTTTGTCGAAACCACAATTTTGCAAGTAGGTATGTAAGTAGGTACTGCATTCTCAATTATAACGGCAGTACAGAAAGTAACCATACAGTACACTTCAAAAGTTCAAACATTGTATCATAACATGTTTGGCTGTTTTGTCTTCATCCAATATTTTGTAAGAAATATTGACGACTTAAAAAGAAATTTATATTCAATATAAAAATATCTGACATTTATTATTTCAATAGCGTTTTCTTCAGACCCTATTATACCTATCTCTCTTTAAAAAGAGTTAATAATTAATGAGTAGGTATAATTATCTATCAATACAATACGAATTGATAGATAATAATACTGTTTATTTCCACGTATCGTCTGCCTAATTGTGGGCTTCGCAGCTTCGTAATTTCGAGTTTAAATTCGAATATGTAAAGGCGTACGTTCTACGCGGTATCGAAACGTACGACGGGCGCGTTTGAATGGCGTATGAACGCGAATAACGCGGGCTCAGCTGGTTATAATTATATCTTTGTCATTTATTAGTATTACTATCTCGCGTATCTGCTTACGTCATTAACGATGACGCGTCAGGGGCTAGGTCGGTTTGCGCTGCGATGTTATCATAATGTCGATCTTATCGCGACAGAAATAGAGTCGAAAGTTATAAGTCTCGCGATAAGCCAATTTGTTATGTACGGAGGGGAAATGGTAGGACTTTAAATGCATGTAAAAGTCACGCGGAAAGTGATTGATAGTGGATGTGTTTAGTATTCGTCGGGTGGTCTCGCAGGTGTTTTTTACATTTTTACGGAGATTTAGTGGGAATTGGCAATGGTTGCCATGCTGGATTGTCGTTCAAAGGCAGGACCCTTTGAACGACAGTCGATATGATTCGATTCCCAGCAAAGAAATGAATAATGAGTTTTAATTTCTGTGGTTGGTATAAATTGTCGGGCGAATTCGGCGGGATTTTGAAACTTTTCAGTAAAGAACGGGATTTTCGCGTCGAAAGAAAGATGTTATTAAAAAAAACTAATTGACAGTATAAAAAATCCCGCTTAACATTTATCTAGAGTGTACAAAGCAAAAGTGAAGCGAAGCGAATTCGGTTAGAAGAAGATAAATAAAATCAGTCAAAACATTAATTAATATTCTCTTGACAGACTCTTCATACTTCATAACTCTCATCCTTAGGGAACAGATCCGTTACCCGCCCTGAAACGTATCCAATAATTTATTTAAGGTTTTCAGCTGTCTGTCAGATTCCATTCAAATCTGTTCAGTTGGTTTTGAGACGCTTTTGATTAAATGTTAGATTTCACTCCAATATATTACTCGTTTACTATAACAAGATGAAGGCACTTCGGTCCTTATTCACAACAAATAAATCTCTTAGGATAGTAGTTAATTAATTTATAGGTGGTAGAGTGTAGAGTTCGCCCGGGGTAGTTCCACCGCCCACCACGGTACTCAGTACCATTTCTACCGTGTGATAATTGTTTTAACAGCAATTGAGTTCCGGTTAGAAAGGTGTGGAGCCGGCTATACATTGTAGAGACGAATGGCTGTTATCATTGTCAGATCAACCAGGATTAAGAAAACAATATACAATTTGAAAAACGATTACATATTTAAAATTACATATTTATTTATATAATCTGTGCGCAATATAGAATTCAAGTGCACACTCTAGTCTATAAGATTGAATCGTGTCTCGCTGTTCACATTATTCATTGTTTATTTTATAATCGCTTAGCGTCATTGAAAGCAGACATTAGCTGTGTTCTTAATAAACTTTGGACCCTAACATGAGTCAAATAAAAACATACTTCCCCATTTTACAATATTATGTATTAGGATACTTCGGAATATTTCAAAACAACGAGATAATATCGTGCGTTTGTCTTACAGTACAACGCGTATCGCCACACACACACACAACATTTTGCACACATACACACGCACGTGTTGTGCATCGGTGTGTCGGGCGTGCGTGGTTTTGAGGCGAGTGAGGCGAGTCAATCAATTTGCAGTAATTTTGCCCTTGTGTGGACGATGTGGGAATCGCGCATGGCGTACGGACGCGAGTAGATGTTCGATGTTTGTATGTGACGAAAGTTGTGTCGCAATGGTCGTTTTTTTTATTGATTTAAGGCAGCAAACGAGCATGCAGCACCACCTTCCGCTGCCGCTCGTGACAACTGCGACCGACACAGAACAAGACTCATTATGGGGACTGGGATAGTTGGTCCGGTTAGGTGACGTTGTTGTCGTTGTTGCTCTTTAAAGTGAGCTCAATTCCTAGCGAAGCGGAAATTTCTATGACGGTGGTAAATGAAATAAATTGACGTTCATAAGTGTATTTATAAATAATTCGAGTTTGAGTTTGATGAGTTCAAATTTCTGTTCTCGTTGTGAGTGGGTCCTTGTTTTTATATGTTGTCCACGGCACCCACGACACTGGTAATCCTAGTGTGGGGTCATATGGACCCCCTATGAACGGCAGTCTAGCATGGTAACCTTTGCGCCATACCAATCAAATACACTGAAATACATAGCCTGTAAAATGTATAAATTTTACGTTTAGTTTACGCCGAACGGGAATCGAACCGGATAACCACTCACTGGGCAATGTACTATTGACAGAAAAGTTCTCGTTTATTCTTATTTTGTAACATTCAATATAATACATTTTTATATAAGCCTCAATAAGTCGTCTTATAATTCTTGAAGGAAATTTTCCGATGAAAGGAATTTTCCTAGCGTCAATACAGTAAGGTAACCGTGGCGACGCTGAGTAGGGCCGCCATGGCTCTGCGGGACGACAGGATATTCCGTTCCATTAATAGATTTCTTTATCATTGTATGCTATAAATTCTATATTAATACTTTTTTATTGTACGTTAGTGAATAGGTTTATACTATATAATTATGTTATGGCGCTTCGTTTGTTCGGCAGTGGCTGGTTTATTAAATGGATTTGAATGTTTTAACAACTAAGCCATTGAAATTGGTAAAAAAAAAAATTACAAATTGTGTCCTGTCATAAATATTTGACTTCATGGTCACCGTCCACATGGGGGCGTCTTGCGAAAACACAACTTAATTAAATTGTTTCATCTAAATATGAGAATTGATAAGTGAGGTCTGCGCATATTACATCGACTGAAATCCAACGCGACTCCGATTCATAGGAAAACATTGAAATTTGATCTTTATTTTGTCTATCTTAAGGTTGAATTTTCAACCGTCACTTGAAAGTACTGATCCATGCGCGATTGGGGCATCATATTTACTTACGCTACGGCCACTAATGGTTTGATGCCATGCAGAAATTAAATTGTACCTAATTGCTGAAACAATACATAGTTATATACATATTTATGTACAGTTATAAATTTGGCTAACTGTCCTACTTTTCATGTAGCTATCTCTCTCTTTCACATACGTTCCGTAATTATCCTTAGTATCCATAGTCACAGACTCACAGTACAACCCGTCTCCGTACCGTACCGTCTCTTATTTATATTTTATAATGGTGATACTTAATTGTTTTTTTAACTAAACGTAATTGTTTTCGTTTTTATTTTGACGTCAAGGTTTCCGTTGGACATCTCTGAGACGTCGGCCTTGTGTTGTTTAACTAATATCTAATGATTACTTTATTCTTAATAAATTAATTGTCATCGTAGGTATTTCGTTGTTATTAAAAGCTTCTATTTAATCTGTAGCTATGTAGTAAATAACGCTACACACTCATAGCCCTACACTAGGATTCCCTGTGTCGCGGGTTCACATCGGAACGGATCCAGGCGAATGGATTTGGGAATCCGAGCGGGTCTATAGTTCTAATATCGTTACTATGAACAATATTCGACCCGGATGGCGCAATGGTTAACACGCCGGATCGCCGTTCCGAGGGTCCTAGGTTCGATTCCCAGCGAGGCGGAAATTTGAATGAGGAATTTAAATTTCCGTTCTTGGTCTGGGGGTGTGTGCTCGTGTCTTGTGTGTAATCCATGGCATCCACGACACAGGGAATCCTAGTGTGGGGCTATGAGTGTGTAGCGTTATTTATTTATTTATTCAGTCGCGTCCGGTACCATTAACAATTATAGCGTACTTAAGTGCATCGCAGACTCGTACGCGAGCGTAGTAGGTGGGTACATTTATATATACCACGTGACGACCGAGCGCGAGCGTGACTCACGGCCGGAGCCGTCCGATAGCTACGGCCGAACAGCTGACGGCGCGGCGGCGGCGCGCGGCGCGGTGTGCATGCCGCGCAATTCCTTCACATTGTTGTGCAATTGATAACGGGGGGAACATGTTTATTCCATTTTTAAATCGACGCGTTTTAATTGTCGCGTTCGATTTTCGATTGTTTTTTTTGTTTTGTAGCGAGTGGCCAGGGCCCTAATTAAATTCTTAAATACTGTCGTGTTTGAATAGTTTGACACATTTGGTTAGAATTCGATTAGAAGGTATTTTCAATTAGCAGACTAAGCCTACTGTTAGTCCTAGTACTATACGAATCTATACACCTTGACGCATTGTGACACACTTGTTGTAATGTTTACAAGTCTTCAAAAAAAATCTTCAAGTTTTCTTGTCAAGAAAATGTTGTTTCAATCGGAAATACTCAAAAGCTATTTTATATTTACACAAGTAGGTAGGTACAAGTACGTAAAACCCGGTGACATAATGGATATTTCAGAAAAAATGATTTTCATTTTCACGTAACCCTTGCCTACTTGCATCAGTTTTCGTTCCACCGTGCGGAGGGTACATTGGGGTCTAGGTCGACCACCGATAACTCGTATGAACGCCATTGATAAATTTACACAAATACGTAAATATGTAGTTTGTATGAATGCAAACACATCAGCGATCAACACGCATAATATGATTGCGTGCTGTTATTATAATAATACGGTGTACCATTTCGTTCATAACGGAAAAGGTAGAGGAAAAAGTTAACTAATTGTGTCGTGGGACACCAGGTAGGAACGAAGTTCCTTCGGCTACTGTCGCGCCTGCGCACGTCTCATTTAACAGTTTTATTCCACGCTCACCTTTTTTCCACGCTTACGGTTTTACTATCACATATTTTTCAGTTTGGTCGCGCAGCAAAATCCCTATCCCGTCAGAGCCTGCCGTAAGGAACTTCGTTCCAAAAATGTATAATAATATTTCTGTATCTGTTACTCATAATAAAACTAGAAGAGTGAATCTGTACGCTGGCTGTTTCTTGGAAAATCTATTGTGTGTTTTTTTTTATCGAAATGTAGACGAAAACATATTTTTTATTGTCTGTCTGTTTGATAATCACCCGAAAAAAACTGAATAGATTTAGACGTAACTTGACATCCTTGTAGACTATAAGCGACGGGCGCTAATTAATGAAATTTTGTTGTGGCTATCTCTGTCTGTCTCATACGTTCCATAATTATTTATCGCATCCATAGTGTCATCGGATTGGATCAAAAACTGTGACTCGCGCGTTATGAATGTAACGCGCCTGTAGTTTGACATTTATGGTTCGGGTCCGTTCAAGTATTACGTAAGCAGTTTTTTTTGCAATTTTTAACCCCCCCGTCCCCCTCGTCAGCAAAAGTAAGCAAATCTCTTAACCCCTCCCCCCATGCTTACGTAAATATTGGTACTTGCATTCAATGGTTTCTTTATTGATTCAAGACGTAATCACCATATAGACTCCCCCACCCCCCATGTCATCAAAAATAAGCAAAGCAAAGAACCCCCCCCCCCCCCCGGCCCCCTGTTGTGCTTACGTAATACTTGTATGACCCCTTACCAGTGTCACACTTTGCCTCGTCTGGGAATAGAACCGGCGTCCCTTCCTCGACGTGTTATGTGTGCGAGTGGTGCCGCTATCGGCTCTCATCATTTCTGATCTAATCTTTGAAAAAAATGAAATGTTTCGGTGTATAAAACTTTTATGTATCACTCCGATGACATCACTAGACGCGGTTTCGTTGTTTTAGGTAGGTTTGAGTCCTCACAATACATGTGATTCATATTGTATGCCGAATGTTATTTTCCACAGCGTTTGGATATCGTAATTGTACGCATCCATAAATGTATTGCAAAATCATTATTAAGTCTTAATAATAAACGCTCAGAAGGATGTACTATGGAATTATGTATATCAACAATATCTACAGAAAATGCGATGGCATAATATACAGGGTGTCCCGTAAGTAGTGGACCAACGGGTTATGGGGAGTAGTGGGACTTATTATCTAACGAAAATACTAAATTTTACAGTGCTAGGCCTTGTAGTTCTTGTATGCTTTTTTCCAAATTGTGATGAATTTTGAAAAAAAGCATAACTCAAGAACTACAAGGTCTAGGACAATAAAATTTAGTATTTATGTTAGATAATAAGTCCCACTACCCCCCATAACCCGTTGGTCCACTACTTACGGGACACCCTGTATATACCCATTATAAATTACAGAAACCTATATCAATTTTAAGATTCCCGTGTTTAACATTTTTACTCGAGTGTGGATACTAAGGAATTGTTTCTCGAAGCGAAGCGAGATTGGGTTTAGTAATCTAAACTAAACTTTGATTAAACCGTTTTGGATTATGATGTTATTCATAAATTAAGGGAATGATTATGATACATGAGCGAGGGCGGGCTGCTTACTATCAAAACATTTACCTGCAAACAATGCTAGACCATCGATTTTATCCGAGCGAACGTACCTGCCGAAGCTGTACATAATTAGATGTACACTCTGTCTGGGTATATCAAAATCAAATTCCCGCCGCGACACCCCCTCGCCGTCCGGGTGGTTGGGGTGGTGCCAGGGTTGGCGACGAGTCTAGTTTTATTTACACAATACAGTGTAATTTATAAGTGTGGAATTTTTTTTTGTATCAGACAACTTTGCAACATTGAAAATGAATTTAGTTTGAATTTCACGGAATTTCATTGATTTATTTATTTATCCTATTGATATTATAAATGCGAAAGTTTGTATGGATGTATGAATGTTACTCTTTCACGCAAAAACTACCGAATGGATTTTGATGAAACTTTACAATAATATAGCTTACACATCAGAATAACACATAGGCCGAAATATATAACTAAATCTTTGCAAAACGAAGGAATAAATTATCCGAAGCGAAGCGAGGGCGGGTCGCTAGTAACGTTATATACGTATTATAGGTATTTTTTTACACCTTGGGGTACATTATAAGGATCCCTATTTTTTTTTTCCAAAATAAAATTTAGCCTATGTTACTCGTAGATAATGTAGCTTTCGAATGGTGAAAGAATTTTTAAAATCGGTCTAGTACTTTTTGAGTTTATTCGTAACATACAAAAATACAAATCTTTCCTCTTTATAATATTAGTGTAGATAATAACGGTTATAAATTAAACAAGATTTAAGAGCTTATTAACTTTTTTTAATATTAATAGCCCACAATCCCACAAATGAGCAGACGAGCCACCTGATGGTAAGTGGTCACCATAGCCCATGGCCATAAACAACGCCAAAGGATCGCCGATGAGTTGCCGGCCAGGTAAGAAAGAGGAGGAAATAAAGAGAAACACAGTATGCCATTTGCGGGGTAACAATATACAAGTTACATTAATAATTTTCGGTAGGTAGGAGAGACTAGAGTTCGCCCGGGGTAGTCCTACCGCCCGCCACGGTACGTAGTACCATTTCTACCGTGTAATATTTTTTTTTAATAGCAATTGTGGTCCGGTCAGGAAGGTGTGACCCATCTCAGTTCTCAAGGGTAGCAACACATTGACCGTTAATTATAACGAGACAGTGGGAGGGTGGTGTGCTGCATGCTCGTTGCTACCTTATATCCATTAGAGTATATATACTCTTAAGTTATATCCATGATATAAACAACAGCTTGTGATCGTTGACCTCGATTATGTTGGCCATACCTACAACGCCTGAAGCCTCACAATATAGTGTTCGCCGGTGTCACAGATTAAGGATTTTAGTTCTGACATCATATTCAAGTGTCGGTGAAATGACGTAACAAAATGATGTCTGTCTATATGCTTCATTTAAAAAGCAAGCGCGGGTTCGCGCTGTTACAGACGGTCACCGATAGAGTTGTGTAATCTGTGATAGCCGATAATGATGGCCTGTTTGCTATCAAGGATAACTGTAAATTTATAATTTGAAAACCCCCGACTAAGATAATACTCTAATGAGCTGATGACGATCAAACGCCTGAACAGATCTTCGTGAATTATAGCCGAGAACTATCTCGATCACGTCAGCTTTCAAACAAAAAAAAACCGCATCTAATTCGGTCCATTCGTTTAGATTGTTTAGAAGCTACGATGCTATCGATGCTATAGACAGATACCTACACAATCACGTTAACCTTATAACACCCGTCTTTTTGCGTTGGGGGTAAAAAAAAAGCAAAATTACTACCAACTATGCTACATCATCATCAAATACTACCTTGCAGTGTACCACTAATAGATTAAAGTTAAATTGTTTATTCAAACTCAAACTCAAATCATTTATTTCATGTAGGTATTTTTTCAATACACTTATGAACGTTATTTTTTGCATTTACCACCGTTTCGCTAAGGTGCCTTTAAATTTTAAATCTTTAAGGAGAAGTAACGGCGAAAGAAACTCCTCGGCACATCATTTGAAAAAAAAGAAATGCTTACAATTACTTTACTGATTTTATACCTACATACAAATACATTCATACATACTAACATGAGCAGAACCGGTCGCGGATGTCTATTGCCAAGCATCTTTGTCATTAATATATTCATCGACTGTATAATACCTTTTCTCTATGAGTCGTGTTTTAACATGTTTCTTAAATATTAAATGTTTAGATACAAATAATAAAAACAATGTCGACAACCCTACGGGGACCGCCCACCGCTCGTCGCCCCGTAACCATGGCAACGGAGCCCTAGACGTGCAGCGTCCGATTACATAGAGTTTGTGTTGCTTTGTGATGCTGTCTGTTGCCGGCGTGGGTGTTGTATGTTTGTGTGTATGTATTGGTGTACATAGTACACACCTACATCGCTTTAGTCGTCGTATGTTTTGTGTTTAATGTGAGTTGAGTTATAAACGATCACGAATTCTGCATATTATATAAGAATTCGTTATGTTGCGTGGCGTGGACTTGCGATTATTTTTTATATAGATCGATTGTATTTACTGATTGTACTTACTTTTATTTAAAGGGGATACTGATGAACAGATGGGATCCCCTGGGGGATCGGGCTAGGGGATCCTGGTGGACGACATGCTATTTACAAGATAATCTTTGATAAACGTACGTCCGTACTTCGCCTTCAAAAATATTTATCTAGACAGTAATCAAACTCTCCCGTTACAGGTGGATACAAATTGAAAGGCACTTCACAAATTGTAAACCCATCGTTTAACAAACAGTGCACTTGAACGGGATCCAACCCTTCTGCACCCTAACCCTCCCGTCGCCGCCCGCCTAATCCCGCCTACCCGAAATTCGCCGATACCCAATTTGTTTGAGTAATCGCACTCAACGCACACGTAAAGGCTAATATTACGTTGCGAATGTTTTTTAATCTTTCGTTGCGCACGGCCCTTTGTTGGGGTTCCGTATTGTCGGTGCCGTTGAAATAAAGAGCGTCACAGTCAAGTGCCTAAAAAAGATCAAAAGATACGTTTAACACATTGCCAATTTAATGTATGTAGTCTACGTCGAATAGTTGATGAATTTCGTTTGGGTTTAATGAAAAGTATACACACTATAATGTTTGTTTTTAAATTGTATTTTAGGGGCTAGTAGTACAATCTCTCCTTAATAAAACACTTACACCAGCTGAGAGCAAATATTTATCAGTCACATAAACATATGCCCCGGCCGCGACTCGAACCCGGGACCCCTCGCTTCGCGGGCAGGGCAGGCATTCTAGCAACTTATTTTAGTAAATTCATTAATCATACTTACAATCGGATGAAAAATATTCGCTGTAATAACAAGACAGCTGTCCCGCTCCCTTCGGGGAAAACTGATGGTGAAAATAGAAATTTCATTCGGATTGCCTATTTGACATTTATTTTCGTAACGTTGAACGTTAAATGAATAACGCCGCTCAATCACTCCCCCGCCGAAGCCGAATGACTCTAATACCCAATTAGATTGAATAATCCGCCTTTTATTAACAAATGGACGCGATTTGGTTTGAAAATTATACGCAAATTATGTACAGCCAATGTATTTTTATATACTTTCTAGTTGTCCCAGCGTACTTTGTACTGCTTTATAATTAAAAAATGTTTTGGTGATATATCGACAGCAACGCCACCTACCGGGTCCAATTGTGAATCTAAAATTCTAAACCATCCTCAAATCCACTTGAACACACACAAAAAAATTCATTCAAATCGGTCCAGCCGTTTAGGAGGAGTTCACTGTCAACACACGTACAGAAGAATTATATAATATATATAATGATACCATACGGTTACCGTTTCATTCATTGTTTCAATTAAAAATTTGCAGCGGTATCCCGTTACCATATTCCCAGGTAAGCGATTATATTTTGCTATCACAACGTTGACCTGCGATTGTAGTCGGTCGTAACGCAAGCGCCGGTCGCGATAGGATGGTTCGAGAAGCAATAAAAACATATAGTACGGCCGGCGGTTCTAGACCGGTCTGAACTTTGTTCGGATCGCTGCGCAGAAGTCAATTTTAGGGTCGAAATGGTGGCAAGACGCGCGGGGTGTCACTTTGGGCATTGTTTGTTTCAGTCACACGCTCAGTGTTCGTGTCGCTATCTCTCTCTAAAGTACTGTACCTGCGCACAATATCCAAAAGCCAAAAGTCAGAGCGGCCTAGAACCGTCGGCCGTACTATACAGAGCATTGTAACGGCTTACGTCATATTTACTATGCGTTCGTCTTATCTTACGATACCGGGTCGTTGTGAGTCAGCAACTCAGCAGCGTCACGTGGTCGCAGTCGTGACCGGATAGTGGATAGTGGCGTGTTGGTGATACGACAGGCATGGCTGGTAAATGTAAAGTCCCGGGTTCGATTCTCGGATAAGATAGTATGTATGTATGTAGTATGTATGTAAACTAGGAAAATATGCTAATTTTAAAGCTTTCAAATCATTTAACTGAACTATGACGATATTACATGGAGTCGGAATAGATATGAAACATTTTAAATATGCGAGTACCTACGTCCAAAACTAGTTTGGAGTTGTAAAAAAATACTAAAAAAAGTGTTCCGTTTAAAAACATGTCGACGTTGCTGCATTTCAGTGATTTCAGTTTATTTGATATTTTACTAGGCGTGGATAATCCCCAAAACGCTCGGGCGGTTCGGTCGTTTGAGTTTGTGTTTTGGATTGGCTTTAATTACGATTTCGGTACGATTATCTCCCCCGGCCGGGATTCGAATCGGGCTAGCTTTCGCTTCAGCGTTACTCAAAATTAGTTTCTTTTTTTGATTTGCCTTGTATCGTTCTCGGCAACTCTGTCAAAACATCACGTTATGAACTTATGACGTCACACTAACCCCCCTATAAGTTTTTTCGTTGTTGGTATTTCTATCTAGCGGAGGATACCTTACAAAGTCATTTGATTTCCTTCTTTTTCTTCTGGGCAATGCATAACTGTCCCACTATTGGGCTCGGGTCCCCTCTCACAATGTGAGGGGTACAGGCCTTGGCCCACCACGCAAGTCAAGTAGTAGCCTTCAACATCCAAGACATTGTGGACGACTCTCAGGTGTGCAGGTTTCCTCACGACATTTTTCTTCACCGAAGTATTTCTAAAACGAGCATATTTTTTTGTAAATTAAATTTGCATGCAGGCTTCAAACTGCTTACTTAAATTTTGATCCACTAGTAAACAAATTCCATATCAACAATGTTACTTTGACGAGGTTAATGCAACTCTAAAACGTTGACAATAAGGTTATCTTTAGCGCGGACGGCCGCTGCGTGCTTTACGCGTGTGAGTTTATCATTTGTAGAAGATAAACGCCGGGAAAAATTGTAACGGACAAAATTAAACTGTTTAAATAATTTAAATTGACTGTAAGAATTAAATCCTATTAATATTATAAATGCGAAAGTTTGTATTGATGTATGAATGTTTGTTACTCTTTCACGCAAAAACTACCGAATGGATTTTGCTGAAACTTTCCAATAATATAGCTTACACAAGAGAATAACACACAGGCTATAAATTATGAAGATATAGTGTGAATTATCCAAAATATATAACTAAATCTTTGCAAACTGAAGGAATAAGTTTCCCGAAGCGAAGCGAGGGCGGGTCGCTAGTAAATCATAATCATTTACACATACAACAAATGAGTCATCACCGATTCATTTCTAGCCATGAAAGAACAGACAAGAAACAGACATTTTATATTAAGTGGTGCTCGAATATACATTTACTTAAATATGTCGTAATATATGCGTTTCGCGATAATATTACTCAATGTGAACCGCCTTCGAATGATAAACCAGTGTTTGTTAGTGGAAAATTCGGTGAAGCTATTCGGAATTGTACATACGCCCAGTCTAGGGTTATGTCTAGATTGGATGGATGAGCCCGGACAATTAGTTGCGTATTTTATGTATAAAAAAATACGGATATTTTAAAAACACGCTGGATATTTTGGTTACGAAATAAAATTTTGTTTTGTAGGGCAACATATAGGTTACTTTTATCCCAGAATTGGACTACGGACCACTGGATCGGTATTTACGCAGGTAAAACTTCAACGCGAACAACGTTGCGGGTATAACTAGCAATATTATCAAAGTATCACGTCGCAATACTTAGTCAAAGTATCAAGAAGGCAACGCTAGCTGCTCACAAGATGTTTTTTTTATTTAATTTTTACTTCGTCAAGATAAACTGAGTCATAAATCCTCCGCGATGAAGCCGTTTTTCACGGGGGCGGTAAATTTATATTGTAATTTATAACTTTAGTGGTTTATCGTGTTACGCGGGGGTGGGATGGGGAGGGGTTTGAGTAACACTTTGCGATGATATTAGAATTTTTAGTACACTTGACGGAAAGTTGTATAATTATATTAACTGGTTGTATAATTATATAACGTCGAATTTCGACTGAAAACGGGCGGTTTAAGTCGGAATTCAACGTTATTATATTTTTGATTGGAACTTTACAGTGTTAAGGTACAGATACACATGTTTTTAAAAAGCATGCTTCTTAATTATGCTCGAAATGACCATGCTCCATAGCTGTATACATTTGCTTGCTTGTCGACAACACGGCTAGGATTTTTGTATGGACGCGTACTCAAAGGACGCCCCCTTCAACTCTGTTCTGTGCCCCCTTCCACCTGCGCCGCAGGTAGATTGTTCGATAAACGAATGACTGTTGATTTTTGAGCATTCTTAAAATAAGTATGCCTTTTTCAATTTAATCTATTTGCCATGTTCAGGGGCCGGATAGTCTGCTCCTCGTCTGGCCTTAACTCTCTAAACGCGCAGACGAGCACACACAGACGCGCACCGCGCACACTGCTATAGCATATGTTTGTTTATTTACAATCACTCGTCCCCGTCGCAATATAGCGATTGTGGCGAATCGATCTTGTCGCGCGTTTGTACGTTTTAAGCTGCTTCTGCACTGTACGGTCTGTACGCGACGTTTATCGAAGTTTGGCGAAGAGCCACTTCGAAAATATTGGTGCTTTCTCGTCCTGGGGACTACTGATCGTCAAATGCCCGGTTTCTATATTCGGAATACGATTCGTTTTGGTTACGGATAGTAGAACTGTTTACGAGGCGTAACTGAAAACTTCTTGACTCCTTTGTGTTTATTCGAAAACGACCTGTTAAACGATTGGCTAAATTTAGGAACCGGGCAAAAGAGACGCGTGCGAAACTTGAACGCTTCAGTTGCTTTTCTCGCTCCGATGTCCTCCACTATGTGACGTTCTAAGCCGAGATACTAACCTCGCAGGTGGTGCCTTTAAGACGTTCGCAACCCCCTATCTTTGGGGGAGATCAAGTGGCAAAAAAGTCTTCTCGGCTGAGCTTTTCAATTATATTTTTTTTTACAATTAGTTAGGTACTTAATTCTCTTTCTTTTCATTCCCACGACTCACGTACCCCAACCACAGTACCGTTAACAGTTAAGCGTGATCGTCTCAGAAGTCCACGAGAAATTTCACTTCAATAAATTTAAAATGAATCTTCTACTCGAGTTTCTTCTTTCTTCTTCTTCACCAACTACTTCGGCGAGCAACTACGACGAGTAGTGTATTGGGCGCTTTAGACAAACTCATTCAAAACGAACGTAGTCACTCGGTGTAACGAATTTGCAAGGGTTTCAATTGGTTTCGAGTGTATTTTGTTAAGTGTCATTTATGTACGTTTCCAGCGCTAACAGTTAACAGTACAACGGTTTAAGTCACTCTTGACTTGATGACATTCACATCGAACGTCGATAATAGGGGTTTTTTTTTTATTGAAGACAGCAAAAGAGCATGCAGCACCAGTCCTCCGCTGCCGCCTGAGACAACTGTGTTCGATACAGAATAAGACTCAAATCGGAACTAGGGTGGTTATAGTGACGTCATTCCAGCAGAGTGAGCAGAGGTTGTTATTAAGAACATTAGTGGGTCAGTTTTAGTTCGTTAGTGGGTAAGAGGACTGGGTCAGGGGCTGTTAGTGATAGTTATGTTAGTCAATGTTCAAGTATTGCGTTTAGAACGGTCGATCGAGAACAAAGTGACATGCTAAGCTTAGCGTGGGAGTTCCTGTGTAGCGTCTTCCAAGCATTGTATCAATTTATATTATCCGAAAATGTAGTACCTAGACCTAAACTCGCATTATCTGTAGCATCCGTTATTTGTACTCGTATTATCTGTAGATATATTTAAGAGAAATGTTATCATGGAAAAAATGTAATTCATTGAGATTTTAGATTGGGTTAAAATATTGCGTAAAATTAAAAAATGTGAGTAAGATGTTCTATCATTTCGTTTTCCATGCTTATGACGTCTATTCAAACGTCGTGTCACTAGTTTAACAATGGCATTTACCTATAATTGAGTTTGATTTAATCAATTACGTTAATCAGAAAAAATCAAGGGCCCTTGTGCTGCCACGCCCCGCACTAAATACCTCCTTTAGTGCTTGAGTCACGCACGGCTAATATAAATTTGTGTTGTGAGATTCTATACAATGCTTCAATCAAGGCGCCCCGTTATAATCAACACCTGATTAATGAGTAAATGTTGTACAACTTATGAGAAATAGGGGGATTCTCATGAGGGATTTAATTGAATCCTCAGAGTAGCGAAGGATTCCATGTTAGAATCAAAGCTGTAGATGAAAGGTTGAAGGAGCGAAGACGGTATTTTTTGACATATTTTTATTTATTTATGAACCGATTGAAATAAAACAATAAATAGTATTTCAATCTATTACACGTTTAAAAAATTGAGTCCAAATCCGTTTCAGCCTTTTCTGAAGTTGGCGGAAATAACCGCACGGTCAAACAGACGAAAATTATAAAAATCTTTGTTCTGGTATATTTTGTGTGATTGATGTGATGTGTATTTTGTTTATTGATCTCCAATACATTTTTTAACTATTATCATCGCGGAGTCTAAATATATCAACTGAAACGGGTATTCACGAGTTTTATTTAACGATATTTAGACCCAATTAATTGCATGTTCAGTTAAAATATCTCCAATACTTAAATAGTTTTATGATTATTTATTCTTCTTTGTTACTTCAATGAATAGAATAAATTAGATTTAAAAATGTACCTTTTGTATTTAATACCAATATTTCGACCCGACCAGCCAATATTTCGATTACATACTTAAAATATAAAAACCGTGCGTATCTATTCGTTTGACTTGAAATGAAAAATGTCCACGATGATGTAAGTGTAAATTCGGCTCGCATTAGCGTCTTGTCTTCGCCGCCGTCTGCATCATTCATATTCATTATACAAACGCCCAAAAATAATCGCGTACGTCGCCGCAGCGCGTCGACGTTTTGACGGTGGTGAGTTGTGTAACCGTCTGTACACGTTGGTACTCTTCACGCGTGGTGGTATAGGCGGAGGTGGGCGAAATATAATCATGGTACTGTATGTACTGTAACTGGCGACAGCGAACTGTCGCTCTCTTTGCAGGGGACAGGGTTCGAGGGATCTGCGGGTCTCAAGGGTTTTCTTACCCGGGCATAAACTTAGGAGAACTAGTGTCTCCCGGTGGAAGGGGGAGGCACACTGGGTTTTAAAGTCGTGAGCTTTTATTTTTTACTTCAACTACCTATATCCAAACTATTTAATTACAGTAAGTACCTAGTAACAGGAATGTCATTAATGTAATCTTTTATCGCATCTAATTCAATTAATTAATCCGATGAATTAAACTCGCGTCATACGGCGCGCCACGTCACGACTCCTAGTTATTTACGTGTGCCCGACTAATGGTATACGGTGTTGATTACATTTTGATATGATGTTCTATGTTTAGGCACCTATTTAAGTAACAAACATACTAGATTTAATATTTACTAAATAATAAAAGTACATTTTGAAGATCACCCTCGCAGGAGACTCGCAAATTTAATAATGATACTCTCGGGCATTGTATGACTCTTCTACGAAATACAGTAATAACATATTTATATTATACTAGCTATCCCTCACGGCTTCGCCCGCCAATTTCCAAAAATCCTTTCTTAATTCTCACCTGCGTCATTTGAGGAACATAAATACATAGTTTCAAATGAATCCATTGAAGAAAGAAAAAGTTTCAGTGTATCCCCTTAGGGACGGAATTTCCAAAATACCTCTCTTAATCCTCCCCTACACTCCCCAAGGAACATACATGTCAAATTATCTGTCAGTTAGTCGGTAACACATGAGTTTAATATACATAATTGATTTTTGGAAGTAGGATAGCAAAGGAGCATGCAGACGGAACAATACCCACATCGGGACTAGGATGGTTAGTTATAGCAGATAAATAAATAAATAAATAAATGGAAAACATAAGTAACACAATTACGAACACCCACGACCAGGGAACAAACATTTATCTGTCACATAAATATCTGCTCCGGCCGAGAATCGAACCCGGGACCCCTCGCTTCGCAGGCAGGGTCACTACCGACTAGGCAACGGGGTCGATGCGACGTTAAAAGTTAAACGAAAGATTATAATAACACGTCCTCGTATAATATAGCTGTCGTAATATTGTACTAATGTACATACACAATGATTACGAGAGGGTATGAATATGAAGTAACGGGTTGGTAATCACTAATCGCGTTGATAATGTCATGCGATCGCACGTTGGATGCGCGCAAAAAATTACTTGTGACACGCTGTCAGCGCGCTAAGTTTACGTTTCGTTTCGCACCGGACCGGTATTTTTTGATTGTTTGCACGGTCAGTGACCATTAGGTGTGACTTTTGTTTTTGCTTCGATTTTAATAGGGGGGCTTTTAAATAGTTGAGTCTGAAGAGGTTCTCGAAGTTAGAGAGGTCTCGGGTATTAGTGTGTGTGTTAAAGTAATCCATGCCACCGCGACACGGGGTATCCTGGTGCGGTGATATGTGTGGATTATCGTTTACTAGATGGATGACCGAGCTTTGCTCGGTATTTTTTTTTTATAAATTGATTTTTTTGGAAATAATATTTAAGTACGAATAATAATATTAAGAAGACACAAATAATATAAATAAACAATTGATTTTCTTAGTATAACCTCAAAGCAAACACTCATTGACTTCGTGTTACTTAAAAAAGCCATCTATTCTGCTGTTGTGACGTTAAAGCAATTAGTATTAGTATAGTAGTATTATTATTCGCCAATAGATGTCAGGAAGAGTCGTATTTTTCAGTTTAAATTGGGACTACAAAAACACGAATAAAATGACATTTTCTAAAAATGATTCCTAGCTAGATCGATTTATCGCCCCCGAAACCCCCTATATACTAAATTTCATGAAAATCGTTGGAGCCGATTCCGAGATTCCAATTATATATTTATATATATACAAGAATTGCTCGTTTAAAGGTATTAGATAGATTTATATACTAGCTCGGTTTGCTTCGGGAAAATTGTTCTTTACGTTTACAAATATGTACCTATGTATATTTTTTCCCATTTTTGCAACATTTTTCATTGACGCTCCGCTCCTATTGGTCGTAGCGCGATGTTATAAGTATAGCCTTTCCTCAATAAATGGACTATCCAACATAAAAAGATTTTTTAAATTCGAACCATTAGTTCCTGAGATTCGCTCGTCCGAACAAACAGTCAAACAAACTTTTCAGCTTTATAATATTAGTAAGTATAGATAGAATAGTATATATAATGTATGTATGTCGCAAGTATTACCAAAATTTAATGACCACCAAACATTTGGTATCGCATCTGGAATGGCTGTTGCACATCAATCATCGGAGTCCTATAAAAAGCTTTCATAAATTACATCCCCGTCCGTGAACGGCCGCCCGGCACGCAGCAATAAAGCTGTTTTTTTTTTGCTTCCGACTTCTTGAAGTGGCCGGAGAGTTGCGGCTTAGCGGCCTCTGCGTGGCCCCCGTTCTTGTTGTATGACCCGAGCGTAGGGTTGACACTTGACAGTGATAAGTTTAACTCAGGGATTTCTAATATAGTCCTAACTCCGGCATCCCTTTATAGATAACGAGTTGCGGCGGCATTGTCAAATTCCTTTGACGTAATGTTTTATGACTCAGTTCGCACGTTTGTGTTGTTTCTAATGGCCGGAGTATAGGGTAACGTGGGTCGGGCCGTAGTAATTATATATTTGTGTGTAAAAATAGGCCTAGGAGAACATTTACACCCTTTATTTTCTTCATTACTATTACTAACAATAACTAGCAGGACTGACTATCACATAGTCGGTCACAGTGTCATGGGCGGGAGCGGGAATGTGGTGCTACATCCTGGTTTGCTATCTTGACAGCTTTGATAAAAAATCAACAAGATTTATAAGTAAAAACAAGTACATTTATATGCTGAAATGCCGAACAGTAGTCTTATTTATTGAACATTGGACAAAGCAAAACGCCCGTACATTTCCAGAGTTCCCGGCGATCTGACAACCCTAACAGCATCTTAACCGACCTACTTTATTAAGTTTTCCGCTACTTATATAACTTTGACGATAAGTATATGCATGTATATATCGGAACTATGTATGTAGGTACTTCCGATGTCGTAGAGTTTCCATGTGACAACTGAAGTTAGTTGTTTTGCCAAAACAAGTTTTGTAAGAGTTTTGGGAAATGTGTGTTTTTCTAATGTTTGTCCTACTTTTCCTTTTGTAATCCCGGTCGATTACAATTGCTACTTGTGGTGGAGTATGCTCTAAGCCTCCTCATGTATGAGGAGAGACCCGTGCTCAGTAGTGGGCCATTAATGGGTTGAAGCCATTTTTTAATTTCATTACATGAAACTGCAAAATTAGTCGAAATGACGAAAGTAGAGCTTGGTCCGCTATTATATACCTTTCTTACAAATATTTGTTTCTTTCTCTTTCTTCGCTCCTTTATCTCGCTCTATCTCTCTCTTTCACTCTCTCAACTTTATCAAAAACACGAAACTTCATAACAAGTTACGCTCCAGATTAAACATGAATAGCATACGGTGTTTTTAGCAGATGTAAGTACATGTTAACTGCAAAATTTGTTTAGATGTCGAAAGTCGTGTTTTGTCCGGGAGTAGATCTTTCTTATAAATATCTCTTTCTTTCTCTTTCTCCCTCCTTTTTCTCGTTCTATGTCTATCTTTCGCTTTTCCAACTTCACCGAAAACATGAATCTTCACCATGATGTTTATAAATCCTGAGCGAGGTATAAACTGGCGCTGCCTTATTCTTGCTTTTCACATTTTAAATCTCCAATTAAACTTGAATAGCATACGGTGTTTTTAGCAGGTTTAATCAGATTTCACAGCGATTATAAAGCATTTCCGCCGTAGATAAATGACTCGTTTGGCAGACTCGCGCTGCCATTGAAAGCGTATTGATTGGTAGTTTTCTATAGATTTCAGCAGCACTCGAATGAAATGAATCGAGCTTCATATATATATATACTTTTTTTATTATCGTATTTTTGCCAATCAACGAGGTTTTATGTTCGCGTTCTGGATTGGAATTGAAAGGGGATTATTTGTTTTGTTTGTTGTTGGAAAACGTGTTGGTGGAGGCGGTGGGTACCGTCGTGTGATGGTGTCGAAGTCACTTGCTTAGTTCGACATTACTGACGATAATGTACTGTGCTCACGATATGTATTTCGTACGGCTCGGCCGTGACCACGATCCGTGGAATTGGATTGAAAAATCGGCGTATAAAATACACATCGTGAGTACCCGTATCATAATAAAATGTAAATGAAAATGTAAATGCTCTTCGTGTATATCTGTTTGGCCTAATGGTAAGGATGGCTAATGGCCGGGAATCAAACCCCAAACGCCTAGCTCGACATGCTGAGTCATGCAAGAGAGTCATACAGACAGCGTCGTCAGTTGTATTAAATCATTTATTAATACGCCAAGTACGCTATTAATTATGTTTTTATTGCGGTTCGGCAACTCGAAAACACCCCGAAAATTTTCCCGTTAGAACTCGTATCGGGTCGACGCACTT
This sequence comes from Ochlodes sylvanus, assembly GCA_905404295.2. NCBI lineage: Eukaryota > Metazoa > Arthropoda > Insecta > Lepidoptera > Hesperiidae > Ochlodes > Ochlodes sylvanus. Next base: position 3,915,270 of record FR990151.1, on the reverse strand, counting down.
AATTCACTCGAGTTGGTTGGACTGATTTAAGAGAAATCACTAAAAAATTATGTGTACTGCATTTAAATTTAAACGACAAATAAAAAAAAAATGAAAAATTGAAAAAGTAAGTAAAGTAACGTCTACTATACGTGACGTAACTTTCCAATGTGGGTAGATCATTTCTAATACGATAGAGCCACTGTTAATTGGATTCTCATCTCTCTTTCTGTCTCTAGGTCTGTGAAACACACACAAACACGCACAGCACGAATTTGATCTTTAAAGTAACAAATTTCGGAAATTTATATAGGTGATACGACTTTATAAACGTTTTTTTTATCGAAAGCAGAGTATAGTCTATATACGCTGGCTGGTCTGAGTACCGTCGAGTGGCGTGCAGGCGACTTGAGACCCTTTTACTGTAAAGGACTCCACTTGTATTAGCCCGCTACACCGTTTGTATCGTCTACGGAGGTAGATAAAACAGGTTCGAACCACTTAAAACCGGTTTTTAGGGTTCCATAGCCAAAGTGTGACAAAGAAAACCATATTAAATTTAAATGCATCCGCTCTCTGTCCGTCTGTCACAGGGCTTTTATTTCTTTATGTAGACACCTGAAAATTCAAAGAGAGTGTATTATTAAGTACTGTAGCCGCTGTCACAACAATTAATGATAAAGTGAAAAAGTTTAATCCCAAAAGTGGTCTCCAAACAAGTAAACTTAAAAAATGGGGGTTTTCAAAATTCTAATCCTTTTATTGACCAAATAATTCGGAACCCTGCGTTTGCGAGTGCGACTGGCATTTGGCCGGTTTTTATTACCTCTCTTTTTTATTCAAGAAGCCGAAAAACGACACCACCGATGCATCACCGATGTGTTGGATATATCTCGAATTTCGTATGCTTGTGTGTCAGCAATTGACATGAGATAGGATTGAATCCGGCACCGATAGTTCAAGAGGCAACTAGTTTAGTTTACATGGCCCTTTGTAGTCCCACATGAACCTCACAACCGTATCGTGTCATAAAATAACATCTGAATTCTAAATACACGGAATAAACTTGACGTTATAAAAATGAAATCACTTCGCTTCGGTATCTCGTTTAAACCAGACGCTAAATTGTCTCTTATCACTGCCGCATTAAGATACACTATCGTGGGATGTTTTTGTATTATTCTTATCGTGTACCTGTGTTGGGTAATGAAATTCGCGATAAAAACCACGGGTCATTACGCCTCATTCTATCCGGCCTTTGGCGAACCGTCCAGTCAAAGATTACGGAGACGAAGCGATGGAGGGACTAAATTAATAGTTGTTTATAGAAAGATAACAATATGTCTTACGCTGTCTATGAAAATAATTAATCAAATTAGGTACTTCTGGTTATGAATGACAAAATGGAGTTACAATTTCTCAAACGAAACGTTGGGAACTTGTAAAACTGGCGTATAGTACGGTCGGCGGATCTAGGCCGCTCTGAACTTCGTTCGGATCGCTGCGCAGAAGTCAATTTTAGGGTCGAAATGGTGGCAAGACGCGCGGGGCGAGCGGGGTGCCACTTTGAGCATTGTTCGTTTCAGTCACACGCTCAGTGTTTGTGTCGCTATCTCTCTCTAAAGACAATACCTGCGCAAAATATCCGAAAGCCTAACTTCAGAGCGGCCTTGATCCGCCGGCCGTACTTTACAGAGTACTGATTTTTTACTGTCAATTGTTGGTGCTGTGGTTTATGTTGGTGCGTGTGTACTGTGTGTACACATGGATACTTCTGTTTGCATGGAGATGTCTGTATATCGTTTATCTGTTTGTTTGTTTTATTATACAATTTGTTTTAATTTTGTGGCCTCATCGTCATTCGGTTGTAAATCACTCAGGATTATCATTCTGCTTTCTCTCTTCTCAATTGAGTGAGAGAATGAGATAGACATATTTAAGTTTCATCTCTTTCTTTCCACGCACCGTCTCTTCGTCTTATTACTCTGTGCGTCCGTTGGTGAAGTGAAGCGAAAAATAAGTAAGCCGCGTTGGTTAACGGTACCCTTTCAGGCGTTTCAAGTGATGATGGTCGCGGTTATAAAGCCAACGCGCCGCGGCCATTCAGTTGAGCTTGGATGGTGAACGTTAAAAGCACCTTTTAAAGTACAGTTCTCTCGTTGGAGTGGTTGGTTTTGAAATGATTTTAATTGCGTATAGGTAGTAATAAAAGTGCATTTGTCGACCGCAATTTTATTTTAAATGAAATATAATGGCTGATTGAAACGTTTGTTTTTATATAAATTACCTATTTAATTAAATATTCGCCCATGGACCAAAGCGTGGTGGGCGAACTCCACGCTTCTACCACCTTCTACCACCTATTCTAGTCTAGAATAAGGAATAAAATAAACAACTGCGTGACATACGTTTTTAAACATAATTATCAATCGACATTATGTATTCACTGCATCTCGAACGGATGCGTTCGATACAGTTTTCGCGTTCTGCATTGCATTATCGGTGGCAGGATGTTTTAATTTCATTCGGTCAATAAACACACGTGATTGATTTAGATTTATCAAAGGCGCCGGCGATTTACATACATTTATATACATTGGAAGAGATGAATGAAACCTTGTTTATACAATACTAGCTGCCCCAGCGAACTTCGTACCGCTCTATAATTAATAAACAAATAATAATATGGTGACATATCGACACCAGCGCCACCTACCGGGTCCAATAGGCTAGTTGACTAATTTTGAAAAACTAAATCATAGTTTGCCAAATGGTCTAATTTAACTGAAATATTAATATTTCAGTAAAATACTAACTGTAACATATTTTAATTTATATTTTCATGAGATTTGACGTTTCCGTCAAAAAACGCGTCAAACTGTCATGGCGACTCGTGTGACGTCATATGTTGGAAAACGAAGAGCTGTTTGGTTGAGCGGAAAGACCAAAATGCTATGTCAAGTCTGTTTAGTTTTGCAACGTGTGACGTCACGCGTCGTATTGGCGTTCGCTGTCACGTGACTAGTGACTGTAATTTCGGGATTTTATTTCTCAAAAATATTAAATAATCATGATTTATTTAATCAATAAGATCGATTTTTCGCATTTGTAAATATTAAGCTACCATAAAAAATAGAAATGTTCAAAATATTTTTTTACTGTCAACTACCCTATTGTAAATCAAAACCATTCTTGGATCCACCTGAAGACACACAAAAAATTTCAACCGAATCGGTACAGCCGTTTTTTGAGTTTTAGCGTGACTAACGCACAGCAATTCATTTTTATAATATATGATATAGCCTATGTCACCCGGGGATAGTGTAGCTTTCCAACAGTGAAAGAATTTTTCAAATCGGTTCAGTAGTTTTGAAGCCTATTCGATGCAAACAAACAAACAAACAATCAAATCTTTCCTCTTTATAATATTAGTATAGATATAGATATAGATGATGTAGGTACCCATATGGAAGCAGAGCAAATAGTTACAATAAAAAATATTGTAATTTGTAATCATGATTACATTTTGTTCATCTATGGCTGAATGTCAATGATCCGATGACGACCTTGAAACGATATTGGAAAGCTATTGGTAGTGGCCGTTGGGTGTACGAGACGTTAATGTATGTTAAGTTATGTAAGTGCTTATGGGTTTTGAGTGGTTCGTTATCGCGATTGGAGTTGTTTGGAAACACGTGTTGGTGAAATAGAAACTAGTTGGGACTAGGAATCCGCACTCGTTTCGCTTTGGGAGAATGTCTAAGGGCTACCTTGTAATTTGCCATTAGGTGGGATCATAGTGAAGTTAGCGAACGTTTGTAAAGTAAAAAAACCTGTTCCTTAGGCAGTTGTCCCACCGCCGGCGAGTAAGCGAGTAACTATCGGCTATTTTCTCGCTCAAGAAACGTACAATAAGATATACATCTCGTGATACGAAAGAGATGCATGCATATATTAATAGTTGATAGCTGACTGTTCAGACTGCCGGCGAGGACTCGCTTCTCTAGTTGGTCGCAACAAGAGCCATCAAACATAATACTCGCTCAGCGATATTCGCTTGGCGGTCAGAACACACGCAGATTACACATATTAGGTATGTAGTATCGCCCCCAGCGTGTACGAATAGTGCGAGTAATCGCCCAACGCAGTCTGTCACTCGCTGATAGCCCATCGACCAAACTATCGGAACTACACACTCGCTGCTCGCCAACTCGTTTTCAGTTTCTAGTTCTACGCGCTAGTCGCTTGTCGCTGACGGTGGGACAGCCTTAGTAGCCGCAGTAAAACAATTGCCGTCCATTTTTAACAGGCACTTTTTAACTTGTATGTTAACATAATTTTTTGATTCACGGTTCAGTTTTTAATGTACTTTAAATAAATAAAAATTATTCGAGATAGATCTGTAAGATTTAAGTAAAAATAATGATTGTTATTGTTCTGATATTTCAATTCTTTACAACGTAGGTAAATAAAATAAAATAAAATAAATTAAAAAGTTGAAACGACAGGCTATCAGAAGTTCGGAACATTCAAGAGTGAGTAGGTACTTAGAACGAATAAATATTGAAGTGCCCACAAATCCCGTAGGTATTTTTTTAACATCGCAAAACCTCGAGTTATTCAAAACGTTTATATTTGTACAAAAATAAATATTAATTTTGATGTTAGTACGAGAAATTGGTTACCGGCTTCGCTTGTACGAGTAGTATCTGAGATCAGCTGTCTTGTTCGTGTTGTATGGATGTTACTGTCGGCTAACAGTGAATATTATATTTTACGAGTACATCACGGGTTACCTCACGTGTTATAATTGTCGGATTCGCCCGACTAGTTTCGGACCATTCCGAGGTCCTTTATCAAGAGCCGTCGCCGACGAGAGCTCGGGTCCGACGAATGAATATTGACGACCAGTGAATATTATATCCCACCAAAAACATAAATGTTAAAGAATTTTGCAAGATAAGTTACAGCACACCAAATAAAAGAAGTATTATCTCGCTGGATGTCAAGTTTTTTCAGAATTCCTAAATCATAACGTCTGTAATACACAATGTTCTCTAATTGTTTTTTAATAAATAAAATACGTTTTTTTTTGCTTAATACATAGTATGTACCTACAACTTAGCAAGTTTTATCGTCTACATACAATTAATGTTTGGTTAACGTCACACCGTTTAATTTCGATCTTTAACCTTATTTATTAGGTGTTTACGTTCAAGATCAATTTGCGAAATTATGCTGAAAAAAAAACCCGAACTAGTGTCGGACACGCGACCGCGTCATTTTATTTGCTTAATATAATGTTAATGCTTGACCATAAACCAATCCAACCTGATGGTAGGTGGACATGAAGAGTGAATTGGTGAGCGCATTAAGGTATGCGCCCATTACATCAACTCAACTTCGATCAATCTCATAGGAAAGCATTGAAATATAAGTTTTATTTAGTTACCGTCGAATATTCGTCGAAACAGACCATTAACGTAACAAAAGCCTATTCACTCAATTATTGAAGACTCCCACGTCATTGGTCGTTACATACAACCAAAGGCAGACACGGTTAGAAGTTCATCGTGTGGTTTTTAAGTTTAATAAAAATTACAATTTTAAATTTCGAACAGACAGACACATTCCAATATAAACGAGTCATGTCCACACGAATCTCTCATTCGGCAACTGTCGGCCGGCCGGTGCGGCGGACGCGGGGCCCCCGGTCAACGACCCCCGGGTGTTGCGTAACTTGCGAAATTAAGAATTTCGATCCGCGAATCCACAACGCTCGGAAGGTATCCGTGCGGGTGGGTACTTGGGTATTTCGATGTCTAGTTTTATTATTTAGTTATATACATAAGTATTATTTATTTGTTGTCGTTGCGTGTTATAGATAAGCCAGAAATTGTTGTTAAAGAAACATAGTTAGAAATTTTAGAAATTAATTTATTCATTGAAATACCTTTTTATAAAGGTTTACATTACACATCGAACACTAATTAACTACATAATATCACAATAATATAAAAATAACAAAATATCAACTACAAATTATAAAACATTTAACAGTATATTTAATTAATTGTATACAATAACAACTAATAAAATTAAATTAATTAACCAATTAAAATTTAATTCCAGTAGCTGTAATATTCCGTAATTCCAAATAACGTAAAACCTTTTGATACAAATACCTACAAACACACACCAATTAACATTTATTAAGGTAATCGCTTAATTGCTGACCCTTTGTATATTTAAATACATTAATCATGGACTTTAATCCTTAATACCCTAATTTTAGTGTTAAGTAGGTACTGCCCGACTTTAACAGTTGAGCTTTGAATTTCGTTACGGATTTAGGGTCGAAATGAAATGTTTTTAAATATATTTAAGTATACTAATTTAATAGAGAGTACCATTCGCTTAGGTTAACGCAATTTCAATTATGATAGTTGGTCGATCGAGTGAAGCAACTGTGGGCGTTATCAGAAGTGGGATGGGTAATGACAGAGTAATAGGCTCTTACTAAGTTAGCGCGCTCAACATCAAGGACTTCATCGCCACTTACCACCAGATGGGATTGTAGACAAGCACTAACTTATACTATTGAAGTAAAGTTTCTTATTAATTTCTTTTAATGTTTTTCATTTGTTGAGTAGATGAAACTCGGAATTACACTGGCTTGGCTACAACCCATTAATGGCCCACTACTGAGCACGGGTCTCTCCTCATACCTGAGGAAGCCTAGAGCATACTCAACCACGCTGCTCCAGTGCGGATTGGTGGAGGGGTTAGTGGCCAACCTAAGTGTCGGAAATTTTAAGCCGCCCGAAGGTACCCAACATGGCTTAACGACTGCTACCAAGTGATAACAACTGGGACCGACGGCTTTACGTGCCCTCCGAAGCACGGAAGCGCTCAAGAAATGTTTGCCACTAGCGGTCACAATTACACCATACGGAATTACACCATTGTATATAATATCGCGTACGCAACAAAAAACTTTAGCTGCCTTTGGATACTCTAAAATCTAATTTTTATTGTAAATCGTTCATCTATTGGTATAAAACAGATGAAAATTCCTACAGCAGAGAATTATCTTGCACTGATATACATTATATTACAGTACTACTATGCGTACATAACCGTATTTTTGATTCATCTATTAATATTAATAAGTACGCCCACAAAAGGCAAACTGTGAAATACACTCAACAAAGGAGCGGAACAATTTGTTTGATAAATGTTTATCTAACTGTAGGATAATAATATATATGTAATCCTTTTGAGCATAGGCTTCTCAATTTGCTCGGGATTTAAATTTGTCGGGATATTAAAGAAACTTGAGTAGAAACGTAAAAATGAAATAAGTTTTCATCTTTTAACTAACAATATCTAAATTAAGTGCATAACCTAATAACATTGTCGTCTCAAAAACAATTCAATTTACTGATTTAAGTAATTATTTTAATCACAAAAATTTCATAATTTTATTTTGTAACCAAAATGTCCGGATGTTTTTATAATATCGAGCTAGACGTCCGGATTTTTCAAATTTTCAGTTGGTAACCCTACATAAATGTTATTCCATTGAACATTTCCGTTTTCGGGAGTCTAGCTAACTAATTATACGAATGTTTTTCAGTAAAATCCCTTCGCGTCTACAACGCTCGGGCGTTTGTATGGCAAATATTTTAGTTGGGTTTGGGGCGAACGAAATATCTTTAAAATGCCGCCCACACGGGATTTTTCCCGAAATCTGTTGGATGTTAAATAAACTGGTTTTTTACGGTTTTGGCCAAAGAGAATTTTCATTTTGGTGTGTTTTAACTTAATTTACATTTCTATAATTATGTTGTTGTTTAGTTTATCGATGTCTCAACCTATCGATTTAATATACACATATTTACCCGCTCTGCGGTCGAAATTCGACCGTAATTCATTCTTTCAAAGGGTTACGTAACATTGACTCTATGAACGATGACCGTGTGACACATTTCAAACGTCGTGTCAAACGTATGACATTGTGAATAAAGATAGACTAACTTATGTATATTTGTGTGTGTAATGTTTTATTTATTCATTTAATGTATTTTATTAGCATTATCTTTAAAAAATATTAGCTATCTGCCCTCCTTCTCTATAAAGTGTGCCAAATTTCATACTCCTCCGTCCTCGCAATTTTAGTAAAAAGGGGTGCAAAGCTTTTGCTTCACTAATTAATATAATGATAAAGCGTTGATGTCATTAACGATCGAAAACAAACATTTACATTTTACATAAATATCTGCCCCGGCCGGGCATCGATCCCGGGACATATCGCATATTGTTCGCCTGTGCGCGTTGCACGGTGTGTATGTAAATGGCGCGCACACAATTTGGGCCGGCGCCAAATAGTTTGAAGATAACCTACTGTTATATAATTATGTCCCTGGGTATCGTGGCGTGTGGCCCGGCCATGGGACGCCATAACTTATCCCATAACGTAATCGAAACTGATAACCGTACACCGTCTCGGTGTTGCGCTCCTAGTGTTGTCTTACACGGTTCCCATCACACGAGACGGCAGACCGCAAGGGGGTTTTGTTACTGTGCGTTTATGTGTGTGTGTGTGTGTAACGTTCGCCATATTATACTGTGGAGTGTTGTGGGGTGCGTGATGACGGGGATGATGTGCTGAATGATGGACCAAGTGGATTGTGATGAGACAAGCAAACACGCGTGCGTATTCACAATTTCACACTCCCACAATAGGCTAGTTGACAGTAAGAAAATATTTTGAAGATTTCTATTTTTTATGGTGGCTTAATATTTACAAATGCGAAAAATCGATCTCATTGATTAAATAAATCGTGATTATTTAATATTTTTGAGAAATAAAATTCCGAAATTACAGTTACTAGTCACGTGACAGCGAACGCCAATACGACGCGTGACGTCACATGTTGCAAAACTAAAAACAAACTTGTCATGACATTTTCGTCTTTCCGCTCAACCAAACAGCTCTTCGTTTGCAACATTTGACGTGAACTCGAGTCGCCATGACAGGTTGACGCGTTTTTTGACGGAAACGTCAAATAGTTCATAAAAATATAATTATGATTTAATAAAAATAACTATGATTTAGTTTTTCAAAATTAGTCAACTAGCCTATTGCATTTTTTTTACTGGACACAAATAAATGCTCGACAACAATCCCACCTGATGGTTGGACGCGCTAACTTATAAACTTATAATTATTATATCCTTATGTATGACATGACCCTACGGACGGTGTTTAGTATAGTATCGCCTATTAGTTATTAAGTATATTATTACGTTACTTATTTTATCATTTTTAAAATTTTGGTTATTTTACTCAGCGCCTGATGCATCTTAATGGCATCTTTATGTTTACGCGTCGCATCGTACTCGGCGAACAATTAGCATTAAGTACCGTGTATGTTCTTACCGACATTAATGAATATTACATTACAACTCTTTACCGTGAACTGTGTGGTGGTTTTATTTTGCCTTGACGAAGATTTTAATTGCTATAATACCTAAACTACAGCGGCAACATTGGTCACTTCGGCTGGATTATTTACGAATAATTTGTGGTGATAAATTATTCGCGTGTTGGATTAATAAATCTGGAAGTTAAAGTTTAACTAGAGGTCATTGGAAGGTTAACCGCGTGGATGGAAGAAGATAAATTTGAAGAAAAGGCCAAAAAGTTGAACTTATTATGGTACTAGTGTTCCATTGATTTCCACCCAACACTCTGTTATGGTATTATAAGTATTTTGTAAGTATAAAAGCTTCGATTGTGAACAAGGTTGGTGAATACTTACTTTGATTACTTTTAACTATTAGTCATGATCAGTTAATTTATTGTAAAAGTTAGAAGTGATTAGTAATTAATAATTTAGTTAGTTACTTTCAAGTAAATATTGCCTTTAATAATTATCTACACAGTTTCTTTAATTAATTTGTAAAGATTGTTAAGTTAGCATTCAAATCATAATTTATTCAATTTCTTAATAACATTGTGTAAAAATAGTTCAAGTAAGTGTTAAAATCATAATTAGATTATTAAAGTTTGGTCATAAATTGAAATTACATTGTTGTTTCTAATTTTTATTATTCGTACTTAAGTATTACAGTACATAGGAACATCATTGTTAAACACACATTAAGACGTTTTTATAAACTAGCTATTATTACATCAATTCCAGGTTGATTACATACCAGCCTCGCAAGATGACGCAAGAGGTAAAACTTATTCGTCAACGTGCAGCCTACAAGGGACAATTAACGTCATTTTCAAGTTACATCGATGACTTGGATGCTGCTTCTCTAAACACCTTCGAAGTTGACGAGTTGCAGTTACGTATCGCGCGGATGGAAAAAATGTTTGATCGTTTTGAAGAGGTACAGTTGTCTTTAGAGTGCCTAGTAGATGAGGCTGAATCTCACCTACTAGAGCGTAGGGAATTTGAAAAATTATATTATAAATTACTTTCACAAGCACGTAAAATTCTCAATGATTGTAGGAGGGCCGAGAGTGTTGCGACTGAGGTAAGTGTACGTCGCTCGTGCGCCCACAACAACATTAAGTTGCCTACCATTCAATTGCCAAAATTTAGCGGCTCCTATGACAACTGGTTGGAGTTTCATGACACCTTTTCCAGCCTCATTCACGATAATGACGATATAGACAATATTAATAAATTCCATTATTTGAGGGCTTCGTTGGAGGGATCTGCTGCGGTAGTTATTCAATCCATTGAGTTCTCATCTGCCAACTATTCATTAGCCTGGCAGATACTATGCGATCGCTATGAAAACAAAAGACTGTTAATTCACAATCACGTCTCTGCTATATTTAATTTAGATGTCATCACAAGAGAGTCGTCAGCTAATTTAAAACGCCTTTTAGATCAAACTAATAAACACTTACGAGCTTTAGAATCCCTAGGAGAACCAACTAAACACTGGGACACGCTTCTCATTTATATAATTACACACAAACTTGACAGCAAGACATATCGGGAATGGGAGCAGTCTATAAAGCAAGATAGAAAAATAACATTTAACATATTTCTGTCATTTATTAAAAATAGGGCTGACTTATTAGAAACCATAGAATTGTCTACATCTTCAAATAAAAGTCATAATAATTTATGTTCACCTAACATCAACAAGTCTCCCAATAAGATAAAAACTTTGGTTTCTGTTTCTGATAATAATTGCAGTAATAAAAATAGTTCATTTTCTAAACGTTGTCCTAAGTGTAATAATGATCATAAATTAATTAATTGCCCTCATTTCTTATCGCTCACTAATGAATCGCGACTAAAATTACTGCCCGAGTACAAGGTGTGTTTTAACTGCTTACAGTCCGGACATTACGCTAATAATTGCAAGAAGCCAGGCTGCAAGGTTTGTCGGCGTAAACACAATACACTGGTGCATGTCTTGGATCGTAATAACAAACCGGTTTCTGCGATTAAGGGTGCGACACATCATAACTCGGATAATAACAACATCATGCATCCCATTGCGCATACGCAGCTACCGACACAGCAGCCGCCCGAGTCGAGTGCTCGCTTATCACTGTCGGCAAGTGTCGCTGCGCTGCCGCACACTCAAAACGGAGATGTGTTATTGTCCACTGCGTTAATTAAAGTATTCGGTAAGAACGGTAAACAACATGTCGCTCGTGCGTTGTTAGACAGCGGTAGTACGACGTGTTTAATGACCGAGGCACTGCATGAGAAACTAGGGCTGCCTATTATTAGGATAAATAACTCCATTTTAGGGATCAATAATATTACGTCACAAATTAATAAATCATGTCGCTTACAAATAAAATCGTTAGACGACAGTTATTCGACGAATATACATTGTTTTATTTTGCCTTCAATTACCAATAATACACCATGCAAACAGATAGATTTGTCTGTTATAAACATTCCGTCTGATATGTGTCTTGCGGATCCACACTTTCATATGCCGGCCGCTATCGATATATTGATCGGCGCGGACGTATTTTGGGACATTTTAGGTACTCAAAGGCTTACGTTAGGAGACGGACTACCGATACTCTGTGATACGAAACTGGGTTGGCTCGTATCAGGTCCCATTAAAGGTGGCCATGTATCATCGTCTCAAGCCTTGTGTAACTTTGCGAAGTTAAATGTCCAGTGTGATGAGGATGTTCATGACATTCAAAACCAATTAACAAAATTTTGGCAGCTCGAGGAGGTAAGTACAGACTTTGAGTACTCTCCGGAGGAAAGGGCTTGTGAAAACCATTTTATAAAAAACACCACTCGCTTAGATAACGGTCGATTTTGTGTTAGAATCCCACTCAAGCAGTCACCTGAGTTACTAGGGGATTCTTTGTCACGAGCGAAGCAGTGTTTTCTTTCCCTAGAGAGAAAACTTAACGCAAAGCCTAAACTCTTGGAGATGTACAAGGATTTCATGTTGGAATATGAATCCTTAGGTCATATGACTCAATGTCATAGCATTATTTCAAACCCTAATGTGCATTACATTCCTCATCACGGGGTTTTACGTGAATGTAGTTCCACTACAAAGCTGCGAGTAGTTTTTAACGCAAGCAGTCCTACTACCACTGGCGTTTCGTTCAACCAAATCCAAATGGTTGGGCCAGTGGTGCAAGACGACTTGCTATCCATTCTGCTGCGGTTCAGACAACACAAATATGTTATCGCAGCAGACGTGGAGAAAATGTATCGTCAGGTGTACGTTCATCCAGATGATCGAAAACTACAACAAATTATCTGGCGCCATAGTCCTTCGGATCCTCTTAAAGCTTACCAGCTTAACACCGTCACTTACGGTACGGCAAGCGCTCCGTATCTAGCAACAAGATGCATGAAGCAGCTAGGACTGGAGGCTTCCGACAAGAAAGTTGCCGATGCTATTATCCATGACTGTTATGTTGACGATTTGTTAACTGGTGGGGACGACTTAGAAGAAGTCATTAATTTACGTGACGGGGTCACTTCCACATTAGCTTCTGCTCAAATGAATTTGAGAAAGTGGAAGTCTAACGAGCCTCGGGTACTTCCTAAGCCTGAATCTCCACAGTCATCAGTGAATTTAAACATCGGCACTTCCGAGCCTAGTAAAACGTTAGGACTTGGGTGGTTACCAAATTCTGATCAGTTGTGTTTTCCAAGTGGCTTGGTTGCCGGTGGAAACACTAAACGCGATATTTTGTCAGTAATCGCACAGATTTTTGACCCGCTTGGTTTGCTAGCTCCTTGTGTTATTGTTATGAAGATGTTGCTTCAACAACTTTGGTTGGAAAAGTTGTCCTGGGATGAACAACTACCACCTGAAATAAATAAATTGTGGGTTGAGATAGTCGTAAATCTACCTTGTTTAAATGATATTTATGCCCCGCGGCGTGTTATTTGCGACTCACCGAAATCCGTTGAATTCCATATTTTTTCTGACGCATCTGAACGTGCGTATGGCGCATGTCTATATGTTCGTAGTGTCAACGATGATGGTGAGGTGGTAGTGCGCCTGCTACTTGCTAAGAGTCGTGTAACTCCACTTAGGTTAACCACTATACCGAGACTCGAATTGTGTAGCGCGTTAATAGGTACCCGTCTTTATAAAAAGGCTATCGCCTCATTACGGCTGGAGAATGTTCGCACTGTATTCTGGACGGATTCTACTATTGTCTTAGGGTGGTTGAGAACGTTGCCTAGTAAGTTGCAACCCTTTGTTCGTAACAGGGTGGCAGACATTTTAGACAAGACATCTAACTGTCAGTGGAGGCACGTAGGTACCAAAGACAATCCTGCAGATTACATTTCCCGCGGAGTAGATATAAAATCTATAGCGACTTTAAACAAGTGGTGGTCAGGTCCATCTTTTCTTTATGAGGACGCCTCACTATGGCCATCGAATCATTTATCTATTAATAACGACACCTTACCAGAATTGAAGTCTAGTAATATTTCTTTATATAGTGATATAGCTAATAATAAAATTTATAATAATGAATTCATTGATTTTAATAGATTTTCAAATTTCTTAAGGCTCAATCGTACTGTGGCATTTATATTAAGGTTTATTAAACGTTGTAGAAAGCAGTCCTGTTCTGGTCCTCTGTGTACCGACGAACTGCAATCTGCATTAAATGTAATTATCAGGCAATCACAATACGAAACTTTTCCTGAGTATAAACTACTCATTAATAATAAAGAATTACCTAAGAAAAGTCCTTTATTGAAATTTAATGTTTTCCTGGATGACAATAAAATAATGCGTGTGGGAGGCCGTTTGTCTAATTCTGACTATTTATATGAAAAGAAACATCCAATTTATTACAGTCCACTCATAAGTTCACTAAATTATTATTTGATTATGAACACCGACGGTTACTGCACGCCGGGCCACAATTATTATTGTCTTCCATTAGAGAAACGTATTGGCCGATCAGAGGTCGCAATTTAGCAAGGCATTGCTGTCGACTTTGCATCAAGTGTTGCCGAATGAAAGGGCAAACTGTATCACCTATTATGGGTAACTTGCCGCAGCATCGCCTTCTAGCAGGTTTTCCTTTCCAAAATATCGGGTTAGACTATGCAGGCCCTATTCAGTCTGCTTCCCACCAAGGTCGTGGGTGTAAATTAGTTAAAGTCTATATCGCCATTTTTGTGTGCTTCGCAACAAAGGCCATTCATTTGGAATTGGTAGGCGACTTAACGAGTAACACCTTCTTAATGGCATTGCGTAGATTTATATCACGCAGAGGAAAACCTACAAACATTTATTCCGACAACGGTACCTCATTCGTTGGCGCGTATAACGATATTTCCAAATTTTTAAAGAACAACTGCGATTCGTTAACTGAAGTTATGGCTAATGACGGTATTAAATTTCATTTTATACCAGCATATTCTCCTCATTTTGCTGGTCTTGCGGAGGCTGGTGTGAAGTCAACAAAGTATCATTTAGTTAGAGTGTTGGGCAATTGTCATTTAACGTACGAGGAACTTTCCACAACGCTAGTTCAAATCGAGGCCATATTGAACTCCCGGCCACTAACGCCTCTCTCTTCAGACCCTGAAGATTTGATGCCCTTGACTCCTGGACATTTTATAATTGGACGTCCATTGACCTCTCTGCCTGCACCGGACTATCTCGACCGCTCCACAAGCATGTTGACCAGGTTCCAGCGTATTGAACAGTTACGCCAGCACTTTTGGATCCGGTGGAGCAAGGAGTATGTGTCAGAACTCCAAGTACGCACGAAATGGCGCTCCAGCAAAGGTGCAACATTGAAGCTAAATGCTTTAGTTCTTCTAAAAGAAGAAAATGTGCCACCATTGAAGTGGAAGTTGGGTCGGATCATTGCGGTGTACCCGGGCACGGATGGCATCACCAGGGTTGCGGATGTGAAGACTTCGAATGGTGTACTTCGGAGATCATTTAGCAAGATTTGTCCCCTACCTGAAATTGATGATTTGGGTTGAAAGCGAGGCTTTCAACGCCCGGGGGCATGTTTAGTATAGTATCGCCTATTAGTTATTAAGTATATTATTACGTTACTTATTTTATCATTTTTAAAATTTTGGTTATTTTACTCAGCGCCTGATGCATCTTAATGGCATCTTTATGTTTACGCGTCGCATCGTACTCGGCGAACAATTAGCATTAAGTACCGTGTATGTTCTTACCGACATTAATGAATATTACATTACAACTCTTTACCGTGAACTGTGTGGTGGTTTTATTTTGCCTTGACGAAGATTTTAATTGCTATAATACCTAAACTACAGCGGCAACAGACGGTCTGGTAACCATTGATTGCGCCGTAAGCGTCGTCTGTATTGAATGTCTTTAATCCTCATGTCCCACATCAAATTCAACAATATAAAAAAAAAACTCCAGCGTTCGCAGAGGAAGTCGTCGATACCGCAAGCGCTCTTGAAGCATATTCGGTTACTTGAAGGTCTGATTAAATGAGACGAAGTGGTTAGGTCGGCCTGGAATGACGACGGGTCTCGGGTTCGATGCTTCGGTGAGGTATTTATTTAACAGATGAATGTTTGCTGTCGGTTGCGTTGTTTCGGTGTTGCCGTGTCATCATGGTAAATTTCACATGTAGAACCATCGTTACGTTACTAACGAATAAAGTTTCGTAAAGCGGAAATAAACCAGTCTACTCTGGGTAATTAATCTATATCTAATCTATACTAAAAATAAATCTGTAACTGGTCGCTGTCTGTACAATAGAAGGATATGTGAGAATAACTTTTACCGGGAGTCTTCATTAACGCAATAGAAACGAAAACAATGATTTATTGAATTAATGTCTGTTTGTCTGTGATTTTGTACTCGCCGAAAAGGCTTATCCGATTTGGGTGCGGTTTTCACTCATATATTCAACATTTTTCTTTTTATTTCAATCGACTGAGAAATAAAAAAGTTGTATCTGTTTAAAGAATGACGCGTAATAATTTCCGATTGTGCGTACTGAGGGACATGGTTCCCGAAGCGAAGCGGGGGCGGGTTGCACCAGTATAATTTAAAATTTAAATAAGTATAACCCCCCACATCAGGATTCCCTGTGTCGAGGAAACCAAGGACAACTTAAAGAAAAGAACACACGCCTAGACCAAGCACAAACAATTTAAATTCACTTCAATTTCCAGCTCACCGGGGATCGAACCCAGGATCCTTCGAACGACGAGTCATATAGTTTGAAAACAAAATGGGTACTCACACATACCTAATATGCTACATGTATGTTACTATGTGGTAACACATAGATACATACGTTACACAAAATCTTAAGCCTTTCTTTA
Source organism: Ochlodes sylvanus (assembly GCA_905404295.2). Classification (NCBI taxonomy): domain Eukaryota; kingdom Metazoa; phylum Arthropoda; class Insecta; order Lepidoptera; family Hesperiidae; genus Ochlodes; species Ochlodes sylvanus. The sequence continues at coordinate 3,898,453 of FR990151.1, read as the reverse complement.
CATACATAATTATAGGTATATGATATATAACTTTGAGCTCCACCGAACCAAATTAGTATGCCCGTCCCGTGGTTTCTGGTTAATCCGGGCTCAGAGCCATATCGGCACAACTCGTGTCCTCGACGCCGTCGACAAACAATAATCGACTCTATTCCCTGTATATAGAAGTCAATTTCCAATAGGCCGAGACTAAAACTTTGTGACGTTTCGTTCTTGAAGCGTCAACATTGAAAGTGCCATTGGAGTTTAGACTTTATGTCTGTGGATTAAATTAGAAATTTCAATGGAAGCGAGCCCGATAAAGCTTCGTTATTAGTAAGCTTTAAGGCATCCACAATGTCTAGATTAACTGAAGTACTTCTAGGAAACTTAAGGAACGGGAACTCATGCGTAGCCGGTGGCGTGGAGGAGATGATTGATTCTATGTCTGACGTGTGGTTTGCGTGGTGAATGAATGGAGAATGAATGAGTGTGTGACGAATGCTGGACTTGGTGTAGTGGTGTGGTGTTGCGTCAGTAGTTGGAGAGAGGTGATGTTTGGAAGAGTTACAAGATGCGCGTTGGTAGCGCACCTGGTGTTGCTGTTGGACATGAGCGATGGTGATCATTTATCAGTGACCCGTCTCGGCTCGTTTGCTTGTTTAAAGACCTGTTACAATATGCGCGGTATCCCTATACTACCGCTCTGGATAGCGGTAGCTATCCGAGTGGGTTCGCGATATTCTTAGCCGGTATGGGAAGGTTCGCAACAGCCTTGAATCTTGAATAGGCTTTTAAGGTGTGATAGGCGTTAACATGGAAGACATTCCTTTCTTTTTGTTTGCACTTTTTTGTCTTTTTTTATCCAACTTAAAGAAAGAAGAATTGTTCTTCTAATGATGTGTGTTTCTACCGTAATAATGACTTTGATCAGTGGTGGGCTATGGCCTGTGCCCGTCACTGGAATGATACCCCGCAATTTAAATGTCACAGTTGTAATTCAATGCTCTCAATATCAATAAATAATACGATGTGGTGTGCCGTGTGGCGATACGACCAGCACACATCAACATTGACCTTTGTGACGCTTTCGAAACCAGAGGATTGAAAGTGTGGGAAAATTTTAATTGTATTCCATTATTTGTTTCAAAGGTCTCACCGAATTGTACAACGCAAACAAAATTTCAATCAAAACTTGGAAAGAAACCGCAGCAACACCGTTTAAGTGCAGAAGTTTGTTGCCATCAAAGAAAGATTTAATCAAATTTGTGTTATGCGACGCTAGGGTGTAATTAGAGTTCCGTGGTTTAATAAAAAATGTAATAAAAAGAAACCGGTTAGGTGCGACTCAGACTCGTATAGGGTTCCGTATCACCGAGCGATATTAACTGTTACTGTTATAATAGTCAATAACAAGATAGACAACACAACAACGTGTGATTATGTCGACATCACATTTGGGGACCATCTTTGACAGCGACAGTTACACCTAATTTGTGACAATTTCATTAGTTTCTCCCTGTCACCGCAGGCTCGCCGTGACCATGTTCTGTACAATTGGTTCGAAATATCGGTATAAATAATGAAAATCGTGAGTACCCGTTACAGTTTAAAATAGTGTTCGCGATGAAAAAGTTTTAAATCAAAATTTCAAGTGTCTATTTCCGTTCACGGGACAGACGGCTGTGATGACAGCGGAGGAATATTAATAATAGTGTTGCGTTAGTCGTCGTTCAGGTAGATACACGAAACTCTAAGTATGGAAGAGTCGGTTTTAATTTCGCTAAAATTTTGGTCAATAAAGGTCCGTGACGGTGATATTTTTCTTTGAACTGAAATTACTAATAACGTTATAATACAGAGTGTCCTCAAAAAAATTAAACAAATTATAGTATCCGAAATGAACGTACAGTTTTGGGAAAACACCGGGCCCGTTTGCCCGGGACGCGGGAAGATAAATATAAAATGCCCCGAAAGAAGATGTACGAAGCCCCGGGTCGTGGGGCTTCGGATAACGGTGAGCGACTGCGTCGGGGCGCGCGATTTATACTCTGTGCGATACAGCGATAGCGCGGGGCAAGCGAAATGTTTGGTTGGGTTTTAAGTTTAGTTGTTCACCAAGACGTATCACGAGACGTATCTCTAGAGTTATCCTTAAGTCCCATTACGCACTGTCGACTAGTAGCCGTTCGACTCGGTCGATGGCGACTGTGACTTACTATAGTTTAAATAGGTGTTTACGCACTTGGTCGTCAGTCGCCCGAGCGACTTTGCCTATGTCTTGGTCGCCGAGAGACTGAGTCGCCGGCGACTAGTCGACAGTGCGTAATAGCGCTAATCCCGTCTTAGGTTATTATATTGCGAAGTATATCAACAAATATCAATACACTGTGTCGCGGGTCGCATGGACAACATAAATAAGACATCATTAGCACGTATGACCCGAGGAAATACATTTACGAGTATCAGTCACATGGTTATCTGCCGCGGTTGTGGATAGAACCCGGGACCTCTCATTTCGCAGCCATTAACAACTAATTACGCTAAGGGGTCGTCAAATACAGTCGTTATGAAACGAAATGAAATTTTATACGTAATTGGGGTTTGCGAACTACGCCCTCCCTTCAACAAATCCCTACGGTGAGAGTCCTTTTGAGAAGAAGCAGCTCCTTTTGAGTCCTTTTGAGAAGAAGAATCTCCCAAAGGAGGGCTTTTTCTACTCACAGTTACAGATAGATAGCACTACTTCCATAAATAGGAATTTTAACAAATATATGTATATCCATATAATATATATTTATAAAAATTCCTCGGCCTTTTTATCCTTTTCCCGGTAGCGAGCCTCCCCCCTCCAACGCCGCACCATTGACCCATCAACTTGACTACGAATGAGTTGATTGTTACGACTATCTGTGTCGGCGACGCGGCGACGTCACGCCGCCGTCACGTCTCCACCGGTCGAGCTTCGAACGCAGCCGATGATGTAATTTAACGATGGGAATTGGTTTGGTGTACACGCTTTGTTACTTGGAATCACTGACATAACGGTCGGTTGCTACATTTTACGTATCTTTATTTATGTTAATAAACGACCGTCTGATGGTAAGTGGTCACCACGGCCAGTGCACATCAGTGATACAGTGATGGAAAGGGACAGAAAGAGGTTAATAGCTCTAAAGTGTCTGCTTAACGGACACCATCGGCTTTACTGTAGGCAGGCTTTACGGAAAGACAATTATACACTCGGGTGCAATGAAATCGCACATTTGATTTTTTTCTGCAAAATACAAATTATTTTTTTTTCTGAAAGATACATATATATTTTTTTAATATGGAATTAAAGCTGGTTTCATTACCTATCCAACGATACCATACAAGCCGTTATTACTTTACCCTACGGCCAAGAATTAATGACAACAAAAAAACCCTAAAATTAACTTACCGTAGTTTGCCAGACTAATGCAGGTATAAAAAGGCATGTTTTGAGTAAAATGTCATCAGTTGCATTTCAACGCTCAAACTGAAAGGACGTCCAGTGACTACAGCTGCAATAATTATCGAAGAAAATGGATACTACGCCAGAAAAAGCCGCTCAAGTCGTTGCTCTAATTGAAGCAGGCCAGAACCAGAGTGCTGTAGCTCGACAGCTGAATATCAGTCGATATTCAGTTCGTCGTGTATACCAGCGCTATCGGGAGACTGGTGGCTATGAACGACGACGAGGATCTGGTCGAGCTAGAGCTACAACTCAGCGCGACAACCGATTTCTCGTAACGACGGCTTTGCGAAATCGTCGCCTGACAACCGTTGATCTTGCACATCATCTCCAAGAGGTGCGTGAAGTGGAAGTCAGTCGGTGGACGGTCAGAAGGAGACTTGCTGAAGGCGGCCTAACAGCGCATAGGCCAGCAAACGGCCCTAAATTGGCGCCAGCTCACCGCCAAGCCCGTCTTCGATTTGCACAGGAACATGTGAACTGGACAGTCGACCAATGGCGAACAGTTCTGTTCTCAGACGAGTCTAGGATGTGTCTCCATGGCAATGATGGACGAGGGCGGGTCTATAGAAGGCCTACAGAGAGATTTGCCCCGTGTTGCATCACGGAACGCGTTGCATATGGCGGTGGTTCGTGTATGTTCTGGGGTGGAATCTCTTTGGAAGCCAAAACTGAGCTTGTCTTCCTCACTGGGGCCAATATAAGGCGTCCAACAAGGGGACTAACTGCTCGGAGGTACGTCGAAGAAGTTCTCCAGGAACATGTCGTACCATTTAGCGGTTTCATTGGAGAGAACTTTCTCTTTATGCATGACAATGCAAGACCCCATACCGCTCAAATTGTAACGCAGTACCTTCAAGAGGTGAATATCAAAACAATGGTGTGGCCAGCTCGGAGTCCGGACCTTAATCCGATCGAACACGTCTGGGACAATTTAAAAAGGAAAATAAGAGACCGAAATATTGCTCCAGCTAATCTCCAGGAGCTGCAAACTGCGCTCAAGGAGGAATGGGACGCTATCCCACAAGACTCTATCAATCACTTGATAGAGTCGATGGGAAACCGGTGTCGAGCGGTAATTCAAGTAAGAGGGGGTAACACTTCGTATTAATAAAGGTATTTTTGTAAGAAAAGGGTGTTTTTTTTTAAGCCTTCATTTCCCACACAGTTTTGTCAAGGAAACTTCTTTTAATAAAGGATGAATTTGTAATTGGTGTTTTTTTTTGGCAGTAGGATAAAGTAATAACGGCTTGTATGGTATCGTTGGATAGGTAATGAAACCAGCTTTAATTCCATATTAAAAAAATATATATGTATCTTTCAGAAAAAAAAATAATTTGTATTTTGCAGAAAAAAATCAAATGTGCGATTTCATTGCACCCGAGTGTAGTTACTTACATCGCCAAAGTAGCAATAGCATTGATTTGATGAAACCTATGTTAGGGTTATAAACATTCTGATACTTCCAATTTTCGAGTGTTCAAGTTAATTTCAACAAATAACACATAACGTAGTATCGCTTATATCTTATCTTAGTACACTCGTATCCCTTTTTAATCATTTCGTAATCTGCAAAAAAAAAGGCTATTTGTATGAGCTCGTTATCGGTTGCCAGGCAACGGTTGCTTGTATGTTGTTGTTGCATGCCTCTTCGATTGTGGCGCGAGTATATGATAATTTACGACGATAGCAAATTTCACAGAAAGTTTATTGTCTTGGAACGCGTTAAACGGACCTCCCACGCTCGTGTGTCGAGTCAGGAGGCGGAAGCGTGGTGGATCTGCGATCTATTTATAGGTAGGGACGGTGGTAAGGTTGTGTTCGGTTGTCGGGTGGGCGGTGCACGGTGGTCGCAGCGTACATAAACAGTAGGCTATGGCTTTCTGCACGAAGGTTCAGCAGGGCTACTACGAAAAACAAAAGTCGACGTTTCGGACGACGGATCGTACTTTTTCCTACCAGTCACGGTCGCCAAATTATGTCTCGTGTGAACATATGGCATTTTTTTTAAAAGAAAACTGAATGCGATTTTCGTATATAAATTTATTTTGATAGGAAAAGAAACATGTAACAGTAACAAAAAGTTCGATCCGTCGTCCGAAACTTTGACTTTCGTTTTTCGTAGTAGGCCTCCAGGTACCGTTCGGGAGACCCGCGTATAAATGATTCGTTATTTTTGAAGTTTAGGTCGAAACTCATTTGATCAACTTGGCACCTTACCAAGCGCCGCCCGCCTTAGCGTTCATGCCTTTGAGATTTCTAATATTCTCATTTCTCACTCGTTGATAACGGAAGTGATTTCTTGTGTGCGCGCCGATGTATTGCCATTTACGTTTGCACTGTGTATAAACAGCACAGCGTACATGAACTACATATTTACATACATTATTTTAACAAGATAAAGCTACACTTTTTTAGAGGCGACCATCACAGTCCTCAAGGGTAGCAACACAGCTGTAACCGAATTATTAAGAGATTCTTACGAACAACTACTAACTGGACTATTACTAACAGGACTAACTTGCACTAACAGTCCCTGCCCTAGTCCGCATACTTACTAACAAACTAATGAGCTAATGTTCTACTCGTAACACCATCTTCTAACCGGACTATCTGTCTCGAGTCCCGATTTGAGTCTTGTTCTTATTCGTTTATAGTGTTGTCATGGGCGGCAGCGGAAGGTCGTGCTGCATGCTCGTTTTCTACTTTAATTTTAATAAAAAAAAGATATATACCTACCCACACACATATTGTTATCTGTAGACTACTTAAATATTATCAGTATTCTTCAAAATAAAATTATCCGCCGTCCGCAATGATAAGCTTATGGAATCGTTTTACTTGTGCCGAGTCACGCAACGGCGTAATAGGTTACGACGCTGGTGTCACCATCGAGTGATGGAAATTACGGACATGACCTGATAATCTGGAATTTTTGTAGGAAAATATTTACGTACGTAGTTGTACGAGATACTTATGTTCCTGTGGGCGTGTGTATGTCTGCTTATAACGTACCTAATTTATTAAATTTGATTGGTAGGGAATGTTTTGCTAATATGAGTAATGTGTTTGTGTACGCCTGTTGTTCCCGTGTATGTTGTAAGATATAAAAACATGAAACACACAAAACAATATTTTTTTGTTTTATTTAACACAGTCATACCTATACTTAAATATAAAACTCAAGTTTTATTTCGAAAAAAGACAGAAGGGATTATTTAGGTTTCAAAAAATGAGTCGTGTAAGCCCTTACACGATGATATATTTATATGTTAAATACATATTATAAATAGGCCGAGAGGAAACATTTCAGAACCATTTTCGCCTCCTCGCCTCATCTCACCTCACTTCATCTCACCTCATCTCACCTCTTAGCATTTCCGGCGAATCCTGCTCCTCTTTGCTGTACTATTAAAGATAATATATAAAATTCCTCCTTTACACCAGTGAAACTCGGAAGCGTGGCAACCCTACGCATATCAAAGGGCCGCGAACCAGCGAGATAGTATCTATGAGAGGGGCCCTTGCGAGCTTTGAATGGCTCTTGGAGATTAGGACGACGAATGAGTTTCTGTATTATGAGATTTTTTTATATGTTTCTTGTTCAATGTCCCGAAATAAGTACAGATATACATATGCTTACTACGTGGTCCGCTTATCGGATAACCTAATGAGTCATATTGGGTGTAATATAATCTTGTTTGTGACAATACGCGAGTACAGCCAGGATACAAAGTACAAACGTATCAGTATTTTAATCAAATCGCAAGCAAAAAACGCCAGCGGCACGCACTGTCTCTCTTTCACATCAACTCTCTCCCTTTCTCTCCCATTTCTCTTCCACTCCCACTCCTTTTCTCCCACAATCACCCATTTTCTCTTCATATTTCTTTCTCTCCCATTGCCTCTCTCTCACACACCTAATTTTTACACTAAATTGTACTACTGTTATCTATCCTTTTGTTCACAATAAAGAACAATTTGATTTGATTTGACACCATCATGACATCGTTTGTACGCCTATTATTACAAAATGTATTACCCAATTCCCACGGGTGGGTGTGTTGGTTCTGCAAATCGTTACCGACAGTGACTAGCCAGTTGTAGCGTCGCGAGCGTCGGAGTTGTGAAAAATTGTTAGTTAATGAATTGGAAATTAACACCCATTATTCACATTGTATTCTTGGAAGAATGATTTATTTATTAATTGTTAAGTGTTATGTACCTATATACCGAATGTTATGTAGGTAACTGATGTAACGTGGCCTGGGTATATTATTATTCGCAGTTCGTGAATGTCCAATGTCGACACCTGTTTCTGTTGAGATTGGACGTGGTGAAGGTTTAGCCTGGCACTCTGTCTGGCATGGACCAACAGATTAGCTAAGTCTGTTCATATGTGCGTTAGAAAAGGGACTTTTAAACGACAAAAAATCGACAATCACTGACGTGTGATGTGTGTAAAGCGTTTGCTGCGTCATCCTTGACGCTGAGTTATCGGGACTGCAGAAATATATTGTTGTTTTGGTTAGGTACTATAATAGAGGCAGCAGTGTTTGTCGCTAATTGTTGCGACAATCGCCGAGTCGCCAGTATTGTTGTTGTCGCAGTTTTGGACCGCAGTGCAAGCAATGTCTCCGTGTTAATAAAGGTCTTGCGAACATTCGCATCGTCCAGAAAGCGTTTTTAAACAAATTTGCGACCGCAATCATAGTGTGCGTAGAAATTTTCAATCCCTACTTGGCCAGCTTGTTGGACCATACCTATACTTGTATCCTTCACATTGTGAGAGGACGCCCGTACCCAACCCACCAGTGTTACATCTTGTAACGTTGTGACGACGATGATGTATATGCCGTTTGATTGATCGTACGTTATCATTGCCAACAGGAACACCACCTCCAGAGGGCGATATCCGGCACTGGGCTGATCATACCCACGCCGGAGGTGTGCGAGGTGGACGACATCCAGTTCTACGAGCGATGCTACCCGCCCGACTACAAGGTGCCCAAGCAGCATATACACATGCAACGTGAGTTTATATACCTAGCTGTAATTGTTGTTTTGTTTAGTAAAAATGCGCGTCCTAGGGCCGGGATCACTTGTATTTCGATAACAAGAATTCGACGTAAATGTATTATACGATGAAATAAAAAAGATTAGTCGCAATTTGAGCGTATGCACTGCCAGTGATATGCGCGGCAGCAACGCGGCAACGATTCGACAAAGTGACGTGCGTGTTACTACGACTTTTTGACGCTATGTTGTCGCATCCAAAAAAAACATGTCTTTTATATGTATAGTAGTGACAGTGTACGTACTATATAACGCACGAGGTATATTTGCAAAGGTAACGGTTCCGCTGCGACTGTATACGATATTCTGACTGCGACCCTTTTCCGTCGTACCTACTGCTTATCTGACACCAATTATAAGTTTTGTCGAAGTGTAGTGACAGCATAAATGCTTCCTCTTCTTCGTTTTCGTACAACGTTACGCCCGCTATCGCGGTTGTCGCGACATCTTGTCGCGACTCAGTCGCAAGACACTGAGATTTTGTGCTTTTTTATTATTTGCCAGAGTTGTAGGTGAATGAATGCTAAGCAAATTTATATTATTTTATGAGATTCAGCGAGACTTTTAATATGTAAGTGGTGGTAATGTGATGTTTTTATTGAATATGGAATTTTGTTTTTTGTTTAAATGTTACGTCATCGTATTACTATTCGTCGATCCTTAGCCGTCATTGTAAACAAAGTTTTATTTGACGTGAGCTTTTTTTAACAAATATCGAAATTATTAGTTTTTCGTTTTTTACGTTCTAGGTATATTTTACTTAGCCTTATATATTGGTAATACATTTTAAATGCAACTTGTTAAAATACAACTTTGCCAAAATTTTACACTCCGTGCGCACAATAAGCTTGGTGTATAATGAACACATATAAACATGAACATACTATTTTATACAATATGCTTGGTGTATAATGAACACATATAAACATGAACATACTATTTTATACAATATGCTTGGTGTATAATGAACACATATAAACATGAACATACTATTTTATTTAAATACGTCTTTATTCAGAGAACATGCAGCGATATCAAATTCAATTACAATTAAAATGTATTTAACATGATATGATACATACATAAATGTACATTATTATGTATAATAATTATATTTTGTTCGTGTCTCTGTTATCGATTCGCCGAATTGTGTCTGTTTTGTATCACTTTTTGTGTAGGAAAATACGAATGGAAATGATAAACAGTTTTAACGCACACGCGTCGATGACGCTCGATCATTAGGTTTTGTAATTGAAAATGGATGATAACGATTTTATATGTTTTCGCGTTGATATCGGAATTGACAAAATGTCGTTATAATGTCCCTTATATTAACGACATTTTGTCAATACGTATAATCTCTGAGATGAAACTAGCCTAGGTATGTCCTAATAAGGGTCTCAAACTGTCTCCATTCGAAATTTTATCTAAATCGGTTTAGCGGATCGAGCGTGAAAAGTTAGCACGTAGCAGACAGATAGACAGTTACTTGCGCATTTATATGTAATACTAGTTGTCCCGGCGTACTTCGTACCGCTTTATAATCAAAAAATGTTTTGGTGATATATCGACAGCGACTCCACCTACCGGGTCCAATTGTGAATCTAAACCATTCTCGGATCCACCTGAAGACACACAAAAAATTTCAACCAAATCGGTCAAGCCGTTTAAGAGGAGTTCAGTGACATACACAACTCACACTCGAATTATATATATATATATTAAGATTAGAATGGATTGTTAGTAGTGACGTCAAGTATCCTACACCGATAACGTATGGATTTTCTCCTTTGATCGGTTGACGGGGTAAACTTAAATAGTTCTCTATCGTGCTGATAAATCGAATCCGTTACCCTTGTAGTCGTTTGTTCTGTAAACAACGCACTGGACTACAACCTCGCCGAGATGACGTCACGCCGCGTGTCATTAAACAAAGGCGCACTAAAGCTATTATTGCGTTTTGACAGTTGATTAAAGTGCGCCAGTTCCCTCGACGGGCGGTGCCGGCTAATGTATCGACCGACGCGACGGTGAGAAGTGGTCGTGCATGCTGATAGCCATCAGTATGATATATATGCATGTAGGTACCCGCTGATGTAGTGGTAGCCGAATGGTACACGAACGTTGGACTCCCGGACCGGGGGGTGTGGGTTCAAATTCTGCACGCTCCTGTAATTTTAAAAGATTATGTGCCCATTAGAATTTAGTTATCACATGTCAAACATCGTGAGGAAACCAGCACACCTAGGACACGATAATAGTATCATACAGTATTCCATCTTCATGCAAACGGTCGGAACGCGAATCATTATACGCGCCTCGGAGTTTAGTCCACACTAAGTACACAACAGCCACAGAAGCGCCATAGGGGCGATGGAACGTGTGGGTTTGTAATCGGGAAGCGTGCGTATTAACTACCCAACTACCCACTTACATTCACTACAACTAGAAGGAGGCGGCCCTAGCGCGCGGGGCTGTAGGCATTTATTATTTCAAGGACTGGGCCGAGTCACAATACTGTATGATACTATTACCGTGCCTAAGAGTTCTAGATAATGTTCTCAAAGGTGTGTGAAGTCCGTCCTCTCAAAGGTCATTTCAACCCCCCCGATGTGTCACTATTCTAAGCCCGACCCAATGACTGCCCCCATAGGTGATAAACGTTATAGATAATGGACACGATTTGATTATTACAATTATTGTTATCACACTGCCCTTTTGTATTGGGCATTTTTCAATCTGCGCGGACATTTTTTAACCCTTTCCTATTATTACTTGTTCCATAACATATCCAAATTTTCCACCTGTCTCCGGCACCCCTGACGGAGAACGCGTGTCGTTAGCTACATAGGTAAGCTGTGCGGCGTTTCGTAAACAGTACTCTAGGCCTCATAAATATTTAATGAATGAATCTCAAAGCGTGGGTACTAACAGTAGGTATATCTCGTTTCTATATAATACTAGTTGTCCCAGCGTACTTCGTAGCGCTTTATAATTAAAAAATGTTTTGGTGATATATCGACAGCAACGCCACCTACCGGGTCCAATTGTGAATCTAAACCATTCTCGGATCCACCTGAAGACACACAAAAAATTTCAACCAAATCGGTCAAGCCGTTTAGGAGGAGTTCAGTGACATACACACTCACACTCGAATTATATATATTAAAATGTCGATCGGTGCTTGTGTTGAGTTATTCCGGTGTGACCCTCCAAAGTGATCCACTGCCAATTATTATTATTTTTTAATTCCATTCTTCCATTGTAAGCTTTACCATTCCGCTCTGATCCCCTATTTTTGAAATTATAGTGACCATTGCGTCATACCGCCATACCACAATAAACTGATTTGAATTTGAATACGAGTCGTCGAAATTTCTTGTTTCCAACTTGGCTTTCTTTCAAATTCATGTCTTTGTTGAAGTATGTAACATATCCACTACATATTAACTATTTGGCTTCATAGCCGACGATACCGCCATGTCTTCCTGATGAGGAACGGCGTTCGTTGGTGCGCAGGCATTTCCCACGATAACGTCTGACACCTTACGTTTATCGTTCGATACGATCCTGTTACGCGCGTGGTTTTATCAGCACCTTTATAGTAATGCGGTGTACCCATTAACTTTATCGATCACTTTATCTTCTTGTGCCTTTGTTGTCTACGAGTCTAGGTTCCTATGGTCACAGGAAGTGGGTAAGGGATAGGAAAGGAGTGAGGCCGAGTAACACACTCATACCCCGGCACTAGGAGTCCCTGTGTCGCGGGTGGCATTGACAACACAAATAACACATCACTAACACCCATGAGCCGAGAACAAACATTTACATGTCACATAAATCACATAAATGTCTGTCACATAAATGTCTGCCCCGGCCGGGAGTCGAACCCGATACCCCGCGCTTCGCAGGCAAGCTTACCACCAAATAATCTACGGGGACGCACGGTCAAAATTCCATTTTTAAATTTCTTTTATCCTGCTCGCACATTTTACCACAGAACTTTGACGGCTCTGACCTGACATACGCGTCGAAATTTGTAAACAGATGAATCTACGCGTCACTATATTTAACCGATCGTTAAACCGATCGTTTTCGACTTACCGGTTACGAGTCATTGTTTACAATCGTTCCATTTATAAACTTTTCTTATACTTAGGACAGTTTTTAGTTACCGGGCATAAGTCGCTACAATAGTTCAGTTTGTAAGCTTGGCTCAAAAATAATTGTTAAATATGATATTTAAATTAACAACAAAAGACCGTAAGGATTTCCGTTATAAATAGGATAAACTCGTGCGCCTGACATGTGTCCGACTGTCACAAACACCCACAACTCGAGAATAATAAGTTTACTGCGACTTAACTAACGACTTTAAATTTGTGAAACGACTTTGTAAAATGACTAATTAAATGTTTTTGCTATCACCTTCTGCTTCCATCACTAATACCTAGTCCCGATTTGAGTCTTGTCCTGTGTTGGTCACTCTTGGCTTGGGCGGCAGCGGAAGGGTGGTGCTGCATGCTCGTTTGATATCGTAAATCGATTGAAATACCATCAGGCAGGCTTGTACTCCAGCATTAACTTATAACAACAAAAATGACAAAACATTACATAACCTCTCACACAATTCATCTCGTTACGCTCTCGAAAGATACAATAAGTATACAAATTGATTCCTCCTTCAAGTACACACGCTCTCAATCCGATTGTCTCTTATACTCGTAACGCGGGTGACGTAACGCGGCGCGCATCACAGCTGATTGTGTCAGCTGTGTACGACGTTCGATGGACTTGGGACTTAGTTGTATTGTAATAAGGTTGATTTTAAATTGTTTACGCTGAATGACTCGCTCGGTATTAGAATCGGTGTTCGGATACTTTGTATTTGTATTGTTAAGGTACGGGTACATCACATCAACTCGACGCCTATTCAACTCTGTCTCGGCCCATAGGAAAGGTTTAAAATATGAGCCTCATGACTAGAAATGGACCACGCACGGTCAACTAAGACAACGTCACACCGGTACGAACGACGCGGTTTGCCTCGTCGTTCGTAATGCGCACTGCAAAGGATTGGAATACATAGCTTGCCCGCATCGGCGTTCCCGTCTGCTTTTGATGTGGGAGTCTTATTTTTTTTTATTTTCTAAGTTAACGCACCCACCGTCTTTGGGCATTTGGCTATCATCGATCGGCACTTCACATTAGGTGGGATTGGAAGATTTCTAAATTGTCAAGGATTAATTTAGAATCATATAAATAAAAAAATAATAAAAAAAAACCCTTCTAAAAATGTAGTTTTTACGAAATTATTTGCAGAGATATACATACATCGCAAGAACGGAAGACTTGTTGGCACGCCAGCTCGCACTGGCTCCCTCTCATTCTTTCCTCAATCGAATCAAAATATTATAGTGGGACTTGGCTCTCTACTCAGCGTTTATGTAATCCTTGGTCCCCTCTTCTTGCGCTATTGCGGACTTAGTGTTATAATCTATAAATTAATATGTTAAGCGAAAAGTTTTTACCCATTTTTATGAAAATTACTCGAACGGAGCAGTATGAAATTTGGTACAGTTAAAGTTTTTATTGAGAATGGGTGCAGTGCAGAAAGCTAATATTTTTATGTAATAATGCATTAGAAATTCTTTGAATAAATAAACGTCTGAATTGTGTACATTCACTCTCTTCTCATCTAGGAACTAACGATGAAATATGACGTGTTTCTGTTGCAACGTCGGCGGTGGCTGAACAAATGTGCTGAAGTATGGGTTCGTGATATATTATAGTAATTGAATGTCGGCGAGAACCCGAGAGCGTACGTTTTGTTCAATATTTTATAGTGACACACCTGTGGACGCTAATGGAACGGATGGCGCGGCCGGTCGGTAAGGACAATTTTATAATGTAAGGGTGTGTGGCGAGATCGCACACACGTCACATGGTCACGTCACGAAGTCTGAATCGCGCTATTGAAGTTTTCGACACCGCTCGCATAGGCTTTCCCGGGCATGTCATCTCGCCCGACGGGAGATCTCCCTTTACCAAAGGTGCAACAGTCGCGCCTCAGTCTAGTTTTCGATCAGTCATATTTTATTTATACACCAGCTATGTGTGCGACTTCTAGGACAATAGGTAATTTACTGATATAAGTAACTAATATTGTTATTGTTTAAAATAGAAAATAAATAATAGATCGATTTTGATGAATAGAACACTTATTTCCAGTCTTCCAATCCTTTATTTTTTGCAAATAAGTATGTATATGTATATAAGTATTCATTGTACCTACACACATCCGGAACTTTCATTTTGATTAAATGAGCTTGAAAGAATTAAAGCAGGAAACTTAATCATTTAATTTCTTAAATTAATCTTAGGTACCGAATAAATGTTTACTATTTGTGACTTTCGTTGATTAGAAACTAAAATGTTTTTACTAGTTTTTTTAGGTATACATAACTACTTTATGACCTGTAGCAAGAACAGAGATTCTCACCGGTGCTGCACATTAACAGCGACGGTGATCACGTACCATAAGATGGTTACTGGTTAGTTTGCGTTTGAATTACCAATCGCTTTGGCGTCGGTGACCATTCTACGTCGGCGTGTTCGCCGGCCCTTGAGGCCGTGCATAAATAAACCATGGAAGTAGGGGAATGTACCCTTAGTTTTATTTTTAAAACGTCGAAGCTAGACCACCCCGAATGCGTCATTAGCCGGCGCTCGTGCCCTGTAATTCGACTGCAGGCCGACCCCTAATTGTTTATTACTAGGCTTCCGTTCGATGTCGTGTTTGAACGTTTTGATAACTTTTCTTAACGTTGCTTTCGGACGGTTTCGGAACTATTCGTAGTGTGCGCAAGTAATGTTTTGATAAATGGTAACAGTGATGATAGACGCTTAGGAGCTTACACACTCACACCCCTGCAATAGGATTCCCTGATAGCACCCATGATATCACACGAGAGTACAAACCCAGGGCGAGAACGGTAATTTGAACTCATCATTCCAATTTCAGCTTCGCTGGAATCGAACCCTGGACCTGAACATTGCAGTCGGCATGATAACGAATGCGCGATACGAATCGTAAAGTGATAATGAACGCTTTTTGATGATTTTGCACGACGACGTAAAATAATTAAATAAAGTTTAAACTGAAAAAATTACGTATTAAGGTCGATTTTAGAATACTTGACGGCTAGTAAAACATGCGGCGTGAACGTTGGTCGGTGGTGGTTGTATTAAATTGACGTTATTACCCATGATTCATAGCGTCGAGTGGACCCTGGACGTCTGGACAAAGCGTGTGACGCGGTAACACGCAGTGTTTGCTTAGCTGTTTTTTACGTGATAACGTAAATAAATCGATGCTATCGGCTGCGCGCACGTACAAGTATGACGTCATTGTCACGTTCCGCCTGAGCCGAGCGTGCAAGCGAGAGCGCGGCACAAGCGATAGAGAGGCACGATCGGCCTAAGCGTTCGGGTTTCTTCAATGTTTTCTTATGACGTTATCACGTAAAACTATCGTCCGTAAACCGACTTTACAGACAACCATTTTTTGCATGGTTTAACGTAGTGCTTGACAACAACCCCACCTGATGTTAAGTGGCGATGACTTCGCTAGCAATAGCAAAACGGTGTTATCAAAACTTTTGAAATGAAATGTCATGAATTTTATTCGAATTTGGTTTTTACAAACAAATTTTCGAAAGTCAAACCGCGCCATCGCTTCAACACGTCCCTACCGTGAGTGGGCTTGGAAGAAGAACTGGCAAGAGACTCCCGAAATTTTTATATCGTAACATACTTTAGTAGCCGACAAACTAACAAACTAGTATGACTTACAAGACGCACGTGTACTTATGTATGTATATGAGATGAGTGTGTGGCAGTGCGTTTATGTAAATTCAATAATTACACGTGCGGGTGACACATGCAATGTTGTTGATAGATATCGATCAGTTTCCGCAGACATTCTATTTAAACCTATATCACTAACCAGTATCTACCCGCGACTTTGCTCGCGCCAAGTACTTTCATTAAAATCTATCGATTTATTTATGAATTTGTAATTTACTAGCGACCCGCCCTCGCTTCGCTTCGGGAAAAGATTTAGTTATATATTTTGGATAATTCACACTATATCTTTATAATTTATAGCCTATGTGTTATTCCGATGTGTAAACTATATTATTGTAAAGTTTCATCAAAATCTATTCGGTAGTTTTTGCGTGAAAAGGTAACAGACAGACAGACAAGAGTTACGTTCGCATTTATAATATAAGTAAGGATAAATAAATCGATCAATGAAATTGAAAGTAAATTTTATCAACAATCAATATCTAAACACGGTTCCGATCTATTGAGAAGTACATAATTATATACGTCATCGCGAAACATTGTACAAATGCCATAATTATATTATATTATAGTACAGTTGTCAACCCTACTGCCCTATCCTATTTGAATTTTCAAGTCTTTACCAAAAAGGAAACCTTAACGAGGGTTGGATATTTGATGAATACCTAAGGGCTGCTTTACAGAACTCTGCTTTACTCATCGTAAAACACCTTAAAATACAACAACTGCGTAGCAATTTCAATCTTATATACAATATATTTGGTATCATTTTCAAGTGAACTAAACTCACTTTGAGCATCCTTCGAATCAATCGAAATTGAATCGTATTTAGAAGCATTTAAGTTTGATTCGTAGTATCGAGTAACGGTAGTTGATGCATTTCGGTCGTTCGTGTCACCACATATTGGCTTTTAGCTTGTTAATCAATACAGGAACTGTCTACGGTGGGATGGGGTTGATTGAAGTATCCGAATGATTGTTATTTACGAACTTCATAAAGAGGGGTTATCTATTCGAGGCATCTATACAAATAAATAAAATTGGAGTGTCTCTTTGTAATATTAAAATATACGCTTTTTATTTTTACTAAATACATTTGGATGTATACACGGTACATTTATACCAAAATAACATTTTTTTATAGCTTTTTTCTGTCTGTCTGTCTGTCTGTTTGTTTGAGCTAATCTCTGGAACGGCAGCAATTCAAGCTGTTTGCTGTCTACGAAATAATTCAAAACACCCGTGATCCCGTGATAACAGATAAAATAATGAATTTTCAGCGTATACCGAGCGCAGTAGGTATTGATAATGTTTATGAAATATTCCGTAGGTTGTATGATTGAAAGCCGACGTCGCGTCGGTCGGCGGCCAAATAAACGACCGGCTCGACTAGGGATGTTGTGCATGTGGAGCTCAGTATCCGAAATTATCGGATATCCGAAATAAAAGTCTATGCGCGTAACCGATTCCGTTATATAAGATAGATGCGTTAATTTAGGATAGGTTCGGAACCTAAATGAGAAAAGTTATGACAGGTTTTTGTTTCTACCCGGCCGAGCCGACACTAGCCGAGCGCGAGACTTGCATAGTACGTTAATATTTCTATTGGTTAGTCATAACTAGTTAGTCGTTGCGGGTTATTGTAGTATGTTTCGAAGCACTAAGATGTGGGTTAAGCAGTGATAGCCGTGTGGTTGAACGTTGGACTGCCGAACCGGAGGTTCCGGGTTCAAACCCCGCACGCACCACTAATTTTCAAAAATTATGTGCGTATTAAAATTTAATTATCACTTGCTTCGGTGAAGGAAAACATCGTGAGGAAACCTGCACACCTGAGAGTTCTCCATAATGTTCTCAAAGGTGTGTGAAGTCCGCCAATCCGCACTTGGCCAGCGTGGTGGACTATGGCCTAACCCCCTCTCATTGTGAGAGGAGACCCGTGCCCAGCAGTGGGACAGTTATGGGTTGTGACGACGAGATGTGGGTTATTGAAATAACAGTAATATATTTTGCTAACACACTTAGTTATTTATTTAAGTTAATTAATTTATTACAGAACTCCGTGTGTACACCGATTGACATTTTGAACGGGGAACAGACTGTTAAACTTGCACATATACTTAGTAATATACAAGGAACTTATTACAATTTTTACTTATATATAATTAACGAGATTTTGCATTTTACTTTTAATTTTCTTAACAATGTAGTAGTAACTGAGAATGTCCGAAACTAAAGGATAGGATAGTCCGAAATAATTACATATCCGTAACTGTATCTGAAACCTATCGTATTCATATCTATAACATCCCTGGTTTGGACGTATGTGCGCCGTTTTTGGAACTGTTATATAAATATGATTGTGTTATTTTGCGTTCTGCCACTGTGCGTGATTCACTGCGGTAGGGTAGGGACACAAACAGCGGTAAAACCCATTGGCGGTGTTAATTGTGAGGCTGTTGTGATCTGTAGGTGTGGTTTTATTGTAACTGAATGATTTTAGGTTCATGTATGTAGTGTGCGAACCTAAATATAAGGACCATGTGTGTTAGAATAAGTCAGTCTACATTAAATCATCATTCAATCAACACGCCATTCAATCGAACCTATATACTCACACGTCACTAGGTACATGTAATTTGAGTTCCGAAAAGATTTATGAAACTCAACTTCGAGTAGGTAATGGATATTGGATTTCACTTCATTCCTATAACTAGTTTCCTCAGGATAGTTAGGGTCCAACTGCTGAGCTCGGATCTTCTCGGATGTGAAGGGTACAGGCCGTAGTCCACCACGCTGGCCAAGTGCGGATTGGCTGACTTCACGCAACTTTGAGAATATGTATTATGGAGAACTCTCAGTTGTGCAAGTTTTCACGATGTTTTCCTTCACCGAGGCAAGGGATAATTAAATTCTAATCAGCAGATAATTTTCGAAAACTAGAGGTGCGTGCAGGATTCGAACCGAGGCTCTCCGGAGATCCGTTCAACGTTGAAACCACTAGGATTTCACTGCTTTTAAAGTTTAATTATTAGGTAGTTTAATAAAATTAAACTTGACATTAATATAGCAGTCCTTTGTTCACGCCGACCAGAGTTATGAGTTAATAAAGTACCTAGTTAGGTTCGATAAATACTTCATCCCTAAATATTGAACCGGTGCAAGGGACGGACGGGGGAGACAAGCCCGAGGGGCGCAGTGAGGGTCAGTATTAAAGTTTTAGTAAAATCGATTCGAGTCATAACATAATAGCGGCCTTGCCGTACACGTATAGCGATCGATCGCAATTTATAGGTTTAAGGTAGCAAACGAGCATGCAGCACCACCTTCCGCTGCCGCCCATGACAACTGTGACCGACACAGAACAAGACTCTTATCGAGACTAGGATGATTAATCCAGTTTGCTAACTGGAGGGTGGCTGTGTTGATTTGAAATTAAATAAAATTTAATTGTATAAACACTTTTCAAAAATCAAACACTGCGTCGCTCTAAATCCCGGTTGGTGGCGAGAAACTCTTAAGGAATTTTTTTTCTACATTATGATAAACTCCAATATCCAATAAATATGTCCAAGCAGTATATTTTTTAAGTAATCGTCAAGTTTGCAATAACCCTTTTCCCGCGAAAAGCCAATGCCATTCTTTAGCCCTTCAACTACATCCATACTTAAAATCTTCTCGATCCGCCGCTCCGTTTTGTCGTGAAAGAAAGACAAAAAAACAAACACATTTCAATTTTAAATATATAACTAGTTATGCTCGCGGATTCTCCCGCGTGGTAATCGTAACAAAGTATCGTTTAATTTATCCCAAGGGAACGTATTATCGGAATAAAAACTATCCTATGTCCTATCCAGGGTGTCTAACTATATCTGTACCAATTTTCATCTAAATCGGTTCAGCAGCTTGCGGTTGCGCACAAGTGCGCACATTACACCAACTCGACGTCAACTCCACTCCGACTCCACTCCGTTTCAACTCCGACGTTCCGTTCCGCGATCAACGCTTCATCGACGTCAACTCGACTCCGTCTCCACTCCGTTTCAACTCCGACGCTAGTTACATTACGTCATTGTCGGTCGACGCGTGGACTACTCGTCTACGGTGAGTCGTCAACGCAACGTCGACGCGTTGGTCTCGAAACGGAACGGCTATGGGTGTAGGGCGAGCCGTACAGGGCTTTTAAGTATAAGTTCGAAATTCAACCTTACCTTCAAAGATATAAGGCTCATAATTGCATGTTAGCTTTGTCAAGGTTTTAGTCGCGTTGGCGTCGGTCGGTCGTGGAGTCGTTGTAATGTGCGCACTCCTTAAGCGTGACAAGGTAACAGACGGACAGAGTTAGTTTCGCATTTGTTATATTAGTAGGATTTAGTTTTAGTATTAGTATGCAATAGAAGGGGAAAGTATCCCGTTATATCGGCATTGTTGTCAATGTAGGTAACACGTCTTGAGTTAATGTGATCCGCCGCAATATGTATGGGCGGGCCGCCGACGGGCGTGCGGGATTGACGCGATGTGTTCTTAGACGGAGGTAGGTAAGGGTGTTGCCTAAACTTCCCTAACGAGGAACGTTCGCCTGTAACGTTACAATCTAAGATTTGACTGAGCATTAACTTGCAATACTGCGTCGCTGACTAGCGAGCATTCGCCTGTAATGTTACAATTTAAGATTAGTTTTTTATTTTTTATCATTACTTTATTATACCCCTCCCTCATCATCATCATCATCATCATCATCATCATCATCTTCCTGGCCATTTCCCTAATTTATTTGGTTCCTAGTCAGGAAGCGCCGTATAACACGAACGCGGATCAGATATACAACTCGGTGCGCGTGAATAATGGACAATCGTCCTCGGTAACGTCTCCCCGGAGCGTTGTTGGATAAAAAAGTCCTAAACAGATTTATTATACGGAATCCTTGTCTGTGGTTTGCTTTATCGAAGGCAATTAGAAATGGAGTTTTATAAAATAAGTTGTGACTTGTGACTTGTATGAGTTGTATAATTATATGAACGTTGTGGAGTCTTTCAGTATAAGTTTTACCAATTTCAATGTCTGATTTACTTGAAAATTTGCACAGAGGTCAGGGGCCGGCGACAAACATTACCGAATACTATACGCTTAGAATTGGCTTCTGACAAGGGAACAATACAGTGACTAAATTTATTGCTTTGCATTTATAATTTACTTGATATAAAAGCGATTAATATAAATTTTTAGCTTTCTAACTATTGATAATTATTGAAAATATTTTCTTATTTTCGATTGGTCCGCGTCGGTTTTCAAGCTTTGCGGAATTATTTTATACCGAATAAAATTATTTGGTACGTCCGGTATAACAAACATAAAGTCATTAGTGTAGAATATTTGCTGTAACATTTTCCCGGCGTTTTAATAAAAAACGGAGAATTCTTAAACGACCCGAACCGCAATAAAACAGGAAGGAAGGCGCCGCGGGTCGTGAGCGTTTCGCAATTGTCGCCGGTTTGGTTGGGGAAACCCGTGGTTTGGTTAGGAGGATACCTAGTAGCGTTTGGTGATGTTAATTTGTACCTTGTTTTGTAAATTACCTAGTTAATGAATGTGATACTAGAGGTTACTGGGAGTTTTGAAGTGAACACTTCTATAGTATCGTTGTGATTTGGAAATCGATGAAACGGAAATGACGCGATGGGATTAAATGAGATAGGAAGCATCGGGAAAATGGCGGCCTTATCCAAGACTCACCAACATTCCTAAATTGTGATAGAATAAAAAAAATACGTGCATAAGTGACACATTTAGGTATGCTCATATTTTTTTAATGAAATATTTTTGAAAATATATTCTTCATTAATTTTATTTACATACGTAAACGCAGCACATAATCCCTGTATTAGAAGCTTCTACTCTTCAGTTGGCTTAACTCGTATCTATACTTACATAATGTATTCGTTACAAAATTTATTACATTCATTTTTTCACGGAATTAAGATAGCAAACGAGCATGCAGTAAGCACCACCCTTCCGCTGCCGCCCGTGACAACTGTGACCGACGCAGAACAAGTAGTCCGGTCAATATAGACATTTGAACTACTATTTTTATGTCTAAATCGACCGGACTAAATATTCAAATCGAGGGGTCTATAATGATTAGTCCGGTTAACAATCGGTGTTAGAACGTTAGTTGGTTAGTTCGTTAGTAGGTATGTGGATTGAGGCAGGGACTGTTAGTGATAGTTAGACCTGCTAGTGGTTGTGAGTAATGATGATGAAAACATGCATAGAAAAAAAAACCGTTGCATTTTATCTATAAAAGCTCGCAGCCGGTTCGCAGCACTTAACCGGATTTCATAAACATATTTGGATAAAAGTGAGTTGAAAACTTTAACAAGGTTAGTTGCGAAGCTGGCTCGCTCCACCGGTAACTAACTATGTTATAATCTAACTCTGCGTTGCGACGTTTTTATTAAATACCGTGCGTTCTTTCGTAAACCAGCGGGCGATATAGCTAATGTATCTACTAAAATAATTGTAAATTTAAAATACCTCTGATGAGCTGATGATGATCAAACGCATGAACAGATCTTCATGAATTATAGCTAAGAACCGTCCCGATCACGTTAGCTGTCAAAGAAAATTAACTGAAACTAATTCGATCCATTCGTTTAGGAGCTACTATAAGACACGTCAAAGTCTAAACTTATACCACCCCTCTTTTTGCATCGGGGGTTAAAAAGGCTTTCTTTAATAAAATCTAGGGCCCCTGTCTGCGCTCGAAATTCGAGCGTAAGTCGTTCTGCCGAAGGGTTACTTCACATTGACACTATGAACGTACCTAGTACCTACACATTTCATACGTCATGACAAGCGTGTCAAACTCATGGTAGTGTGCATAGAGTAACTTGATAATAGTGTGTGTGATTTTTCTCCTTTTACGACAAAATTATCATTTTAACTGTCTTATTTCATGAACTCTGTATGTATTGCAAAACAGACAGACATCGGGGGTATGTATATTAATAGCGTTTCGTTTTCCGCCCCTTTGCCGAACCCTAAAAATGTGGTTAGGCCACTCTACTGGCTATAATTGGCTCTAACTGGCTCTAATCACTGACTCTAGTGAAAGAATTTTGCAAATGTGTCGCATATATACCTTCGGTCTGTTAGTTTATACAAACATTTTTTTATATTAGTGCATAATATATTCCTCGGAGTTTCGTTCTGTAATCTATCCGCCAGTTGGTATTAGCTCATTCGCGATAATAGCTTCCGATTACTCACTACACGACTATTTCAATAACACTACACTACCTATAGTGAATCAACAACATATATTTTACTTGGAAAGAATGCCCTTACTAGGTCGTGTGTTTGTAGTTGGAATACATAATATTGCTATATTAATTCGTAGGTATTATACGCAGTAGAAATATAAACATTAAAAATATCTGACCGGTTCAAATCATTTATAATTATTGAACTTGTAATCAGATTTCATTGAACTGATTGAACTGCTTTTAAAAAATATTAATTGTTGGATAACATTAACATTTCAAAACCAGTCCATTATTGCAGTCAGTTATTTTTTTTATGATTTTATTATTTTCAAACCAGTTCTAATTTATAAAGCCCTTCAGACATTGACGGAACTAATCAAATATAAAATAGCTCTTGCGATTTTCGTATTTTCAGCAGCAAGTCAAGCATTTGCATTCCAAAGTAAAATATGGTGAGAATTTGATGATGGATACAGAACAGAAGATGATGAGTGGGGACTCCTTAGCGCATGGGAGTAATTAAACTGTGTTCAAAGATGTTTGTAGTTGGATTACATTGCAAAACCAATTCTTTATAGAAGTCGGGTTTTAGACCCCCTTTATAGAGGTTCCTTCCAATGCTTAAAGAGGTTGGTTTAAAAAGTTTTTGTTAAAATTTTCATTATTTTTTATATATCCACAAGATACTTTGTAACACAACTATTCTCTCATTTCGCCGCTCATTAAATCCGACTGTATAATAGTTCTTTTTATCGTATGATATAAAACCGTTATACAATGTAGCTTTTGAATTCCGACTAACCATTCACAGTGAATGGTTGCTTTACTTGGGTTTCTAGTTGACTGAATGTTTTGCTGTTGTATGTAAGTCTCAATGGATGCTGTTGAGTTATCTGTTGTACGGTTCTATTTATATATTATTCCTCTGTCCGTGTTTGTCTGTATGTCACTGAAAAAGTACATATAAAAATATATAAGGTCGAACTGAGAAACCTCCTTTTTTGAAATTTGTTAAAAACCACAGACAAAATTTCTAAAAATCGTTGTTTTGTCTTTTATTGCGTTGATAAAAGCTTGGAGAAAAATAGTTTTTCTCATGTCGACGGTCCCTACGTACAAATAAAAAGTTGACAATACATATTGTCAACCCTACACGAAACATACCGAGACGAATGCGCAGACGCATTCTTAACGTAAGCTCTGTACGTACTATCGATTAATTTAACTATGTCTTGCATCACACGGCCGGAGTTTCTGAAACGGTCCCATGGAGATGGGAAACTGGATTGGTGGTATGTTGGGTAGCTGTTTGATGAGCGGAGGGGTTAATTGACGGTGATAAGTGGTCGTCGCCGTCCATGGATGTTTTACGCCAGCAGGGCCGTCGTCTATGTATGTCATTGTATTGTTTTGAACCCGTAGCCAAGTTGGTAGTGGGTTGGTGAACCTGCTGCGAAGCGAGAGGTCCCGGGTTCGATCCCCGGCCGGGGCAGATATTAATTTGACAGGTAAATGTATGTTCTAGGGTCGTGGGTGTTAGTGGTGAGTTATTTGTGTTGTCCATGCAATACGACACAAGGAATCGTAGCGGGGGTACGGTAAACGCTAACACACCGTTTATATTTGAAAAAACTTTCTTCTCAACATAAGGTGTAAAAATGAATTTTGTTAAACTATTATCATCTATTTGTAGGAAATGTCTCACTATTCTGCAAGTTTTTATTATTGTTATCATAATAAAGTATCGAGAAATAGATTTTTTTATCAGAGTACGTCCAAAATAATTTTACACGAGACAAAGTTCGAACGGGATTTCAACAATAAGGCGATTAAAAGCGGGCGCAAGCATTGACTTGACTGAACAGTCCTGCAAGTATGGCAGGGGCGGCGGCTGTTGCCGGAGCTAGGTTGGGGCCAGGGTCGGGGCCAGGGTTGGGGCTGGCCGGGGCACGGTCGGAAACTTTCTTTCAATCCGGTTAATGCGGACTTAATTGGATTTTGCTTTCATCCCTTTTTTTAGGGTTCCCCTTTGGCCCTGTGCATCTCATTTTTCTTTTTATTTATTATTAGTAACTGGCTTCGCGCGAAGGGGCCTATGCTTTAGTAAATACATAGTACCTATCCAACGTCGGTACGTTAGCTTGCAAGAAAATGGTAATGAATATCGCTTTCGACTTTGTTATGACTGGTTTAGGATTGAAGGAACAAGCACACAGACAAATAAAAAATGTAATCTAAAAATAATTGGAATTGTTAATAAACTAATGAATATATAAATAAATTGACTTTAACACACTCATACCCCCGCACTAGGATTCCGTGTCGCGGGGAATAAATAACCCAATTATTAGATTACTTTTACCTTTTTTTATTAATACGGTTCGGCTACGTTATATAACGGTTTCGGATACGGTTACGGATATGCAATTATTTCGAATTGTCCGTCGTTAGTTTCGGATAATTCCCCATAACACCCAGTACACGGTTTGACGGTTACACGATGCGTTACAGCCGTGTGACCTTCGCCCAGCGCAGCCGAGCTGTCGTCGGAAATACCGTTTTGTGTTATAACTCGTGAACCTCACCACTCTAATTATAACCGCCACCCGCCGCTCGCGCTTGACGGGTGATGGTGGGTCACTGGATCGTAGGGTTGGCGAATGGGTTGCCGCTGCTGCGGGGCCACAACGCACGGTTAGAGCGAGTGCAACTAGAGGCATGAAACTGTGGCGATATCGCACACAACGTCGCACAAATTACGTCATGTCAAGCCTGAATCACGCTATCGAAGTTTTTTACACACCGCTCGTATAATGTATACTGTGTACAGTCGGAGCTCGGCCGCTGTCCAGGCATGACACCTTGTCTGGCCGAAGGAAGATCTCCCTTTGCTAACAAACTCTAAACAGGGGTTCCTTTTACAGTACGACTTTTCATAAACTATACTATTAGACCCGAGAACTAACATTTATCTGCCACTTAAATATCTACCCCGGTCGGGAATTGTACCGGGGGCTACGGGATAAAAAATTGCCTGTCATTAATTAAACTTTCATCAGTTGGTAATTAGGTAGGTAATTAACGATAAATTGGACATTGGTCGGCGAATTCATTGTGCGTTGATAATGTGTGCAATTTATGGATTCAATATTATATTTTCTTGCACCCTCGCCGTAATTGATGCCAATTTGCACTTTAATTTAATGATGGGTTGATTGCTGAGGGGGTTTTTTAAATGAGTTCAATTTTCTGTGTTTACGCGTCCATTGAAGTTGTAACGATGTTTTGATGTATGTATATCCATATAATATTACATGGAATATCACATCTTCTTCGATAACGTCTTTGAGAAGAACTGTATTTATTAACGCAATGGGTTTTAAACAGCATAAACCACTTCAACATTTTTGGGCCCCTTAAGGGGGCGGTTTCTGGGCCTTCAGCGCCCACAAAGGGGCGTTATCGTCCAATTTGGGAAAGACGGATTAGATGGATGTCGGTTTGTTTCCGTTAATTTCTTGTATTAAGGTGGGGTATTCGAGGTGACGTTGATGTAAAGTTTATTAATTTATTATTTGTACATAAAAAGTGTGTCAATACCGTCGACATTTTTTTTAGTGCGGGTCTACGGCATATAAAATGAATAAAGGTTTTCCACGATATTTGTATCCTTCAGTACCCTAAAACAAATAATTATGTACGAATATCTCTTCACCATCGTTAAACAGTGCATGTGTCCTTGTTGCAGCGCTATGGGAGGAACAGGAGGCGCCGGAGTACGACATCGACTCGGAGGACGAGAAATGGCTCAAACAGCAGAGGCATCCCGAGCTCACAGGTAACCATCCATCCATACGTCCATCCAAGTCTGGCTCATGAGAACGTAACGTGTCATGAGAATGGCATAGTTCTCCATCAACATCACCTTCAACTATACTTTGTTGTTGATGTGGTGATTTCTGAAGCCGTGATACAAATTAGGAAAACGTAGACGCAAATTATATTTTCACACATTTCACCAAGCTGCACCAGTACGGATTGGTGGAGTAGCGTGACAAACTCACCAAAGACAAGCGTTCGATATACATCCTTACTGAGGTTGATTGTAGAAGCTGAAATCCCGTAGACCCTACCCAAGGCTCTGAAGACTGTTTCTTCAGTCGGTGCCTCGATCACTCCGGCCACAAACCTCGACGGTCGGCGATGTACCATAGCCTTAGACGGAGAAGAGTATAGACCCACGGAAGCCGTCTGTCGCACTCGTACAATAAAAGGAACAACTTACGCCGACACTTAAAAACGAGACAGAAAGATACGATATTTTGTCTCGCATAGCGTGACGGTTTTTTAAAGGAAAGTACAGTTACTTATAGGCAAATTTAACAGCTGATGTCGAACTTTTCTTGTGCCGCGTACAATCGTACTTTCTCGTGCTGTCTCACGTTGGCCACGCTCACCAGATGTCTATATCCTTCTCTGTCTACGACCGTAGCGCTGTTTGACGGGAACGTCCATTTCCTTTCCAGAGCTAAAGTTCGAACAAATGATGGACAAGCTAGAGCGGTGCTCTGGCCAGACGGTGGTGACGCTGAACGAGGCCAAGCTGCTCCTTGAGCGGCAGGACGACCTCGTCATCGCGGTGTACGACTACTGGCTCAACAAGCGGCTCATCACTGTTAGTCTCGTTGCTAACACACATTTGGTACAAGTAACTCTTGGGGCATTTTATGGCAATCGCTAGGGGAGTACCGAGGATGCGCCTTTGAGCGCTTGCGGGGCTCAGTGTGAGGATATTTGCTGGAAAGGATCGGCGATTTTTAGCTCATCTGTCTGTCCGTTGGAGGAGACGACAGTGGTGTCATTGGAGCTGATGAATTTCACCAATGTTACCAATTGTAATTTGTTAGACTTCCATTAATTTGCTAAGCACCTTTAAATCCATGCAGGTGACCATAAATCTCCTAAACGTAGTTGCGGATAGATTCGAGCCAAGTTTGTAAATGAGTCGTACATTCAGCTTCTAGAACACAATCTTCAGTTGACTTCTCACTCCAATGTTCTGATGGCAGACGTCATTGTTCGCAGCAACATCCCCTGGTCCTGTCGGTGAAGACCGAGAGCCGGCCCGGTCAGTCCACCAACAACCCGTACCTGGCGTTCCGCCGGCGGACTGAGAAGATGCAGACGAGAAAGAACAGGTGAGCAACGCCTAGCGAGTTGGCCGCGAATGATCCCGGAACTGAGGTATGTCCAACGTCTGTTCTATTTGGTCGTCCGAGAAGTGTTTCTCCAGTATTTTATCCATCTTGTGAAATGTTTATTGCCACTTGTTAACCGATCGGGCGTCTATGTGCCTTGGGGCTTTGATACCTTGGTAATGTTCATTTGTTACCAACAAACGCCCGATTTCAGGGGTTCCCATGAATTGATTCAATGATTTCATTGGATCATGAAGGTGTGCTTATTTTGCACACCTTCAAGAGTTATATCGAAGTCTTAGGTTGCTGTTTCTACGGCTTCGATTCTTATTGCGAAAACTATTGATGACATAAAAGTTAGGTACTACCTACAAAAAAGTTCGATTATTCATATTTTACCAGATAGCTATCACATATTTAAAATTACAGAAATGTCAATTTTAAGACTCCCGTCTGAATGTGGGTACAGAGGCATTGTTTCACGAAGCTAGGGCGAATTTACCAGTTCAATGTAATTTCAGCGCCTAAAATACTAATACAAAATTTCGTCGCATCAAAATTCGCCAGGAAAAACGACGAGAGCTCGTACGAGAAGATGTTGAAGCTGCGGCGCGACCTCGCGCGCGCGCTGAAGCTGCTCGAGCTGGTCGCGCGCCGCGAGCGCGCCAAGCGCGACCTGGTGCGGCTGACGCTGTTGCTCACCGACCGGCGGTACCTCGCCGGCGACTTCGCGAACCAACTGCTGCCGGAGCTGCCGCCCAGGTGGGTGCTGTCGGCCGGGGGGACGGGGGAGGGGGAGACGGGGTGGGTTGGACGGTCGCCGAACTGCCGGTTGGGTGAGGTTCGGATGTTGGCCAAAGGTGGGCCAAATAGATGAAATTAAATTTTATTTGAACGAATCGGGGTGGGGGGGAGAAGAAAGAGACAGAGAGAGAGCTAGATTCATATGTTCCGCTTAGGTGGAGTTTAGGAGGTAGGAGTTTTGGACGCTGACCAAAAACCAAAGGGGATGATGGTCCTTCGAGTTTTTGGTGGTTACAAATGTTTTCGCCTGGTATAACGTCATATACTTTTTAGAATTATTACACAGTTTCGCGTTGGAGGTTAACCTGTATCACATTTCTTGCGTCATCATTCTACTTCCATGCACCAAATTGCACACGTTTTTTTTTAATTGTTTATTTACATATGTTGTATGTGCACCGCAGGCCGCAGTACACGTCGGTGCAGGTGACGACGACGACGTTCAGACGCGAGCAGTACACGGTGACGCACTACCCCCCGCGCGCGCCCTCCACCCCGCTCGACCAGCCGCGGCAGGTGAGCGTGTGTGCATATAGCATATTGTGACAAACGAGCTGGCCATTGTATGGCTTCAACCACCGACCACACGGTCAATGGACTCCCAGTAACAGGCGAATGGCTTCTGTCAACACATCTGGCTTATAGTACCGATATAAATTCGTGCCGTCTCATTCGTTCCCGTTGCTTAAATTAATCTATTTCTTTCCAACGTTTCGTGTGACCTTGAATAAGCCAATCACAGCGTTGTATTAGCCAGTCACCCCGCTTCGTGTTACCTCAGCTGGTTGCCAGAATGCATTCAATACGGAAAATCAAATATTAGGTGTCTATTGGCTGTGTGGTCGGTGGCTTCAACAAATGGCCCGACACCGAGCACGGGTCTCTCCTCGTGCCTAATGAGGCCCAGAGCGTACTCCGCCACGCTGCTCCAGTGCGGATTGGTGGAGGGGTTAGTGGCCCTGTATGACTCGGTCAGGAGAGTGGCCTCGTATACTCGGTAGGTGTAGTGACCTCGTATACTCGGTAGGTGTAGTGACCCCTGTACATATAATGGCCTATTTCGATGTACGCGGTATCTGCTGCTTAAACTTGTTTTCTGTCGTCCACTTTAGACAATGAAAGGCAATCCAATGCGTCCGTCATGTACAACGCGGAGCTATAAGGACCTTAACTTGGTATTAAAACAATAATTTGTCGGCAGTTATTTGAGAGAAATACGATATAATGTTGGTTGTGTTTCCAGCGCGAGAAGCGTCCGTACAAGCGACGGAAGCACCGGCATCCCACCGCTGGACCCGCGCCGGGGCTTAGAGGTGGGCGCTTGTTTAACATTTGCACGTTCGACGTGACGGGAGTGGATGTGTTGAATTCTGTGATACCCTTCCGTTATGTTTAACATTCTTATGGCGATAGGTTCTAAGTGAATGATAATTGTTTTTGGAACGAAGTTCCCTAACGCCGCTTACGGGTGATGCGATTTAGTAGAAATCGTCACGTAACGATACGCCGTCTACAGTATTTTTCTGTAACTAGATAGCACAGTACAGCGCTGCTTTACAATGTGTTGTATAACTTCAGATGAGAGTGCCTACATGGCGTTGTTACAAAAAAAATCACGTAATATATTACGTTTATATACTGATATTCTAGTTTCATGAGTTTCACTTCTGTAGGATTGCACACGATATTTTTTGTAATATAACCTGAACACACGGTTGTACACTTGTTAAGTACATTAATGGAGTTGAAGAAAAAAACGTAAGGAACTTCGTTCCTGACGGGGGTCCCCCGACCGACAGCACAATTTCTTTTTTATGGATATAAGGTAGTAAACGAGCATGCAGCACCACCCTTCCGCTGCCGCCCATGACAACTGTGACCGACACAGAACAAGACTCAAATGGGGACTGGGATAGTTAGTCCGGTTAGGACACGGTGTTAGAACATTAGCTGGTTACGGCGCGTTCACATAGAACGTCCGTTTTACAGGACCGTTTAAACGGATATGCTAGTAGCGTATGTAGTTGTATGAGCGATTTCACACAGAATCCAGTATACCGGATCCAGTAAAACGGACGTTCTATGTGAACGCGCCCTTAGGTTGTTAGTATGAGGTCTAGGACTGGTGTAAGGTTATATTCGTTTGTTTTCAGATCCGGGCGCGTGCACGTCGTCGGAGGACGAGTCGACGCGCACGGAGGGCCCGCCCCCGGACGACGGTCCGTTCGCGTTCCGACGGAAACCGGGCTGCTACTATGAAATGGTGACTGTTTTACCACTTGTTGACCGATTTTAAAAACGTACATGTCAAATTTCAGCTCGTTGCGTTCAGTAGTTTCGGCTGTGCGTTGTCTGTCAGTCACTCTGTAACGGAAGATTTTTATGTACAGGGTGATTCGTAAGTTCTCGTTCCAAATATGTAATTGAAAAGGATGCTAAAAATTTGACCTAATTATCCATTAAAAACCAAAAGTGTGGACATTCGGAGATGACGGCGATCACGCGCGGAGCGTGAGCTCTAATGACTCTAATAATAATTGCGACTCGGCCCTGTCCTTGAAATAAAGGCCTACAGCTTCGCGCGCTAGGGCCGCCTCTTTCTAGTTGTAGTGATAGTAAGTAGGTGGTAGGTAAATCACACGCTGCCTTATTACAAACCCACACGTTCGTACGTCCCTACGGCGCATTTGCGGCTGTTGCGTACCAACTCCGAGGCGCGTCAGGTATGATTCGCGTTCGGACCGTTTGTATGATACCATTACGTCCATTACCGTGCCCTAATGTAACTTTTCAAATTCAATAGACTATAGTGTCTGGTTTGGCTCCGCGTAAACTGATTCATCAGGATCTTTTTACGGCACTACGTAAATGAGTACCGTGTCAAAAAAGTCTCGTTTATCGGCTATTAAATTAAGTGGTGACTTCCATCACTCGTCTTTTGATCGTTCGGAAGCGAACGGTGGCATTTATGCATTCTACGAAAAGTCTCAACAGCGTGATTCAGTCGAGGTTTTACTGACGCCATCTATGGACGCGAGTTTGAAACTTGTATCCTAAGCTTGTATCGTATTGATTTTAACACAACAAATAATAATATTACAAAAATAGATTCACAAAAGGGGATTTACACACTTTTACTTTATATATAAGTAACCGTAAAAATGTGGTTTTCTGTAATACATTTTGACCAAATAGAAGTAATATCGCTCGGTGGTACATTATTTATTCTCTAGTGTGCGAGTTCGACTCATATTCTTGCGTGCATTTAAATATTCGTCATTGTAAACCGAATATTTTAGTTACGTTACTTTACGTATATAAGTTACCAAACGTGGCGTCATATTATGTGGTTAAACCATTTATTTGACGACCTGGATGGCGCAATGGTCACCATGCCGGACCGTTGTTCGAAGGGTCCTAGCCTCCTAGGTTCGATTCCCAACGAGACGGAAAATTTAATGAAGAGTTTGAATTTCTGTACTCGGTCTTTGGTGTGTGTGTGTGCGTGTGTTCTAGTCTTGTGTGTTGTCCATAGCACCCACAATACAGAGAATCTTAATTTGGAGATATGAGTATGTAGCGGTATTTTTTTTTTATTTATTCGCAGCCCACGTCGACGCTGTCCGGCGACCCAGTGGAGGCGGACGGCGCGACCACGGAGGTTGTCTTCGAACACGAGCTGGACATTCGGTACAGGTCGGTATTGTGCGATAACTGTCCCAATATAACATAATTATTGAGCTGTAGCACTGCAACTGATTGAAATCCCTACTAATATTATAAATGCGAAAGTAACTCTGTCTGTCTGTCTGTTACGCTTTCCCGCTTAAACCTCTCAACCGATTTTGATGAAATTTGGCACAGACAATCTTTAGACCCTGAGAAAGGACATAGGCTACCGTTTATTGCGAAAAAAAGGGATGAAGAGGTTGAAATAGACGTTGAAAGTTTGTATGGGATTTCTTAATTTTAAAAGATTTAACCATGAAACATTATATTTAAGCACTTGATAAGAAATAATTAAACAATAGGAAATAGAAGGAATAAGTTTCCCGAAGCGAAGCGAGGGCGGGTCACTAGTAAATAAATAAATAAATAACGACGTCCGTCCCCCCGCGGCAGGTACACGCTGACGTCGGTGTCGACGCCGCACCCGCGCTGCGTGGGGTTCGCGCGGCGGCGGCTCGGGCGCGGCGGGCGCGTGCTGCTCGACCGCCGCGCGACGCCGCTCGACGACCTGTGGCGCGCGCTGCCGCACCCCGCGCCGGCGTCCTCGCGCACGCGCGCGCTGCGCGACGAGGAGGTTATTATCCAACAACTTGTTATTGACGGGCTTCGAAACTGGTTGTTCTTAAAAGTAACAAAGCCGACTTCAATATTATGCACGCATTGCCATCTACTTGTTATTGACGGGCTTCGCAACTGGTAGTTTTTTGCAATTAAAAAAAAAACTGACTTGCGAATAATGCAAATTTAAGACTGATACGGTTTTCTCGTGGATGCCGTTGTCGGAACTGGACCAAATTGAAATGGGGAAGGTCCAGCTTTCAAATAAAAAAAGAATCTTCAAAATCGGTTCAGCCAGTCGATAGTTGAGGTAACAAACATAAAAAAATTTTGAATTGAGAACTTCCTCCTTTTTTTAAAGTTGGTTAACAAGGTGAAGATGATCGATGCCTGCATAATTTTATTTATGTCAGCGATTTTGTATATCGTTTTTTGGTTTGTTAAAATTGTTTATGAAATAATTTTGTTGCGGATCTTATTTAAACACACTCACACATATGTATGCATATAAAAATACAACGATAAGTCTTATCAGTGTAACTATCACAACCATTGTCAATTCGCAATCCGCCAACAATTCAACCACCGCGTTACGATATCATATTAGCTAACATGTGACAATAAAATTTCAGGTGGAATTGGAAACGAAACCACACCGGACTCCCAAGGAGATGACGCGAGACTACCACTCGGGCGGGAAGTACCCGTGGCGGTACGCGTTCAGGCGGCACCTCGCGAGGAATCCCCACCTGTGGACCGACACCCCGGTCGACGACGGGGACGACGTCAAAATGGACGTCGACGACGTCAAAATGGACGTCGACGACGTCAAAATGGACCTCGACGTCAAGATGGACCTTGGCGTCAAACTGAGCTCCGAGATTAAGTTGACCGAGAAGCTCAACTCGGACGTCGGACACGAAGTGAAGTCTGAGCCGATGGCTTTGGACGGTGATGATGTGAAGGACGACAGTGCGTTACCGAACGATGTGTGCAGTGTTCAAAGTGATATTAGTGTTAGTGCGTGGACTATTGACAGTGTTGTTAGGGGTAACCTCCGGCGGGTGATGAGGAAGCGGTCGTGGAGTAGCAGCACGGACAGCAGTTACGACTCGGACGAGAGCTTGCATCCCGTTGAGCGCGAGTTTGAGAATTTCATCAACGAGGTCCATAAGAAATGGTGAGTTGAGCAGTTGAGTCTGATTTAAAAGTAAGAAAAAAGTGACATTGTAAATTTTTCAGTTCAGTTTTTTTGAATATTACAAAATTAAAGGTTTGTTATATCCGAAATAAGCCCTTATGTTATTAGCTGATAAACAAGCAGACATGCCAATGGTAAGCGGTCACGGTCGCCCGTGTACATCTACTTGGCCAACAGTGTGGTACAGAGCTCACCGACCTTTGACAGTAGCCACCTGTAGCTTCGCTTCGACTTTGTTCATTAGGGGGACCATTTAGAGTCTAAACTCGCCTACTCACTAAACTTTAGGGAGCAGGTGAGGATGGTATGGACATTTTAGGGATGGAAGACCTTACACCCCTTACACTATTTACTGTTGCAATTTGGCTTTATTCATTCATAATTAATATTCAAACTCAAACTCAAATAATTTATTTCATGTCGGTATTTTTAATACACTTATGAACATCAATATTGTTATTATATTATATTTTATATGTTATTCAGGTTACATTTCCGACCGAAAACCCCGCCGCCTTCGCCGGCGCGAGCGGAATCCCCATCCGAGGACTACTACCCTCTAACGAACGACACCCCGATCTCAGTGGAACTCCGGCTGGACCCACCCTCGGGGGTGTTGGACACGTTCACCACGTCCGAGTTCACCCTCGGCGGGTTGTACGGCGAGAGCATCGCCCCCGAGTTGGACAACAGCGGCGGCCTGGACGTGAGCGGCGAGGATTTGCTCGGTGAAAACTTGGGTCTCACCGAGGCCCAGGTGGAGAGCATTCTCTCCGAAACGGATCTCAAAGCGCTCGATGTTGATTTGAAGGACGACAAGAAGATTGTCATCGCGGAGGACATATTGGAGGAGTTGGTGAACACGGTGGACGGGAAGGATCCTTTTTTATGTCAAGGCCAGGGCTCGGATGGGCGTACCAGCTCTGGCCCGAAGCGGATGAGGGTGGAGCCCCGGGGCTGCAGCGTCGTGCGAGTGGCGCCGCTCCCCAGGGAGGATATATACGTCGAAGCGTCGGTTGAACGCAAGCCTGTCGAGGTTGGTTCGGTTTGTTGGTTTTTTTTTAATGTAAATATATTATAATCAGGAACTAGCAGTGGATCGATCTGATGTCAGGGAGGCTACAGGCAACAGCGATGCGTTATTGATGAGGGTGGAGGGGAGAGGGAAATTATTTTTCGTTTGTTATTACCCATAACTGTGTGTGTTTAGCTCTCTTACGCTTGGTCTCAATGTTCTGTCTGTCGATAAGTTATCTAGTAATTGTCTAAATGTTTCATACTTACGTTAGTTGTCATGACTTCATTTTAGCAGAGATTGTGGATAGATTCTATTCACTTTTGAGATCATTGCAGCGAATTATAAGATTATTCTATGCTGGTTTCCTCACGATACTTGCCTGATGTAACCCAACCTAGATACGCAAGTTAAATTCAGCCTCAGACCCAAAAAAAAAAATCCAATCAAACAATTTTTTTTCATTCGAAACCCAAGGTACCTCCCCCGACACCCAAAAGGCTGGAAACGCCCAAGGAGGTCGCCGCCCCCCCACCGCCGGCCAACGCGCGACCGTCCCCGGTGCCGACCAACAAGATCATCGTCGAGCAGGTCAACGAACCCATCCGGCTCGACCGGCCGGACCGGCGGCGCGACGACACCGTCGAGGAGGTGCAGCTGCCGCACGGCGTGCAGCTGAAGACCGTGCACACGAAGCATTCGCCGTTGAAGAAGCACATCATCACGTCCGCGGCGCATCGCCGCGCTAGTGACGTCACGCTCGTCACGTCCGACGCCACGCCGCCGCAGATCGTCACCGTCGCCGTGTCGGATAGTTTGAAGGTGTGTATGTTTTTGACGTGACAACGTCTTATAATTCGGTGGCACGCATGAAAAAACATGACTCATGCGTTACCGTCGTTACCGTAACGGCGTAGCAATCGGCCTTTGCGTTCGGCAGCGTCCGACATCCGTCTCTCTCCTACTTGAGTGAGCGATGCGTCTGCGTGGACAGCTGCTATACTATAGTACATTTATATGTTTTGATCGAGTATCAAGTGCAGTGAAAAGTGAATGTGGTGTCAATTGTTTATAGCAACGATAATTACAGCGATAAAGGTAATGATTCTTTCGATATTAATTATATATTCAGTGATATATTGTCGAATAGGTATTCGTGCTTTCATCATTAAAATGAATAGCATCGGTCCGCTAGTGCAGCGATTGTAGGTTATGCTATAATTGACATTGACAAATCTATTAAACAAATGAAATTAAAATTTTCTTTTGAAAAATGCTACCATTCCATCAGTATTTTCTTAAGACGTTCAACTATCGTCAGTAAACCGACTTTACAGACAACCAATTTTTGTGAATGGTCGAGTCGAGAGTGAAAAGACTGTGTCGTCGTTTACCATCAGGTGGAATTGTGGAATTGTAGTAGCGTTCATTAATAAAAAAATATCTAAATAACCGACAAACTTGTAGCAAGCAGTCTTGATGGTAAGGGGTCACCGTCCACTCTACTGACCGTGCGAAGCCGGGACGTATCGCTAATTCTATTGCATAATCAATCAAGTCGAATGTATAATATTTAAACCGTACCAACTTGCATAAATTCAACATATCAAACGATAGTGTCTCGATTAATAAATTTGTATCTGTTGATAATTTCTATTTTGCCGTCACTATAATAGTATGTCGTCTCCGCAGGTGCGTCTGCAGAACCAGGCGGTGGGCTCGCAAGGCACCGTCGTCGGGCTGCTGCAGAACGGGCCGTTGGCGGCGGTGCTGCCGTCCGGCGTGTCGCACGCGAAGCTCAGCGGTGAGTACGTTGGGTGCGTGCGTGCTTGCGTGCGTGCGTGCGTGCGTGTGAGTGCGTCCATGCGTGCGTATCAGTGCGTGTTTTTGGGGATGTTACACACTCGAAGATTCAATGTAGGTCGATATTCAAGGTCTCTTATGATAACTTGAGCCTTAAAAATATTCGTTCATAGAGGTTTGGGTTTAAATCTAAATGATGTATGTTTTCAAGTATAAAAAAAAACATCTTTTAAGCGTGGTATTTTTTGGCTTTGTATAAAGTTTTAGTTTAATCATAAGTTTAGAGTTCTCGAACCTATGAGTTGGAAAATATTATTCATTTTGGCAAATCTGACGTATAATTAATTAATCGTACATGACTAATGACTATGAGGGGTTAAGATTTGGCATTAATTCCATCCTCTTCTTTTCCAGCAAGCTCAGCGTCAGTGGCGACCGTCTCGAGCGTGATCACCGCCGGCGGTACGGCCAACGTCGTGTCCGCTGCCAGCATGGCCAACATGGTCAGCGTGGCCAACATGGCTAGCGTGGCCAACATGGCCAGCGTTGCCAACATGGCCAGCGTCGCCAACGCCACGCGCCGGGTGAACGCTCCGCTCGTCCAACTAGCGCCGGCGTCGCTTGCACACAAACCGCTCCAAATACACCACCATCCGGTCGTGGTCACCCCTCAACTGCACCACGTGCCGCCGAGTAAACTGAAAGTGTTGCACGCGCACACGCTGACGCATTCGCAACGAGCGCAGCTACTGGCGCAGAACAGATCGATAGCGCAACTGTCGTCCGTGGTGTCGCTGGCGGCTATCGGCGATAACAAACCGCAATCGGCGCTGCTCAAAACCGCGCCCGGCTCCGTGGCGCAGTTCTTTGAGATCAAGGGCGGGCAATTGGGCAAGGGGCCGCATTTAGTCAACGTGCTGCGACAACCGCCGCCGGTTAAGGCGACCGTCGCCAGAGTGGATTTCAACGACGCGAAAAAGCGTCAAGTCGTCTTCGACGGCACCGCGTTGAAGGGCAATATGGCGGCGTCGACGCGTCCGCAGAGATTGAGCGTCAGCTTGGACGGCAGACAGATCGTTCGCGCGGCTCTACCGGCGGTCAGGCCCCAAGTGCGGCATCAGATCCAGTTGAAGAATCGCACTGTACAGGTGGCGACACCTATACCGAGGAGCGCGTCCGATCCGTCGACGTCGATCACGTTAGCACCGTCGAAGACAGCCTCCATACCGAGTTCGGTGGTCGCGAATCTGCTGCAGAAGAATGTTCAGTTACCCAAGGGACAGAAGATTGCTATATCGGGCCCCGGGGGACAGGCCTTGTCGGCCAATGTACAGGCGATAGCGTTCACCGCCGCTCAGCTGAAGGCCAGACAGGGACGGCTTATCACACAGCAGAGGCCTACGCCCGTTGCGTGAGTATTTTATTGAAATAATTGTTGATAGCGTACATTTCCCCATAGGTCAGTTCCTGCATGCTTGGTTCCCGGTTAGCGCAGATAAATATCTGTTTTCGGATGGTTGTATACGATGTGTGAATTGTGTCTGTACGTAGCGTCCATGATACAAGATATCCTGGTGAGCGGTATGTGTGTGTGAACGTTTATATTATTCACTGGGATTATTATAATAATCAGTGTGTTATTTATGTATCTTAAGTACAAACTTAAAGGATATACTTATGCTATAGAAGAAAAATGTTTTAAATCTCAATAATTTTCTACAGCGAGATCGTAGAAGCGACAACGGCGCCGGTGCCAACCTCGTCTAATTCCACGCCTCTATCTGGAGGGACGGAGTCATCGGCGGAAGAGGCCGGAGTCAGGCGGCGCACCACAGACACACTCCCAATGGAGGTCACGTGACGCCGCGCCGGCGATACCCCACCCGTCACCCGGCACGGCAGTGACGGCGATGGTGATCTCCGTGACACTTGTGATTGTGAAACAGTAAACTCTGACAGCAGTGCATCGCCGAACGAAACCAGCAATGAAAATCAACACGCTGATAATGTCGATGCAGAAGTGGGTAAGAGTTTGGAGTCTGATTGTAAAGGAGATTCAAGTGATAAAGTAGACAGCGATACAGGTCAAAGTGATAAAGAAAAGTCTTTGAAAAATGTCCAATCAATATCTGCCAATAGTAATACTGTTAATACATCTAATTCTACATCTATAACTTCTAATAAGCCTAATTGTAATAAGGATATTGAAAAAATAGTCAGCGATACTGAGATCGAGAAAGAACCAGATAAGAGCATAGTTAGGTCGAAAACCCCTAATCAGCCTAAAGATACAAGTATCAATATAAAAAACTGTAATAATAGTGATTCTAGCACCGAATCGAGTGGCAATTCTAGTAGCTTGGAATCACTTAATAGCTCTAGTGATGAAAGTGTTAAAAAACATAGTAGCGGTATCAAGTTTGAAACTAATTCTTCTGATAGTCTGGTTGAAACTGATAGGAGGAGGTCTGCTATTAGACCAAAAACCGGTAAAGATAAAATAAATAATAGCATACTTTCCTCTGAAATTAAAAATAATAGTCCAGCCAATCCTAATGTTCAAATTATAGTGGGTGATACAAACGATGGTAACGTACATGCGTGCTTAAATCGAGATAGTCCAGTGTCTGCGGAAATCCCAATCGCTGCGAGTATTAGGATAGAAATTGTCAGAGAGAAGATCGTAACTGATTCTTTCGACGGCCCTATGGTTACTAAAAGAAATATTAATAATGATGTTATATTTAATCATGAAGATACGAGTCTCAATGTAATTGTTAACGATACCAGTGAAAACGTCATTGACAATAATGTCAGCAAGTCGATAGTTCCCGAAAGGAAGGATGCAAGTGCCAAGCGGAAAGTTATCAATACGAGTGATGACGATAAAGCGAATACGCGTAGAATTAAGCTCGCGTCTGGTTCTCCCTATAACCTTGCAGGTACAGTTTTGGTAGTAGAAAAAGTATTCAAAGATTACACGGTTGTAACTAAAAATAATCATGTTACTAAGGTTACGAATGTTAATGAAAAGATTAGTAAGATAAATGAAAATAGATCTATGAATAAAGATAGTGTCAAAGCTGTAATATGTTCTTTAGAAAGTCAATTTAAAGAATTGCTTACAAATGAAAACACGAAAGGACCTAAAAATATCACTTGGTCGCAATCTCCAAACAAACGAATTAGTGGGAAAATAAGGTATGATGGCTTTTCTAGCACCAATATTGATGATAGCGTTGAAAATTATGGTACTGATGATTATACAGGGGATACAGATGATAGTGATTGCTTGTGTAGAAGGAAAATAAAGAAAACATTAAGGGTGTTGTGAAAAAATCGCAGTAAGTTCAATAAAATAAATAAGATTGAAGGTGTTAATTTCTCCAAAACTTCTTCACCTTTACTTGTCAACGATAGGAATAGTTGTGTTAATAGAAGGAAACAAAAACTTCACCCGAAGGGACAGTGTGATCTGCAGGTTGTAAATAAATTAGATATTAAAGATGTAGTTTCCAAAGTTCGCAAGGTCACTGATAAAACACCACACAATAATATGAATTGTAACAATAGTACTAGTAATCAGACAGTCGTTCATCTAGTTATTGCTCCAGAAAAATCTGATTCTTCTGCTTTGGATCGAGCCTTTGATTCCCTAATAGAAGTTCTAAATGCGAAAGATTCTAAATTATCTATGCCATCAATGGCGTCTTCAAAAACTTGTAACATTCCGAATGTATTCATAGTTTTGGAGCAGCTTGTAACTGCAAATGTTACCACTAGTAATAACACCAATTTTATAAATACGAATGACCCACTTGAAGGCATGTCGCCTATTCCTGTTATGATTATGGATGGAGTAGAAACTTTGGTTCCAAAAGATGTAAATGCAAACGATGAAGGCCCCTTTATTGCTAATAAACGATGCTCAGATGGCCTAACGGATGTTTCAAATAAGATTCAAACATACAGTATCCAAAATGGCTATTTTAACAAGCTGCTGAAATTTCCCGTCGCTGTGGTAGATGATGTACCTTTAATAGGAACTTCAAGCAACAAAAGTGTGCCCAATGTGTCTGTATTTTCTGAAGGCCTAACAGTTGTTTCGAATAATGTAGTAGCTACAGAAGGGACTGACTCATTAGTTATAGTTTCAAGTATTGAAAACTCCGGTAACAATACTACCAGTGAACGGGCACTCGATTCTATATTAACTGTTCCAAATGTACATGAAACTTCTGATCTTTCTACCTTGAATGTCACTTCAAATAATCAAATTTATTGCAGCAAGGGCGAAATACTTGACGATCAATCAACTGTTTCAAATGCCCATGTTTTAGCCCGTCACCAACCAAATATTAGTGACAGTTATGTGACTAATCAAACACACGTTAACAAATCACCTTGTCCTAAAACTATTAGTGAGAGCGTACTGAATAATTTTACTCTTTTAAATTTGCACACAGATTGTAATTCATCTACAATAGCCACAAATATTGAAGCAATAAATGAAGGAGATATTCTGCTCGATATTACCAAGATTGCAAAGAATTGTTCGAATTTCCCAACCAAAGTTAATGAAATAATACACTTTAAAATTATTAATAGCGTCAAAAACTTGCTCAAAATTGATTATCATCTTTGTAGTGGTCTAAATAGGAATAAATTTATAAAGTATCCAAAAATAATTAGTAATGATCCTAAAATAGAAACCATTGAAATTGATGATGATTCAACGAATAGTGACAGATCTGATCAATCAAAACCGCAAAATGATCAAAAATCTAAAGGCTCAAGTAAACACAATCGTGGAATTGATTACGAATTGAATATTGGAAAACATTTAATCATTAAGGGATTAAATAAACGTACACCTGACTCTGATATTCAGACCATAACGTTAGATGATGATTCCGATTCAGAACTGCAAACCTAACTGGGTCCAACGAAAGAAAGCAAAGATAACATAATTTCTGTTCCAACACCCAAAATGCAAACCAAAACTCAAACCGTACGTCGTAAGTTAAGAGTTTTCACGATCAAACGCCGAGTTATTGATCATGGAGGACCTAATCGTAATTTTGAAGTAATTGAAATTGATGATGACGAAGAAGAGTCAGTGGGAAGTGATACTGTGAAAAATAAAGATCCAAGTTCAAAATATAGCGTTGAAAATGAAACGTATGAGAATAATAATGACCAAACTGATATAAATAATTGTGAATCGCTAGCAAATAGTACTCAAGGGAAAGTAATACCTAAAAAAAGTAATTTAGACCAGCCGCATAAAGAAAATAGCTCACGAAATGATTTAAGGGATGACATTGACATGGTTATCTCAGAAACAGACGTGCAAATCAGTATGTCAAAAGAAAACAGTATTCCTAAAACAAGCGATCTAGATCAGGCCTGTGAAGAAAACTTAAAAGAAAACTATGAGTTAATTGAAACGGACACTCAGCTGAATATACCAGTAATGTCGTAC
Source organism: Ochlodes sylvanus (assembly GCA_905404295.2). NCBI lineage: Eukaryota > Metazoa > Arthropoda > Insecta > Lepidoptera > Hesperiidae > Ochlodes > Ochlodes sylvanus. Next base: position 3,854,975 of record FR990151.1, on the reverse strand, counting down.
CAACGAACGCGTTAAAGCAGTCAAATGTGGACGTAAACAGACTGTGCTTCAAACCGGATCGCAACATTCTGAACCTAGTGCCGCCCCCTATAACGGTTTTCTAGCCGCCGGCGCGTCAACCGCCCGCATGAGTCCGCCGTGACGTTCGCCTGCCGTCATTTCTGATATAGGCAGAGAATGGTATACGATATTCGGTCTTCTGTTTCACTCGCACACTAAATGCAATGGCGCTGTCTCGCTTCTCAGTGACATATAACTATATTGTTTTTTGTTTTGGGTTTTATTGAACGTTTCAAAAATAAAATGTGCATTTTTTAAATTATGTTTGCTCGCTCTTAGCAAAAGTCGTGGTATTCTGGCCTTGTTATCTATCCTAAACGGTTATCTACGCCTTTTGTCTGTCTGCATTTATATAGAAAGGCAAATTCGTTATTTTTATAGTCGTGTGTTTCATCTGTTCTCAAGACACTGTCTGTGCACTTCATTTGTTTGAATAAATTCACCGGTCCTTCGCTCTCAAACTCTCTTCAACTAGGAATTGCTTCATTGACGTAACGTCTTTCTGTTTAACGCCTACTTATTACTGACGACGTCATAGCCGGGCATTTCTGACGTCTTTCTGATTACATAGAATAATGTCAGTCTAATATTAAATTTTTATATCTCTTGGTGTCATTTCTATAGCGTGTCTTATAATGTGTCCTGTCTTCGAGGAATTCTTGTCGATGTGTGTCCATACATTAAATCGAGTAGAATTATTAGATGTACGTACATTATAAATGTAGCTTCATATCTATGTATATGTGGAGTAAGGCCTACTTACTTAGTTGTTTTTAGTAACTATTTCAGTGTTTTAAATAATAACGCTCGCAGACTTCTACACCTTATTAATGAGCGTGTCTTTTCGAAAAATCATAATGGAGCATTGTACGAAATTTATTTATAATATTCTCAGTCTTTAAAACAACTTCAGACCTTACGTCATTTTAAATGCCCCTTCTACACAATTCCTTCTGCATCTGTGCTGCTACTTCAAATAGATAAATATACCATAAAAACAATATGGCGGTAAGGATGAGGCGCCGCTCTAGTGGACGTTGTATTTCCAGATAACCTTAGTTAATGTTTAACTACACGCGGGTTACGTTGATCAGTTGATTTGTATATATCTTGTACAGTATGGTTACTGCAATATATTTAAATGGTCGATGTATAATGGAATAGTAAGGTAGCATTTTATACGACATATTATAACGACGTAGAGTGAAACAACTCGATTCGATATGAGTCAACAGTGTGTATGCCGCATCTGTGCGCACATAAACAAGCCTCGTCACCAATTAGCGTGAACATAACCTACTTATTTAAATATACTCTGATTTGAGTTTGGCGTTGTCCTAATGGGGAGATAATAATGTATCGATTACGATAACCAATAACAATTTTATTGTGATATATATTACTCCATACGCGACTGTACCTTATTAAAAGTTTAAATAATCCTTAAATGCTTGTCGTATTACAATTAAAATACTAATTTATTTATTCTGCGTACCTAACTTTTGGTTGAATCAAAGTTAACATCAAATTCTTAACATTGTGCGAGTTGGCCAGCGTGCTGGACTATTAGCCTGGTATCCCTCATATTGTGAGTGGAGACCCGTGCCCAACAGTGGGCTATATTAACCACTATTCTTTGTCATCGACCTGCTGCAGATTTAAACTGAACTGAATCTATCGATGAAACTATAGTTACCATTCTTTTTATGTTAAACATAGCATCTTAAACATATCCTTATTGTGTACTCTTGTGTGTCACAGTGAATTTCAGGTACCTAAACTTAATCTCTGGATCAAGATATAACAACTAACATTACAATGTTGTGACCTTTTGAATGTTGCTAGGCAACTGAATTGAGGATTTTATGAATAGATAGATTATATTATTGAAATTGGCCATTAACAGATCAATCCGGGTGAATTGCAACCCCGTTTTATAATTACGTTTGTGCAAAAAAATGATTATTTTATTTTATTTTTTTACTATTTGTGGGTACCCAACTCACACCTTTTAAAATTTTTTAAGTTCACTGTGGCAGAATAAAAATAGTTAATTAATTTATTGTAATAGTATAAATTAACAGACTTGCTGTTTCGAAAGAAAATGTTTCGTTGCTTTTAACTGTCGCGATTAATTTAACTTTGTACTAACGTAGTCGAGTCGTTAAAACTTGACGTTACGACGTTTTCTTTTCAATGGTGAAGTTTTGTCGTTAGTCAATGATTGGACGACTTCTAAAGTTATCGGAATAGACGGACGTCTTTTGGATGTAACTGACGGATTATGCAATGATTTAAACACTAATTCTGATTGTAATTGTTACCATAGCGTTAGGTTTACCTCTGTAGATTGTATAGTGTACGTAATGCGTTCACAGATAATTAATAAAATTATAAAGGATTATACCAAATGAATTTAATCAGTACTACATATTTATTTGAAATTATTTTAAAATTGTATAGCAAAGTTAAGATTTACTGTATTATACACAACCGTCTGTATAAATCAATGCTTACAGAGCAAATTTTACATATTCGTTGTCAACCAACGCTATGGTAAGTACCGAGAACAAATCTTGATTCAAACATTATTGGATGCTGCCGATTATGATCACTAAACTATGTTGTTAATTTTTCAGTGGAGAAATTTACAATTTTGGCCCTTGTATCAAGTTATTTATTAAAAATTTTCAGCTGAAACAGTTCTCCAGAGACGAATTGTAACGCTATAATACCCGTATGTTATATATTAATTGTCCATAATTAGTGTAATATTAATACTTGCTTCATTAAAATAATTTTATGTGGCTGTGAAGTAGTTAATAACCTGTATTCTTTTCCATACGAAATGCCAGTCTTATATTTTGCTTACTTAATGTCTTTTTAACGGTGTATCATAAACAATTTAATGAATTCCATGTATAATGTACATATATTCTGTATTTACATTGAATAGTAAATATTATTAGCAAACAAAAATACGATCTCGAATAATTCTCATTCAATTGAAATTATACATTATTAATATTATAATTATGTGTACTCCGTGTATAATTACCGGTAAGTTAATGTTGTATTATTCGGGAGGTGTATAAATGTGTAGTATTGTAATAAGAAGTGTAACCAAAAATATTTATATTGGTAATTGTAATGTACTTATCGTCTGGTAAACACTTTAAAATACAAAATTGTGTAGTGATTCGATGTTAAAATGAGTGGATATAAGTATTTTTAATCGGTATAAGTCAGGCTGGCATTATGGGCTTAACCGTACGTATAATTACAATGCTCTTTGAATTGACGGGCCTTTCGCTTCGATAGAAATATGGCCGCGTCCATTCTGAGGGCATCAATTAACGGACGGTACATTAGGTTTTATTAGCGAAACATTCTGTAGTTATTACTTGTAACGAATTAAAAAAAAAATTAAAAATAAATAAATAGCAGTGGAACGAGTGTTATGTGTATATTTAAACGGTATAATTGTACGAAATTTGTAATATATTGATGATGATGATGAAAGATTACTGCGTTACGTGTATTATATAGTTTTTATGTGTATAATAATAATTATTTACTTAATAGTAATCACGCTGGCCGGACCAGTGAGTGTGTTGCGTTACAGTGGTTTGTGCGCAACGCGTTGGGTGTTAATATTTCAGTAATTATGCGATGCTGTGTACGTTTTACAAGTTGAAAATTAATTTCCAATCCTTCTTTTTCAATTTTTAAAGTGACATCGCACGGGTTTCAAGCTTAATTCAATTCAACGCTGTATAATTAAACTTGATTGTATAGTTTGCACAGCATCGTGTGTATATTGAAGTTTTAACGGAGTGTATATACCATATCGCGGTGGGAGATGTTTGTGTACGCCTAAAATGAAATATTTAATATAAATCGATATTCTCCTCATTTAATACCGTACTCCGATAGATGTGTATTGCTGTGTGGAATTTTTGTACGTGCGTATGTTTATACTTATATAATATACATATATATATATATATAATATTGCACTCTGTGTTTCACGCGAAATTCGACAATAGTCTTTGTAATGTTAATAAATATTCGTATCATGAGTGTTTAAAATGTATTTAAATGTAAAATTTCAGCGTAGTCTATAAATATATCGCTGAATGGTTAACTTTGGATAGTCGATTGTCGGGTAAAGGTCGCGCCACACAAGTAGCCGCGAACGTAACGCGATGTTACCGAGTGTTCGCGGCGACTTGTGTCGCGACCGAACGTGAGTTGCGTCTATAACTAACTCACATTAGGATTGGCGTGACGTTGTCAAATTTAAAACTATCAATGTTTAGAACGCTTTCCATAGAAAGCATAGTAAGTTTAAAATGGTTAATCGCGTTTTCTTCTCCCTAAATATATCCGTTCTCCAAAAATATATGTTGTCGGATAAAGAAACTACATTTAATAATAATTAGGATATATCGTACCCGCTATATTAAATATTCACATAGTGTATAGTCGACGTTTTGTGACATAAAGTGAGAATACATGTAATAATTAAATAAAAAAAAAATAGTTTTGGAAATGTTTTTATAACGCCCGCGTTTGTAGGTTTCTCTCGCTTCGATCGCCGATGCCTCACACGATTGGTTTTAATTTATCGATTATTGTATTTTGAGTTCATCAACGAAAATTTGTTAGTACCTAATGAAAAAATTACAAAAAATATATAATAATAACAAAAATAATCGTCTTAATGTTATAATTAAATTGGTATTGGTAGATATGTATTATGTAGTAGGTATATAATGTGTCCATTTCAAATTGTAAGTTCACGTAGCGACACGTTTAGATAGTTGTATCGGAAATATTAAAACGACGACTGCATTAAACGAAGCACGACAAGTTAACGTGTAGTTTCTTTTTCGGATAAATAAATAAATGTTTAAACTTGTTTACCTCGATTCTCGTTAGAAATTTTTGCAGAAAAATATAAATACATGAAAAATATAAATGTATGTGTAAAAATAAAAAATGTCGTGATTACGTGTTTTAAATGTAACTAAAACATTTCGGGGTTCAATATAGCTACGTGCGAAATGTATCGAGTCGTGTTTACGCAATGTCCTGTTGTTTCAACGTTCTTAAAAAACTGCGATCGGTTTTTGGTGGCGAGCTGCCGTCGGTCGGCGTCTGTCGCCGCGAAAAACCGATGGCGACAAAAAAATGTAACGGTTTTAACTATGTCTATACATATATAATTAGTAAGTATCATATACTGTAAAAAAGGCTGCATATTTGGGAAAAATGTAAAAAAAAATTGGCCTCATTTTTGGGGCCGGTAACATACGCTTAGTAAAGTGGATAGGAAGATGTGTACCTCATAAGTTTGATTTCTAGACTAGTGTGTCGCGGGCGCTTTGAATGTCTCCGTGAAGAATTGCTGTGTATTTTTTTCCTTAGCTTTTCTGTATCGGGCTACCGTCGCGCGACGGCGCGTTGTTAATTTGTGTAAATATTACTTTTTTATTTTTATTTGTTTTAATGGCGAAGGGCGCGGGTGGCGCTGCGCCCGGCCGGGCCAGGGGAGGCATTCAAAGCGTCCGCAGTTATTATTAAACAAATATTCGCTGTAAATTGTTTGTAAAAATAGTCATGTTCAGAATTTCAGTGTAGTTTTGTTGATTAATTTTTTCAACCGGAAATTGCTGAATAAAGCGACGATTCTGTTTCATATGTTTGTTTCATTTATTTATTTCTGTTTTTAAAACATGATCAAATAAATGCAATGTAATGAAAATTTTGGCTTTTTATTTTTCGTCTTTAGACAATAATACAAATACATACTTTTATTTATATTCTGACAGAGAAAAAACAAATCAATTACTATTCCGTTTCACAAAACTAAACTAATGGTAGGGGAGCCCAAGAGGGGATTTCGGGATTTACAGAAGCGCGGCAGATTAATATACAGGGCGATACCCTGTACCCGGTTAAGTAACTCCACCAAAAATGAGCCTCATATATAAGGCCGCCCGTGAAGCATACAGGATCAGATTAGTAAAAAAAAATTGATCATCAGACATTCTCGAGCGCGTCAGATTAAGGTAGGGTGAGTTAATTACCTCCTAAAAAGTGTATATTCCACTAATCTGACAATTTGAGAGTGACGTAAAGAAAGGGGAGGGCAGCAAAGTTGTAAAAAGAACGTCATCTTGACATTCTCGAGCGTAGTTAAGTTTTTTTTTATTTTGAAGGAAATAATTCAAGAATAACGAAAAATATATAATCTGACGATTTCCGCAAGCCGAAATAACAAAAAAATCGTCGATAAAGTTAAATGCGTGCTGCCTATATTTCCTTCTCCGCGTTTTTATTCCTCTCTCACTCTTTCTCTATCTATTACTCTCTCACTCCTTCCCCACTCTAGTTTCTGCTGTCATGACGCCATCACCATATTCCAGCAAAAATTTTTTTTAAAGTGGTTTTTTTGGAATAACTTTTAAACGGCTTTATCGATCAACTTCAAAAACTAATCCGCCCTTGAGCTTGAAAAACCACGTCGATCGCCACCAAGTTGGTCAAAATCGGTTGATTCGTTCGAGAGATATCGTGAACGAAAGAAACCCGAAAAAGTATTTTTTCGGGATTACTCCGAAATTTTTTGATTCGATCAATTAAAACTTGTGATTACTTATGAGGATGATAAAACTGCGTCGAATGCCGCCAACCGCGTGAAAATTGGTTGATCCATTCAAAAGTTATTGCGGTTTGAAAATTCCAAAAATAGTGTTCTATGAAACTTCTATCAGACTTTTGAGCTGGGAGAGCTCAAATGCATAGAAATATTATTTCTTTGAACTCCGCGAGCTCAAAATAAATGTCATAAGTACAATTTTAAGCGCCCAGGAATGGAATTAGCGGGAAATTGCAGGGATGGCCTTTAGGGTGAACCGTTTTTTTTGTCAGATTAGGCGAATCCCTCTAGATAATCGTCAGATTATGAGACAGTACGTTTAGAACATAAAGATGAACCATATATATCTTAATCTGACGCGCTTGAGTATGTCAAAATGGCGAATTTTTTTTGCATATTATGAAAATGGCCACGAGTTTGCGTCCCATCGAAATCGTCAGATTAGTGAATGAGAGCTTATTTTTGGTGCACTTAACACTCCCTTAGAAAATCTGACGCGCTCGATTAAATTTTTTTTTTTTTCATTTTCAACCCTTACATACAACCACCCCCACCATGCAAACGGTCAGATTAACATACGTACATTATTAAAAATACGTAGGGCATTGATGCTATCAATATCTGACGCGCTCGAGGATGTCCATGCATCAGTTTTTTTTTACATATTTAAAAATCTATAGCCGCTTCCCCCACCGATGAAAAGGTATATATTATATAACATTTTTTTCTTCTTATCATCTAAGCTTTGCAACCCAATAGGTCTCTGTGACGCTCGAGTAAATCCCCATTTAGCACCACGGGCTCCCCTACAATAATATTATTTAGGTAAATATCGCACCATAGAACACATATTTCATGTAGTACTGTTTTTTTTATAAAGATTTAGGTATGCTTTCTGTTCTAGATAAGTAAATCGATGAAGTACTTAGTAAAATAGCAAATATTTGAAAATACACAAGCCTTTGTAATTGCAAATGGAAAGGTGCAATGTCGGAGGGGGAAAGGAAAACAATAACTCAAATGTGAAGAAAAAGTTAGGTTTGGGTGCGGTTGGTGTTTTAGCTACATCTTGGCAACCCATTAATGTCCCACTGGTGGGCTCGCCTTCTCACACTAGGACACCTGAGCGGACCCTAAACTGCACCAAATGAACTAAAAAAACAGGAAAACTCCCTCAATAAATGAAAAACCGGGTTTTATTTTATTAGACATTTATTTTGTTCACTTAGTGTCTTCGTAAATGTGACAATAGTACAAACGAGATCTTTTGAGATTACATTAATATGAAACAATAACAATGGAGGTAATCAGGGCATGAAAACTTAAAGATCTATTACCTTATTTCTAAATTCCTTAAAGTTACATAAATAGTGAAATATACAAGGATTTAATGATGATAATATTTATGGGCAATAAAAACTACCTGTGCCCGCGCCTTCAACCGAGTGAAATTTAACGTTATTATAGTATAAGACTATAAGTTTTTAAAGTAGCCTTAGTTACTCCTTATTACATCAGCTATCTGCTAGTGATACTCCCGTCAAAATCGATTCAGCTGTTCCACAGATTAACCGGAACAGACAGACAAAAAAAATGTTATTTTGGTATAATATGTACCGTCTATATACTTTTTCATCCATATGCTATTTTATTTATTTTTATAGATTAACCGTATCTAATGCTATGTATAGGTATAAGCTTAAGGTTTTTGTTCCATGAACATACAGAGCAATTTTAATAAAACTAGTATTAAGTAATAAAAATTACCTGTGTAATTAATATTATTATATTTTTACTCCAAACAGTAGAACTGTAACACAAGTTACTTTTCGTGCATATTATACTTTCGTTTTTTTTATATTAATACACCAAATACACTTACAGTAATACATAATATACAATATATAAAAAAGCCTTTAAAATATCGATTTTTTATAGACAATTTTTATTCAGACAAATCTAATTATTTATTGATTGAGAAATAGCCCAATGCATACTTGTTAACGACATATCGCAGGTAAGGCACGAGATTGAATTTTTTTGATAATATTTTTTTTATACATTTATTGAATAACAAGTTCAGCCTCTAGACAAATCTAATTAAAACATAGCCTAATCTAGACTAAATTCTAGTGTTGTCTAGTCTAGTTTTAGTCTTACCTTATTCATAGTGAAGTACAACACCTATCTACATAAGTATATGACATATATAATTATGTGTGTCAACTGTTAATTCTTGAAAAAGTGCAAAATATCAGATTTGTTTTTGGTCGGTATAATATCACGTAAACGTGTGTGTCGGCCGCCATCTACATTCTAAAAGCACTTCGAATAAGGCCTGCAGAGTCCAATTTTTCATATCTGTTAATGGATGTGTAATTTCATAAAAGATTCGCTATTCGTGTCTAATTTTATACATTCAATCCTTAGTTTCAGATATCTAAACAAAATCATTCTTATAATTAATTTCAAAGCTAACTTTTCGATACTATCAAGAGTAAAATAACTACTTATGTATATGACTCAGGGTTGCACGGGACAATTACCAAGATAATTATCAACGATAATTATCGCGATAATTACCTAACTTAATTACTGATACTTATCAATGATAATAACGTATTATCTAGAGATGTGATTATAAGTTAAATTATGATATTAAATTAATTGTTATAAATTGAAAGGATAAGGTTATCCGTTTTGGTTCGGTAATAAAGGTAACTTTACAGATTGTAAATATTGAATGCCTATTTTTTTACTTTTCACTGAAAAGTGAAGTTTTTTTGATGTGGCCAAGCACCTCGTCATGGATCAAACACGAACTTTTATCGTGTCATCGCGAACACGAATATTCGCGTTCAAGTGCGGCCGTTGCATTACACTTCATTAGAGTATATAAAGTAGGTAGTACGGCATATTTATTTAATTGCAGTAATACCGTAGTAGTTGCGGCCGAAGGGAATTCCCTGCTCTTCGATATTTAGTTTAGACAGTTTCTGTGTGTTGTGATATTTTGTGCAGTGCAAAAGGAAATATACGTATTAAAACATCATGCCCAGGAAACTGGATCCACTGTGGTTAAAGTTTGACTGTATAAAAACGAAAAATAGCGGTTTATGGGCGCGATGTAAAAAATGCAGGAAAGAGATGCAGGGAATCTTGCCTAGAATGGATAAACACAACAAGACTTGTGAACCTTCTTTGAGTGTGAACACTAACGAAGCTCAAGGTTCAGGATCTGTGTCGTCATCAGAAGTAGTACCACAGACATCCTGCGGCAACCAAAATACCCCCACAGGTTAGTCTAATGTTTAATGAATGTCTATTGTACAATTTTATATAATTTACGTATTGTTGTATGTATGTTTATTGACATGTTAGTTGAAATATTGAAATGTTAATGTAGTCCGTTATGTTAGCAACTGTACTCTAGTTTCAATGTTCTGTGTTAGTCGGTTAATAATTTGTCTGCTATGTTATCTCTTAATAAAAACTGTATTTATTTAGCAACATTGTTTATCAATATAGTGTATTGTATTAAAATAATGTATTTTGTGCTTCATTGTGCTTATTGTTTATATTTCAGAATCGGGGCTTGAAATAATCACCAACCACCAACCTCAGATATCACAGATGAAACTAGCAATAAATAAAGATAGTGACATTATTATTACATCTGAAAAATATTCAGAAAAAATTGATATGCAAATTGGGAAATATTTTTACGCTACCAATACACCGTTTAGACATGCAGACCATCCTGAATTTAAGAGTTTGTGTTCTGTTTTGCGGCCAGGATATAAAGCTCCATCGAGAAATCATATTGGAAATAGTATATTAGAAAAAGTGTATACGGAAACACTAAGAGAATGCACAGAAAAAGTCAAAGGTAAAACAGTATGCGTGTCCCTTGACGGCTGGAGTAATATCCATAATGAGCCTTTGGTGTGCAGTATAACAACTCCAAGCGGAGATTCGATTTTGGTTGACACTATCGACACAGGAGCTAATTCTCACACATCTGATTTGAAAAACATTGCCTTGAATGCAATAACGCGTGCAGAGAAAACTTTTCAAGTACATATAAAAAGCTATGTAACCGACAACGCCGCAAATGTTCCGGAAATGAGAAGAGAACTATCTGAAGAAATAAATATTCTGCATTATGGATGCTCTGCTCATATTCTAAATCTACTAGCACAAGATTTAGAAATACCTGCAGTAACATCGTCTATACTGGAAGTGATCAAGTATTTTCGGAATAAACATTTTCCATCGGCATTATATAAACAAGCAGGAGGGAAGACGCTTGTTATTCCTCAAGAAGTTAAATGGAATACAATGAACGATGCAATTAGATCCTATTTGGATAACCGAGGAATACTTGTTCAAATCTGCCAAGATCATGAGTCAAAAATTGAAAATAACATAATAAAAATTGTGAATGACAGCCTACTTACAATGAATGCTGTTGATCTTCTAAAGAGACTGTCTCCTATAGCTCTAGCTCTGGATAGGATGCAGAGGAACCTTACTACAATCGCCGTAGCTGTAGAGATATGGCATACATTGCATTTAGAACTTGAGCATCAACCGATAGATGTTAAAAGTTGTTACACCAAACGAAAATCCATGGCTTTGTATGGAGCTCATTACGCTGCAAACATGATTGACCATAGATTTCTCGCTAAAAATCTTAGCGATGCCGAAAAAAAGGAAGCTTATGAATACATCAACGAAATTGATGAAAAATTTGTCCCCTTTATTACGGCGTTAATAACAAAATCCGACCCATTTCCGAATTATATTTTCGGTTCTCAGTTTAAAGACACTTCACCTTTGCTGTGGTGGGCCTCAGTCACGTTAGACGAGAGTCTCTGGCCACAAAAAGAAAAGTTCCTCGCATTCTGTACACAGCACCTAACGGCAAGTGCTTCAACGGCAGCATTAGAGAGGTTCTCCTCATTTGGACTAACACAATCAAAGCTGAGAAGCAGATTAGGAGACGACAAGGCGACAAAGCTTGTGTTCTTATTCAAATATTTTAATCAAAAACGCGAAGAGAGAAAAGAGAATTAAGAGAATCGAAAGACCCCACCAGGCGACGCAGGAGACATTGTAAATGAAGAAAACAAATTAGATGATGAAGATGATAATATCTCATTTATTAGTTTAATTAAGTAGCAATAATTAGTATTAATGAGGATTTAAATATACTTATTTTAAAATCAATAAGATTAATATTAATAATTCCAAGTAAAACTGATTTGTTTTTTGGTTTAATTTTTATTTAAATTAACCTATTACCTATTTATCTATTATCTAGAACAAGAACTTTTTTGCTGTCGTAATAAAAGAATTATAACAATTAAAAGTACTTTTACTACACATTATTGTTGGATAACAATAGGATAATTATCCGATAATTATCAGATAACTGTCAATTTACATAATCATCTTGATAATTTCCGACCCTGAAATGACTAGATGTGGGAATTGATCTCCTCGATGGTTATTTACAAACGAATGTTTTAACATATTGCAATTATATCCTATCTTTTCAAAGGTCTTTTTACCATAGATTTAGTATAAATTTTTTGCAGAAAAACAAATGTTTTTACACATCTGGAATGTCCAAATAGATAATAATTCCCTACACACTCATAGCCCCACACTAGAATTCCCTGTCTCGTGAGTGACACGGACAACACACCAATTCTCGTTTTGTATAGATAATCTCTAAGTTTGCCATATCTCTACTGTGTAAACCTCTACGAGACATGTTGGCAAAATCTCTATTGTATCCAAAAAAGCTAGTCTGGGGCACAATAGAGATTTTATCTTTCGACATTACCATTAGACATAAGAAATAAACGTTCCGTTTACTACAGCGACGCCAAGTCAACATATAAAAGTATAAAACAATCACTATATAGTATTATATATAGTATTCATTCTAAACTATCTATGAATAGTTAACTAATTAACTGTGATGTTGCAGTTAAAAACCATTTTAACAAAAAGACTAGCCGTCGCATATCGTGTAACGAAACATTCATGGTAGTCATCTTTAGCTGTGTGCAGTTATGTCAATAATGTATTGTCATGTCAATGTCATGCATATGTAATGTCAATCAGACATCAGTCAATCGATGAATCTAATTTTGTTTGACTGTTGATGTTTAAGTTACGTTGCCGTTGCCTTTGCAATTTGCATCCATTTATGAGTTTAGTAATTTAGTTTAGGAATGGAGAATAAAAAAATATATCCGTCGGCTTCGCAAAAGCGGAGACTGTATGCAATAATAGAAGCCGACGAGGAATTGCGCTGCGGTAAATTTTCCTCGTCGTTTACGAAGAAAGAAGCCGAACGCCGGTGGCAAAAAATCGCCGAACAAATAAACGGGATTGGGGGGGCTATGAAAAATGGGAAATAATGGAGAAAAAGTAAGTATTAAATGGAACTATGAATTATCCTTTTAATTTATCTGTAGTTAAGCCTGTACTTAATGAATTCTTTGCTGAACCGTTTTCAATAACTCTTTCAAATTAAAGTATGTGGTGCATTACTATCCCCTGCCAGCGTCATCTATGTACTGTGCAGTGAACAATTTTATTTATTGCATTGGAAAGTTCATTGACCGATGGAAGAAGTCTGGCTAACCTTGTAATTCACTCGCAGTATACTACACGGCGCTGGGTAGTGGCACTCTGATATTCTGAATCACGCTGGTGAGATTTTTTGTAGGATCCATAAGGGTCCGGCTTTATCATGTAATATATTTGCCCCTCGTCTCTTCCAGTCGAGGTCGCTTTCGATGAAGACTTAGAGGCCACAGGGCCAAAGCCATCCCCAAGGCGGTGTTTAGTAGGTAAGAGTCCCACATAACCAACGCAGACGGCTGTGTTTTTTATGCATGAGCATTCACCGCCTCCCTCCCGTGAGGATGGCCATTACCACTTTGCTTGGACGCAAAAAAAATGTAATAAACAACTTATACTGAGGAAGGTATTTTTTTTGTGCTTGCATACTCGTGCAACGAACTACTCTTTGGACTGCCGCGCTGGTCGGTAATTTATTCAGTATGTACATGATTTCTTGAAAGGCGACTAACTTAATGGTATTATTTTCAGACTTGGCAAGACATGAAGGCTAAAGCAAAGAAAAAACAAAGTGCCTTAAATAGAGCAGCTTCTGCAACAGGAGGAGGTCCTCGTCCTCCACCTTTAACCGAAAAGGAGACCATTGTCCTTTGGACAATTCGCACGGACTCCATCAGTGGGCATGGCACCCAGGCAGACAACAATTCCTACCTCGCTGGGAATCGAACCCCGGACCGTTCGAATGGCAATCTGGGATTGCAACCATTGCGTCATATAGGTTGTCTATATAATATTGTAATATCTTTAATTCGTTCATATTCACCTAATCTAATAGATCATCCCAAACTGAGAAGTTTATTTTTAAGTTTTCCAAACTATGTTTCCAACAGACCGTCCCACACAGGTTGGTAATAATACCCACCCGATAAGTGTTGGTGAATAGTATATCTTTCACAGTTTATCTTCCCGTTAATAATTCCTACTAAATCTATGGTTGCCATTTCTTCAGTCCTACTTACCAACTAAATCATCAAAATCGGTTCACCCAGTCGAAAGTTCTGAGGTAACAAACATATTTTTGAAGTTGGTTAAAAATGAACCTACAATTGTATTTACAGTAAGCTATCCTATCTACAGTAGGGGATAGATAACACAAAGCAACCTCATAATGTCAATTTGTATCCATCCACAAATGCATTATATCACAACGAAACGCTAACTATTATTCTCTAAACACTCACTTATTTATGAAATTATAACTAATTGTGTTTATTTAAATGCACTTTTCACTGTGTTAATCACGTTTCACTCACCTCACTTTTGAAGATATGTCGTTATTATTCCACAACACTTACAAGTTCCAACATTTGACACTGACATCCACAAACATTTTCTTCAAGAACATTTACTTTTTTTTATGGCCTAAGCAGGCAACCGAGCATACGTGTCACCTGATGGTAAGTCATCGGCGCCCAGGGGCATTGGCAACCCCAACGCGTCACCAACACGTTGCAGGCCAAAAAGGAATCCGTGGACCCGTTTCTTGGATGACCCCATGTATGCCTCTGCTCAAACATGGGTTGTAGAAACCATAGAAAATCTCGGTACCCTAAAGTTTGTTACGGTTTGAAACCAAACCTGAGACTCATTGATTCGCAGATCAATTTGGCTTTGGTCATTCATAATCACCAATAAACTGATCCTAGGATATCTCCGATCTAGGATATCCTATCACTGATATCACCAACTCAATTTCCAATATCTTTGGATAGCAACCATCACACCGCTCCGCATCTCTCCATCTGATCACATATCGACATATCTTCACCACCGTTCCATCAGAAGTGATCGAACGCGTTATCATCGAAGTCCAAGTGTCAAGGAAACTGCAAGTCCAACGGGGAGGTCCCGGCCATCTCGTCAAACATGATCGGCTCCACCTCCACCTTGCTGTGATCAGCCGGGGACGAGTGCTCCGTTGAGCCATCCTCGTTGTGTTCCAGCTGGGAATCGTCTGTCGTTGAGTGAGACTCGACTTCGCTTTCTTCCTTCTGAAAATATAAACGTAAATATATCTTACTAAAATTATATATGTATGTATGTGAAAGTTTGGATTTTTAGATGTTTGGATGTGTGTGGAACAATCACGTCAAAGCGGCTGAATGGATTGAAGCAAAATTTGGCACACAGATAGTTTAAAGTAAAATATATAATTTCGTAACTCCCATGTTTATGAACCGATTTTGATGTTTATCTTAATCCGCGTAAAGAAGTAGTATTTTTCTGTAACCATTATTTTAAAAGATGTGCTGATAATAATTTAAATAGCACCTTAGCGAAATAGCGATAGACTCGAAAAAATTACGTGCATAAATTTAATGTATTGTCAGAATACCAAAATGCATAAATTATTTTGAATTTGTTATCGTAAAATCGTCTAGTACCTTAGGGTTGAGGTACGCGTACGGCGGGGTGCCGGCGTGGTAGCGACACGTCGCCGACGGCAGCGGCAGCCGCGCGACGGGTTCGCGGCACGGCACGCCGCCGCCCGCGCCCGCGCACGCCGAGAACAACACCTGACGGATAACACACACATTGTACGGGACCGAACATAATGTGCATTAAAGCACAAAATATACCTTTATTGCATCGTCTGCATTATATCATTTATGTACATACTTTTTACTTAATAAATCAGTGTATGAACAACATTCGTCGCGAATAGTCTTTCTTTTAGCATCCCGTGACCCCGTACACTCGGCGCGGACGTCTCTATACATATATCATCCCGCGTTCTATACACACATTTATTATTATTATTATACACTAGCTATGCCCGCGACTTCGTCCGCGTGGAATTTTAATTGTTACGGGGACATTTCTAAAATAAAAGTAGCCTCAGTTACTCCTTATTACATAACATATCTGCCAGTGAAAGTCCCGTCAAAATCGGTCCAGCCGTTACGGTGATTAGCGAGATCAAACAGACAGACATCGAGCCCGGCTAATTGCCCTACTTTTCATGTAGCCATCTCTTTCTGTCACATGCGTTCCGTAATTAATAATTCTCTTTCACATCCACAGTAACAGTAATGACATCGGAGCGGATATGAAAGTGCGACTTGCGTTGTATGAACGTAGTTTCAGAGTATAGTTTTAATATCTCTGTACAATCAATGTGAGTACCTGGTGTCTGTCGAACAAGATGTGTTTGAGGCAGTGCTTGGCGGCGGGCAGGGCTGCGCCCTCGCAGCGGACTCCGCCCTCCGCGAACGTGCAGCGCGCCAGCGGGGGCACGCCGCGCGGGGGTCCCACCTCGCCCACCTGGGGGGATAATGGGCAACTTAATTACTTATTCATCGATGAAATACAATTGGATGATGATTTTATGAATCGATAAGTTAAGATGAGAATAATGTACGAGTAAATATTGTAATGTTGAATTTACTTGGTACTTGAAAACAAACACAATAAAGTGATTTTATAGATACCCTTTGATACAGTGAATAATAAATATCATTCAATTTTGTCAATTTACACCATACACACACAATACACTACTAACACCATAGCATCATTCCGCCCCTCATACTGCCACACCCTCCCCACGCCCCACTTCATCCTGTCCCACGCCCTCTCAATCTTCACCTCGCCTAGCCTCCCCCCACTCATCCTGTCCCGCCTCCCCGCACTCATCCTGTCCCGCGCCCCCCTCAATCTTCCCCTCGCCCATCCCCCCCCCACGCCCCCACTCACCCTCGCCCGCTTGCGATGCAGTTTCCGCGCGAGCACGGCGTCCGCGCCGTGCTTCCGGTGGTAGCTCGCGTACGCCTTCAACTTGCGCAGCTGCTGTCTCTCTCGCACGGTCAGCGGGCTCGACTTGGCCTGCGTGTTGATGCTGCCTGACGGACAGACGTACAATGATTATTCGAAAATCGTTTCGCGCACCTCACAAAGATATCTTTAGTTTTGATTCTACTACTACACATTCAGAGAAAAACTATTCAGGATTCAAACTCACGTTCTCGTTGTTATGTTTCCACGTAGCTGGCGACCGGGCCAAGGCTAACTCGAAATGTGTAGCGAAAATATCAATTTGTTTCAACGTACACTGTTAGATGTTTGACATTAATTTGTCATTTTATCTTGTTACAGATCAAATGATTGAGTTAATATCGCTCGGTAGGACGGAACCCTACGTGTGTGAGCTTGACTCACACTTAATATTTTTTTTTAGTTTGTTGTTACCGCGTGACGCTTCTGACATGATAACGTCTTATAAATTTATGCGCTGCGCGCATGAAAATTTTCCCGTTTCGCTGACGTCAGAGCTAGCAGTTAGAATAGTTCTACTACTGGAACGCCGCCACGCGAGCTTCTTTGAGATCTTTTACAATAACCTCCGCCCAACTCGACGGAAACCATTATTTATAACAAAATGTTGATTACGCGACAACGTGTTTTCATCAATGTTTCTTTATGACATTATCACATTAAACTATCGCCCGTAAACCGAATTTACAGACAACAGTTTTTTTTACCAAGTCGACTGAAAACGTCTTACAAAATCCTTACAGTTCTGTCATCACTCTAAATACAGTTCTAGACTGACAACATGTTGTTCAATCATTAAAAATGTCGTGTGACACTCACAGTATAGCTCCCGCTCGGCGCGCAGGCCGCGCAGGTAGTGCGCGCGCGCCTCGCACAGCCGCTCGCGCAGGCGCGCCAGCTGGTTCTCGTACGCGCCGCGCAGCGCGCGCAGCACCGCGCGCGCCGAGCGGACCGCCTCCTCCGCCGTCAGCACGCCCGCGCGCCTGCGGATAGATAGATAAGAAATATATATATACCCCACCGTCACGCCGTCCTCGTCGCTCGCACCGCACCGCACACACACCCGTCCCGCTCACTCACCACAGCGGGAAGCGCTCGACGGGCGGGTCCTCGCGCTCCGCGTCGTGGTCGCACGGCGCGCGGCAGTCCCCGCCCGCGCCCACCGTCACGCTGTCGTTGTCGCTGTCCGAGTCGCTCGCACACTCCATCGTCGCCGCGGAGACGGCCGCGTTCACCGACGGCGCGTCGATCTGCTCTGCGAGTTGGGAACGCGCGCGTGAATAAACTCGGAATCACTTTAAATTGTAATTCGATGAAGCGGAAGTGACGCGCAAATGAAATGAAACGGAAACAAAAAAGAGAGAGACATTTTAACGTGGGAGACAATGAGATAGGAAGCATCGGCAAAATGGCGGTATACGTAAGCAAAGCAAACCATCAATATTTGGACGACATTATTCGTTTTAAAGTTACCACTTTTTACTAAATGTGCACCGTGTATACATCCATATGGGATGTATACACGGTGCATACACCAAAATAACATTTTTTACAATTTTTGTCTGTCCGTCTGTCTGTCTGTTTGTTTGTTCTGGCTAATCTCCGAAAAGGCTGGACCGATTTTGACGGGACTTTCACTGGCAGATAGCTGATGTCATAAGGAGTAACTTAGGCTATTTTTATATTAGATTTTTTTATTAAATTCCACGCGAACGAAGTCGCGGGCACAGCTCGTTAAAAATATATTTAAAGGAACTCACTGAACGGATCCACCGGGTTGCTAGACACCTCCTGATCGGTGTGGTCGCTCACCACCGACACCGAGGAAGCGCAGGACGTCGTGCGAGTGCGGCTCGGCCTGCAAATGAGTTTTTTTTTCACTTATTATACTCGAGGACATGAAAGTATTTCTTGAGCGCTTCCGTGCTTCGGAGGGCACGTAAAGCCGTCGGTCCCGGTTGTTATCATTTGGTAGCAGTCGTTAAGCCATGTCGGATACCTTCGGTCGGCTTAAAATTTCCGACACTTGGGTTGGCCGTAGAAGCCAGCCAGCCAGCCAACATGAAAGTATAGTACGGCCGACGGTTCTAGGCCGCTCTGAAGTTAGGCTTTCGGATATAGTGCGCAGGTATTGTACTTTACGAGAGAGATAGCGACACGAACACTGAGCGTGTGACTGAAACAAACAATGCTCAAAGTGACACCGCGCGCGTCTTGCCACCATTTCGACCCTAAAATTGACTTTTGCGCAGCGATCCGAACAAAGTTCAGGGCGGCCAAGAACCGCCGGCCGTACTATACATGGTCATATGTAATGTTTAAAAATATAAAATCAAAATGCTGCACGATAAATATTTCAAAAAATTGTACTCAAAAATATCCAAAAATCCTCGGAAAGTATAGACACAGTGTGCAAACGCTCAAAATGCTGCGGTCAATGCCGCGCGATCGGTGGGGTTAGTGACCTTTGAGTCGCCGCGCGATACTCCACGCGCGTGAGTCCACACATATGGGGTTTTAATGGATAATTAGGTCACATTTTAAGCGCCATTTTTAATTACATATTTGGAACGAGAATCGAATACAGAGTACCCCCTATTAATATTCTGACTAAAAATCACCTTCTATATGCATTATTATTAACGTTTTTTTTCCTCAACGATGAGGTCTCGAAAAGGCGGTGGAAGAGAGAAGTATATATACACTCGAAGCCTGTCTACTAACGAAGACAAATCCGTGCCCCACATTGCCCGTACCGTATGTAGTGCTGCAGCTGGTTCAACAACGTCTCCGTCGTGGTGACGGGCGGCGGCGGCGCGGCGCTGCGCTGACGCGACGACAACGCCATTCGGGCATGCTCGAAACATAACCTGCAAATATTATTTATACGTACCAAATCAATCATTTTATGAGTAAATAGTCATACAAGTAAAAAAAACAGACTTCAAACTAATTCAAATTTCAGATAGACATAATCCCTCGCGGACTCTATTGTAGAGCTATAAAAGAGGAATATTTCACCCATACATTGTTTCATAATATCTCAAAGGGATTAGGCAGCGTTTTCGTTGAAAGCTCCCAGGCGGCCTGATTTTTTCTGACCTTCTCAACTGCTATCATCATATTTCAACCAATTCACAAAAAACCTTAACAAATGATATACCTACAACTTCCTCGCGAACCCCTCTGTCTATTGGTGAAGACTGCATCAAAATCCGTTGCGTGGTTAAAAAGAAGAAAGCTTAGAAACAGACCGACAGAGGCGGAGAGCGACTATGTTTTATACTATGTAGTGATACAACATAACACTGCATCTATACAAATAAATAAAATTGGAGTGTCTGTTTGTAATATTAAAATAACCGCTTTTTACTAAATGCATATGGATATACCAAAATAATATTTTTTACGATTTTTGTCTGTCCGTCAGTCTGTTTGAGCTAATTTCTGAAACGGCTGGACCGATTTTGACGGGACTTTCACTGGACGATCGTTGATGACATAAGGAGTAACTTAGGGTACCTTTATTTTAGATCCTTTTTGTTAATTCTACGCGGACGAAGTCGCGGGCACAGCTTGTACAATATACAACACTAACCCCGGATCCCGATGCTCCCTGCCGTCGTCCGGCGCCAGCATGGGGCAGCGTTGCCCATTGCCGTACACGTGGGCGCACTGTTTGTACGGCGCTGTGGGGTCGGCGAGCACGTGCCGCGCGCAGTACGAGTGTCCGGTCAACACTATCTCCGTACACTCGTAGCCGCGGTGCGCGCACACGCGAGAACGAGACACTATCTCCTTTTGCAGCTGGAAAGAGATAGAAGATGTTGAATAGAAGCTTGTTCATGTTCAGATATGCACGGGATCCGCTACCGCCTATTGACATTCGACACTAGAATAAACATTTATTGCATACTGGCAAACCGCCCCGGCTTCGCACGGGTAGTAGAGCATATTATTCTAATAATAAGTAAATATAACCTATGTTACACCAGAGATAATGTAGCGTTCTAATGGTAAAAGAACTTTTGAACTCGGTATAGTAGTTATTTGAGTTAATTTGTTAGAAACATTCGAAAATACACTTCTTCACTTTGCGTAACATTAGTATAGATAGTATAGACATATCTGCACCAGTCGGGAATCGAACCCTGGTCTCCTTGCTTGGTACGGTCACTACCAACCGCCACAACCAACCTATGTATTCTCGAATAAACAAATGAAATACCTGAGCTCTAAGCAACTCTTCCTCTTGTTTCTTCAACATGTCAGGGTCCGGAGGCTTGATCGACTTGACATTGGTGATCTTGATGGTGGAGGACGCTCGACCGCCGCGCAGCATCCTCACCTTCGGCATCTGGATCATCTTGCGAGGTTGCGACATCGTGGATGGGTTAACTGGAATTTAATCATTCCCTGATTAATTGATTAGATTACTATACACAATTATATATACAATTAGATGTACCGATATATACAATTAGATGTACCGGAATGGTCCAGGATAATGACCCCGCTCCGAACAGACTAGGGTGTTGTGTAATCTTAGTAGAAAAACGGACTTTAAAATAATGCTAATTTAAAATGTATATGATTTTCTCATGGATGCCACTGTCATTACTGGACCAAATTGAAATGGGACCACACGGGCAGTACCAGCTTTCAATAGAATAATTAGCATTCTAATGAATAATTGCAAATTACTCAACTAAGTGATTCGGTACAGAAGCCCTTTTGCTCTTATATCCCTCAAGTGGGGATTGTCAGAAAAAAAAAATTGTCTAGTAGATATTAAGTACTTCACGGCACTGCATGAACTCTCATAACTTCATTATCTGATTTATGTATATACGACTGTAGCTCTATTTATTTATTTATAGCTTTATTTTCCACTTAACAATACAATATAATTATAATATATCTGATTATGAACTCGGTATTTCTTATTTCCTTGTTATGTGGCCCCATCTTGGGTAAAAGCCTGTAGCCTGTAGCTCTATAACATATAATAAATATATACATATTATACAGCTGTATAGTAAATGTATTGTACACCACAATGCATTGTGATGCTACATTGTGGTGTACAATAAAGTTGTTATATAATTGGGTGTCCTATTAAAAAAAATATTAAATAAATAAATAAATAAATAAATAATTTCAATATTGACTTCAAACCCACTTCTAAGAGCTAAGTAGGGACCGTCAATAAAAATTTATCTTCTACTAAATATTAAGCATGTATTCACTCCATGGTGCCGTATGGAGTCTATTCATGTTATTCTGGTGACTAACTAGTAACTATTTATGGAGAGTGAAATGGAATGTCTTTGCAAATGTTGCCATAAAGAAAATATGCCATATGCAACCCAATAAACCCAGGAATGGAAATGGTTTCAATACTATGTTTAGCTGAATAAATATGACTTTCGTACAAATCTATATCTTTAAAGCTTTGTATTGGATTGAATTATATGATTTTTACATTTAAGATGTATAAAAAGATGTTTCTTAATTAACAATTACTTCATACATTTAAACAATTAATTAATGTGTACAGTAAAAAATACTTACGATCTGAGATCCGTATGTTAAATGAATGTAAATATTGACCATATTCTTTGTTTATAGGATACATTGTTATTTTAATTATATACTTTAATTAAAATGAATGAGCAAGAACCTAATAAATGTCCTTAAATTCTATCAAAAAATCTAACGTGTTATACGTAGTTACGTATTACGCAATGGGGTTTTGGTTTTTTCTTTCTAAAGAAAAACTCGGAAAAACACGTATACAATGACCGCGAAAATTTCACTTCTAGTTGCGTCAATTTAAGTTCTTATTAAATATCGCGTCGTTAATTAGTAATCCAACTTATACGGAAATAATATTAGCAGGTTTACAAAAATAATTAACTAATTGTGGCATATTAGATAGTCTTTAAGTCATTAAAATTGTTTTCTGAGAACTTAAAAACACAGTCTATTGTAAACAGTGGTGGGTCGGCCATTTGCTTCGTGTGACAGTGTTTTTAGGTTCGTAATTACGTCCTTCTTTAATTTCTATTTAAAGTTAATGATTAAGATTTAAAATATGCATAAACGAAAGAGCTAAATCTCCTTTATAAAATGAGACATAGTGATAAAGTGAAACATACCTGTGGTTGTTGCAGATCGCCATTCTGTCACCGGAGACCTCCACTGTGAAACCACCAAAAATTACAATGGCGGCCGTTTGAGTGCACCTACCTACGAAGATTATAATTTGTGACGATTTTTTATATGCAGAAGATAAATCAAGCAGTATTTTTCAAAAACTGAAATAATATTTAGTTAACGTTTAGTGAATAGTTTGGGTGTTACAACCTCGAAATGTTATATAAACCTTTTTAAATCACTCAAATGATAACGTGGTCTGTTTCCGCTAGTCGCTGTCATAGCGCCGTCTCTTTCTCACTCACGCACATAGACGGAGCACAACTCTCCGTCGTGCTTCTTCGTAGGCAGTCATTGGAATATCCATTCAATGGCTGGCGGACAAGAAAAATGGTATTTTACAAAAGAGCAACTACAGAATTCACCAAGCAGAAAATGCGGTTTAGATGCAGATAAAGAGTTGGCATATCGGCAGCAGGCTGCAAATCTAATCCAGGATATGGGACAGCGGCTCCAGGTGTATCCTTTTTAAACGTAACTATCCAATGTTTTTGTCGAGTCATGTGTGTAAAACGTGTGTAAATGAGTTTTAAACGTCTCCGTACAGTGTTTTCGTTAATGAAATCGGGGTTAGTTCGTGTTGAAATGTGTGTTTGACGTGTAAAAGTGTTCAGTGATGATAAATGGTGTGCTGGAGTATGACGAAATGGAGCTAGGTTGGCGGCGTCACTCGGAGTCACTTTCGCTTGGATGTGTGGGATTTCCCGCGTGTGCAGTCGATTTCTAAAGGTAAGGTGAAATTCCTTTGTTACTGACGAGATGATTTTGCGAGGAAAAAGGATTATGAGGTTATGTTCGCGTGTGTCGTGTTTTTAGGTCAGTTCAGTGATCCTGTCAAAAGTCCGCGCTTGCGCTATGACGCAGGCATGGATCGCAAACTGCCGCTAAAATTAACCGCCTTTTCACCTTACAAATTGCGTCTCGCAAATATTGTACGCACTCTTCCGCGAAATGCTATCGTGTTATTGTAATGTCTGTATGACGTAAATATAACAGACTTGATAAGGTACTTTGTTATGTTAGTATGCTTTTCATTCATGCAAGTTGTCTGCGTGCGTGGGATGGGTTTTCAAAACATTGGTATATTTATTATGTATCTATGGGAGATGGAGAACTCTCCAGAACTTAGTAATGAACTTACCCTACCCCGTTTTCAATAAAAAAACAAGACTGCAAAAATGTTTCCGTGACTGCGTTGTTAAGGGTTAAGTCCATTTGAATTTACTGACTTTAGAAATGTAAATTTCTTAAAACCATAAAATTTACATTTACTTTCATGAAGTGTGTTCTTTGTTTGAAGCCCGTTTGCTTCTTTTATCATTATAATGTGAACAGTTATGTAGTTGGCTGAATATGGTAAAAACTGTGCCGAACTGTGGTAATGATTGTTGATCATTCATTCCTACAAGTGACAGTTACCGCTGGTTTTGAGACTTGGTTTCAACCCATTAATGGTTAGGACAAGGCTCTCTTGATTTCTGAATGTTTAGAGCATAGACATAGGATAGTTTTACCATCTTAAACTATCTTACCAGGAGATGATTCTTACGGTACTTTTAGTTTCCCAACTCCTATGTGGGCAATTCCTTGTGCAATACTGGTTATAATGGTTTAATTATTCGTTTTAAGTAGAGTAACATTTTTTATTATTATTACAATTTAATGTTTGACCATTATTATTCGTAGGCTTGACCACAATCCCACCTGTTGGTAAGTGGAGATGGGATCTTGTTTTGAGTGTGATTATTACATTTGACTGAAAAAGTGTGTTTCCATAAACCAGGGCTACTAAAATATTTAGCGTCACAATATCTTTTAAGTTATCAAAGATACCTAGCTATTAACTTAGGAAATCGTGAATGTCAAGCGTAAGAGGTCAATGTTTTATGCCGAATCTTATATGTTATGCTTGCTATCTCTGAATACAAGATAACCTTTCTGTCAGTTTCACGGATTTACCCAGAATAATAAACAGGAAACATTGTTGAAATATTACTTTGTTCGATATTATACTTCTGTATGTACCTTTACTATACATAGTTCGTCTGGTATTACACTATTGTAATACCAGATTAACTGTCATCATCATCATTCTTGTGAATTACTGTGATTTTTGGTCAATATTTATTGTTTATATTGAAAATTTATAGCAATATCTACGCATCTGATTATGCTTTTTTAGAGCTGACCATCTCTGTTCTTAACGGTAGGCAACACATCTGTGACCAAATTAGAATGAGACTCCTACTAATAATTACTAACAACTAGCAGGATTAACTATCACTTACAGTCCCTATCCCAGTCCTAACTAATAAACTAACAGAATTAACTATTCTAGTTTGCATTTGAATCTTGTTCTAGGTCGGTCACAGTTGTCGTGGGTGGTGCTGCAAGCTCGTTTGCTAACATGATTCCATAAAAAAAATAGTTTTATTTTTTATTGAAGTACATTTTGAACTAGAAATTTGAATTGGCAAAAAAAAAGTCTTTGTTGTAGTATTATATGAATCACTAAGATTTCCCTGGTCCACACATGACGCTGTCGCGAAAGGTTGATTTGAATGTAATTTTTTGCATCAATGGTTAACTGTTTAAATGCTCAATGATTCAATTTGAATGTTACCTTGACAATGATCTAATAAAGAAAAAAGTTGTGCAATCACTTTCATTGTGAGACGAGAAAAGAGTAGTTATATGAAATGGAGTTATGCGTAACAAATTTTGTTGTACATTCTTAAATGTAAACGATTTACTTAGTAATAGTAATGTTTACAAGTTTTAATATTTATAAGTTTTCCTTTACATTTCTAGAATAAATATTCAAATTCAGAAGCATTTATTCTCAAAGGTATGAGTGATACACTTATGTATGTAATTTTTTTTATTATTTCGTTTCGCAAAAGTGCTATAATATTGAGAAGAAGGATCAGTTTCAATGTCCCCCTTTTATCTAGTACCAAAGACATCGATGTTGCGTTACCGGTCACAAAAAAAGCAGGGTACCTATGTTAGGACTTAAGACGTGCATGAGGTCGGCATCTGTCGCCTTCCGAAACCCGGATGTGCCGGAAGACGGGCAGTATTCTAGACCACCCAATACAAGTGAAAGCGGTTTGCCGTATCCAAGCAAGGGCGGTTATCGGTTGACTATAAAATACCTACCGTTTTGACGTATCGTTTGAGTTCAATAACGGTTCGATTAAGGACAAACAGTCCTGCAGTTACCATTTAAATATTTATAGTCCTTTCGCCACTGACTCATTCAAGTTAACGTGTTGAAACACGTCATCGCATTGGCGCGAAACGGCGAAATTGCTAATTGCAAGACCGAATGTCGCCCAGGTCGCCCTTGCCTTTTTTTTTAATTTCCGCGTAACCGCCAGGTGTGCGGACGCAAGCTGATGGTGTGGGGTCACTGACCAGCGTAACCCTGTAGTGTGAGACTTGGATAAAAATATTGTAATGTAGGTGTAAATTGATTGTCGTAGACTAGCCGCAAACATTCAATATTGTTACAGGAATAATTGTGATTATTGAGAAAAATACTAAAGTATTTTACTTGGTGTATTATTGTAAATAATATTGACGAGGGGCGCGAGCGGTAAAAATCTTTGTAACGTTACTAAAAGGCTTTAAACTTACATGTTCTTACTTACATGTAAACAAACATATTAAAACTCGATGTAGGTATATCTGTATTTTGTTTTGTCAATTACCTAAAAATAAAATTGAAAAATATGTGACGTCACGCCAGGGTGGAAGGGACCAATGTGTATGTTAAAAATCCTAATATTGGCGTGACGACGATGACCAGCGCGACCGGCAATGGAGAAGGCAAAAGGGTCAAAATATTACTATCAAATACACCTAAAATCCGAGCTTAGGTCATATACATTACATAACTTTTTATTTCACTTCAATACATGCAGTATTTCCGAAGTTATAAAGACGAGAAGTTCAAGCCCTTTTTTGAATTTCCGCGCTTACGCTATGACGCACAGTGGGACGAAAATCGGGTCTTCATAGACTTAGTGTTCTTATGTTATAAATTTTTGATTTTCCTTCGGAAACTAACGTAGAATCGTATAGGAAGCCACAACATTATCATATTTACGAGTCTCTGGCGATAATAACACGTTTTTATTTTTTTTTAATCAAATTTGTATGGAACAAAACAGAAAAATCCAATTTATTCGAGACCCGAGAGAGTGCCCCTTATTTCCTCTCGTACGATTATTGCCACTATTTTTCTCCATTTTTTGACATATCGCACATAGCTGGCACTGGTGCGACTTCAGGTGAAAAAAAATGAAATGTGTTTTTCAATTAA
This sequence comes from Ochlodes sylvanus, assembly GCA_905404295.2. Lineage (NCBI taxonomy): Eukaryota > Metazoa > Arthropoda > Insecta > Lepidoptera > Hesperiidae > Ochlodes > Ochlodes sylvanus. Next base: position 3,827,262 of record FR990151.1, on the reverse strand, counting down.
ATTTGTATGGAACAAAACAGTAAAAGCCATTTTATTCGAGCATATATAACAATCAGAGTGGCAAGTACCTTTTAAAAAGCCTTACGCACCAAAAATAACGTGCACAAAATGAAATAATGATAAAAAACACATTCATTTTTTTTCACCTGAAGTCGCACCAGTGCCCGCTATGTGCGATATGTCAAAAAATGGAGAAAAATAGTGCCAATAATCGTACGAGAGGAAATAACGGGCACTCTCTCGAGTCTCGAATAAAATGGATTTTTTTGTTTTGTTCCATACAAATTTAATTAAAAACACAAGACTCGAGAGAGTGTCCGTTATTTCCTTTCATACGATTATTGGCACTATTTTTCCCTATTTTTTGACATATCGCAAATTACGCACACTCGATGGACTTGGGGTGAAAAAAATTGAATGTGTTTTTTATCATTATTTCATTTTGTGCACGTTATTTTTGGTGCGTAAGGGTTTTTAAAAGGTACTTGCCACTCTTAATGTTATCTATGCTCGAATAAAATGGCTTTTTCTGTTTTGTTCCATACAAATTTAATTCAAAAACACATTTCATTATTTTTCACCTGAAGTCGCACCAGTGTCCGCTATGTGCGATATGTCAAAAAATGGAGAAAAATAGTGGCAATAATCGTACGAGAGGAAATAAGGGGCACTCTCTCGAGTCTCGAATAAATTGAATTTTTCTGTTTTGTTCCATACAAATTTAATTTAAAAAAAAAAAAAAACGTGTTATTATCGCCAGAGATGCATAAATATGATAATGTTGTGGCTTCCTATACGATTCTACGTTAGTTTCCGAAGGAAAATCAAACATTTATAACATAGGAACCCTAAGTCTATGAAGACCCGATTTTCGTCCCACTGTGTGACGTCACGACGTGGCTCGGCCGCGAGCGCGATACGGCGCAAGTATAGAAAATATGGGTCTATGCAGTTCAAAAATCTATAACTTTCTTATTTCTATAGATACAGACTTGAAATTTTGCATAGATGTAGTAGATAGTATGTGAATTATATATGTTATTTTATTATTGATAACTAAGGTTTGCTCGCGGCTTTACTTGAGTTTAAATTAACATTTCGGTCAAAAATCCCTATCAACTACGCGCGACTACTGAGTGATGACGTCATCGAGTAGTGACCGCCCGCCTGCGTTTTTAAAAAAACCAACGGCCGTAAATACGCACTTTGATCGTTAATATCTCAGCCATTTATTGAGATATGGAAAAAGTAAAAACACAGTTTTTCTTGTAATTTTTTATAGATTTATTTGACGTGTAAAAAAAATTCGTTTGCCTGGTCCATTGTCGCCTCTTGAACCCTGGATTGCGGGCTCTGAATTTATTTTGGTGCAAATACGTAAACAATTATTTGATATAGACGCGAGTGGTGAGGTTGAGTCATTGAACACAATCTGTTGACCTCGAACTGTCTCAAGGTTGTTGTTTTGTTATTCAGAGGGGTTATTGTATGTAATTGTAGAGGTTGTTGAAATTTTAGTTGGTTAGTAACCTGTACTTTTCCTTGATATAGATCCTTTCTTCCTATAGATATGTATAACCTACCTAGGTTATGTTTATACATAACAACTAGTAAATCCGCATTCGTTTCGCTTCGGGAAACAATTACTTAGTACCCAATTACTTTTTAAGACATAAAAGTCGCTATTGTGGCGTAAATATAACTAAATTAATGATTATTAGATTTTTCGTGTTTGTTTGGTTTAATTTAGTGTTATAATATAATAATTTAGTGTTTGTGATTCAATCAGTATATAAATTAAAAAGTTAGGTATACCAAAGATGAAAAGCTCATGTAATGCTTGTTGAATTTTTACTTTTTTTATTAATTTTTGCTAATATTCAGACAGACAAACCAAAAGCTGGATAGAAAGGCAAAAGTCCGGGCTTATTTGAACGTCTGGTAACCGTACTTACCAGCAGTAATCGATAGCCGGGGTGGTTAATTGTTCGATAAGTATGAATCACCTATAAGTACACCTGTATATAACATCGTTTGGTACAATCATTGTGTATTATAATCCTGTTTTCGTTGATAGTTGTTGATAAATACATGACTAATTAACATCTGTGTGACACAGCTGAGTCTTAAAATCGGTCAATGTTTTTTGAATGCGATCTTTCTTTAAGATTTAGACTTAAAACTCATCTACATACGTTGCATCAGGTGTAAATCAGGTGCTGGATAAATAATATGATTAAAGGGATCCCAGCGTACTTCCATTGTACCTTAATAGTTGGTTTTGCTATAGTAAAATTCGATTAACACAACAAAAAATTATAAATCATATTGTACACAACATTATTAAATATGATAACATGCTAAACATTTCAATACTCATGTGTACTACCAGTGCCGTGTCATTCAATATAAATAAGCTTTTTTATGACTTAATTTTTGATAAAGTAGGTAGATTTTAAAAAGTTCTTATTGTGAAATGGAATTTTCATTGTTCTTTGTTTTGTTAAGCGATTTACTTTTCTAAAATACTTTTCGGTTTTTTTAGTTAAATCAACTTCATACAGCTATTGAAATAAAATATTTAAATTGATTTCATGTTTGATTGAATAAATAATTTGAGTTATCTGTCATAAATTGGTAAATTGTTTAGTTTCAGTTTGTTTCCTTACTTATTTAAACTTAAATAAAATCCCCTGTTCAAAATACTATCTAATGCCTAGTCAACAGTAAGATTAAAAAATAACTGATGGAGTCTGGAGTACACTTGACGAATGAGAAAATTGTGGGTAAAAATAATTATTCTCCTTTAAATGTCCCGCTTTTCGTATGCTAGTGACATATTATCTATTTCTTTTTTACTTATCAAAATCGCGATACTTTATAATACATCACACATTCATTACAATTATTTCAATTATTATTTTTTGTATATTAATATTTTGTTTCACAATGAATTCACAGTTAGTTGCGGAGTTCAATAACATGTCAGTTAATACGCAGATAACGCTATCGTCAGCTGTTCGTAGAATAACGCCCGTCAACAACATAACAATGAGTCATAGAAGCACGTATGTTACTAACAGCTCTGCGGATAGTTAATTGAAAAGTTCTATTTGGAATTGCTTGTCAGAGGACGCAGTTTTATTTTTTAAATGCCAAGAGGGGGTTAGTGTAAAGTTAAATCCAAGTTTGTGTGGTCGCATCCCTTGCCCTGCGGCCGCCATTTTGGAAAAAGGTGCAGATGGTTTTTATGGTTTATCTGGCAATCAATTGATCTCACATAAAATTTGTAAGAACATATTTCGTCGCAAATTAAATTCTCTACAACTTTGGTCTAGTACCTTTTAGTTGTGGAAGCAAAAGTAACAAAGTTATGTTTGCTAAAAAATAATATTCAACATCTGCTGCACATGAAGCTTGCCATGGTAAGAGTCAAGACTTATCTCTCGATCTTATCTTGTGTCATTTTCTCACGAAATTACAGATAATGTTATGACTTTTAGAACGCAATCTCATAGATAACAGTTGTTTAGCTATGTCCGAGGCCCTTGTTTTCATAAAAACTACCGACACTTAGATTGGCCGGTAATTCTCCACCGCCATAATAAGTATATTACTTACATTTGATTCGAAGAAGTACTGACATTGATGCATTTTGTCATCGTTATCTAGATATTTTGATATCAAAATTATACGTCTACTGATCAAGATTAAATGTTTGTGCATGACCACATAACTTTATCATTAAACCAATGTTAAGGTCTTTTGTTTGAAATGAAACTTCTTAGTGGACTTTACATTCCGAGACTTCAGAGACGTTTGTGTTAAACGTTAAACGCTACTGTGGTAAAGGAATACGAGTCACGGGAATGGAAAGGAAGGTTATGGTTGCGTTGATTTAGTTACCCATTATCCAATTGCAAATATCATTGCTGTGAATAGTCAGTTGCCCTAAAACAGTAATTAATTGTTACAATGATAATAAAGTTTTTATAAAAAAGTACTACTGTAATAAACCAATTAAAATAAGCTCTGCTTTTGATTTCATAGTGTGAAGTTTCAGTTAATGTATAGAACATTTTAATGCACAGAGGTTATTAATACAAATATTACTCATATAATTCATGCATTCCTGTTTTGTTACCTTGCAAAGACTGACTAAGTAAACATGTTTAATATGCTAATTTTTCAATATAAATATGCAAGTTATTCCAGGAAATGGTATTAAAGTGATTATATATCTAAATAATTAGTAGTTATAATTACAATTTGAACTTTGCAATTACTCTTGGTGGTGAGACTGTCAAACTATGCAAATAAAAGCTTTTAAATCCCACGTAAATTTCACGTTGAGGATTCTATGACTTAAGGATGTCTTTGTCACAGTATAGCATAGTTTAGCGGAATCTGTTTCCACCAGTGCTATGCTATGTGAGCCAATGAATGTGATTGGTGGATAGCCAACGCGTCCAAAGCAACGTCGAAAGGGTCCCTTATACTAATTAGGATTTGCATCCGAAATTTTTTGAAGAATCCTGTGTTTGATTCTCAGTGATGTATAAATTGTGATGAAATATAAATTTCTGTTTTCGGTCTGTCTGTGTTATTTCTTTTATTTATTTTACTTAATAGTTCATGTAAACATATAAACATGAGTGAAAAATTATATAATTATTCAATAAGTCATTCAAATAAGAAAGCTTCAAGCGTATCGAAGATAATAATATGTAATGCTAAAACTCTAGTAGTTTCAAATCCATATCAATGATAAAAGTTATGAATTATATTATCATAGCATTGCTGTATTATTCATTGAATTTGTATAATTTTTACTGTCTATTTACCGATGCATTGAATAATCTTATCAAGCGTATCACAATTAGGCTCATGTATGAAGTGGTTTCGGATAATTCTACTGGGTAATATTGCACCATGTTTTTTCGCGATTTCCTTGTTTTGCATACTGTGATGGCCGTTATCAATTTATCAGTAATCTATGGATTAGCGGGTAAAATAATAACAAGTGACATTGTAATGTTTTGACTTTGAAGAACCATATGGCCCAATGGTTAACACGCTGGATTGCCGTTTCAACGGTCCTGGGTTCGATTCCCGGCGAGGCGAAAATTTGAATGATGAGTTTAAATTTCTATTCTCGGTCTGGGTGTGTGTGTTCTTGTCTTGTGTGTTGTCCATGGCACCCACGACACAGGGAACCCTAGTGTGGGGCTATGAGTGTTGCGTTTTTTAACTGTTGGAACAGTTTGTACATGTTTATAAAGCACCTTTCAGATGAACTTTTGTAGATGCAAAATACTCTATTTTCAATTAATAAATTCATTCCATCCATTTTGAAAATCGACAGCTCTTCTCTAGTTAATGAAGGGATGTGAACAGATTAAATAGGTCTGACTGATCCAAAATCTGGTAACGTTTGTTTGGTAGTTTGGTCATTGGTGTAAATGAAGTGACCTTGAAGGAAGGAATGAGTGAATGGAAGAATGAATGACAGAATGGAAGAATGAATAAGTGAATGGCAGAATAAATAAGGGAAAGGAAGAACGAATGAGTCCAGAAAAGAATAATGAGTCAATGGAAGAAAGAATGAGTGTATGAATGATTGGAATTGACTGATGTCGGACTTTTCATATTTTAGATGTACATACGTTCATTATACACTGTGTCTAGGTTTTTCCTTAACCATCGCACACCAGATCTCAACTATGTATCAACACGGCAATAGTGTATATGCATCGGTTCTACGCTTTCCATTCGTTCACTCAGTTCCACCGGAATGCGATAGCTGCCGCCGCGCTCTTTCTCGCCGCCAAGGTTAGTGGATATACATTATATTCATATTCCCACCGGCCTGAAGCACCTTCAGGTTTAAACTGAATGTTAGAGTCGAGTGACGTCTGAAGAGATGGATCGGGCGTAATCTGGTCCCGGCCTGCCCCTTACATCCTCAAACTAAGCTCTAATTATATTGCGTTAAGTGTGGATTTCGAGCACCACGTGCGAGGGAGGTTGGCTTATGTCCCATAATTCTCATGGAAACTGAACTCTAGCTGTGTCGTTTTAAGTGTGGTTTTCCATTTAGCACCACGAGCAGAAGAGGTTAGCTTACGCCCCTCGTGTCGGAGTAATGGAAACTGAACTCTGGCTGTGTTGCATTAAGTGTGATTTTTCGTTTGCAGGTAGAAGAGCAGCCCCGCAAGTTAGAATATGTTATAAAAGTAGCCCACGTCTGCCTCCACAGAGGTGAGGGCGTGACAGCTCTCACCTCGGAACATTATCAGGAACAGGTGTTGTATTTTGTTAAATTAATTAAACGTAGGTAGGGAGGGGCTAGTTGAGCATAGGGGTAAGTTGGGCAATCGCAATATCTCGAAAACTATACACCGCACGCGATGGCTTCAAATAGCGAAAAGAAGGGGTCGCGGGAGGGGAACTCATAGCGCGACCACCAGTGGTGACTTGTCGATCGAGTGAGATACGAGCTCGCATTGTTTATTTTGTGACTAAAAAGTAAAATAATTGTAAACCGGAATATTTCGTCTGTTCTAGTCAAATATTATCCGTTTTCAATTAGGTAAGTGTTAAACTTGCATATATTTATTGTACTTTTGATATATATAAAAATTCTGCGTATAATTGTAACTGTGTTTTCATAACCTATGTTTTGTTTTAAAATTTCGGGTTGGGGCTAGTTGAGCTATAGTCGCTCAACTATCCCCACGATTTGTAACAAGAGTAATATAGAACTTATTTTTTTTAGGAAGATGCGGACATATAAAAGAAAATGAATTGGCTGATCTAACACATTTATTTTCCCTGGAAATTGTCCGCCCATACTCAAAGGCAGGCCCTAGAATAGCAACCAAAACTAACAGAAGAAAGAGAGAGACTGAATCTGATCCTAGTTCGAGTCTACTTTGTTGTTTTGTCACTAAAAGTCTATAAATAAAAAGTTGATTGTCAAACAGAAATTTTATTCCATGTCTAGTTAACATTGAACCCATAGGTTGGCTATATTTTCTAAGTGCTCAATTTGCCCCATACCCTTGCTCAACTTACCTCACCTATGGGGTACGTTGAGCATAGATGACATTCTATATTTAAACAGCTGTAACTTTTAAATTGGGCTTGTTAGAAATAAATTACTAAGGTCGCTTTTGTAAAGGAATAAATGAGTTATCCATTAGTATGCATAACATGACATTAAGACTTATAGTTGATTTGCTATAACAGCTCAAGTGAAAAATTGCTCAACTAGCCCCTCCCTACCCTACCATTTTTATTAAGCAGCCCGGCCAAACCATATTATAATTTGTACATAAAAACTTGATATTGTTTAATGCTCTATGAACGATGCAATTGTGTCGCGGGATCTTAGACGACTTTATTTTCGTTTTATTCAACAAGTTTTTTTAACGTTAACGCCGAGTTAGTTTATTTACCTTCACATTTAGCCTTACCCTCACATTCACCCTCATATTTACCCCTACCCTCATTTTTACCCTTAATATCATCTTCACCCTCGGGATGCGGATATAAAGGCAGTTATTACCCGCGCCCCTGATTGTCCTAAGAGACGCATTATATAATATTATGCCTCCCATTTGGGTACTCTCTCACAAAGTAACATTCATCTCTGTAGATTATTCTGAAGTTTCCATACAATGAGACGACTGTAATCTATCGAGGTTTATCTAGATACGATTGCACGATAGCCAACTGACAAAGGTTATTGTAGCGTAATCTTTTTGCAAGGATTTTGTTTGAGGTTGTCTTAAATTGTGGTGATCGAGAATGGTTATGGAAAGTTGTTATAGATTTAATCGACGGAAATCCGAAATATTCCGTTCATAGTTAAATTAACCTACTGCCTAGCCTACGTAGCTATCGTACTTGTCTAATTTGAAGTTTTATTTAAAGCTAAAATTAGCTTAATTAGTCCCAAGGAATAAAAAAAACTTAAAAAGCATTGTAATAATGGTGGCTTACATGGGAAATTTATTACTAAAGATATTAAAACTATAGATACATTACGTTCATACAACGCAAGTTGCACTTTTGTATCCGCTCCGATGATATTACTGTAACTGTGGATGCGAAAGATAATTATTAATTACGGAACGCATGTGACAGAAAGAGATGGCTACATGAAAAGTAGGACAATTAGCAAAACTTAACTGTCCCACTTTTCGCACGCTAGTGACATATCTATGTATGTACATATTTTTTAATTATTTATTTATATGATTATTTATGCACGTATGCAAGGATACAATTTATATAATTTGTATAAAGTAATTATGGTACAAACGTACTGCTTATTCCTAATGAAATCTCTTCCAGCAGACCTGAGACTGGTGAGTGGTATAGTGGTATGGCTTTTTTACTTATAATACCATTGCTAACTACCTGCAATTTTGTTGCAGGCGCAGGACCTGGTATTCAACGAGAACGTACTCCTCCAAACATTAGGTTTCGATGTCGCGATCGACCATCCCCACACTCACGTCGTACGGACCTGCCACCTTGTGAAAGGTGAGACGCGTCCGTATGGCTAGTGCGCATGTGTGCGCGCACGCACGCTTTGCGTGTAAGCGCGCGGGCGCGTAGCGGGCACCGGGCAGTGCGTTCGGTGCATTCGGTGCGTTCGGTTATGTCGTTGCGAATTGGCGGTTCACAATTCGATTCGAAATTCGAATTTACATTTTTTTTATTAATCTGTTAGTTGCTGTGGTGCGTTTGACTGGCGTTTGTGTTAAAAAATTAGCGTTATAAAATATCTAACTTTTTGTTGTTTTCTTATGTTATTTGTATGTTAAGATTTAATTTTAAATATGAATAAAACAGTTGTAATTGATCATTATTTATTGATTTAATTTTTTTCTACCTATCGTCTGTTTTATATACAAATGACTACAAACATAAAGAAATTTTGTAATATTACGTTGAAATTACTATTATAATTCATGATAATAAATAGAAAAAAAAATTGCTTGAGTTAATAATAACGATAATAACGATTGATTTTTAAATACATTATTATATGTGTTCTCAGATACATTGTCTTTATATATTAATCAATAAAGTTACAACATAAACTGACAGTTAAACGCATCGTTTTTTTATACATAAAGCCACCAATTTGCATTATAATTATATAAAAGACTGACCGTGCGCAACCTAAGTGGATGACAACGGCCAAGTATCAAAATTTTCTCAATCGAATGAGGTATGTTAATATAAAGCGTTTGTTTGTGTGTCATGTACATGTCCCTCATTACACTAGTGGTAGTATGAATGCAATATTTCTTAATAAATTTTAATGTTTTTTTTTGTGGGTAGTGAAAAATTGTTGTATAGGGAGGGTAGCTTAAACTTTGGCGACTAGGATTATAACATAAGGATTTTTTTTGCACTTAAGTATTTGGTAAGACATTTTCAGTGATTTATTAAGAAATATTTTTACTAATACATGTTTATCTCCATGATTCTCCCCGTATCAAAAATCGCACGCTTTTCATATTTTAATAAGCATTAGTTTCTATGTTAATATTACGTGTATTTTCGTTAAATTACTTAAAGATTATGAATTATCACTCGATCAAAATATATTTCCGCATTTATTTCTGACTTCTCGTAAAAAGGTTTTTCGGAAGAAAAGTTTTTCTAATATAATAATAGATACAAAATAACACATCTAATACAGTACTATCTACAGTGAATTCATGATCTTCCCTAGGGATTTGATAAAATAAGTGAAAAAATGTTTTTATCATTTCATTTTTTAACATTTCAAAGTTCAAAAAACAACAAAAACGCACAAAACAGGCTAAAAACCATATTTTTTGACTGTTAGTTCTGAAACTTACTATATTATTTATGGTGTAAATCTTATATGTAAAATACACACCTAAATGTATACAAATGCATTCATTAATAGTCGGAAATCAAAATTGTTCTTTCAAATTGTGTGATGTTCGGAAAATGGCCTATCAACCTCTTTGTACGTCATTTCACGCCACCTCTCATTAAACATTTCTGACAACACTAACCTCCCTTTTCGTTTCTGACGTTATAACAGCTAAACTTCAATATCATTGAATACGTGTTACGTCCTTTCCAGCGTCGAAGGATCTCGCCCAGACGTCGTATTTCATGGCGTCGAACAGTTTGCACCTAACGACGATGTGCCTCCAATACCGACCGACGGTGGTGGCCTGCTTCTGCATACATTTAGCGTCCAAGTGGAGTAATTGGGCGGTGAGTTGAGTTTACCCTAGATGGCGCTAGTTGGGAAAATGCCACGCGTTCGGCCCTGCGAAGGTTACAAGTGGGGAGACCCTGGGAATATCGCGTACGCTGCTGCATTTTTACCGATATTTCGACCTAGTTAATAAATAAATAAATAAATAAATAGTTGCATTGGTCGTGGTCACGGCGTCTCGGTAAAACAATTCAAAATCGTGAGTACCCGTTTGCATTAAGAAAATGCGAAGTCGGTTTTTTTTGTTAAGTTATATTATTATTAGAGTAGATGTTTGATGAAACAAATTTGATCCTACGTTGGGACTCCCACAGATCGCCCAGTCGCACGAGGGTCGGCAATGGTTCACGTACGTCGACCGGACGGTGACGGCGGAGCTGCTGAAACAGCTGACGGCGGAGTTCCTGCACATCTTCGACAAGTGCCCCTCGCGGCTCAAACGGAAGATGATGACCATGTCGAATAACAGTGAGTTGTTGTGGTGTTTGTCGCCTTTTATGGGAGTAAAAGTCTGCGCACATTAGACCGACTCGACTACCGACCGACGCCAACTCAACTAAAAACTCGACAAGACTAAAATTCAATCATGAGCTTTATATCTTTAACGTAAGGTTCATTTTCGACCGTATACTTAAAACACGTGTACTAATGGGGAGGGGAGTACTGGCGAGTATGCGGTTGAAATTCAAGCTTACCTCAAAAGATATAAAGCTCATAATTGTATGTGCGCAGACCGTAACCTTTTTTAGCTTCATCAAATCGACATATTTTATCCCTGCTACCCCTATTACCTCCCACAATCGAGATGTTTGATCATGAAGATTCAGCTTGATAGTAATTATTTTTATAGCACACTGTGACCTAAACCCGCATTTATGCCACGGCTTTCCGTGCGTAAAGTAGTCGATTATAGCACGGGTTATGATGCTAACTTCATACCGTGCACAAATTGACACTTACACTGTTGACAATTAGAAATTGGTAGGGGAAAAATATCAAAAGAGAAGTGGGTAGGTAGAAATACTAAGTAAGTCAAAACGAAACGGTATTAATAATTATTATCAAAGTCATAGTTGTACATTTATTATAACTTTCGCTAAAATGAATACCCGTAGTTCGGATAGTGAGTTTAGTGAAGATGGCATTGATGAAATTGTTCCAGACGCTATAAAAGAAATAGCAAAATCGGTGACTCTAAATTTGTTGCCCAGTAAATCAAAAAGGCTATATACAGCAGCGTACAATGCATTTAAGAAATGGCGCAGAGGAAACAAATCAACTTCTTTTTGTGAAGATGTCCCTACTTTGCGCATTTGTCACAAAAGTACGCCCCACCAAGTTTATGGGCAACATTTTCGATGCTAAAATGTACTATAAGCACGTACGATAACATCGACATTGGTCGCTACGATAAATTGATAGCGTAAATGATTCCTAGCTAGATCGACGAGCTTTGCTCGGTATTTTTTTTATAAATTGTGTTTTTTGGAAATTATATTTAAGTACGAATAATAATATTAAGAAGACACAAATAATATAAATAAACAATTGATTTTCATTTAACAACGCCATCTATTCTGCTGTTGTGTCGTTAAAGCAATTAGTATTAGTATAGTAGTATTATTATTCGCCAATAGATGTCAGGAAGAGTCATATTTTTCAGTTTAAATTGGGACTACAAAAACACGAATAAAATGACATTTTCTAAAAATGATTCCTAGCTAGATCGATTTAATTTGAAAATCGTTGGAGCCGATTCCGAGATTCCAATTATATATATATATACAAGAATTGCTCGTTTAAAGGTATTAGATTAGATAAGAGGATAGGATTCCTATAATAATAAATAGATACTTTAAACAATTTACATTTATTTTATACAATAAATACTTTTGAATGACGTTTGACATGTCGGTAAAGCAGACAAATTAAAATACTTTTGAATGACGTTTGACATGTCGGTAAAGCAGACAAACTAATAATACTTTTGAATGACGTTTGACATGTCGGTAAAGCAGACAAACTAATAATACTTTTGAATGAAGTTTGACATGTCGGTAAAGCAGACAAACTAATAATACTTTTGAATGACGTTTGACATGTCGGTAAAGCAGACAAACTAATAATACTTTTGAATGACGTTTGACATGTCGGTAAAGCAGACAAACTAATAATACTTTTGAATGAAGTTTGACATGTCGGTAAAGCAGACAAACTAATAATACTTTTGAATGAAGTTTGACATGTCGGTAAAGCAGACAAACTAATAATACTTTTGAATGAAGTTTGACATGTCGGTAAAGCAGACAAACTAATAATACTTTTGAATGAAGTTTGACATGTCGGTAAAGCAGACAAACTAATAATACTTTTGAATGAAGTTTGACATGTCGGTAAAGCAGACAAACTAATAATACTTTTGAATGACGTTTGACATGTCGGTAAAGCAGGCAGGCAGCAGCTTCGTAAACATTTCCTTTCTTTTATTTCCGTGTAAATAATTACATGTTTGAGTATAGGCGGGTTTATGTCACTCGTGCTATAAAATAGTATACGACACTCGTGCGTTAAGTAGCTATATTATTTGTACAGTGTTTAGCGCACTCGCTCCGCTCGTGCGCTAACTTCACACCGTGCAATAATACTTTACGCACACGTATCGTAATGTACTATTTTCGAATCATGAAATCGACATATACAATTGAGATTTTTCGTTCAGAAATTCAAAATTAAGCTACTCACGGAAAATTAGCTTGATAGTAATCAAGTAAAAAAAATGTACTGGGGATCCCGGACCATTATAATTAATAATAAAAAAAGTAGTATTTATTTTTATTTTTTTGTGTTTCCAAGCGTAGATGTGTACGTGTGTGCAATTGTTTTGGGATTAATCGATGTGTTCTGTCTTAGGCGGTGGGTCCCCCCACTCGGGGGTGCATCCGCCGAGCTCGTCGTCGGCGCCCGGTTCCTCGTATGATAAGAAGCACGCCCCCAACGAGGAGTTCGATAAATCCTTTGATAAAGGTGAGTGGTTATCGGGTTGTGTTATTGGGGTGAGGTCTTTGGAGATATGATGCTCGGGGCAATACTTCACTTGGCTCGGTGATGTCGTCGGCTATTGAAGTCAAATATTTCATATTTAACGTTAGTCGATATTTCGATGTGAATACGATTTTAAACTTTCATCATAGCGGACAGTTAACATTTTAACTGTAACGGGTACTCACTGTTTTTATTATTTTCACATGGTGCTGGTACTCTCAGTGCGAGACTGGTACTCTCGGTGGGTTGCTATATAGGTGGAAATAATAAAAAAAATATTGCGAGTAACCGTTACAGTTAAAATATTTCTATATGGAATATTAGCTATTAATGTTGCTTCAACTTGAGTTAGGTATGGCCCTTACGTTAAAAGCCCTTTGGTATTCTAAAGTAATATTAGTACTATTAAAATATTTGTTTATACCTTTTAACAGAGTACGAACGTGAAAGACGTCGGCAACCCGTCCCGGGGGGTTACGTACCTGCAACTACGGCGCCCCCGCCTGCGGCTCCGCAACCACAGAAAATAGACTATAATTTATACAGGGAAAAGAGGGAGAGAGAGGAGCGAGAACGCCGCGAGGAGCGAGAGAGACGGCAACAGGCCGCGTTGCAACAGCCCAGGCCGGGTGTGCCCCAGCCGGCGAGCCGGCCAGCCCAACCGCCCCCGCACCACCAAAGACCGAGCCAACATCACCACAAACCCCACCACGCGTGGCCCCATCAGAAACCACCCCACCACAAACCGCCTCACGACCACAGGCATCACAGGCCACAAATACCAGTGGCCGGGCCTTCGACCAATTCAACAAATCCACCCACCAACCCACCGGTTCCGACCCCAACCCCCCCACAGCCGATACAGCAACCGGAGGTTGTGCAAAGAACGAGACCTCCTTCGCTGTTCTCACCAGAAAACGCGACGACGCCCACCGTGGCGGCGGCGTCGGCCCCGAGAAGACCGCAACCTCCTCCTCAAAGGCCGAGGCCTGAGCCCAGACCGGAGGCCAAGCCCGCTCCCGTGCCGACAGCTCAACCGGCACCCCAAGCCACTCAGGAGCCGAGGCCTGCCAGTCCACACAAAAAGCGGCCTGACCCATCCGCGGCAGTGAGAGAAATGCAACCACCAGCTATTCTCTCGCCGTTCTCGTCTCCGAAAGACCAACAGCAGCGACAACGGGTGCAATCTGGTTCGGAGCCAGAACTAATTCCGGTAGTCAAGAAGCTCGACGAGACACCTGGATACGAGAACGTGATCAGAGACTCTCAACGTGGCAACGCCATCAAAACCAGGACTCAAGAGCAGAGGAAACCGGAACCCCCTCGGGCCATGAACGGGATAGAGACCGACCCAACGTTGGTGTCAAACCTTCTAAAGGAGAGTCTAGCGAAGCCGGCGCCAATAACGGTTGCCACTGAGAAGCGGTCACCGATGGAAGTGAAGCGGGAACCGGTCGTTGAGCCACCCCAGCAACCGCCGCAACCGGAACCGTTGCCGCAGCAACCGGTCAAGAACGAGGAGGAGACGGATCACAAACACAAGAAGGAGAAGAAGAAGAAAGACAAACACAAACACAAGGACCGCGACAAGTCCAAGGAGGAAAGAAAGAAGCATAAAAAAGATAAAGAAAGGAAGAAGGAGGAGTCGGCGCCCGTGCCGGTGGCGCCGGAGCCTCCCATATCGGACGGCACGTTGAGGATAACGATCCCGCGGGACAAGTTGTCGACGAGCCCGGGATTGAAGATCAAGATCCCCAAGGAGAGGCTGGCGGCGCCGCCCCCGCCCCCGCAGCCGCCCGGCCTCAAGATCAAGATATCGAAGGAGGTGTTGGAGACGTCGCGGAAGCGCCCGGCGGGGGCGGAACCCGGGCCGCCGCAGAAGATGCCGAGGCAGAACGGAGCTCCACACAAGGTAGGCAATTGGAATGTACCACCCCCTTACAGCCGCCCCCCACCCCCGTTCTACATGGTGCCCCCGCCCCCGTATTACTACCGCATGGGGGGCATCGGGATGGATGGATACTACTACGGCGCGCCGATGTACCCCCCGCCCAGGCAGCCGATCCCCGGACACCCCCAGCCGCCCCTGCCGCCGCTGCCGGCGATGCCGCCGCCCCCGGTGCCGCCCCCGCCGCCCGAATAACATTGGCTTAACTGCTTTTTAGCAGTTAAAAAGAAAAAAAAGAAGAGTAAGAAAGTGAAACTCTTGTAGGCTACGTTGTTTAACGCACTTTAAACTCTGTGCGAATAGGAATAAAGTGTACTTTAGTGTACTAGGTTTTGATGGGAAGTTACTAGGTGAACAGTTTGACAACGACGTATAGATAAGTACTGTTATGCCAAAATAAATTTGTATGTAATACATTTCTCTCTCACAAACATTTCTTAAACTAAGCACCATATATACCTTATCACCTTATATACCTTATATATCTTAGATATTATTAATGTACAGACATTCCCAAAAAGTGGGTTATTGTTATGTATTAAGGTAAAATACTAGTATGAAGCAGCTATTACCGGATTAGGCCGGTATAATTTTATAAGTGTGGAAAACGAATTAAAACCAATTATTATTAGTGATTGAGATGTCCTAATTTTAGAACAGGTGTTTAGGTTTTTTTTTAATTTACGCAATCAATTAGGTTTTTAGAAATGGATTTTTAATCGTCATCAATGGTACTTATTTTTTTTCGTTTGTCGCAAAGGAGAGATTTTGTGATATTAAACTCCATCTATATTTCTATAAAGTCCTAACGTAATTTTGGTTACATAGAGTTACACTTTCGTACTTAAACGGTTAGTGATACGACATTGAGTAAGAGTTAATTTAACAGCTTACTGTCAAATTGATCAACCTGTCTGTCAGAATGTTAAATTAATTCTGACTTATGGAGTTCGAAAGAGCTTGCTTAGAAGAACAGGGACATAACTCAAAAAATATAGTCTTATGTTGATGAATATTGTTTCAGAGAATAACAATTTTTTGGGAATTTAAGTAATATAAAATAATATACTGTGCCAAATCAAATGTACATAATATAATTATAATCCATCTAAGTTTAACGAGTATTGTTCCAAATTTAAACTTTGTTTTTTTATCTTTTTATTTTAGTCATCAAATCTAATGCAAAATGACTCAATTCTTTTATCCAATGTCACTCTGCTATGTTATTTTTTTATTTGTATAAATATAACAATTTAGAAACAGAATTTTAATTACTGTTAAAAAAATATTTTGAGTTATTACCTTGTTATTCTAAGGCAAGTTTTGGCGTATTGGAAATACTATTTTAGTTTAGTAATTGTTACATATTTTTAATTAGTTTTAGTTATAAGATAGGAACTTATAGTGTGCTTCTTATAAAGACTCATCATTACTTTTTGCAATAGCAAACTATCTTATTAGATTGCACTGACCTCAATCGGACAGATTATTTACTAATATCATAGCAATATATCATGCTGAATTAAAAGAAGTGTTTTGTAACTAAAGTGTACATTCCATTAAAATATTAGCTCTGCGTAAGTTAAAAATGAAGTGACATATTTCGACTTAATACCGATCTTCATTAAACATTGTTATTATTTCCAATATTCAACCGTGCAATCATAAATATAGTGTATAATATTATACACGTTATATATAAATAATATTTACAATTCTCATTTTATTTATTGAACGTTTTCTGATGTACAAATTTTATAATATACAATCCGAGTTGTATATTTTGATACTATATTTAGTTATTATCTTGTGCTCTTGTCGTCTCATGTATAGTTTGGTATATTTATTGGATATACACTATGCGTAGAGTAGTTTTAGGCATCACTATAGTTTTTAAACATTTACACGATGGAAAGTCATCAAGTTGTACAGTAGACTATACATATAATATTCAATTTAAAATTAAATATTAATATAGGATTATACAGTACTTAAAATATACATTTTCCAAATGCCAAAACATACCATTGGTAATTTAAAGGCGACATTAAAATTTAGTAAATCTGACTGAATATTGAACTATACTATAGGTTAGGTTTGACCTATGAACTAAATGTTAGGAATATCCATCTCGTTACCCCATTTTTATAATATTAATATTAAATCACACTATCTTTAAGTAACATACTCAATTTAAATCGATACGAATTGATAATTTCTTTTAATTAAGGTACCCTTTTAAAGCCTGTAAATGTTTTAATCATAATAATTATCTAGTACTTATATATTATACTCTTTTGTATTGATATATTTACACTTGTGTCTTGTATATCCTAAATAACACTGCAGTTATACATTACGTAGTGGCTTTTGTATGTGTTTATGTATAGTATAATATACAATTACGTGTATAGATTATGTTATATACAATTAGTAGCAGTTTTATACAGCCTAGCG
Organism: Ochlodes sylvanus; assembly: GCA_905404295.2. NCBI lineage: Eukaryota > Metazoa > Arthropoda > Insecta > Lepidoptera > Hesperiidae > Ochlodes > Ochlodes sylvanus. The sequence goes on along the minus strand of FR990151.1, from coordinate 3,809,533 downwards.
TGCGCTTTAGATGTATAATTTTAACTTGTATAAAATACACACGTTAAAACTATGTAGTTATTTTAAAGACAACTTAGTTATTTTTTTGGAAACCAATCAGTTTTGAGTTATTATAACCTTTTAGTGCAGTTGGCCGTTAAACGAATCTGTTTAATTAATTTCTTGATATTTGTCTTGGTGTTATACAATATTTAAATTATTAATCATTGCGAGTTTTAAATATAGAATGTATAAGTTGACTACAGCGACATCTACGCAGTGCTAGTATAGCTATGAATGATAAAATAAATATTGTCTAAATAATTATGATCTCAATTAGATACAATCCCTTCACAAAGGCACTAAGAATTAACACATAAGTTTTTACTGAATATATTAATGAAAAGTGCTGTTTAGACCGTTGCAAAGACAATTATGCCATTCTTACACTAAATTTCGCCCGGGGTAGTACTACCGCCCGACACGGTACTTAGTACCATTTCTACCGTGTGATAATTGCTTTAACAGCAATTGTGTTGCGGATAGAAAGGTGTTGAGCCGGATACACTTGTTAGAGGCGACCATCTCAGTCCTCAAGGGTAGCAACACATCTGTGACCGAATTATAATGAGACTTACTAACATTTACTAACTGGACTATTCCTAACAACAACTAACAGGACTAACATTCACTAACAGTCCCTGTCCCAGTCCTCATACTTACAAACTAACCAACCAATGTTCTAACACCGTCACCTAACCGGACTAACTATCCCAGTCCCCATATGAGTCTTGTTCTAAATCGGTCACAGTTGTCACGGGCGGCAGCGGAAGGTGGTGCTGCATGCTCGTCTGCTACCTAAAAAAAAATTCAAATGACACTAGGACGGTATTTGAAAATTATTTAATTCTAAATTTACGATATTCTAGGCCTTCGAGCATCGCGTACCACAACACATTACACACTAAAATGTCCCTTAGAATACGATATTTAGATACAAGTATCATCAAAATCAAGAATTTTAATGTCGTGATTACACGTGGCTAGTGTTCATTGAAAACATTCCAGTTTGATATTCCGTAGTATATGCGTCTCATAAAGTCATTAATCTGTTAAACATCTTCAAATTAGTCATTATTCAAGGGATACTTATGTCACATTGTAATAGGTATAATTTTTAATTTATGTATACTTTGCGATGTTTTTATATATTTATTGAATTGTTTATTGTTATGTATTTGAAAGTTATTTAGCTGATATCAGAAAATTTACTCAAAACTTATATTGAGCCGTAAAATATATATAAAAAAAAATTATTGTGTTATTATAATTATATGTTTTATATGTATATATATACGTAAATGTGTTACATGTTACATTTTTATATCTTTCTTTTATTAAGTTACGGCCATTTTCGTTAACAGAACATATTACCATGTCAGCTTTAATTTATTTTAAATTAAGTACCTATTTATTCGTTTTTAAGTGTTTAACGAAACAAAACGAAACGGTTTAAATATTATTGTAATAATAAAAAGTAATTTAGTTGTATCAGCTTGCTCAAAATATTGTGAAAATGTAAAAAAAATACAGGGTTTCATATCTTGTTCCTTCAATTAAATAATGTTATATACCAAGTAACGAATGATTGTAGCCTCCAAGTTTTTCATTTGTAGATACGACTTTTTCACTATTAAAACGCGTCGGGTCGTATCCGCAGATGTGACGTTATACCATTGAAACGCATAAGGTCGTAACTGCAGATATGACGTTGTACTGATAAAACGCGTTGGGTTGTATTTGCAGATGTGACGTTATACAATCAAAATGCGTCGGGCCGTATCATCGTAGAACGATGTATTGTGACTGACTTTAGCTTGTAAATATACAATCCGTAGCTCAGGTTGCAGTTGTCTTAATTTGCTCATCCAATATTAAGCACTGATAAACGAAATGTTAGCGTCACTGTACAAACATCACATTTAATCTTTCGTTTAGAATTTTAGATGATCTATATTTTAAGGTCAAAATATATAATATACTAGCTGACCCGGCAAAGTTCGTACTGCCTCAGAATCAATAAATAAAAAAAGGTGAATTTTTATATTTATTCACCTTTTAAACCTTTCCTGGACTTCCACAAATAATTCAAAACCAAAATTAGCCAAATCAGTCCAGCCGTTCTCGAGTTTTAGAGAGACTTAACGAACAGCAATTGATTTTATATATGTATATAGATTACGTCGTGATGAACGTTACGCTTTGCAATCTTTGCATTCATATTAGGCTTTGACCTCACTTGTCAGACGAAAGTCCGAGGACATGCTATATGGCATTAATTTATATTGGTGCTTTTTGAATATCAGTTCAGTTTCATAGGTACTAATTAAAGTAATTGGTAGGTGTTTAAGGATTTAAAGCTTTTGTTAATCTGAGCTTCAAGTCTAGCGAGTGGTATGTGCCATATGAGCACTGTTTATGAGCTATTTAAAGCTATCATAGAGTTGATTGCAAGTGATTACGGTCACAAGGAGCGGCCTTTTGATAAAATGGTTGGAGAAAAATCTTTATATTGAAAATGAGCATTAGCAGATTTATCAAAGTTATGGGTATTAGGAAAATTATCGTGAAGTTGACCTGATTTAATTTGTTTCGAAATTTGTTATTTTAGTGGTGCCATCGTTGTTACCATATTTGACCTTAGTTTAAATGGTGGAGAGATGTATATTTGTTAGTTATTTTTTGACATATTTTTGTTTTGTCCATGAGAACACTTAATATTGTATACGAGGTTTCGTTTGTAGATATATTTTTCGTTGTGCAACGAGTGATATAGTTTCATTTGTTTAATTTTTTTCTAATTTAAGACGTTTTTCTACAGGATTTTTTCGTTTTATGTCAGCCTTACACTGGATCTGAAATGTAGTCCCCCTCTTTTCCTATGTTATTTAGTGAGTAAAACTGAGTTAAATAATATCTACAAACGATACGTCGGTCTGTTATCAATACTGAAATCGGTTAAGTTTATTTTAGTAGTAGATTAATATTTTTTTATAGATAAAAAAATTGAGATTATCATCACGAATTTCATAATTATATAGTTTAGTTGTTAATCATTGTAAATATTAGGTTAAATTTTATTCCACAAATATATATTTTTCTCATACAACTGTTTTCTTAAATTCATTAAAATATCACATTGTGCAAAGGATTTTCGTATTTTATTTATTTTCTCACCTTCATTTATTTAAGTGTGCGCGTTTATGCTTGGAACAGTGTACCTAATAAAATAAATAATTAAATAAAATAAATATACCATAATTATGTGTATTTATTTTATTAAGAAAGTCTTTCCGGATATCTACAATAAAGTTGCTCGATTCAAAAATATTACAGCGACGATTTTGTATTTTATTTTAAGATACATTTAATACATATATATAGCTGTAAGTAATAACCCATTCTTCAGACTTAGGGAAACCTTTAAAGAGTTAGTACGATTGAAAAGTGACACTTATAATTGTATAGTATATTTCTTTGTTGTTTGTAATTAGAGTTTATAAATTGCTTTATGTATTTATACATATAATTATATAAATCTGCGAGAATATATGTTAAATCTTTAAATGTAAAATTTGTTCTAGTACTTTCTGTAGGGAACATTTATAGCTTTTTTTATTGGGTGCTAAATCTACGTCCAAAAAAAGGCTTAATTTCCTATAAATATATTATATGTATGAGTTCAAAAATATATAAAATATAAAAAATAAAATATAAAAAATGATCCTATTTCTTATAAATGTGATATATTTATAGGAAATAGGATCATTTTTTCTACAAGTTACAGTATTAGGGTTAGGTTACAGGTTAGGTTAATTATTACAGTATTATTATTAGTGTTACGACTCTGTTTTTAGTTGTTAATGTGTTTAGATTTTAAGATTCCAGATTTTACTTTAACAAGTATGCTGTTAAAGGCTGTTTTACACTTGTTTAACGGTTGCATGTGTGTGTGTGTTTTCGCTTAACACTTATTTTTAATTGCGAACACAGGGTTTTTATGGCACCAACGTTTTTACTATAATATATTTATTTTCTATTATTTGGCTGTTATGTTTCATACCGCTTTATATTATTACAATATATGATATTGTTGTCTCTTTGTGATTTTTTTTATGTGTTTCTTGTTATGCACTATCGATGGCATTATTTTACTGAAAAACTCAATCGCAGATTAACTTAATACAGAAACATTATTTGTGTTGGTGTTGTAACTTTAAAAATTCAATGGATAGTGCGTAAACCAATTTAAAGGGTTGGTTACATATTAGTCAGTGTGATCCTCTAGAAAAAGATATGTATTTATTGCAACTGTACTTAATTAACTATGGAAAAAACATATTCTTTACTTCTAAAGGAACAGTGTTGACTGATATGAAATTAATTAAAAAATATTTTTTATATGTGATTGTGTAAACGTAACAGCTAAATGATAGCTTGCGCGCAGCTGTGTATATCGTGTCCTGTGGGGCTCCTTCCTTATGTATAGAGCAGAAAGATCCCATTCAACTAACTATTTAATCTGGAGCGGGTTTCGAAAGTTGGGTGGCAATATTTTTTCATCACATAATCTATTGGGTGCTCCTCGCTTTTGACAAATCTCTGGTGGCGGGTGGAATTGCTCGGGCATCTGACTGCTGTTTAAGACTCCAACGTTAGAAAGCAGTCCGGTGTCCACAAATGTAAAAAAAGGGGCAGCGGTGGGATACACATCGGCCATCCGAGTTGGTCATGTTTTCAAAATTACCCGAACCCCGCCCCGCGTGAGCCCTCGCAGCCTCGTTAGGAACGACGACACACGGCTGCGCGCTCTCAACGTCGATCGTATTGCAGGTCGCCGACCATACGCTTGGCAACGGGCACCCCAAGTGACGTGCTGCCGCCCGGTGAGCGCTACGTGTGTCGACGTTCCTCAGCACCAAACGGACCTCACTAGTGTAGTGTTAACTGTTGATGCCGACCCCCTATTCTTTCACACACCCTGGCGGTGGCTACGGCTCACGTTGGTACTTTAAACCGTAACCAAAGTCAATGGGATCATGTCTTTTATGACTGTGTTTTACGGTACCAATGTTGGCCTTGAAAACAACTTTTGTAGATTGATTTGATGATTATTTCTTTAATGGATTGTGTATTTTTGAACTGCATTGTATAAAATTTTAAATTGAGATTTGACTTTTCTGTAATTCAATGACGGTATAGTTTGCAGCATAGCGTTTGTGTACACGATTTCCAGATTAAAATATCATATCTGTGATGTGTGGTGAGAACTGTCAACTTAAAAGCACTACAATGTACAAAAAAAAAACAGTTAAATTGATCATTTATCGTATAAAACGAATTCGATGTATCTACTTATGTTTTTGGTAATCGTTGCATACATAAACGAATAACTTAAAATTTGTGTTATGTCAATATTCGACGTGATTCACGTGTACTCATGGCATGTTGCAATATTTTTTGTGTGGTTATAGAATACCGTTTATATTTTTTTCGAGAAATAATCTCTGAATCATTAAGCAAAAGTGTCCTTCTTGAATGGGCGCTAACATTTCGCCTCAACTCTGCCGCGGACGGTTGTGGCTCGCTTACAAAATGGCGGACGCCGCGAAGCTTGGGCATTTTCGTTTTTATTAAAATTTCGACCTCTTTCACCACCTGAAATACTAACCAAAACTTTGGATGAATGAAAAAGTTTTATTTTGACTTAAGTGGCTGCAAAATATTTTTGTACGTATACGGAATGTGTATTAGTATGTAATCGAATGTTAAGTTAATATTTTCTGAATATTGATGTAATTTTGAACTCATTTTTGACTTGTATTGTTATATCTTAAAGTTACTTCAAACTATTTTCATTAAAAACTAATTGTTTCGATACAATCGTGTGTGGGTGGTGAATTTGAGTCGATACTAGTTTTAGTAGCATTGTAAATAGTTACAAAATTAAAATTTAGTAATTAAAAATGTAAATAATACTTATAAATTAGTGTACAATAACTGCGAAACTAAATTAATGTTTAAAATATACTATGTTCATTTGTTCATGCTATCATTCGATGACGACTGAAAACTTTGTACCCGCTTTGTTGATGGTTTTAGTTGAATTAATCATAATTATCAATAATAATAAATTAGTTATTTTTTGTAATATACATACCAAAGTAGGAGACTAAAATGTAAAAAGTCGTAAGTCCTTATTTTGAGTTACGCCACTTTACTGCGGAAGATTTTGACTTGGTCTATATTCATAAGAGTATTTTTTCAGTTGATGTTCCTTGTTTATTTGTGTTTTTGAGTGGAGGATGACAACGGTAAAATACTTATTAAATTATAATAAAAAGTAAGCTTCAGTTTCATAAAATTTTCGCAAGAAAAAATGATAAAAAATTTTTTTATACAAGGCTCCAGTCCCACTCTTTTAATAGACAATTTAGTTAAAATAGTTTTTTGCTTGTAACTTTTAACTTTAATGGTAATTTTAGAATAACTTAAGTTACTTCATCAACTTCATATTTATCATGGTATTCGTGGTATATTTTTATGTCTTCGATAATGTGAAGTTAACTTATTGAAAAGCATTTATAGCTTAGTTGATAGCTTGGTGAGAGCTTGTTGAGTCATTGAAGAACTTGTAGTGTAAGTTTTCAATAGATTAGGACATTAAAACTAATATTTCATTCGTCTCAATGTGTAAATAGTGCAGTGTACCAATTTATATTGATTGGATGCATAAAATATTCATCAAGTACCAAATTAAAGTAATTAGTTACGACCTTATGTTAAGTAGTCCTGTGAGATTAAGTTTTTTTTTTATAATTTAATTAATTTCATATCTCAATTGAGTACCATGACGGAACGTGCTTGGACTCGTTCGAGATGACCCGATACTGGGATATATTAAGTAGTTTTTTTTTAATACAATTGCAGTTACGATGTCAACGTTGTATGTTGAAACTCAATAATTGTTGAAACGAAAATTTAGTACAAACAAATTAAATAGTTCCACAATTACTCATGTCCCTTATACCTAAGAAACATTTACATTTACTTGCCAAAAATAGCCTTATTACAATCAATAGATTAAAATTTAATTCTGTAATATTAAATGATGATATTCTTATTATGAAAGTAAGGCCAGACTAGAATTATCTATTACCACAATCTAGACTGAAGATTTATATTGCAAATCCGAAATTCGTGCTTTAAATACGGAATGAAAATATAAATATATATTATATAAATGACAAAGAGCTTAGGTACTCAATCAAATTGTATTTTAAGCCTCGACTATACTTTTTTGGTTAATAAACTACATGTTATATATAAAACTTTGCCTCTTAATATAAACGCAATGTACCTATATGTATTATATTTCATCAATTATGAAGGCTCAAATTTAATTTCCTATTGAAACTGATAATTTTATTTTTTGATACTACTTTGAAGTCGGTCGGGGCTTAAAATGTTTTTAAGCTAACTTTTATACTATTACAAAGAAAAAAAGTAAAAAAAAATCATACCGCTCGCTACTTAAATGTTTGAGTATTCTACTAAACGCGAACTATTTTTAACTGTGTATATAATGTCTCCTGTGAAATTGGACAATTATTTATAAGTAGTCAAATGTAACACGTTATTCAATAATGAAAAATGTGTAAAGTTGTAAAATGTATTGATTGAAATTTATTTTTTCTAAAGAGAAACATTGGACAACAATTTTTTTGTTTTTTTTCCGATCGCTTTACTTGAGAACCATTTTCAAGCTATTACAGCTAAGTAGCAATAGATTTGTAATACTTTTTGTTAGAATGAGCAATTATTGATCATATAATTATCTCTTCTAATTTTTTATTTGTTTTTTCAGTTGCACTACAAAACAAACTCTAAATAAACTGATCAAATTAACGACACACGACGTTTGAAAATTTTGTGGCGCTAGCTAGTACCGAATTTTGGCAACTACCTTGTGATAGATTCGCCCCCATGCATAAGCTGAAATATAATCAAGAAATTAAATAATAGCTTCATACATAAATGAGTTCATACAAGCTGCAAATACATTCATTTGTTGTCAAGGATTAACGTATAAAAAAAGGTAGGATTTTATTAAATTTTTGATTACTTACCTGATTTTAGCAATTCAATAACTGAATTATTGACTTAATAATTCACTATTAATAGTGCAATTTGGTTCGGTATACCATTTCGAAATTTATCTCAAATTACAATGAATTCTATTCACAAATAATTAAATTATAAATGAATAATGTATATCTGTGTAACTATTTTAATGTAGGTGGTCACTTTGAACATGATAATATCTATGGTTGGGCTTTTGGGTTCAAGAAAACTAATGTGTGCTTGAATGATATTAATTGCGTTAGGTTATATTGAATTTAAATAGAAATAGTAATTCCGTATAGTCTAGTGGGTTTACAAAAGTAAACAGGATTTAATTTAAGCAAAGTTAAATAAAGTTTCATTATGAAATAGTGACCTAAACAAAAACGACCCAGTTCACAATTAAGACTTAAAATTAAAAATACGAGTAGAATAAGGAACCCCAACCAGCTTCAAAGTTACCCGGCTTGACTATACACTTAAATATTTTTGGTTTTTACTCTATGGTTTTAATTTATGTAGGCTTAGGTAAATAAAGTCGTTTTGAGTAAAAATAGTTAACTGAGAAAAGTAGTAGAACAGTATTCGTATATCTCAGAGGAATTTAGTTTAAATAATTTTGGTCAATTAAATATGAAGTTCACTGAACCAGCGTACTTAAAATAGGTTTTCTTCACAGTCGGTGCCGGGGTTTGATTGTGTGCGCGTCAAGTACGTGCGCACTCTAGAACTCTTAACAGTAGCGTCATGGTAATTGTATCATACAGTATTCTATCTTCATACAAACAGTCGGAACGCGAATCATACCTACGCGCCTCGGAGTTCGGTACACACTCGGTACACAACAGCCGCAGATGCGCCGCAGACGAACGAACGTGTGGGTTTGTAATCAGGAAGCGTGCGTATTATACCCACTTACATTCACTACAACTAGAAAGAGGCGGCCCTAGCGCCTGTTTTTTAGGCATTTATTTCAAGGATAGGGCCGAGTCGAAATACTGTATAGATATCATTACCGTGACACTATAATTACCCTGTAGCCTAGTAGATAGCCCTGCCTACGAAGCGAGGGGTCCCGGGGTCGATTGCCGGTAACAGATATTTAAGTGACAGTTAAATGTTTGTTCTCGGGTCATGGGTGTTAGGGTACGGTCAAACAGGCGACGCGACGCTAGCGTCCCCGTTGTACTGCGCGCGACGTGACGCGACCCGCCGAGCGCGACGGCTCTGTGTGACATATTCCATACTTGCCCATACGTTACAACCTCTTCACGTTCCACCAGCGTCGCGTCGCCGTCACGCCCCGTCGGCTGTTTGACCGTACCCTTAGTGACGTGTTTGACGTCCATTCTACCCGCGACAAGGAATCCTAGTGCGGGGTGTAAGTGTCATAGTGTTTATTTATATTATTATTTTCCTATCTTATGACTATGGATGTAATTATATACGGTAATTGTAATTGAGTTATCGTCAAAATGTCATGTACCACATTATGGTATACAATGTTTGTTTAAAGTCAAAACATGAAGCTGATAAAATGCGCATAAATAAAATTCACTTCACATAACTTCGTGCTTCTTCGCCTTGTGTGACTTCTACGCATTTTCTGCGTTCAACGATTCCTTCCTTTTTTACTTGAGCTAGTAGTGAAACAACGAATCTTTTAGTTGAGCTAGTAGTGAAGCGACGAATCTTTTAGTTGAGCTAGTAGTGACGCGACGAATCTTTTACTTGAGTTACTTCGTCTATAGGTACAGATAACCATGCTTTTAAAAAGCATGCTTTTGAACGCTTAAAATTACCATGCTCTTTAACCTGTATGCATTTGCTCGAAATAAGCATGCTCGTAGAAAAAACTGCTGGGAATTATGCATGGAGACGTGTTCAAAGCACGCCCCTTCCAACCGCGCCGCAGGTAGCATGCTCGATAAACGTAAGACTTGGTTTTTGAGCATGCTCAAGATAATGCCTATTTCGAGCAAAGCACGTATTTAATGTTATTGTTTTTGTAAGTGTTCACTAATAGCATCCTTTAGTACTTTAAATAAGCATGTGTATCTGAATCCTCATGTGGCTCGGTGGCGGCTATAGTTAACGATACAAATTCACTGTTTATTTGCTCTCTATATGCATATCAGGTTATGTGCGCGCAAAGCATTGCGTAAATGCGCATTTTTAGTCTTGATAAAAATAAGTGCATTATAATAAGGAAATTTGAATTTAATATTTTAACTTTAAGATTGGCGCTCCGCTGTGCTTCGGATGCGCTAGTTTAAATCTGTCCTAATCGCTGGAAGAGGCAACGATAATTGATAAGTGATAACGATAGCTGATGGCTATGCTATGATGCAAGCAAAGGGTTTAACAATGAGGAAGTTGGGAGGTTGTACCATGAGGAATTCATGAATAATGAAGAAAGAAGAGGAACTACTGGGAAGTGATGAAGATGATGATGATTGTTAAATAAAGAATGATGAATTGTGTATTTGTTTGATAATATAGTTTAGTTGCAATGTTAGACGTAGGACATTGTATTAAAATATAATAGTGTTCTAAAGTGGTCGATGTCTTTTTACATTGTATAAGTGCACCTGACTATGTCCCCATTTGACAGTAAGTTGCAATGTGTAAGTATATACGAATGCTAAAACAATAAACATAAACTCCAACCTGGAACTATTACAATATGGGATGTAAAGGATGTAATATAACACGAGAGGAATTCGCGAATGTCAACGTGTGACAAGGATATGGGACTCTATCCGTGAAATTCGAAAATTTAACTCGTTATTTATCGATGTTCCCTAAATGGTAGTTAAATGTCGAAATTATAAATGACTACTTATTACTATTCATTCGTCATTTTAAAAAATTCCTTTATTCGTTTATTTATATTCGAGTAAAAATAATTTTTAAAATAAGAATTATTAAAACCGTTTAATAATAATTATTAGATACATTTTAAATGTAGTGTTAAAAGTTTTAAAAGTACTCGTATTAGTCATAAATTAGGGATGTGTAATTTATGATAATCAACTGTGTGTAACAATAGCAACTATAGTTTTAAGTTCTGCTTGTTTATCAGTATGTAGTCCATTGACACTTTGAAATGCTGAAAATCCATAGATAATATTTGTTTTAAATTATAGTTTGTTGAACCTATTTCGGTTTGTGACGTTCTACACGGGTAATTTCATCCACAAAGCGGGTCAGAGTGACAATTATTTAGACAGTTGTAGGTATATTTTTGCGACAATGATTTTGAAATTAGCACTTCGAGCTGTTGTTTAATATAATAGTGACACAACTGTTAGTCATTTCGTTTTTTTTTAATTAAAAAAAAACTTTTTGTATCTTCACTAAATAACTGTACGTTTTAAATGAATATTGCACATACAAATGTTATGATTAATGTTTCTATACTCATATTTCATCAGAATATTTAAAGTTTAAATAATCGTTCTAAGCAAATCGGCCAGATATCTTAATGAAAAAAAATGTGATATTCTTTCGATTCAGGTGTATCAAGGTTGTAAACTATTGTCCATAAGTAAGTTATAGATCTAATTAGACATCTATTAATACAGTGGCTTTTAATGAATTAAAGTGACATAGCTGAACATGTCTTTTTATTTTTAAAAAATTTCGATAAATGTCACTTTATTAATTGTGGATAATGAGTTTTGAGAGATAAACTTTATTATTTTATTTTAATTTTTCAATATTTTTAATGATCTTTGAAAAGCATGAATTATAAAAAAATTATTGATTTAATTATTAGCAATACAAAATTAAATTCTTCTTCTTCTCAGCCGATACGCTCTTACCAGAGCGGTCGTGGTCGTTATGCAGTAATGGTGTTGGGGGCAGATGTTATTCGTCTCACGAAAAATTAAAATACCGCAATAAAATCCAAATACGACTCAAAGTAAAATATTAACTATTTAAAATATTATTACGATAGTTATCTCTTAAAACGCATGTATCCGCTTATAAATAATCAAGTTAAAAATAATGATTATATTCTTTATATAATGTCATTTAATATTTAATTACAAAACTACTTTTTGTAATAATAAAGAATTTAAAGATAAGTTGTTATGCACTATCCATCTGAAGCGTTAGTCATTTCAGATGTTGAAATTATTAAAAAAAAATCTTGGGCTGTCGCTCCATGTAAACGTAGACGGAAATGAGTATAGACCTATGGATGCCATCTTTCGCACTCACACAAGAAAAGGAACTACTTACGCCAATGACATGAAATAAAACGACACAATGATACGATGTTTTCACTCATTCTGCGTGGCGGTTTTTTCAAGGAAAGCACAGTTGTTTACAAGCAAATGTAACAGCTGACCGTTGGGTTTTACTTGTGCCTCATACAATTGTACTTTCTCGTGCTGTCTCATGTCGCCACGTTCACTAGATGTCTATATCCTTCTCTGTCTACGGTTGAATACGTGGTATGTCTTTCTATTTGCGTATGTTAAGTGTTCTTTATTATGTGGCTCTATGTATCTGTATGTTTATTAGTTAAAGTTCGTATTAACTGTTATAATCTTAGAATAATAACACTATAGAAAGACAGTCTTCATACAAGCGCTGTGTCTAAAGTGAAGCACTAAACCGAAACTTTCCCGAAAGCGGGGAATGATTCGGCTGCGGATAACCATATGTTTTTAGCAATAATACATAAATAGCTTTTCAGATATTTTGTGACACAATTTAAATGGACAAATCGTCATAATTCTTTTTTTTTCGCGAGACACGTTCACGTTTGGCGTGCGTTGACATGAGCTGCCCGGTGTTTGGAGTCATTTCTGACTCCAATTAAGGTGCTTCGAAACGGCCGCGCGGACTTCGTTTCTATAGTGTAATTATTCGAAGGTTATAATCTTATGATGTAATTCTAGAAACTTCGAGGGTAGGATTACGCAGTATGAACAAGTTTACCTTTAAGAATGCCACTGCCAATATAATAATCATACTAAAGTTAAAATTATGAAAGGATTGTACTCTGAATATGTTATATACCTATTTTAACGATCAAAATTATTATTACGCGTAGATAGCTAGTAAAACTCTTGTATACAGAGTACGTGTTGTACAGAGTTTGTATTAACGCCATCTTGCGACAATTTTTCACAACTTATTAATGTTAGCTGTCTGGAGTTAAAATGTTGACAATGTTTTGATGGCAGTATAAGGTCGCGGTTACACAAGTACTATAAATAAATGTAACTACTTTTTCTAAACTACATTAAACATGGAACACTTGTAAAACTATTGAGCATTTTAAAGGTCCTTATATTATTTTATTTAAGTATTTATTTAATGTTCATATCGTGGTAGTGTGATTGCGGCCTTAGACAGCTTTTAAGGATAAAATTATCATTATTAAGTAATTAGATATGAACCGAATACTGTTGAAAATTAGATTATAATCTAAAATTTTATTTTTTCTAATCTGCGTAACTCGAAAGCTAGCTATAAATCTTTATCGAAAGTATTTTTACATTTATGAGGACTTTCTACTTTGGAGGTAGTATTAAGATGTCATACCGAAGAGGATCCGGATTGAATTGTCATCGTAAGGGATTGTTACCCTTAGACCTTTAGGATTATTTTGATTCACACTCAATGTTTAACGACTTCAATAAATACATATTATATGTAACAAATGTGACTATCTTCGAAATAAAATATGCCGCTGTTGTAGTGTAATGTCAACTTAATAAAATATTTTAAGACAAATTGCTGGAATAACGCTTTTTCTAGAATGAATGTAATGAAAGCAATTAAATATTAGACGACTGCTTTGAATAATCGCTACCAGCGATTAACGCTATTACGATGATTTACGACGCTGAAAAGGTCCGGACACTCGGTCATAATTCCTCCCAAGTTTCATCTATTATGTAGTAAAAATAACGAGAAACATTGACGCATCTGCGTCTACATTAAAGGGATCCTTATTTTTATACAAATTACTTATTATTATTTAGAGTTGGAAGGTATGGTCAACTTTTTTTGATAACCCTATCAGCTTGCTCAATAGGCAGCAGCATGATTATAACATTACTTAGTTCTCGTCCGGCCAGCGAGTGTGCGTCGAGTACCGAACAACGGGCGTACCCGGCGCAGAGCGATATCAACCGCACGGATCTCCGTGACGCGGACAAATCGCGTCGCACTGAACCAACCTTATAATCTCTGAATGGATTATTGCATTCTAAGTTTTCCGAGTTCTAAAGAAGAATGCCCAGACGGACCTGTCAATTTGATATGACAAAGCGGAAAGCCTTAGAGTGTAGTTTTATACCCTAAGCGGAAAGCTTTTAAAAACATTGGGCGATAGTAAAAGGAAATTATTGATCCGTTAATTCAAATGCGTTCTTTTTTCGATTTATAACTGAAACGTTCAGCATGTAATTATAAAAATAATTCGAAATTATTTCTGAATTAGAGCAGTTCGGTATCAAGTCAAAAGGCTATTTTATTGTCTGTAGAATATGAATAACATACATGGTAATTATGACAACAATATTTAGTGACAGGTCAATGCAAACAACACATGTTTTGGGCATTATTCATTTTTTTTACAAAAGAGTATGTACTCTGTGTACAAAAGCTTCAGAGGGGACGCTCAACTACTTGCACATATAGTTTTAAACGAATAAAGCGTTCTTTCTGATAAAATATCGTTTTTTTTTCTTCATAAACTTATGTCATGTAAAACCTTTATCTTAGAGGTTTATCTTGATATGGATCCCTGGATATGAATCGCTTTCACACTCTAAAAACCTGGCGGTAAAACCAAGTCCTACCGCTTTCATAATTTGACTGGTAATCCCGTGGCGACTTCGCACACACGCCACAACAAACCTGAATCACGCTATCGAAGTTTTCTACACGCGAGCGGTGTTCACTGTTCACGTTTGGGACTTCACTTCATGCCGCACGCGTGAACTCCGATTGTCCATACTTTTGGTTTTTAATGGATAATTAGGTCAAATTTTGAAGTCCCTTTTTAATTACATATTTCGAATGAGAATCGAGTTCTGAGTACCCCCTATGCATTGAGTAATATGTCGAGTGATTTAGGCGCACTAATTTAGAAAAAGTCTTTTTACTTACTCTTCTATTCTACAACAACCCACTCCCAGTTATAATTATAACCTCATCTGATATACCTACCTCATTAGGAATAAGGTTAGGTTACAAAAAAACGAGTAGGTACATAAAAATAAACATATATTCAACAGAAAATATAAACACTGTAAGTTCACTAACATGGAATGCATTCGTGAATATAAACATCAATAAAAATATTGTGGTATTTGCACTATTCTCTATTTATGCATTGGATAGGCTGTATCGTATCACGCTGTGCTGATTCGCGCCATTTTAATTTAGACAGATTTAAACAAATATTATTGGAGTTGGCACAGATAATACAAGTACAAAGTAGACGTAGACTACAATAAAAGACATTTGCCGAAACCGGTTCAAAAGAAACTTATTTTTCACACATAATTACATGAAAAATTGTAAAAAAAATATTTATACATTTTTAAGATCGTAATAAATCTTTGTAAAATGTAAAAAAAATATTAATTATGCAGATCAATTGCAGGTATGATAAACAATTCGGCTTTTTGTATTTTCGGGGTTGGATTGGATCAAGAGATATCTAATGTCAAAATTAGTTTGACCTTTAAAATTTTTAAACTCATTTTTAATTGTCTCTTAATGTCGTTTAATCCCTTCTTATAAATAACTTAATACACAGCTTAAACAATGCCTTTATAGAGATGAGTGATTTTTGACAATAATTACTATACACCACACAACTCTACTCTATGTTTAAAATAGTAAAATTTCGTCACAATAATGTTTAGTAACATGATGATATAATAAACTTTACACATTAAAATTTCAAATGTTACTTAGATAAGTAGAATTGTTACTAGTATTGTACCAACAACTCAAACGGTATGTTGAATTCGTGCATTTTTAAAAGCTGCCATTAAAATTAATTAAATAAAGCATGAAACGCGTCGACTTTATTAAAAGTGATCTTATGTATGCTGATGATTCGTAAATTCTTCAGTCACACACTAACATTATAGCGTACCAACTGATCTGGTATATTATGGTAATGATGTTATTGAAAACTTATTTTAAATTCTACAACCCAAAAAACGATAACGGTCTGGTCCAGACTGGATTAGAGATGTATTTAGTACCTGCTCTTAGACAATTTTGAGAATTAAAAGATAATTATGCAAATGCACACTTGTGTGTTGCTTAATTTTCGACATGGGAAGCTCTAGATGCTTTTTTATTTAGTCTGTGGTTGTTATAATTCAAGAAACAATAAAATGTGTTAAAATATATATGTATGTTACAATTATGAGAATATATAACTTTACTTACACCGGTGCCGGGCATAGTGCGACATAAATTTGACATGCGACTTTACTATTTGGAATTACCATCGACCACAGACATACGAAGCGTGTGACTTTGTATAGTGTATGTGTGTGTGTGT
This sequence comes from Ochlodes sylvanus, assembly GCA_905404295.2. Classification (NCBI taxonomy): domain Eukaryota; kingdom Metazoa; phylum Arthropoda; class Insecta; order Lepidoptera; family Hesperiidae; genus Ochlodes; species Ochlodes sylvanus. The sequence continues at coordinate 3,792,813 of FR990151.1, read as the reverse complement.
GTGTGTGTGTGTGTGTGTGTGTGTGCGTGCGTACATGTATTAGTTTACTATTTTCTTCACGCTTGTATTAACAAAATGAAGTTATAAACTATTATTATCTGCAAAATGAAGTAAGCGACAAATACATAAATTATTTAATTAGGCCTTATAAATACCAAAGGAACTATAATTGTCAATAACAAACTCATTAAAAATAAATTTTATAAGTGTCCACACATTCGCAAGTATAACATTAAGAAAAATAAATAAGTATATTTTAATTATACTCTTTAAATTTTTAAATCAGTCGTTTTAAACGGGGATGACTGAAAAATTAAGTAATTCTTTTTTAATCTAATCTTTTATGACTATGAAGACGAATAATTAATTTTATTCAAATATGTTATACTATATGAAGTAAAACATTTTTAACATACAATGTTTTATATGCAGAAGTAGGCAAAGTGTAATCGTGATTACAGATTACATTATACATGATTACATTTTGCCCACCTCTGATTATAATAATATGTATATGTGTATAAGTGACGAAGATAATTAGGAATCAAATACACCTATTTAAATATAATCATTTACATTATACATTTTTTATATGCAATTAACAATGAGTTGGATATGCTACATATATTTATTAAAATTGGAGTATCTTTCCTAACTTTTTTTCTCCTCTTGACTCGAAAAAACTAAAATTCAACTATGAGCTTTATGTCTTGTATCGCAAGGTTGAATTTCGAACGTATACTTGAAAAACGTTTACCGCTCGCCACACACCCGCGATAGGAACGGTCGGAGTCGCATTTGCGTCGACGTCGAGTTGGTGTAATGTGCAGTCATATCCATCGGCGACGGTGACCACTTCCACTTACCATCAGGGCTAACCTGCTCGTTTGAATATTAACGGTATAAGACAAGAATACAGTGGCGGATTATCTTTAAGGCACTTCCCTAACGTCGCGAGGGTACAAGGGGGCGTACTTACGTAAGTTTTACGCATGCAATTACTGGTATAATGAAAGTGCAAGTTAAAATTTGTAATATTTGGCCGCTAAAGGGGCGCCGATGAGGTGCTTGCTAAGGGCGCTCTCGACATTTAATCCGCCCCTGCAATGTTATCATAATTGAAGTGTAGAGCTTAAATCAAGTCCCAGGTCAGTCAGAAGTCAAGTGACCGCAGATATCATCTTGTTTACCGATGAAATTAGGAAGCACGTACAGATTTTCTTCAACCAAGTCCGACTCTCACATAGCCAGGTAATGTACGACAATTGTCAATATTCTATCCACGCATAATCCTCAGTAAGTCCCCAACCAACAATCAAGTTTTTATAAACTAACTACACTTGACTTATTAGTTGTTATTAGATACGTAACCCAGAAATACTTATCCAGCGATTATGAACAGATAGGTAATTGTAAACTACTGTTAGACCAAATAATGCGACTCACGTTGTATAGGTAAATGTAATGCATATTTTTAAGTCACAAATTCTAAGTCAATAATTGTCATTTTATAGATAAAATACATAACTTTTAAGTCATCACCGCGTCTCTCTCATCTTCTGCCGTCTACTTCTTCTTCTTCATTTGCTTGGCTTTCTTCTTTTCCTCTCTCTTCTTCTCTTTGTCAGTTATAGATTTGTAGAGTTTGTAACCGAAGAATACTGAAATAGAACATGAATACATACATTAATACCAATTATTTTTGATGTGTAACATCTTTCCTCTCGCTTTCCTGCAATTTGTGGGAGTGATTTCGTGAAATGGGACGGAAGTGTGTAACAGGAAGTCGCGAAAGCGCGCGCTATTCGATTTGACGAATGAGCGCGCGGTTTTAGAGTTGACTGTCAGATAGTACCAACCATAAAGTATTTCAGTATTTAGCTTTTTAAATTTTTAGGTTAATATCTGTCACTGCTTAAACAAAATCTTTTATGAAATTAGACTTTTTTTATGATCTTACGAACAAAATATTTCAGTATTTATTTCAGAATATAATTTTAAAATTGCTTATTACTAAGGTGAGATGTCAAATGTTACAAATCATTTGCGACTACTGTAAGGCTCGCTCGCGTTTTTGGATTAACCAGTACACAAACTTGCAGATTTCTATACGTAAGGCACCTTAATAAAATTCTGAATTTAAATTTTAAATTTAAACTCTGTCACAAACTAGTTAAGTCTAATGTCTGTTCCTTCTTGTATTTCTGTAACTTCTCCTCCTTGACTCATAATCTTACACAGCCCATAATAGTATTAGTTAACTATATTTTCTCTTTCTGTAGTGTGTATAATATCGCTCGGCGGTACGGAACCAAGCGTGTGAGTGCAACTCGCACTTGCCTGGTTCTTTGTTTTGTTAAAATTTTATACATGTGCTTGGCTTCAATTCATTAATGGCCCACTACTGAGGATGGGTCTGTCATGCCTGAGGAGGCCTAGAGCATACTCCACCACGCTGCGCCAGTGCGGATTAGTGGAAAGAGTAATGTGCTTATTTACATAATTATGTCTAATTACATAAAATAAATAACTGATGAAGAAACCAGTTGTTTCCTATCAAAACATGATTGTAGATTAAATTATCATCATTTAGGTAACCGAATTAATACTTGTTATCATAATCACAATAAAATTGCGAAGTCTAATGTTTGTTCAGTGATTTTGTAATAAAGATAAGATTGTAAGCATTTCATTATATTTTTTCTTTTTTCATGTTAACAGCTGGAAGTGCTCTGGGCCTCCTCAGGTATGAGGAGACTCGTGCTCATTAGTGGGCCAGTGGACACACACCATGAACGTCTTTTATACGAAGAGCATCACCCATGCGTTGTCGAGCAAGAGAGAGAGAGAGGGGGGGGGGGGGGGATGTGTAGAAAGAAAAGCAGTTTATCGAAGCTTCGCGGACAGTTTATAGAAATGTTACGCTACACACTAATAGCTTCAACCCAAACGGCCCAATACTGAGCACGGGACTCTCCTCATACCTGAGGCCTAGAGCATACTCCACCACGCTGCTCCAGTGCGGATTGGTGGAGGGGTTAGTGGCCAACCCAAGTGCCGGATTTTTTATGCCACCCGTAAGCATCCGACATGGCTTAACGACTGCTACCAAATGGTAACAACCGACGCCGACGGCTTTACGTGCCCTCCGAAGCACGGAAGCGCCCAAGAAATTATTGCCACTAGCGGTCACCCATTAACTACCGACCGCGCCCGCTGTTGCTTAATTTTGTCGATTACTTAAGATCGACGCAAGCCGCCGGGCTATGAGCGCTTGACACTAATTAACCCCACACTGGGATTTCCAAATTTCTCTCTCCTGGTAATCAAATCCAGGGCTCTGCGAGCGGCAGGCCGGCCTGATGTCATGCGCAATGGTTGTCATGCCAGTCCGGTGTTTGTAGGGACCAAGATTCGATTCCCAGCGATGGACATATTATGAGATTAAATTTCTCTTCTCGATTTGCGTGTGTGTTGTCTGTGTGTGTCAGGGAAAATTACAATGGGGCTGAGTGTAAAATTTAAGTGTGTGTATTTTAAAGTTTCTAAAATAGATTTGTGTTTAAGTGTCACAGATTAAAAATACTGCAGTGTTTGTGAGCAGTAAAATATGTTTGTGTCAGAAATTATTGCCAACGTCATTAATATATTATGCGAATTGCTATAAAGCATTAAAAGTATAATCGCTTATTCAATTGCGAAACATATTTTTTTTTGTCAAATCATCACATACCTATACCTACTAAAATTCTAACTGACCGACGTCTTTACATTGAAGATATTTAGGAATAATACGAGATACGTAGATATAAGTTGGGCTATTAAATGTGTAACACATTATGTGTTAGATCACAAAGTGACTTTCAGAATTTTTAATACGTCGAATTGAGCCTAGCATGTTTATATTCGCTAAAAAATAATTTAGTTCGTATTTGAATCGGCCTCTATGGATGGTAGATTCGTTTGAGGGTATTCTTTAATGGACACATTACGGCGCAGCGGCGCGCACACTTAAAAGCCATCTTTATGCACATTGCCGTCCTACCCGACCACTAAGAAGATCCTAATGTTCTAGCAATAAATAAATTATTATTACTATTAATAGAAGGTCGTTAGCATTATCTGATTTGAAGACATTATAATCGAAGTTATTGCAGTCTTTCACGGTATGCATAATAAATGACCAAGCATCGATTTTTTAATTGTTTTTTAATATCAAACGAGCATGCAGCACCACCTTTCTGCTGCCGCCCATGACAACCTTGACTGCCACAGAACAAGACTCAAGACGACCTCAGAAATGCAGCATAGGATAAATCCGTCTTTTTAATGCAAACGGGTACTCACGATTTTTAATCGTTATAACAATATTTCGACCCAATTGTCACTGGCAGTTACTTTCTAAACTGGGTCGAAATATCCGCATAACAATTTAAAAATCGTGAGTACCCGTTTTCATTTATCATGTTTAGTATCCACGATAATATAAGTTAAAAATCCGCCTCTGGTACAGACACCTACCTAAAACAATGATAAAAACCACCACAGCCGCTCCGACCAACGCTAACTGGTACTTCACAGCGTCTCCGATTGCCTCTTCCACCGCGCTTAAATCAATATTTTGTTCTTGAAGCTTCATTGAAAGCTTGGTCGTCAACGCTTCCTTCAACTGCGCTACAAACTGCAACTTCTCATTCTCCGCCATAGCTTCGTACTGCGCCAGTACACCTTGCAACTTCCCGCGTATTTCCTCAGATTCCTCGTCCTCAGGTGTCATGGCTACAATACTCTGTAGCATAGACAACACATCTGCGTTTTGTATTGTCTCTGACAATTTCTCTTTTACCGCGTTCCCTATGCTCATTTTGATCTGACCAGCTGCATTATCCGCCGCCATTTTCTTTTCGAAAAGGAAAATGTTGAAGTGTTACTATTTAATCATAATTGGACTTGTCATTTTACTGTTTAAAGCATTAAATAAAAACAATAATCTACTACTCTACTCGTGTTTTTATAAATAAACCGTTCGACAATCGCTAAATTTTTATACTTTTTGAATAATTTAAAAAAATTTTACTTCATTTAGTTATAGATCAAATTGGAATTCAATAAATTTAATGATATTATTTATACAACATTAAGGTGCAGCTATCTTAAAACTTCCAACAACTATCAAAGCACAACGAAAATGTGAAAATAATAAAAAAGCAAAGTTCACTTCAAATTCAAACACGGCTTTCTATATTTTGTAACTCTCCGATCAGCACTACTAAATTTAAAAAAATAATAAATAACGTTCATTAAAATAATGTTCAATAAACATCAGAAATAATAGGAACAATAATGTTTGGTATAAAACTTTGAATGGAACTGAAGTACTTTGTACTGTACTCAAAAGCTGATGTATTTATATCTTGAATGGCGCAATGGTTGGCTAGTATTGAAGCTAACATAATTATATTTATAAACTGTATAACCCATGGCGTTCCCGCGGCAATTTATACAGATAAAAAATTAGTCATAGAAAAAAATCATTATCATTTACAGTAGACAGATAATATTATAGCTGATACAGAGTTGAACTGAACATGTTGTAAATACCTATCAATAAACAATGTCAATAAATTTATATTTTAAAGATATTAACCACATTGAAAATCACACAAAAATTAATTGTAATTACTTATATTTATAAGTAAATATTTATAAGTATTAATTTATAATATACCTTACTGTCAATTAAGTTCTCATCTAAGTGACTGTAGTCTTTATGGGAATAAATTCTTTAAACACAAATATACCAAAAAAGCCAGCAAGTATGCCGAAAAAGTAAATCAAAATCAGCTACAGTATTATTTGTCTACATCAGTACCAAGACGTAAACGCGCCAATTTGCACAGATAAAAAACTAAAGAAAAAAAAGACCTTATCCTCAGCCGATAAAAAATCGATTAATAACCTAACGATAACATATTGAAACATTAATATATTATTAATACTCACAAGCTACAAAGTCAACACCTAGTGATAAACTGAAGCACACAGACAATAATATCGGGAGGAGGTACGATTATCATTTAAATGCAATAATTTCGCGCTTTTATTACGTGTAGTGATAGAAATTATCTCGTATTGAACGTCGTCGGGCGTCCAAGGGTGTATAACATCAGATCAACTTCAACACTACTCTTATTTAAATATGAGCAAGAAATATGAGCTTTAGACGGTTTTCCTCACGTTGAAAGCCTGCTTGCTTGTCCGGACTAATATCTGGAACGGCGGAACCGATTTTAATGGAACTATTACTGTAAGGTAGAGGTTGTAGGACAACATAATTATAGGCTAATTGTATCCGGGAATTACCACGCGACTAGGATTTACGCCGTTTAAACTCCCACTCAAACGTAGTCGCGGGCGCAGCAAGTGGTTAATAACACAAGATAAGAAAATGACTTGTTATCCATTCGATTATAATGTAGAATTATAGACATCTTCAATTCGAGAGGGATTAAGATTTTACTAAGTTAGAAAGATAAGATCACATGTAATAATTTCTCCGAGTGTGAGTACTAGGGCATAAGTTTCCTCACTTTGCTTTATAATCAATTGCTATAAAGCGATCGCTATTACAATTAAATAAACACTGTACACGTATTAACGCACCGTAACGCGTTATCGTATAGTTTACGCAATCATACCGACACGACGATTTAATGTTTCGATTTTCAGTTTATCATCTTTTTGATATCGTAGCAAATAGTCCACCTGGGGCTAAGGATCAAATCACACTAGCGTAGAGGTCGAAGCATAACGAAGCAAAGATGTAAACATGGGCGCTGCCACGATTTTGTTCAGGGGGTGCGTGTGCATCTACACATGCTATTATCCAATAATGACTTTAAATAACTTTAAAGAGTCGCTACTGGTAACTCGAAAACGATCGGTTTAACGATCATTTAGATATAGGAACGGAGCATAAGCGATAATACAATGAAAGCCGTATCACCAAGCAGGGATGCCGGCTCTGTCTGTTGTTTTCCCAACACAGAATCCAGAGATCTGTATTTTGGGCCACCCCAATTCGGCCAATTGTTACAATTGGTCCACAAATAAAAAATTGGGTGTCTGTAAAGTCGGTTTACTGACGATAGTTGAACGTGACAACGTCTTAAGAAAATAATTTCCTTTGAATGAGTAGGCAAGCACAATAAAAGAACACTTTTTCAATACAAGTTAAGTCATTTATTAAGCGCCCCACTACTCAACGCCATCTAGTGTACTGCGAGTGAACTACCAGCTCAGCCAGCCTTCCTCCATCGATAAATGGACCCAATCGAACTTAATGAATAATTGTTCACTGCACAATACATAGATGGCGCTGGTATAAAATCGACGCATCGCTCACTCAAGTAGGAGAGAGACGACGGATGTCGGACGCTGCCGAACGCAAAGGCCGATTGATACGCCGTTAAGGTAACGCATGAGTCATGTTTTTTCATGCGTGCCACCGAATTATAAGACGTTGTCACGTCAAAAAGACATGTCAATTTGAAGACTCGTACTAAACGTTTTCGAAGGCATAGATTTCCCGGAGCCAAGCGAACGCAGTTACATAAACATACATAAATATGTAAAAAGGTCTCACGTATTATAGAAAAGATGATCACGGCAAATAGGATTCCGAGAAAGGCGCCTTCGCCGTATCCACCGAGGATTTTCGGCGCATCCCCAATCAGCATGGCCTTCAGGTTTTCCTTCATCTCGTCTGACAAGTTGGCGGCTTCCAGCATATCCAAGATCTCCTTCCGCGAGGGCATCTTCTCAGGGTCTACATTCTTCAGCAGCTCGTCCAACTTGTACAAACTTTCCGTGTCGATTTCGTCCATGGCCGATTTTCACTGTTTGAATTTGGAAAGCTGAATTGTGAATACTGAATTTGGAAAGCTGAACTTTGAATTTAGAATTTTGAATGTTGTTTTGGCTTAACACTTCAAATACTATAAGGACTGTATTAGAAAAAAATTACTAAAACTTCAATTTGAAGGTGTCCCTGACGCGTTGCTGACAATATTCATAATTTCTTAGTTCGCTGTCAAATAATACCACCGATGGACTAAGCTAGAAGAAGAACAGTATCTATCCAGAGATTAAAATAATGATACCACAATATTGCCACTCCCGGAACAGATCGATTTTAGATGCCTGTGTTTTAAACTGAACGTGTTTACGTTCAGTATGGGGTATAACGTGTGTTAACACGCTTATACCCCCGCACTAGGATTCCCTGTGTCGTATGGTATGGACAACACGAATTACACGTCACTAACACCCATGATCCGAGAACAAACATTTATCTGTCACATAAACATAATGCCCCGGCCGGGAATCGAACCCGGGACCCATTGCTTCGCAGGCAGGGTCACTACAATGAGCAGATGAACCACCAGATGATAAGTGGCAAGTGGGCCTAATCACATTAGCAACACTAAGGCATCACCAATCCATTGTTGGCCAATAAAGAAGACCGGAAGTACTGGTCAAGGTCCCAGACTGGACACGACAAGTCCTTTGGCGGTTGATTCAAGAGGGTCAGCCAAGGGGCTTTACCTACAGCGCAGGGGGTGCGGTGCACCCGGGCGCCGGTTGTTAGGGGGCGCCGAGAGCGTCTTGTAAGTAGGTACCTTGTCCATTTCGACCGCGTGTTTTGATACAAAAGGACGCCAGGGTGTTGATTGCACCCGGGCGCTACGTGTACTAGGGCCGAGCGTAGGTCAAGCAAAGCAGTCTTCCTTACCACTACATTTATTTCCTATTCCTCTATAAAATACTAAAAACTGTACCTTATTTTAGATATACACGTCGATAAATAATATAATTTGTTGAAATGATGTACACAATAACACTGTACACTACTTATCTCACGAATGATACGACGTATTAAGACGTGGATGTACACGTTGGAACATGTTCTGTGGTACAAGTGATAAGAGACAGCGATTTATTTCGCCTGTAACAGCTTTTTAGCTACGATTTTATTGGGTGTAACAGAGTGTCTTGTCTATTAATTTCCTTTTATTTTCTCGATCATATCCATGTGACGCTGCACCACCATTAATCCTGAATCACGTCTTGGTGCCCCATTTTCATAATGTAGACGCTTCACTGAATATTCATGATGATGGATTTCCACACAAGCCTCTTTTTCGCTTTCGGGGAGCAAATATGAAATTCAATAGAGAAGTTAGAGTTGCCTCACTCCTCGAACTTCGGCTGCGCGCTCGCCTCCTGGTGCATGGCAAATTAAACTTTATTGACTAGTCAACAGCGTACAAATTCTTAGGAGTAACCTAACTGCGCGTCATATAAAAGCGCTCTAACTGGGGCCTGAAAATGAGTTTGAGCGATGAGCGCTGGCCAACCACGACACAGGGTCTTCTAGTGACGTGCTATTTATTGAGTAGAAAAGTATCATCACTCCCTGGACTAACCTATCGTCTTCTTGATGTCCAAGATTAGTGGCTGTTTTAGCTAGTTCATGTTATTTCAGTAATCCACACTTCGTAGTAGTACTTAACTGATGTTTCCGAGTCTCCACTTCTTTGCACATCTTTACCGTTAATTGTAATTTTACCTGTTATAAAATAGGATAATACTATGATGATATGAAAATGTACCTCATTTTATTATGATACGCGTACTCACGATATGTATTTTGAAACGCCGATATTTCGACCCAGTTGCGTATCGTGAGTACCCGCACATATCGTGAGTACCCGTATCATAATAAAATGAGTACAATCCGCGATGAGTTAAGTTGAAAATGTACCTACCTACGAATCCCCCGTCAGATAGTTTTGCGTTAGTTAAAAGTTTAAATATATTTGACGTCGCATATCATCCTTCTCCGTGTCACACGATATCACACTTTACAATAATTTCAATAACCAATAAATGACCAAACAATAATTTTAAGCCACACAACTCTATCTGTTATCACTTCATGAATAATATTTATGTATTATGAATTTTTATAAATTTGACAAAGATATATTATCATTGTCCGGTATAATCTTCAGGTTTGTATTATGTAATCCTGTAGATTAGTAAGTTTATGATAGTTACTATACTACTAGTATAGTAACCTATTACCTACTAGTAGTATAGTAGTTAGTGTACTAGGTTACTATGGACATCGCGTCTCATACTAAAATCGCGAAAAAAATGTCCCAGTCACAGCCATCGCAAGAATAGAAATATTAACAAAGGTAATTTAACACTAAAATCATTACATCACGGTTTAATTTCGATTGCAGTCGTCAGAAATGTTAACAAAGGTAATTTAAACACTAAAATAATTACATCACGGATTAATTTCGCTTGCAGTCGTGATCGCGTAATTGTAGCTCTTTTTGCGTTTTGAAGCTCATTTGGCTCGGAATTTTTTTAGCGCGGACCCGACGTACATAGTAATAATATAATTATATCAATGGCGTACCTACACATAAAGAATCGGTCGTATTTATCTATCACATCCACAGTTACAGTCATCGGAGCGGAACCAAAAATGCAACTCGTGTTTTATAAACGTAACGTATCTATAGTTTTAGTATATCTACATGTGGGCATTTAATTCATAAAAAAAACGTGACCAAATTTCGTTTTTCTAGCTCCGGTAGTTTAGTCTCTGAGGCGATGAAACAGTCAGTAAGCCAAGATAAGAGGTGTAAGGGGCTTCCAAGTCCAAGTAGACCTCCCCTGTTCGTAATGCGTCCTGCTGAATAAAGGACGACGTTACGGCGCCAACCTCTTTTCGGAGGTCACTGGACTATGTCCCATCCAGTTTAATCTCCAAAGTACTCTGTGCTTGGCGGTAGGGCTGAAGTTAAGGCTAGCTATCTTCTAGATAGAGTCAGCAGCCAAACGACCTGTGTTCCGGCTGGGGGCATGAGAGCCAGTTTTTGAAGTTATACTTCTTTTGGCGCGATGGAGAAAAATGATGAGAGTGAATTTTTACGATGCGCGCGCACACCGACACCTAAATTTAATAGCATGAAGTTAGTTCTAGGTGGTATGAAAATCTTGAAGTTGCTGCGAGTGAAGTTTTGTCAATGTCTTATGTCATGTGAATGTCAAATTTTTTTAGTTTGATTTGATACACATATAATTTATTTAATTGCAATATCACAGTTCATAAATTATAACTATTTAAAGATAATTTAGAATGAAAATACTACATTGATTGTTTTATTCGAAGCGGGTTTTAAGCACAGCGCCATCTAGGGGTGAACCTTCCTTACTTAAAGAATAAGAACGCCATCGGCCTAGCGCCATCTAGTAAATAATAGTAGAATAATAGAACTCGTTAGTATGGATTAAGTAGATAGTTGGCGGTATATTGTATTGATTGAAGAATAATGAATGTCAAATTATTGACATCATAAACTAAAATAAAATAATTTATAAATAAATTAATAATAGATACAAATAAAATAATAATAATATTTCTCATTATATTATTATAATAATTGAAATTTATGAAAAGATTTTTATCTTGTTACGCCAAAGAAATATAACTTCTAAAGCGTGTACATAAGTACACACACATTAATTTTTTTATTTCTTTCCTCTGAGGCTACATCGCATACGTCACACGGTGACTTCACGTGAAGCCTGAATCACGCTATGGAAGTTTTCTACACCACTCGTCTATACTAGTTCCGACCGTGAACAGTCGGAGCTCGGCCGCTCCCCAGGCAAGATCTGGTCTGGCGGGAGCTACCTTCGATAAACCTATACTTTCTCTTTCTTGGCTGGCAACGCATCGGTGATGACTTTGGTATAATGGCAACTAATTACTAATGGCAACGGTGACCACATACCATCAAGTGCCTCTAATATAATTTAACGGTTATTGAGTATTGCTATACAGTTACCGCTTGTACATTGCGTCAATGTTTCATCCATCTGTTTCAATATTAGTTCATTAACAATGAACAATGAAAAACTTAAAACTACGAAAGTTTTCATTACACCAATTAATGCTTAAATTGTGTTTCATTTCCAACCGATTTTGTGAAGACTGTGATAATATTAATAATACAATACATATAATTGTTTTAACTGATATGCCAAGGAGTTTTTTCCGCTGTTTCTTGTTCACTTTACAGGGGGGACATAAGTTTTTAAACAAAGTAAATGATGAACATAAAATACAAATATAACGTATAAATAATATTGGGCCACTAGAGGGGCGCCGATGAGGTGCGTGCCTAGGGCGCTCTTGACATTTAATCCGCCTGCATTCATAAGTGTATTGATAAATACCTACATGAAATAATTGATTTGAATTTGAAAGAATAAAATTCTAATTGATTGATTTTGATCTTCAAATTGATTGGAATATTTTTACGTGGTATTTTTGAAGCACCAATTTCCCCCCAAGTTAAAAAAACAAAAACAGTTTTATAAGCCTTTTATAATAGTTGAAAATAAGTTTTTTTTTCTCTTTTTTTTGTTGTCTGTGTTATTCTGGAAGTGTTAAACTTTTTTTATTAATTATATTATTAAAAATTAAGTCCTAAAACTAATACCTAATTGTATGTATATCATTATACTCGTATAACATGTGTAGGTACTTAAATATGTGTTACATATTACTTATTGCATATAATTTTTTTATGTACACATATAGCCAAAACTTCCTGCTTTCGGAGATTAAAACAATTTACTTGTTAGATAGTAGATACCTACGCTACTTCTGCATATTTAATCGGCACAAACTTAGATAAAATCGGTTTATTTACATTTTGCGCCGCACCGGTACAGTCATTGTTTTTGCTACCAAAATAGTATAAAAATTGTACTTACCCATAGTGCGTGTCCTTATAATACTTGGAAATGAAAGAAACAAACGCTCTCACCTGATAAACTGGAGACTATGATGCCAGGCACAATAAAAACAGAGTTTGAAAAGGCGTGTTCCAAAGGCCCATCTTGGCCTCCACTCAGATCCACCATTCTTATAAAATACTGCTACAATTCCAATCAATTAATACTGATACGGCGCTTGAGAGCTATCTCAGATCTATGCAAAGAACATCCTATATCCCTTTGTACATTTTACAAGGGAAATCGGGAAAATTCAGCGAAAATTTGATGACGTTTAGATATGACAAAAACAGTCTGGTCTGGTTTATTTTGAATGACGTTTTGACGTTATATTGACAAGAAAAAGAATGTCTGTCATTCACGGTTGTCACTTGTCGTAAATAAGTCGTAATTGTCATTGTCAGTTCTAGTCGGGTCGGCAAGGCGAGGAATCTAAGAAAATACGGTTTTATTTACCGGTCTTTTACATGCATTTTATCTCAAAAATAATTTTCTTCAAAGTTACGTTAAATTAAATGCAGTTTTGTAGACTCGTTATTAGGTCTCCTAGCAAGAATTATTTAAGTGTTAAAAATGTTGAATAGTTCAGTGCGGTCTGTTTTTATGCCCATACATGGCATACATTGGTATAGATTGGAAAGGTAATACAGAGTATACAGACTCTTCAACATATCAATCACATTTCACTGATCGCATTTTGCTCAACTAAAAGATATTTTTTGTTACTTTCGTTGAGGTAGGCTAGGCAATCTCTACATAAATTAAAAAATGATATCTAGTAGACATAGGAAGGAACAATTGGGATCGTTACTTAATTAATCAAAGACAAAAAAACAAACTTGTAAACATAATATTTATTACTGAAAATACACAGTTATGTATATAATCTTTTGGCCTTAAATTAACATTAGTGTACACAATACTAAAAACATATTCCACTAATGAGATATAGGGATACAACAGTTTATTATGAGCACTAATATACACAGCTACAATAAATCATTCTCTTAAAACTATCAGGAGTAAAAATAAAATACGTAGTTATCAATTTAAAATTAGTATAAAATGTTTATGGAATGTTGCTGCCTATAGCTACAATGCCATCCGGTATTAAATATTGTGAATAATTGACCTGGACATATTTACAACGAAAAGCATTCTCTTTAATAAATCGATCGAATTTTGGACAATCTCTATTAAATTTGAAGCACCTCAACTTGAAAGAATTATCACAGAATGTTGTGAGGCGGTCTCCAAATCTCTCTCAAACTGGGAAAATTTGGTCCTTAATTTTAAAATACTCGCTTAAATTCATTCTAGATTAGTCATAATCTATATCGAAAAGTCCTAAATACCTACTGATTTTATTCATGCATAGGTATATATATTTTGGAACGAAGTTCCTTATCGCGCGTTGTGAAAGGGGGCTAGACGGAAAAAATTCTTACGAAAAGTTGTCCCGACACTTTTAATTCGTACGAAAAGTTGTCACGGGGCCTTTATTACTGTGCTAAGTTAGTAAATTGCAGTATCCGGAGCTTAATCAGTACAACTGCGGTCATTTATTGCTGTGCAAATTTTGCTACAGTAAGCTATTGTAATCCGTGCGGCGTGCGCATGTTTTATATTATTAGTATAACATATATAATAGTTATATATATATGTATGTGTATTTATATACATAATCTAAATATTATATTTTTTTTACAATTTCTTCACTAATTAATCGAAAGAAACTTCGTTCCATCCGGGTGTCACTTGACACCTCTCAAGTTTTTATTTTATTTAGGCGTTAAAAGCTTATAAGGCACTTCTGGAATGACATTGAGCATTAAAATTCGCTTGTAAATATCACTGACTCATGATAAATTTCAATTCTTTTAAATAGTGTTGTAATGTCTCGTCACATTACTGATTTTCACAGACGATGTAGTCATATGCAGGATACATACAGATAATATTTTATTATTATTTTAATATACATGGATAGTGCTTTGATATATTGTAGGGTTTTCCTCTACACGTAATACATACAGAGACAAATATATCGTTTGGTACAAATATATCGTTTGAAGTTTGAAGCAAATATATCGGACACGTCTTGATTTATAAATATTATATTGTGCAGATCTTAAATTACAATAACACAGTAGAAATGATTTGTGCATCAGATATGTATTTTTTTTCTGAGTTCAGAATATGATTACATGGTCTGTGGATATAATTTTGAGATTCGCAGTAGATCTTATATATAAAAAGTATTTTAATAAAAATTTCTTTTTAAAGAAATTCAAAAACACCATACAATCTACTATCACGGATTCACCAGATCATTTTGCAACCAATAATGGCAAAAATATCCTTCATCGTCGCTTTAGTTCACACAACACTTATAACAAAGACATCAAAATAGTTAATATTTATATATTTATAATCGAAACATTTATTGCATCAATATAACCTAAGTTTTGTGAACTAAATCAAGGATTTAATAACCTAGAATTTTACCTATTTAATTTATTGGAACAGTTTTAATTCTTCTTCAAGGGATCTAAGTTATCTATTGAAAAATCGTCGTTTCCAAATGTGATCCCTCTGCTGAATCCATCCTGTTGGGAGAAGCAAAAGTTTTTTTCATAAAAAATACTAATACATACAGTTCAAATACTAACATTTTTAAATACAGAATACTAATTATGTGGTTGTTTTAAGACGAATTGTGACGTTGTATTTTACGGACCTCTAATCAGGTGCTACATTTTTTATTGTTATTAAGGTAGCAAACGAGCATGCAGCACCCTGCTGCTGCGGCCCATGACAACTGTGACCGACCCAGAACAAGACTCAAATGGGGACTAGGATGGTTAGTCCTGTTAGCAGACGTTGTTTTTTTTATAGCCTGAAGGGCTGACGAAAAAAGCAGACAAGCCACCTGATGGTAAGTGGTCATGGTAGCATATGGACACGAGCAACACCAGAGGAGTCACCAGTGCAACGCCGGCCCTCAAGGAGAACTCTTTTTACACCATTAGTTGATTAGTTTGATAGTACGTATGAGGACTGGGACAAAGCCTGTTAGTGATCGTTAGTTCTGTTAGTAATATTCCAGTTAGTAATTGTTAGTAAGAGTCTCGTCCTAATTCGGTCACAGATGCGTTGCTACCCTTGAGGACTGAGATGGTCGCCTCTAAAAAGTGTAACCGGCTCCACACCTTTCTAACCGGAACACGATTGCTGTTAAAACAATTATTACACGGTAGAAATGGTACCGTGGCGGCCGGTAGTACTACCCCGGACGAACTCCAGACTCTACACCTATTAAACTATAGCAGTACTATAATAATACATATTGTTCAACTATAGCAGACTTTTACTGTACCCAACTTACCTCGTACAGCTGTTTAAACAAACAAAAATGCCATTCAGTGATAATTTGTAAAATTAGTATAGGTACATTTAATCAGTACACACGAAATAATATCAATGAATAAGGATCGATTCGCTAACTTTAGTCCAATATTTGCTATTTTAATCAAGAAATGATTAAAGGATATTATTTAATTTTAGTTACATAATGGAGAAGGCAAAAGGGTCAAAATATTACTATCAAATACACCTAAAATCCGAGCTTAGGTCATATACATTACATAACTTTTTATTTCACTTCAATACATGCAGTATTTCCGAAGTTATAAAGACGAGAAGTTCAAGCCCTTTTTTGAATTTCCGCGCTTACGCTATGACGTCACGACGTGGCTCGGCCGCGAGCATGATACGGCGCAAGTATAGAAAATATGGGTCTATGCAGTTCAAAAATCTATAACTTTCTTATTTCTATAGATACAGACTTGAAATTTTGCATAGATGTAGTAGATAGTATGTGAATTATATATGTTATTTTATTATTGATAACTAAGGTTTGCTCGCGGCTTTACTTGAGTTTAAATTAACATTTCGGTCAAAAATCCCTATCAACTACGCGCGACTACTGAGAGATGACGTCATCGAGTAGTGACCGCCCGCCTGCGTTTTTAAAAAAACCAACGGCCGTAAATACGCACTTTGATCGTTAATATCTCAGCCATTTATTGAGATATGGAAAAAGTAAAAACACAGTTTTTCTTGTAATTTTTTATAGATTTATTTGACGTGTAAAAAAAAATTCGTTTGCCTGGTGATTTAAAAGCTTTTTCGTTAATTCTACAAGTTAATGATACAAAACAATTTGTGATTGGTGTTACGTATCTAATAAGGCGTTGTTTTTTTTTGTAAAATCTAAGAAGTTATGACGATTCTTTCATGTAGTCGAATTAAAATGGTGCTACTAGAAAAAATAGAAGAATATCGATTTACGCGGCCTAAATTGAATTATTCGCCTTTAGTCAACGTTAGTCATCACTGATTGGAACTGACCTTCATCTCCGAAATAGTTTTGTCTAGAAATCCATTGAAGCTGCTATCCAATTCCACAGTTTGCTTTTCACTCAAGTTTCCAAACCCATTGAATGTATTCCCGAAACCGTTCCCAAAGATATTACCGGTCTTCTGAGTGTCAAACGGATCATACCCGGTCAGTCCGTTCGTGAATGACGTATTAGTGTTGTTAAAAACCGATGTTTGGAGATTAAAATCGCTTATGTCATAGTTCGGCTTTGGTTGCCCGAATGGCGATGTAATAGTCTGTGGGGTTTTGTTTGGCATGGAAAATGGCGCGGAGCCGAATAAATCGCTGCCGTTTATGGCGGGCTGTTGTTGTTGTGGAGGAGGCGTTTGTTGTTGATGAGGCGTGGACTGGCGTTTCGAAGCTTTTGGTGGTGGTGCCACTGGAAATAATAAAAAATGTTATTCATTATTATTATTTTATTGCAATTTCCGCTTATTATTCATATTTCCTATCTTAACACAACATACTTATTTAAATCTTTCTAATTTTTATATCAGAACTCAACAGATACAAAATATTGAACAATTAAAGATTACGTATTTTGTAAATCGAGTTACACCTGAAATTGAATAACAAAAAGCCTTAAGAAATTTATCTTCCTATAATCAAATTTATTTCGGTTATCCATTAATAATATTCTTCGCTCTGTATTGCATTGCCTGTGCATTAAGCAAAAACGCTGTAACGCATTGTTAGAGATTGTCGCAATTTTCAGTATTCGAAAGAGTTACAGATTACGTTAAGACAGTTTCAACCTTGGACAGAGATTACTAAATTCTTGAGAAGTCGCTGGTAAAATCTAGTAATCGTTATTTTTAAGTATTTTGCACTACTTACATAACGGAGGTGTCGCAGTGACGTGATTCTCAGTAATGGGCGAAGCGAACCGGGTTACCGGTTCAGACTCAAATGCTCGCGGATCGAAATCTAAATCAACGGATACAATAAAATCAATTAAATTTCATATACATTTAGAATAACACAACAAAATGGTATGTAAATAATTAAATAAAATATAAAAAATGTATCTATGAAACATCTAACCTTTACGTGTAAAATTAACAATTGAATTGAAATGATATTAAGAAATGATGAATTTGTGACACGTATTACAACTCACCACTATCCGAGTCGGAGTTTAACAGCAGCCCCTCTAACTTTGTTCCTACTACGGGATTCTTATTCGATGACAAATCGCCTAACAATTTCCTGAAATGTAAAAATAAATCGCTTAATAACAATTAATGTATTCTAATACATCATAAATAACAACTGTTCCGCTACTGAGCTCGAGTGTCCACGGTGACCTTAATCCACGGTATCAGAGTGGAAGAAACTACCTTTGATAACATTCTACGACTACAACTAAATTCTAACACCTCATAATCCGTAACTATTCACTGCTGTATTGTGACAAATAATTAAAATGTCATACACATTAACTTAACCACTCAAGTACAAGTATGTGTGGGATTCTAAAACTCCTGACTAATTTTCCATCCATTATTATTACTATCACTTCTAAATTTGATACATAAACTAAAAAAACCGGCAAGTTACCGGTTTTCAATAATTGTTACGACACTATTTATTTTGATGTACAAAATTACAATGAAAATATTGTAGGCTATTGATTTGTGAGAAAGTCCACTTACCCAGTCCCAAGGCTGGGCTTGCCGGTGTGCGTGGGCGGCGGCGTGGACAACAGTAGATTGTTATCGTTGCTCGAGTTGAAGGTATCTGTGGAGTTGTTTGACAGCGCATCGGATGCTGTGGCGGGAAAAAAAATATTTTAATAAAATTAAATCATCCTTTGTTGTGTTGATAATTAAAAAAAATATAATTCAAAATGACCGCTTTGTTTACAAGAAATCTTTCTTTTCTGTGTGTATCTTTTAATCTGTGGTGTGCACTAACAATATATACCATAAAGAATAGAACTAAGAAGCATCATGTATCTAAAAATGTCCGTTGAAAGGTACCAAATAAGGGCGCTACTGTAACGAGAGGCTAAATTTAAAAGCACCTTTTCAACTTTTTTACTACCGTGCGGCATCAGAGTGGGTACGCGATATTCCTAGACAACAAGCTAAAGAGCTTGTAACCGTCGCTGGACAAAACGCGTGGCATTTTCATGTTCGGCCGTTTCTATATTTAAAAATATAAATTAATTTAGTATTAATATTATTAAGAATATTGTACACCCGTAATAGGTCCCTGTTGAGAATAGCTATATATTATGTGTACCAACAGAAACAATAAAGACTATTTCTATTTCTTTCGAGTGTTCGAGACGGCTTTCTTCGGACAGTAATGTTCGCGTAAAAACGCCGTCCACACTACTAAATGTACGTATAATGTTGCATTACCAGCGATTAAAACAAACAAAAAAATCTGCGTGTGGACCCGCTGTACCGCTATAAATACATGGCTGGCTTCAACCCATTAATGGCCCACTACTGAGCACGGGTCTCTCCTCATACCTGAGGAGGCCTAGAGCATACTCCACCACGCTGCGAGCGTGCGGATTGGTGGAGGGGTTAGTGGCCAACCCAAGTGTTGGAAATTTTAAGCCGCCCGAAGGTATCCGACATGGCTTAACCACTGCTACCAAATGATAACAACCGGGACCGACGGCTTTACGTGCCCTCCGAAGCACGGAAACGCTCAAGAAATTTTGCCACTAGCGGTCACCCATCCAACTACCGACCGCGCCCGCTGTTGCTTAACTTTGTCGATCACTTGAAGTTGAGACCGACGCAAGCCGCCGGGCTGTGAGCACTTCAAATACATGCTGTACCGTATAAGAATACCGCTGTACCTATTCGGATACCGCTACCGATACCGATATCCTTTTCGCCTTTCCATTTAGCTACGTTGTTATGAATGCGTTTGCAATCCACCAATCACATTCACTGGCTCACGTAGCATAGCACTGGTGGAAACGCTTCCGCTAGAATATGCTATGTGAGCCAATGTGATTTGTGGATCCGTGGATAGCACCTCTGGTGAAACGCACCCTTAAGGTTTTTTAAAATCATTTTAAGTTAATGCTTGACTACAATCCCACCTGATGGTAAGTGGAGATGAGGTCTTGGGTGGTAGGTCTACATTAATCTGTAGTCCGTACCTGAGTCAGCGGTAGGGCCGTGTCCGAACCCGTTGGCGAGCAGCGCGCCGAGCTGCTTGTCGAGCTCGGCGGGCGCCTTGTACTCCGCGATGTCGGACAGGCTGTGTCGCGCGAGGTACGCCGACAGGTCGTCCTTGTACGTGATCTTTGATAACTCCTGCAATTCAAATCGATCAATTGAAATCAATAAATTAACGTTAATAATTTTAATTTTTTTTTTCTAATCTAATCCTTATTGCACACGTGAGTATTATTAGTATTTTGGGAAATGAGAGATCTCCCGCTAGGCGACGTCATGCCTCGGCCGCGGCTGATCTTCGACTGTTCCCGTTTGTGGCGTTTGTCCGAGCGGTGTAGAAAAATTCGATAGCGTGATTCAGGCTTGTCGAGACGTCACCGTATGTGTGTACCGCAACACTCACCAGCAGCCCTGGTGTTATGTGCTTTACGTTCTGGTAATAAGGGTGAGGTTCCTTTGGAGGGTTTGTTAACTTAGTCTCAACAGTGCGATAGTGAGTTGACTTTGGCGAAGGTTAGAAGGTTGCGCATTCTACTAAAATTGTATACTATTAATAGAACTTCAAAAGTACTACTTTTCTGAATACTCACTAGTAAGCGATTTTTGTAGGTGTTCATTTGAAGTTCAAGTTTCTTGTTTTGAAGAGTTAACTTCTGCAACTCTATGTATTTACCGTTGTCGTTTAGGAACCGTCTGGAAAATAAGAGAAAATTGGATTAAATATACGGACACGACGTTAAAAAATGATTGTCTGTAAAGTCGGTATACCTACGGACGTTAAGTTTACGTGATAACGTCATAAGAAAATATTGAAGAAAACCGAACGCTTCTTAGGCCGATCGTGCCTCTCTATCGCTTGCTCCGCGCTCTCGCATGCACGCTCGGCTCGGGCGGAACGTGACAATGACGTCATACTTTTTCGTGCGTGCAGCCTGCGTTCACCGATTTATAAGACGTTATCACGTCAAAAAGTTCGTGACGTTTTAATCACATAAAAAATTGGTTTTTGCGATGATACCGTTTATTTTTATAGATATAAAACTATCGAATATTAATTTGTTTTTCATATTTAAGGCTTCATTCAGTTTTTTTTAATATCCGACCAAACTTTTGCACCCAAACATAACAAAGGACAGGACTAGAAGTCGGAAATGTCCGGATAGATCCGGACAAATCCAGACAGTTATTAAACCTTACTCCAAAGCGTCTGTGAGTGTCATACAAACCTGTACGCCAAATCAAACGCCTGACCGATAGTCAAGGTGATTTCCGAAGCTAATTTGTTGGATATGAAAACGAAGCATTCATGCTTCTCCGCAGCGCCGCTGTCATGGCCGTTCATGCCATTGACTGTGCTGCCACCTGGAAGTTTAATGTGGGTAGTTATAGATTTGTGATTATAATGAAGAGGTGTTGAATGAAGAATGTATTGGAAGAGTATATTTAAACATATGATTTACACGGGTACTTACGATTTTGAATTGTTAAGTTAATAATTATGCATGCGCTTAAACAAGTCGGTAATCTTTAAAGGTAATAATTTGGCTTGTTTATGTGTGCGTCGCTGTTCCGTCATATACCTACCCACCTACATGACGTGCGTACTTACATGACGCCCACAAGATTGTGAAGATAACCTTTTTTTTGTATTTTGTCAATTGCTGTCCCTTACGTTACCTTCTCATGCCTAATATTCGTCTTCTAAACTTTATCTGTGTATGTACACGCGCGGATGTAAGTGTGTGCGTAGGTACGTGTGTTGCGTGTGTGTATGTGTGTGTGCGCGTGCGTATGCTTGTGTGCATGTCTTTTTGGGAAGTAATGCGTGTATGTTTGTTTCATAATAATTAATTAGATTATGAAACTCACCTTTGGCTATAAATGAGAAATACTTCTTGGCACCCTTATCGTCCGCGCAATAGGATATCCTGTGCAGCGGGAATTGGTACATAACATTGTTTGTCCTGGGCTCCTGCAAAACAAAACAAATTATATGAGTACGTAGAATGGAACGTTATAAGGTGTGATGGGAGCGTGGAATGGAGTAGCATGGTGCGAGTGAGTGTGTGGGAGAGGGACGAAAGAGCGTGGTTAGAGTCAAAGAAGACGTTGAAAATAACGTATCGCAAGGGGTTGTGCTTTTTTGAAATGGACCTGAAAAATCTTTCTAATACAAAAATTATCAGGGATGTCGGAAGGTGTGGTGAAAAAACGAGATTAGAGATAAGTCTTTTGCTAAAGTTACTGGTCATCGGGTAGACCATCTTCTATTTTTTATCGTCGTAAATATTGTAGATTTACTATAACTTAGTGTGCAATTCCCGAATGGGTCTTGCCCGGTTTGACGTTTTTCAATGGATAATATGCTTCAGAAGTAACAAATTCCAAGATTGTATAACACTTACTTAATATTATCTGCGTAAATTTAAGAAAAATAAACATTAAGTGACAGATTAAGCAATATTTTCGCAGAACACCCTCGTCCACAGATTAACAATCTATGTCATCTTTAACCGCGACGTAACCATTTCCTGTATTTACCGACGGAATAACTCGTTTCTACACAATCTATTGAATAATAAACTAGCTTTATATCATCTGTGGGCTTTACGCGCCATTTTGTAACGAGTGTTTATCTGCGCATTTGTTCCGGCTAATCTCAGAAACGGTTTTTACGATTTGGAAGCGGATTCCACTGATGTATTGTTGTAGGTTTGACGATGTGAAAATTGTATGAAAAGTAATCTTTAAAATATGTTATTTTTTCAAATTCCTTTATTTTTCCGAAGTGAAGGGATGGCAGTAATTTTATAAATATAGCGTACTTTTTTCCGCCAGAAATTTCGAGGAAACTAGGTAAGTAAAACATGGTTTTCCACTGAAATATGGCTGATCCAATTCAACATAATAATATTTTTAATACATCCAATGCAATCAAGCATAGATTAACTATTAACACTAAAGCTTTTGAAATTAAAAATAAGCAATTCAACCAAATTTCACATCTTACAAAAGTGTGAGTGGGGGTCGAAAATATGCAAAAATTACCTCACGTATTACTATTACTAACAACAACTAACAGGATTCACTACCACTAACAGTCCCTGTCCCAGTCCTCATACCTACTAACAAACTAACCAACTAATGTTCTAACATTGTCTCCTAACCGGACTACCTGTCCTCGTCACCATTTGAGTTTTGTTTTAGATCGGCCACAGTTGTCATGGGCGGCAGCGGAAGCGTGGTGCTGCTCGTTTGCTACCTTAGACTTATGTTATTAGAAGTTTTTAAACGACGCCATTTATGGCTTCGTATTCACTCTGATCAACGATCGTGCAGTCAGATATGGCTTCGTGCAATAAAGGAATTTAATTTGATTTGATTTGATTCGTGATTAAAAAGCTATACACGCCCCCTTTATTAACCAGAGATAACAGATAGAGCAACGCAAGCGTAATTGTCGGTCCGTATGCGTATCGCGGTATCGGTTACATAAGCCGGTGAAACTCATCGGTTAAATTAACTAAACCATGCTACGTGTAGGTGTTATGTAAACACGCGTCCCAACTCCCAGCTGTGTTGCGTTAGTGTTCGTTTTTAATGTTATTTAAGTTTCCTATTGTTATATAAATGGAGCAGACGCATTTAGGTGGATTGTCACTAAATCGATAGTTTTCTTTATTTCTTTTATTTATTTATTACACGTCAACCAGGTATAGACTAATTTTGTTCATTGGTAGTCGCATGGTGCCCGAACAGTCTCTCGTTAACAAAGCAAAAATAGCAAATAGTTTTTTTTTAACTTCGTAGACTCCGTAGAGTCATTTGACAGGCACTAATGTCAAATGCAAAAATATTTGACAGGCGCTCATGTGATATACAAAAATAATGTTGCCCGGTGTTTATGGTTGACATGTTTTCAACATTCAGGATATTATACAAATCGTAAGAAATTTGTTCGCTTTGCCAGATAATTTCCTGGGGTTAATGAACACAAAGATCTTTTTTATAGAATTAAAATAGCAAACGAGCATGCAGCACCACCCTTAAGCTGCCGCCCATCACATCTGTGACAAACCCAGGATAAGACTCAGATCGGGACTGGGATGGTTGGTCCGGTTAGCAGAGGGCGTTATTAAGGCCGTTAGTCGGTCAGGTCTGATTTGCTTTGCCGGCTAATCTCTTGAGTTACGGAACAAAGACCTCAGCAGACCTTCGGTTGGTAATATTCCAGTTTTACCATTCCGCGCCAACCGACACCCATCCGGAAGTGGAGAGCACGCGCGGCGCGCCGGAAACACGCAATTTAACCGGAACATCGACTCTAGGTTACATACGATAACTCCTTCAACTTGAACGATTATTCAAACAAAACAATGTAGTTAAGTTATTCTTCTTTTCCTTCTTTGCAACCCCAGTTTTACTGCTCGGCTCTGTTCTCTTTCAATATGAGAGGCCATAGTCCACCCCGCTGGCTAAGTGCGGATTGGCAAACTTGACACTTATTAAAAATGTGTAACGGAGGTATTTTATTTATACCTCTACTAAAACAGCAGCAAGTAGCAGGATCAGCAGGACGTGGTGAGAGGAGGTGCGGAGTGGTGAGGTGAGGTGGGGAGGGAGAAGCGAGGAGATAATTTGCGGAGGGAGTGTTCCAAATGACGGCCTTATTGATTGCGCGCTAGTGACATATTTACTTTTTTAAACTTAAATTTCATTGATATTCATTCTCATAAATTATATACAATGTGTTTCATACTTACCACAGAGTAGCATAGCAACACAGACAATATAAAAGTGAAATCGGTAGTAACTGGAGTCCACTAGATGCCATTTTTGTACGGTACGGGCTACGTGCTTTGCATGTATATTTGAGTAGGCAAAAAGTCAGAACGGCTTTACAACTTTGTTAGTATTATTTGAATATACTTTTGAGTAAAAGAATATTCAATTATTACTTACAAAAGTTACAAACTTGTTCAAAACAATTTGCCTAAAAGTACGTACCTACCTAGTTATTTTGTATTTCATAATTCGGTCTTAATCACTAACTAATTAATTTTTTTTACATTAATTATTACATTTTTTAATTAATTTAATTGAACTTAATCACGAACTAGTAAACATACCTGTTTGCTTTGAGAGGACACATCATTGGTGTAAACATTTGAATATTTGCATGATATAATTATGTAGGAATTGGCTGGAACTCTGGACTTTATTTTATACGATTACCGCCTATTTTACCCCTCAGAGGATAACGAAATGTGGAAATAGTTTTACATAACTGGACAGTTTAAAACTAACCTGTATGGCAACACCGTCAACTGACACGGTGATCTCGACTTTTTTGCATTTGGCTCCGTCCTTGGCTTCCGACTTTTTGAGCTGCTGCGTGAACTGAAGCTTCTTGATGGCATCCTTCACCACCTCAATACCCTTGGGCTGATCCACCTGCGTGCAGCCGAGGAACTGGAAGTTTAAAAAAATACAATTAAATAAAAAATATTTGTTACAGATTTGGGGCATAATTGGCGCCAAAAGTAGTCTGTTTTCATTGGGCGTCATAAGGTAGTTACAAGCACGTACAAGGATACATTACGCTACACACTCATAGCCCCACACTAGGATTCCCTGTGTCGTGGGCGCCATGGACAACACACAAGACAAGAACACACACACCCAGACCAACAACGGAAATTTAAATAGATCATTCAAATTTCCGCCTCGCTGGGAATCGAACCCAGGACCCTCGGAATGGCGATCCAGCGTGTTAACCATTGCGCCATCCGGGTCATCACCGTAATTAATCTACATATTTTTTCTGCGTTTCAAATGCATTTGAATTTTTGATGTGTAATCATTGACTTATTATTACTATGGACGTCGGGTCCGCGCTGAAAAATGTCCGAACCAAATGAGTAACAAAACGCAAGGAGAGAAACAATTCCGCGTTCACGACTGCAATCAAAATTAAACCGTGATGTAATGATTTTAGTGCTTAAATTACCTTGTTAATATTTCTATTCTTGCAATGGCTGGCGTTCACGACTGCAATCGAAATTAAACCGTGACACAATGATTTTAGTGTTTAAATTACCTTGTTAGCTGCATGACGTGACATGACATAACTGACTGGGACATTTTTATCGCGATTTTAGTATGAGACTAGATGTCCATAGTAATAATAAGTCAATGTGTGTAATGAAGAAAAAAGTACCTTTTCTGTCTACGGATATCAGTTCTGTTTGGAAATTTGCGCCAATTTTGGTACTGTTATTTAATGGAACCTTACGGTAAATGATAAAACACTCTTTAAATAATCGACAATGGTTGATTGTCCGGTAATTAAATTGCGCAATAAGTAATTGCTGTGTTAACACTCCGTTGTGCGGGTCAAGGAGAGGTCTTGTACTCTTGTAAGGTAAAAAATATTAGTCTGGCATTTTGTGAGTGATTTTGTCAATGATTTAACGAACGTACTAGATACCGAAGTTTGATATACTACACAGTCACTAGACAAAACTGAAAATTACGGAACACTGGAGAAATAAAACAAACCTTTTAAACTTACCTAATTTAAATGATGTCAAGAGAAAAACTGACATTTAAAATTATAGTAAGTAAAAAAATGCCTGATTTTTTATGTGTAGTCTCACAAACCTCGTTTTTTAGTTATTTATTACTTGTGGACCCGCTCTAGCTTAACATCGGGAACCTTGTTTTTTACGGTTATAAATATTAAATATTTTCCCGTTTTTGCAACATTTTCCATTGTTGCTCCGCACCTATTGGTCGTAGCGTGATGTTATATACCCTATAGCCTTCCTCGATAAATGGACTATCCAACACAAAAAGATTTTTTCAATTCGAACCAGTAGTTCCTGAGATTAGACAGTTTAAACAAACAAACAAAAAAAACAAACAAATTCCATGATTTTTTTACAAAGAATGAAATTTTTATCTAAATCAAAATGGCGGGAATCCAATACGCACATAATTTAATCAGGATATCCCATTCAGTATTTACAACAGAGATCAGTGGCGAGGATAAATTTAAATAAAGCACACCGGAAGTTGGCGTTTATAAATAAATTGGTATTCCATGTGCGATTTTTAATCTGTATGCTTTTGACCCGTCTTCCGCAAATACGGCGTGAGTCAGTGTTTCCTTGGAATTAGGGTAAATTAAACCAACACGTTGTGGTTTGAGATAACACTGTTATTAGAGATAACAGTTATATTAAACTAATAACTAACCCTCGCTTCGCTTTCAAAACCTTTTTTGAAACAAAATGCTTTTCAAACGCTTTCGAAAAATTATTCCTACTTGAATATTCAAGAAATTATCACTCGCTCTAAACAACATCGTGGAGAATCCTGGATCAAAAATGTTGTCAAAGATGTGTGAAGTTTGCCAATTCGCACTTGACCTTCGTGGCAGATGATAATTTTTCCGACATGGCTTATCGACTGTTGTGTAATTATAACAATTAACAACCAGGTCCAACTGGTTATAGTGCCCTCCGCAGCACAGAAGCGCTTGAGCGTTTCTTGAAACGTTTTGCCAGCGGTCACTCAGTGAACTACCTACCGCGCCCGTTGTTGCTAAACTCGGTCAATCACTTAGATCAACGCAAAACCGGGCTAAGAGCGCTTCAATGCCTTATAGCGCATTATCATGCCTAGTGAAATACATGGAGATTCCACCAGTAAATTCTGAGAATCCACACAATTATTATATCCATTAACAGTTATAGACAAACGAGAACGTTTGTTTCCATTTCCATTGTTTAATGGACAATTACAACTGTTTATTTACAATAACTGGAAACAGTTACGTTATCTGTGCCGCCCCCCCATCTGTTTTGCATTATCTGTGCACAGCGCGAAGGGCGGAGACTCGGAGGATTAGGTTTCTAATGTTTACTAATTTTAACGTGGATATTATTAATTGATTTTATCTTATGTAATCTATACATAATTAATGGTATTATTCGTAAAAGTAACTTGTAATAGAACTTTAACCTGTACTTGCAAAATATTTGAGATAATTTTGTTTGGGGGTATTTGTTAACGGAATACATATAAATCTCAAAGCAATGGTTTTTCAGATTGTCGATTCGACTGTGCGTTCATTCCGGCCAATTTGAAAAAAGGCTGCACGAATATGAACATTTTTTCACTATTGCAATAAAATAACCAGTTACAATTTATTATACGTATAGATGAGGAATGTCAAAGAGGAATCTAACTACGACTTCGGTGCAGTTATTGCAAAGAGCAAGAAAAATCTTTCAAAGCTCTTACCCACTTCCACCGCTACAACGTCCACACTTACCTTTACCAGATACGCGACATGTCCTTTAACGAGCGCGTCGGGTGCGTGGATCCAGTTGCGGCCGTTGGGCGCTCCACTGGCCTTACCCTTCCCCTGCCAGAAAAGCAGGGTTGACATTCTGTAACAATGAAAAAAGAAATTAAAACTGGCTGGCGAGACAACATCCTCTTGCTAGAGTCAGCCAACGATTTGTCGTGTCCCGGCAGTGGGCGTGAGAGATCTTCTCTTCTCTTCTTGGTATTTCTATGCCGGCAACGCAACGGTGATGCCTTGGTGATGTCCATGGGCAACGGTGATTTACCGTCAGACGACTCGTCTGTTCGTCTGCTTGTGCGTGTTTACATTAACGGACGTCTCTACGACTTTCTTTGTTCTCCATGATGTTCTTAAAAAGGTATTTCAAATCTGCTGGAGCCAATAATAAAGTTGGGTCTTAAACCTTTGTACACAAACCCAGCATTGGGACAATAGTGAATATGAATCATAGCCAGTCAATGCATAAACTGCAAAGCATCTTTATTTCCCGTTAATTTTAAACAGAAAATAAATCATTATTATCTCAAATTATCGACTAAGATAACAATACAGAAACCACTCGGTCAGTTAATGATTGTCCAAGGAAAGGTTTATCTGTTTGGGGCTTTTGCAATAAACGTCGTTCGGGTAAATTTCATTTGGGTTTCACCAACATGTCCGTGGGAATGAGGTACTTGACGCATAGGTCAGCAGAATAGGTTATCGATTGGGGGAACAGTGAACAATATTGTCAAACGCAATAGATTATTCAGCGGGGTCGCGAGTGATCAGTCACAAGTTAGGGCACAGAAGTTAAACTCCGTATCTACATGGCGCAATACTTGATGGCAAACGGACGTCGCTCACGGACACAAAGATTCGGACCAATTTAGAATGGTGTTGAACTGATCGATTACAATTAACTCTCGACATCCACCGACATCGGTATATAAAAATCAATTGCTGTTCGTTAGTCCCGCTAAAACTCGAGAACGGCTGGACTGATTTGGCTAATTTTGGTTTTGAATTATTCGTAAAAGTCCAGGGAAGGTTTAAAAGGTGAGTAAATATGAAAAAATGCTTGGAATATAATAAATACAACAATTTCGCTTTCCTTTAGAAACTATTCTTTTGGTTTTGAATGTCAAACACTTGATGTTCGTCCAGTCGTTTAGAAATCAATTAAATTTTGAAGTCGTTCAGAAATCAAATACAATTTATTGTCTGCAATTATCATTCAGCTTTTTTATTTATTGAATGAGGCGGTACGAAGCTTGGCGGGTCAGCTAGTTAAATATAAAAATAAACTTAAATATAGTCCAAGACAAGTCAACGTGGATATCGGATTATGAATTATGATATTCTACCATGTAAAAGTAGTCAGTAATTATTGACGATAACTTAGTATCTAATATGTCAGTATATTAAATATAAGGATAATACATATATCAGGTTCAATGACAGTAAACTTGACTTGTTTAATAACTGGCCTTCCTGTTTTATTTTTAACAATGAATCATACACCTACATCAAACCTACTATTTATAATTAATTTGAATTTGTCTACACCACAACTTTTTGCTTTGCTGACTTTTGCTTTTAGATTCGACAGCCTCGGTGCGACCGAGAGTATAAAAACAAAGTACATACATGAGTTTGACTTCCGTGCTCTTAGTGTTCTGTGGATCAGTATTAGAGCTCCGTGGTTATCATGTATTTCACGCACAGGTCAGCAGAATAGGTCAACGGGAGACCGAATGGTGAACTATATAGATAGACTTTATAGACACGTAGTTTATAATACCTATAATGGCAATGTTTGCGAATTTTCAGGTCACCTGCTAAAACAGGAAGGTGGAAGGAGAGTATTTTTAGATTCCCCGCACAGTCCAAGGGCGAAGCGATTGATTTGGCTGATTGACATCGATTCCGTGTAGCTTCTAATACTATCACATTTTTGACTAAGTTTGTTCTCATAGTATATTTTTAGTGTTCTCTATCTTACATTTCTGTTTGACTGTGTATTTGCGTGTTTGTGTTTGGTTAAGTATTTAAATCGTAGACAGAGAAGGATATAAGTGGTCACCGTCTCCCATGGACATAAGAAACACTGAATTTCCAAATATCTTCTCTTAGTGCTCCCCTACACTCCCCAAGGAACATACATGCCTTTCAGCTTGTTGCGTTCAGTAGTTTCGGCTGTGCGTTGTCTGTCAGTCACTCAGTAACGGAAGAGTTTTATATATACATATATTGATTGATTGATTATATATTATGTGTATAATATGATACTCTGTCCTGTGATGCGTATGATTGATGTTATAAACATTGCGAACCATCCGGCGCAGGCGGTCGAGATAACAGTTCTGGTCGATAAACTTGCATAAATTATTTTGTACTGGAACACGTGCTTACGATTTTGAATTGTTTTCAATTCTAGTACCCTTTGCATTTAAAGTTTAGTGTTCGCGATGATACAAGTTTAAAATCACAAAATGTTGTAAACTGGTCATATGTAGGTGTCAGTGATGAGTCAATATTGTTGTCCAACTTGTCCATGTCGATACAGGGAATCCTGCTGCGAGGGCAAGTGTTTAATTTTATTTATCTCGTGTACGCGAACAATTTCTAGGTTATGAGGAGTAACTTCACGGATTGTGCAACACAATCCGCACGGAAGTGAGGAACTGGCTTGCCTTCACGCTTCGCACACTGCAGTCTGGATCCAATGACGTCAGCAGTTACATGACTCGTTATGCACTTGAACATTCAAAGGACTTAGATACATTGCTACGGATTAGTTTAGAAACTGACGTAGGCTAAAAGAACATTGTCCAAATCAAATTAAAAAAAAGAACTGTCAATTTGAGAGAAACAATATGGCGGTTCGCGCCATTAGGAAGACGGAAGGATTTGTTTTTTTTTGGCATTTTCTAACCTGTATTGTTTTAGATCATCATCAAAGATACTTTGTATACTAGCAAAATAAAATTGAAATAATTAAAAAACATCATGTATGTACTTTTACAACATTATACTAATGAACGCCGTTCCATTGCGCATTTGTTTGAACGGATTTGAAATTAGTGGCAAAGGATCGTAAACATTCTCCGAAGCGAAGAAGACAAAGGCGCAATATGCGTAGTTAAGTGACGTGCAACGTCCGATTATTTATCAATCATTAATAATAATTGTGTTCACCACACGTGGAATTAGTACGACACGTGGAACATAACGATAAAAGTGTCTGTTCACACGTGCGACGGCGGTATAACAGCGACACGACAGCTACAAAACGAAATGTCGTAAAGCGACGTTGGCGCCAAATTTGTATGAAAATGCGTAGTTTCATTCTCACGAGCGACATTTCGCAGTCATAATATCAATGATCATTAGCAAACACATTCAAAAAGATCGCTATACTTAGTTAGCTTTGCAATTTAGAGGTAATTTAAAGTCGAACACATACATTTGTTTTTCACGCACGACGCTGACAGCGAATTCGCGATTATACGTCTGTTGCAGCGACGTTGCTGTCGCACGTGTAAACAACTTATGTAGGTTAGTTGGGCATTCATTAACAGATGTTATTATTTTTTGAGGGAGGCTCCCATACCAATTTTGTGACCCTCCCCGGTGACGTCATCGTCTTTTTCAATTTTAAATTTAGAATGAAATCACCACTTCCATATTTTTATATTAGTAGGTAGGTACTTACTAAACATTTTATGTTTAAAGACTTTTATAAAGGTCTTTTTATTAAGGGAGACCTTGCAATGATTAGGGTGTCTATGGACAAGATCGTGTTACGTAAATTCTCTTTTAAAGTTTTTGTTGGCAGGTGGCTATCTGAGCTACATATGAGGAACTTTCCGTATCGTAAGGACTCACTGGGCCCTCCTCAAGATGATTCCCAAAATGTGCAAATCCTTCATCCATTTTTGAAAATACCTAACATGCTCCAACACCTTGCTAAACAACGGATGCGACAAGACGTCAGATCCGTGTTTAGTTTTCGTGTGATACGGTTTCAGGCAGACAACAAAAGAATACGGTTTGACCTCAATCGAAAACAAAGTCTACACCAAAATTTAAAAAATTGTCTATGCTATATTCGGCTCCGTTACGGTTGTTTTCATATTAGTATAGATTATTCATATTATTCTACTTGGAGACTTTGGGTCCATCGATTCGACTAGGAAGTATGTACTACCTACGTGCCACACCTAATTTAATTTATCTTGTAGTTTTTGCATTCAGAATAAACGGACTTTGGATGGTCAGCTTGTGGAACGATCTAAATTAGTCGTAAATCCTGAACAATTTACTAATCTATTAATAATGAAATTTAAAAACGTCAAAATGTACAGTGACGTAAGTCATTAACTTGTCACTTATGTCATCCCAATCCAACGATTAAAGAAAAGAGAGGATAGGCCCTAATTTGCATTTAGTAATATCGCCCAAGATCCGCCTTGAAGCACAAGTCGAATAAAAAAATGGCGGTTTTTTTCGACTTGACAGCTGTTGGTCTGTCAACTGTCATTTAATTTAAGCGTTCAAAGCGTTGTTGGAACTTTATTTTTAGATAAAAACTTTAGATTTATGCGTTTAATGTGTTGTTATGACTTATTAAGGTTAATTTAGCAATACCTAACGTGATGAAGTGTTGTATTAAACGGTGTGTTCACGTTTTTGTGGGCGGAGTCGGCGCCATTTTAGAGTTAATTTTGGCTTCAGATCACGTGACCTTAGGGCATTTCCTCTTATTTCTTAATTCGTTGTCCCAATCCCATACATTTGGCGCTTACGAATTTCACCAAGTATAAAAAGACCCTATAAAGTCAGTGATGTGCATGTGTCCTTTAAAAAGCTTCTCTTTAATAAAAAGTTGAAAGAATAATAAAAGTAGAACTATAATTTATTATTGTCGTGTAGATGATATGAAAAAAAACATTTGTAAACAGGCAGAGTGCCGTCAATATTTACTGCGCATATGAATTTGTGTGTGTGTGCGTGTGTGTGTATGTTTTCGTTTCTGTTTTTATATGTAATGTACTTCTATACATATAGGTACATAAGCAGTAAACTTTTTATCAATTAGTATACAAGCAAAATATCTCTGTTTATAATATGCAAATAATGTGTAAGCAAGCAATGTGTGTCCTAAAAGCTTAACAAGCGTATTATTTTATAAATATTTCTACCAAATGCCGAATGTAGCTGGAATCTCATTAAAATGATTGAGTTTCCAGGTAATTACTCATAAAAATAATAAATCATGCAAAGGAATCTTACCATTAACTAATGAGACCTAAATTTTATAAAATTAGATGCAGTCGCTTGATTTCATACTTATATAACTGCTGATTTAATTAATTATTCAATTAATATTAAGATATTTCTTCTTCGGGCGGCATTTAATGCCGTCGCGTCGGTCCCGTTTTTTATCGTTAGATAACAGTCGTTAAGCCATGTCGGTGGCTTTCGAACAGGGGCACTACCTATAGCGCAGAGGGCGCGGCGCACCCGGATGCAGGTTGCTAGGGGGCGCCGAGAGCGTCTTGTAAGTAGGTAACTATTCCATATCGACCGCGTATTTCGATACAAAAGGGCGCCAGGGTATTTATTGCACCCGGGCGCTACATGTGGCCATTAATTATGACGCAGTAAGCTGTCGAACTAGCCGACAAGGAGGCGATAGTAAATGGTCTCCGATGTTTAAGAAAATCAGTAATACCAACAGCATAAATGACGTATTACGAAGAATTCAGCGACCTCCAACAGACAGACCTGGTGGCATTACCTTTTTTTTTATTCAGTTAGGTGCATCCATTCATGGGTGAAAAAGCGGGGTGTTTCGTCAAAGGCCAGCCCTCGCTAGTCGTGTTTTCCGCATATAGGTATTGTAACATAATAAAGATATGGATTAATAATTGTTTGTGAGAAAAATTAACACCGTATAACAATTGTTAGAAATAGTAATATACTGGCAGTCAATTAGGCGTAATCCGAGTTACAGCTTGTTAGGTATGATGCAATGAATTATAATTATTAAAGTTCCGATGCAGCTGTTTGTTTTAATTTATAAAGAATACCGATTTACTTATGTATCTAGTTGTTGTTTTGCGTATTTATCAGCATATTTTACAGCAAATGCAATCCACAGAATACACTATACACAAATTTACATTAAAAAGGAACGAAAATGATTTCGTAAAATGTATCGACCAAATTTAATGTATTTATTTTTAAGTATTTAATTTCTTATTTTTATATATTTCCTATCGCTATAAGTACCGTGATGATGTTACTATCGTAACTTAATTTTTTTTTGGATTAACAGCCTTAGACGCCACACTTTCGGCTAGTAACGTGTTAGGGTTGCGCTGAGTCACAGAGTAGTTAAATTTTAACTACTCTGTGGCTGAGTTTCAGAATGTAGGGCTGCTCACGAACGCTACAATAAAATATTGTTAAATAACATTATTTTGTGTAACTTCAACGTTATGTAATAGAGTTTAGAATTGAATAACATATTATTGTTCAAGTCGTGAACGATGAACACGATCGTGTTGCGATTCTTATTAATTGCTCATTATTATTATCGGTTGATCAATCACGCCGTAATAATACATGCCAAGGACTAAATGTGTTTGTTAGTTACCAAGATTATCACGAGAGAACTGTAGCTATTTTTGTCGTCGCATCTTTGATTAATTTAGTCGTGTTTGTTCTATTCTAATCATTATTTTATCACGACGGAAAAAGCCTACTGAATAGGATTATTTCCAAGAAATTTGCATTTAGTAATCTTCATCGATCAAATTACTATTTTTATAGTTCGACTCATTCGATTCAAAATAGAACTCTGCAAAGACGCCTCATTTCCTATTTACGAAATTGGAATAGTAGTAGGTAAACCTAAATTTAAAAAAATATAGTTCCAATCTATCCCTATAAAAAACCACTGTATGTACTTAATTTTATTTATTAACTTATTATATTTATAAGGCATTATTATACAAAGATATAAGCCATTTTCACTGCTAAAAGGGGTAGAAAGTTTTTGCTTTCATACATGCTATCCCTTTCATACTATTAATAATATTTTATCTTTGTGTATTTCATTTTGGTTTCAACTCCTCCATACAAAATAACTATTCTAGGCTCAGAACAGGATTTAAAAGCAAATACGATATAAATTTATATTTATAATTAAGTAAAGTCTTCTTTTTATATTCTGGACAAAACGAAGCAGCAAGCAGTAAGGAAACATTGCTAATAATTTTATTCACCGTTATAAAAACAATTTAGTAATATTTACATATAATGTGAGTCTAAACCATTCTCGGATCCACCTGAAGACACACAAAAAATTTCAACCAAATCGGTACAGCCGTTAAGGACGAGTTCAGTGACATACACACGCAAATAAGACATATAAATATATATATTAAGATATGTATGTAGGTACATATACAAACTTGCTTATGGTAATTTTAATCAACGGAAAATTAATTAAATAAGGCCGAAACAATGTCGTCTAGGGTAGGTGAACTTCCTTATAAGAAAAAATTAGTACCTCAGAATAATAACTATAAAAAATTATCTCTATTGTAACGGACAGATAAAAAATTGTCTAATATAAGGTTTTGCACACTTTTAAATACGTTATCAAAGGTATAACACTGACCTTTACACTATAAAATGGTACTACTTAGCACCAGATGTAACTGATATAATAAATAAACAAAAAACTCAAGTTCGTCGCACGGCAAAGGTCACTCGCGGCCGACATCCTTGACACAAACTCGATAATTCGACTTCAAATAATATTTTCTGCGCTGTATGTTTACAAACACGGTCCGATTAGGTTACACAGCCTATAACTAACGTACAACATAATTCTATTTCTTAAATAACAATGTTTTTATTTATCCTATGACTTTCTTTTTGGCGGGAAATTTGACACGAGCTACAGAAATATTTGAAAATCGTTTGTTTTAATTTCGCAATTTCGTTAATTACTTTTTAAGTCCTTTTTAAGTTTTTATTATAATGAGATAATTATAATTATTACAATCTAAATATGCAATGTTTAAAGTCATTGTCCGCGCTCTAACTTTACCACAAAAAATTATCCTTGCCTTTACTTATTACAATCTGATCTGACCAGTCAGTTTTAAGACTATTGTCTAAAGATTTAAATAGGTTCTGTAAGAGACTGCAAGTTAAATTTAACATTAATTGAGGTCACAATCACAACACGTAGAGTGGTGACAATTAACGTCAACTATGTATGTCACACTATGGACACTATGGTGAAAAGTCTCATTCTTACTTCTGTCATGGCCGGCAACGCATCGGTGATGGCTTAGGTGTCAATGATGTCCTAGGGTGATTTGAACGAACGAGTGTGAACTCGAACACTGCATGCACCTCTGACTATCGTGCTTATCAGAAATTCAGAAGTAACATAATATAACATAAAATTTCATTAGACGCAAAAAGGTCAGTTGTGCAATCAACAATTAATTAATAATTAAATATTTTTCTAAGCTACAATTAAAGTTCATTGAGCGATCAAAATATGACTCAAAAATTTATTATAATTTTCCCGATTTTTCGGACATCACCCGCCAAAATATTGTTAATTCCATTAAAAAGTTTGTCTAAAGTCTAAAAAAGTTCCTGACGTCAAGAAAAGACATTAAAAACACAGAATAATTTATGATGCTCTCAGATTAATAGGAATTCGTTGTAAATGGCAATAAAAACAAACAACACAGATATGTTATGAATTAACTACAGATGTTAAATAAGTTGTGTGTTTTCCCGCGCAATTTTTTTCACCTATTCGTTTGCGCGGTTGCGTCATCATAAGTCACTTCATTTAATTGTAATGTTCATAATTATTTAACACTTATTATTATAATAACTGCAGATTGCATCCAGCCTTGAGCAGTGAGAGTCGAGCCGAGATGTTACTTTTATCTTATAATAAAATCTAAAATATTACGTAAGTTTTCTGTAGGTAAGTAGGTACATGTTACCAGTTATTTTTTTGTTTTAAAATACTCGCATATTTTAAAATACTCACATAAATGTATGTATAACAGAATTCGACTAAAGATGGTTGTGATTATTAAAAATATTTTCAAACTATTTTGTCTATACAGATACAAATTTCAACATATGTTGAAATTACAATGACAAAATAGACAAATTTCAACATATGTTGAAATTTGTATCTGTACAACTTAAAAAACACAATTTTAGGAGGTTTTTACTCGAGTAGTGGTCCGGGCCTTTAGCCTTCTGACATTTTGGAATTTGTTCGGATATATAAAAAAACTTTTAAATTACAAGTATTCGTCAGCCTTTCATCTTTGTATTAAAATATAAAAACATACCACATTAACATCGATTGATTCAGACAATGTAAAAAATGTTATTCGAAGCTAAGTATAATTATTACGTCAGAATAAAAGACTTACATAAACAGACTTATTAGCAAACACTCTTTCTAAAAATAATCACATTAATACAAATTTAATGTTTCCGGTGAATTAATGCCAATTTTGGCCATTCAATGTCTCATACCAGGGAAATGCAGGCAATGAATTATTAAATAAAATTATTACGTCTGTAATTAAAACAAAATGATCTCATAATTATTACTCGTATGTTAAAAATCTGTAACATCAACAAAATAAAAGCGATCCTACAAAGAAGACAAGTTGACGAACCAACTTTTTCTTATTAACATTCCAGAGCATGTACCAGGATGGCATACCCAAGCAGGAGTTTACCTTTGCACTAATTCCGCGCGCAGTTCATCCACAACTGTTCTGAAGGCCGTTCCATTCAAAAATAAACTCTTCTTCTACTTAACTGAGTGTATAATCACTTGTCATGATATGCTTGATACATCATAATTTAATGTATACTAACAACCTAGTGTCATACATATTGAAATGAACCTTGTCCAGTAGAAGTAGAGGCTATATTCGCTTGTAGTATGTCCATGTGTTGTGACGTTGCTCAATTGGCGACAATCACCCAGTTCCGTACTTAGTACAGCCTGACACGGGCCGCGGCACACTGATGCAACATTTACGTTCATTCACACTTGTAAGGACATAGGGATGTATGATGTCAGTAACTAAACTCGATAATATTTTTGTGACGTAGAAATATGTTTAGTTTTTTTGTAATGGATGATGACTTGTGATATTTAGTTAATTTAGTTAAGCTATAGTCAAGTTTAATGTATATTTAATGGTAATAACTATCAAACAATAACTAAAAGATTTAGCTAATTGTGTCTGTAATTAAGTCTGTATTTTGCTCCTTCAATTTGGATGCTATTTATAGAATTGTGCAATCATTAAACTTCGCAGCTTCTTAGTTCTCAACGCTTTGGTGTCTTTTTGGTTTTACTTTTTTCCAAGAGCAGCGATGATCAATTGCCATCGCGAGATATCGATGTACCTGCTTCGAAAAATAAAAATCTAGTCCAGATTTTGTACCCTTTAAAAAAAAACCGGGATTTTATATGAATGGTTCAAACGTAGCTTATTTTGTTCTTTTGTATTTCGTTCTACAAATAATGTGACGAATACTTAATAATTGTTGATAGAAACATAACAAATTGTTATTTTAATTGCGTTACTCGTGTCTGTAATTATGATGCACATCAAAAACTGTTTAAGCAAAGAACGGTGGTTAACGTAGAATATGCTAACGGTAAGATGTCCTCTACTGAATAGAAAATAAAATACATCGATTGAAACAATGTAATTATGTAACTGGTTCGAAAGATCGTTATAATTTTCAAAAATTGTGGCTATCCTTTACAGTTAAAATTATTTAGTGTTTGCGATTATAAAAAATTAAAATCATTAGTATTTAGCTGTATTTTGAATTTAAAACTTACCGTAACGGACACGTACAGTCTTTATTTTGTAACGAAACACATAGACTGTACGTTACCTCCTTTAAAGTATCTTGCCGCTTCTTCTTCAAAGATTGCGTGTAGTGGGGAATTGTTGAAGGGATAACGTAGTTTTGACTTTCAAGATGTGTGAGTATGTAACATTACTTTAATTAAAATGATTTAGTAGCGTTATATAAAATACTCAATTTTAGATCATTCTGATACACACATTTTCCTGCATAATTACATAAATTCGTCGATTTGAAACTTACATAATAAAATAACAGATGCTAGATAATAACATTTAAATAAATTTACATAAATTTTAACTGAAACCATAATCAAACTAAAATATGTGGTACAAATGTGAAA
This sequence comes from Ochlodes sylvanus, assembly GCA_905404295.2. Lineage (NCBI taxonomy): Eukaryota > Metazoa > Arthropoda > Insecta > Lepidoptera > Hesperiidae > Ochlodes > Ochlodes sylvanus. The sequence goes on along the minus strand of FR990151.1, from coordinate 3,752,662 downwards.
CTGTACAATTGTGATTTAATATTATTACCTAAGTGTTTTGTTAATGATATTATGTATAACTAAAATTCAAAATCATTTAATTGTGTATAGCTTTTTATTCTACTGGAAAGGTACTTTATCTTCCAGGAAACAGTGATAGAAAAAAGGAATAAAGAAAGTAAACACAGATTTATATGACCCATCTTATGTACCTGTACGTTTACAAATAAATTTTGGATTGTATACAATTCGTTGACATTGTTAAACTCTTCCACAATGGCCTACTTACATAAATTAAAAACATAACTTATGACTAACACTTTGCAATTGTTGAAAGAATAGAACTAATAAAGTTGCATATAGTGAATCCCCTCCCCATTTATTTAATCGACAAATTTCATCGACTATCGATAAAAACACCCTGGGTATTACCAACTCTATCCTTGTAGGAAAACCGGCGTCAAGTAGTTTGTCCAAGTCAAATCCTTAGCTAAAATTAAACGTCTGTCCGTCTATTGCGATCGAGACGTATATCCGAGTAAGACGATCGGATTAATTAAACTAATCTTACTTATCTAGAGGAAAATCTCCGGAAAATTGATACTGGATAAAAATTGATAAGAAATTAATCTACAGAAGATCTTTATAATGATCTCTATAAGCTATATCATAATAATACATAGAAGAACGTAGCCCGGTTTAGCTAGTTCTAAGTATATCTTATTATCAACGGCCTGCCCCCCTAACATGCGCACCACGAGATAATTATCTCTACCCATTATCTCGTCTTTTTTCTCTATGTCTACCGAGGCTAACATGGTTGCACACGTGAATCATCTCGTTACGTCAAAAGTAGAGATAAAAGTAATTTTTACTTATGTGGTATTTTTCTCTACGAACACTAACATGGCAACCTAATTTTGTCATATTTTATCGACTTTTGACATTAACAAAAGAGATATTTCTCTTCCTTAGTTCTTGTTGACGAGATAGCTGTTGGACGATAAAAAAGTGATCGAATATTTATTCTCTTTATTACAACAATGGCCGTTCCTTATTATAATCATTTAATAACCCTTTATGAGGAGCGAGAGGCGCGGAAAATTCAACGCAGACATATTCGGGACGTCTGCGACCCGTTTGATTTAGGGGATGGAGAGTTCCAATCCCTTTGGCGGATTTCAAAGCCGATGGCCCTGTACGTGGTCGAAAAACTTGCCGGGGATTTGGAGCCTCAGGCAAGTGACGGCCTGCCCGTCCATCTTAAGGTAAGTAGAAATCTCTAGGTACTTCTCGAAGTTGTGTACTTACAAAGAAGGAAAAAAAACAATAGGTTTATTATATTGTTATTAATTTAATACTTATACTAAAGAATGATGTTATTGTAGGTATTGTGCTCCATTTAATTTCTGGCCAATGGTGGATATCAACGACAAATTGGGCAAGACCACACCATGTGCCAGGCCCAAACAACGGTTAGCAGCTTTCTTGGCCAGTTTCTGACATCTTTTTATAGAAGGTACAATCATTACTTCTAAATTGTATTGCAAAAAAAATTATACCTCTAGTGATGATCTACATGATATGATATACCTACCCATGTACAAACTTCAGACTCTTTGCTGAATGGGTGCATTTTCTCTGGGTTCTGCGCCATATACTGGCACAAATATGAGATTTGTGCCTTGTTGCTCCTTATACTGAAATAGTGTGATTTAATTTAGGTTTCACTCCTAGTAAAGTACACTATATTATCCATATCGCCAAATTAATTTATAGGTATTTACGCTTTTTTTGGACGATTTTCCATTTCAATTTTTTGATTCTTCCTTATATTACTGCTAACTGGGCACACAAGGCAGAGACCACTATAAAAAATTACACAAGGCCCTTCGCCAACAATCCGGGGTTAAGGGTCTGTACTCTGTGTGTAGAAGTAGATGGAGTCGATCTTCGATGAAGGAGTCGAAGGAGAAGCAACGTCAAGCTCAAATAGTCAAATTCAATAATTAAAGACGTCACTGTCATAAAAACGTAATTTTTAAATGTCCGATAAGAAAATGAATGAACGAAATCGATGTTGCAACATAAGAATATCAGATTATGTTGTGAAACGGCAACATCGGTTTGTCTACTCGACATACCCAAGTCTTCGACGAGAAATTAGTCTCTCGTAGCGTGCATGTTAGGGTAAACGTGAAATTTGTCGACAACGACAATATCTCTGTCTCTCGTCACGACATATGTCGCGTTGCGCATGTTAGCCAGGCTGGTCTGGCTTTTTAACTATTTTTACGTAAAAGCTGACGAGATGATTTTTTTTATTGATTTAAGGCAGCAAACGAGCTTGCAGCACCACCTTCCGCTGCCGCCCATGACAACTGTGACCGACACAGAACAAGACTCATGGGGACTGGGATAGTTAGTCCGGTTAGGTGACGGTGTTGGAACATTAGTTGGTTAGTTTGTCAGTATGAGGACTGGGACAGGGTTAGTGAATGTTAGTCCTGTTAGTTGTTGTTAGTAATAGTCCAGTGGTAATAATGGTAAGTGGTCATCGTCGTATGGACACGAGCAACGCCAGGGGAGTCACCAGTGCAACGCCGGCCCTGACGGAGAACTCTTTTTACACCTTAGTTCAAGAACCCCATGTCACAACGCTCCGGGAATACCCTACTAGGAAGATAATTCATGAATTCGAAATTTTGACCGGACCAATTGACGATACCATTTTAAAAGATGTGCCGAGGAGTTTTCTTTCGCCGTTTCTTTTTCTCCTCGTAAGATTTAAAATTTAAAGGCACCCTAGCGAAATGGTGGTAAATGCAAAAAATGACGTTCACAAGTGTATGCAAAATACCTACGTGAAATAAATGATTTGAGTTTGAGTTTGATTTTGAGTATACATATTATTATTATAGGTAACGATAGATGCATTATGTTCATACAACGCGAATTGCGCTTTTGTATTCGCTCCGATGGCATTACTGTAACCATGGTTGCGAAAGGTAATTATTAATTACGGAACGCATGTGACAGAAAGAGATAGCTACATGAAAAATACGACAATTGGCCGAATTTGATTGCCCCACTTTTCGCGCGTTTGTGACATTATCTGCTTATTTTTTACCATTTTGGCGGTAGGTGTACAATATCTCAATCACGCGTGGATTAATCATGTAAACGTTGAAAAACCGTAAAGAACACGTTTTAAGGGTCATATTTCAATGCTTTCCTGTAAGTAGAATCGGAGTCGAGTCGCAGCTAAGTTGATGTTATGTACGCAGACATAGTATCAATTACGAAGTTTAATATCAGTTATCTGTACGTTTAAACCAAATAATCAGATATTATAAATAATAAACGCGTTTTGACGCTTAATTGATTTATTTGCTATGATAATCAACTCAGCTCAAATTATACGTTAAACTAAACTTGATTGACGGCTGAGACCAAGATTTGATTTTATTTAACCTTATCTCCAAAACCATGTTTAGAGCTATTGTTTTTTAAATCGGTCCCGATTGTAGACAAACGTGAAGTCCAGGCTTAAGCTACATATTAAAAATATATATGGATATTTCTACAATAGTCTGGAGTTTTTAGTCACCAAATATTTTTTTGTAATATCTAAAGTTTTAGTATAATGTAGGTACTTATAAACAAAGATCCTTGGATTGGAAATAAAAAACACCCGCAACCACTTCTATTTTTTGAAATCAACCCTTAGAAGTTATGCAGAAACAGATAATATTTCATTTTGGGGTAAACTGGAAAACCCAAAATGCATTGGCAAAAACAGATGGATTTTAAGTGGAACTTGCATCAATCCTTATTCCTGTACAAAAACAGTAATTGTTAGCACTGTGCTGATGGTAGATTTTGTATTTTAAAACTTAATTGATCATGTGACAAAAAACATGGCCGGCTATAAATACTAGCACATCTTAACGAGCGGAAATCCCCTCGAACAGGTAAGAAATTAATATGAAAATGTGAATCCGAGGATTGGTAATTTGAGTGCTTACTTCAGTTATGACGTCAGACCCAATATTATCTAAATCAAAATCATCACAGCACTTCTGGCTCAATCGTGGACGGAGAAGAGTATAGATAGACCCATGATTCCATCTATCGCACTCACACAAGAAAAGGAACAGCTTACGCCGATGACATGAAAAAAAACGAGACAGAATGATACAATGTTTTGTCTCACATAGCGTGACGGTTTTTTCAAGGAAAGGCCAGTTACTTACAAGCAAATTTGACAGCTGACAGTCGAATTTTCCTTGTATCATATACAATGGACCAGGCAAACGAATTTTTTTTTACACGTCAAATAAATCTATAAAAAATTACAAGAAAAACTGTGTTTTTACTTTTTCCATATCTCAATAAATGGCTGAGATATTAACGATCAAAGTGCGTATTTACGGCCGTTGGTTTTTTTAAAAACGCAGGCGGGCGGTCACTACTCGATGACGTCATCTCTCAGTAGTCGCGCGTAGTTGATAGGGATTTTTGACCGAAATGTTAATTTAAACTCAAGTAAAGCCGCGAGCAAACCTTAGTTATCAATAATAAAATAACATATATAATTCACATACTATCTACTACATCTATGCAAAATTTCAAGTCTGTATCTATAGAAATAAGAAAGTTATAGATTTTTGAACTGCATAGACCCATATTTTCTATACTTGCGCCGTATCATGCTCGCGGCCGAGCCACGTCGTGACGTCATAGCGTAAGCGCGGAAATTCAAAAAAGGGCTTGAACTTCTCGTCTTTATAACTTCGGAAATAGTGCATGTATTGAAGTGAAATAAAAAGTTATGTAATGTATATGACCTAAGCTCGGATTTTAGGTGTATTTGATAGTAATATTTTGACCCTTTTGCCTTCTCCATTGTACTTTCTCGTGCTGTCTCATGTTGGCCGCTCACCATGTCTATATCCTTATTTGTCTACGGTCTCAATGTTGGAGTTGCGTTTTCTTGCGCCACCGAAGTTATGATATAATATACATCCCATGACATTTTTACCAAGAACTCCGAGGTACGCGGAATGTAATCTAGTTTTTTGGGTTTACAATGAAGAGTGAATGAATAAATTTATTACAATGTTTTTCTCCAATAAAGCGAATATTTATTACTTACTCAAATACAATATTTTACAACAATATTATATGCACACACGCACGCACTAGGATTTCCAGCGTTCAACTGTTCGTAAATTTAGTTTTAAAATAAACACACATGACTCATTAATTAACTCAAACTCAAATAATTAATAACCTACATAATTATTTGTTTTGTAAATACACTTATGAACCTATTTTATTGCGTTTACCACATATCTTTAATAAGTGCCACTGCCAGGCCCCATTAAGGAATTCAACATGGATTTTTCGTCAGATACGGTCATTATCGACTGGACTACATTCGTCAGTGTCGAACACCATACTTACGTAACTTACACCTCACAGTAAATACATAATCTGTGTATTAATACACAGATGATGTTAATATCTTGTTATTTTATCTTATTAGGCAATCGAATCATCTTTCCTATTAATAAACATTCGCGAAATTCAGAATTGGACAATATAAAAATAAATAATATCTTTAACATTAATTTAAGCATTTTCCTTCCTTACGTACCTCCGTACTTAGATTTGCTACTAGGAAAACATAAAACCATTAGTTCAAATTAATTCACATTTTTTGCCGTGATGATTGATAGTAGGTACCTGCTCGTATATGTTTATTTCTTCTCGGTTCTTGAGTGTGGTGATTGTTTAAGTGAAATGAAATGAAATATTTCTTAAACTACACGAAAATTAAAAAATAAACAGTATTATTATTATACAATAAATTGCCTTCCATATTAGGTTTCCCTGCGTTCTAGTGGGTCTAGTCTCTTCTGGTAAGTAACGTTAAAGTTGTTTTAATAAGGAAAAGATCTAAGTGCTATTTACAATCCTATTTGATGTGTGTGTGTGTGTGTGTGTGTGTGTGTGTGTGTGTGTGTGTGTGTGTGTGTGTGTGTGTGTGTGTGTGTGTGTGTGTGTGTGTGTGTGTCTGTGTGTGTGTTTTAAAGTTTTATAAGAGGGACTGAGTCCTCCATCGAGTATTTATTTGAATATTACGTCCAACATTTTCCTCAAAATACAATAATTTCGTTGGCTTTTCTGCTTTAGTAGGTACCCATAGAACAATATTTAACAAACACAACATCAGATCGAAACAGAACTAATAATATACGATGACGCCATTGAGAGTTCAATACCTAAACAATCGACTTAAATTAATAAATTAGCGTTGATTTAGAAATGTATAAAATACAAATTATATCGGACATACCGTAGACAGAGAAGGATATAGACGTGGGGAGCGTTGCAAACCTGAAATAGCACGAGAAAGTACAGTAATTGTATGAGGTACAAGAAAAGTTCGACATCAGCTATCAAATTTTGTAAGTAAAGAATCTGTGCTTTCCTTGAAAAAACCGTCACGCAATGTGAGATAAAACAGTATCATTCTGTCTCGTTCTATTACGTGTGATGACACGTTATTAAGGCGTAAGTTGTTCCTTTTTCTGCCACGTTGTCAGTTATTTAAATTTAAAAAATCGAATTCGATTCGAATTCGAAAATCTGTGGATTGTAGATACTAGGAGCACAGAAGTCCTAACTATTAGGCTGTCACGATTGCCCGTAAAGGACTGCATGAGTTTATTGCTTATCTTTAGAGGGCAAAGCACCCACATTCCAGCCGTGCTGACTCACAGGCGCTCCCGTGTACTAAGGCTTAAGAAGTTACGAAGTAAACATCTAAAGCTTGACACACATTATGTTACGCCGCTACGGACACAATTGTAAAAACAATGAGAAACAAAAATTGAGAAAATATCTGACGACCCGACTTTGTTACCATGCGGGGGCGCCGTTTGAAGGGTCCTGAGTTCGATACCCGGCGAAGCAGAATTTTTAAATTTTTTTTGTGTCATTTTGATAAGTTTATTACGGGTTGTATTATGTTAGTGATGAACAAATGGTTTTAACATTGGACTTCCGAATCTGGCCTGGGTTAAAAAAATACACACGTCTAAGTATATCTAATTTTCAAAAAAAATGTGTGAATAAGAAATTCAGTATCACTTGCTTGGGTGAAGGAAAGTATCGATAATATGATTTTAAAGTTTCATCGCGGACACTACACAATTTAAAACCAACGGGTACTCACGATTTTGTATTGTCTCGCTGTGACCATGATCCATGCAACTGGGTCGAAATATCGGTGTAACATATGATTTTAACCTTATCTCATTGCGGACACTAAACAACTCAAAATTGTGAGTACCCATTTGTATTTAAAATGATTTTTTATGCACCTAATTCGGCGCATCCCAAATGTTTTTGAAACTTCAAACACATTTTGGATTATTAAAAGCATTGTGTCGCGCAGCGCCGAATATAGTTTGACTTTCACTTTAAATGTCGAGGTTTATGTCATTGTTAGCTGCACCTATTCGTACGCCCACAGCTGGGCTGTTTCCCACGATCATGTTTCCCGATGCTAGGTTAAAGTTTGACAACCCTGAATTTTAGCTTTTTAGGGTACCGTATCCAATGGGTGAAAAAAGAAATCCTATTACTTCGCCGTCTGTCTGTCTGCCACAAGGGTCTATCTCTTAAATAGAATAAAGTAGAAACCTGAAATTTTCACACAACGCGCGTAACTCCCACTATTACAACAAATATTAAAAGATCGCATTGGGTCTCGATACAAGTTTTTTGACGTGATAAAATAAACCGATGAACGGCTGCACGCACGAAAAAGTATGACGTCACTGTCACGTTCCGCCTGAGCCGAGCGTGCTAGCGAGCAAACGCCATTTTGGTTGATTTAGTACTAAACACACAAAATATCACATTTATAAAACCAGGAGTATTTCTAGCAATATTTTTATGTCATTATCTGACGAACAGACCGTTAATAATATGACAAGATGAGTGTTGCCCGACATCGAGTCACCTACGAGTCGGGCACAAATATTAAATTAAATGAACGCTAACACTCACACCCCGCACTAGGGTTCCCTGTGACGTAAGGCATCGACAACACAATTAGCACATCACTAACACCCATGACCCGAGAACAAACATTTATCTATACAAATAAATAAAATTGGAGTGTCTGTTTGTAATATTAAAATAACAGTTTTTTACTATGTAAACGCAAGGTTGTATACACGGTATACCAAAATAACATTTTTTACAATTTTTGTCTGTTTGTTCCGGCTAATCTCTGGAACGGCTGGAACGATTTTGACGGGACTTTCACTGGCAGATACCTAGCTCATGTAATAAGGAGTAACTTAGGCTACTTTTATTTAGATCAATAACTTCTTTGTTCAATTCCACGCGGACGAAGTCACGGGCACAGCTAGTCCGTCTCATAAAATGTCTGCACGCCGAGAATCGAACTAAGAAAAAAAAGCCTTTTTAGCTTTAAGTCCTACATAAAATTTAACTCTGATTTTCAAGTAAATATTTAAATAATTATCACCCAAAAACACGCCGCAAGTCGTAATTTCAATACATTACTATTTCGTTTTGACAGCCCTCACTCCTCCAATTCTATTTGTGAACGAAAATGGCGCCAACCGACCTACTGGTAATTGTATTTCGCAACTGTAATGCATCTGTGGTCGCGAATAGTTTCTGTTTCTGAATCTGTGCTCGGTTTGAAATCGGAATTGTGAGATTGTACTGACTCACCCACTGATCTCTGTTATACGAACCTGATCTGTAGGATATACTGAGGATTACTTCGTTTTCTGAGCTCTCAAGCCATACTTCCATACTAATATTATTAATGCGAAAGTAGTTCTGTCCGTCTGTTACCTTTTCACGCTTCGTCCAATTAATCGATTTAGACGAAATGTAATGCATAGTTAGGGACTCGGGAAAGGACATAGAATAGTTTTATCCCGATAATACATTCCCTTGGGATTATTTAAACGACAATTTGTCGGTTACGGAAACCCACGCGGGCGAAGCCACGAGCCAAAACTAGTATCATTTTAAATTAACTATTGGCTACAACCCATTAATGGCCCACTACTGAGCACGGGTCTCTCCTCATACCTGAGGAGGCCTAGAGCATACTCCACCACGCTGCTCCAGTGCGGATTGGTGGAGGGGTTAGTAGCCAACCCAAGTGTCGGAAATTTTAAGCCACCCGAAGGTATCCGACATGGCTTAACGACTGCTACCAAATGATAACAACCGGGACCGACGGCTTTACGTGCCCTCCGAAGCACGGAAGCGCTCAAGAAATTTTGCCACTAGCGGTCACCCATCCAACTACCGACCGCGCCCGCTGTTGCTTAACTTTGTCGATCACTTCGATCGACACAAGCCGCCGCTATGAGCGCTTCTATTATTTCATTTTCATTTTAATTATTTTAATTATTTATTATTTTCATTTTAATTATTTCATTTTAATTATAGGCAATAAATAAAACTAGCAAATCGAATAACTATTTAGCTCTTAACGGGTTGACGCCAAGATGCATTAAACGAATAATAAATTATGTTATAACTAGTAAACCCGCCCTCGCTTCGCTTCGGGAAAACCAACTTACACAAAACTTTAATATATTACACATATAAACTTTCCTCTTGAATCATTATATCTATTAAAAACGCATCAAAATTCGTTGCGTAGTTTTAAAGTTCTAAGCAGTCATAGGGACAGAGAAAGCGACTTTGTTTTATACTATGTAGTGAAATACTTTTTTATAATATTAATAATTATTATTATTCAAAATACTTTTTTATAACATAATATTCATAATTTGCTGCGCTACTGAGCTAAATTATTTTACGTAGATAATCCAATTTATTGATGACATTTTCCAATGTATAGATATCAAAAAATAATAATTGATTTAAGTTAAACATTCACTACGACATTATTACTTAAAAGCAGCTACTTCTTAATTAGGTCACAGTATCGACCGTCTGACCCGAAATATGAGATAATGGGAGTACGTTAACTACGTAGTATGATAACATTGATAACATACATACTACGTCTAACAATATGTCTATTATTCGCAGCATACTACACCAGCGGTAGCTGTAGTTTGGCACGCGAGGTTGTCCTTCAAATAATAGTATGAAATACTAAGAAAATTTAACCAACTTAAAAAATCAACTTAATCATCGCAACCCATAACTGTCCCACTGCTGGGCACGGGTCTCCTCTCACTGAGGTACAGGCCATAGTCCACCACGCTGGCCAAGTGCGGATTGGACTTCACACACCTTTGAGAACATTATGGAGAATCAGGTGTGCAGGTTTCCTCACGATGTTTGATCACCGAAGTAAGTGATAATTAAATTGTAATACGCATAGCCTGACACTAGGTTTCCCTGTCGTGAATGCCATGGGCAACATAACACAAGAACAGACACTCTGACCGAGAAATAATCTCTCTAATACTGGCGTACAAAGCACAATCGTGAGTACCCGTAACTTGATTCAATCAATTCGATTCAATCAAAGTACCTCGACACTTTAATACCAGCGTACAAAACAATCGTGAATACCCATATCTTGTTTTGACTGTGAGCACGCGTGACTCAAACACCGGCGTAAGAAGCTTAGTCGTGAGTACCCGTATCTTGACCTAACTGTAATTACCTTTCGACACTTTAATACCAGCGTACAAAACACAATCGTGAGTACCCATATCTTGTTTTGACTGTGAGAACGCGTGACTCTAACACCGGCGTACGAAGAGTGCGTGAGTACCCGTATCTTGATCTAATTCTAATTACCTACTCGACTCTGTAATAATGATATGCAATGCACAATCGTGAGTACCCTTCTAAAAGTCGACAACAATGTTTCGAACACTGTTAACTAATACAGGATGAGTATAATCCACCGACCTTATTGCGAGTACCCTAAAGACGTTCGGGTAATTGCACCGGTCACCATACTATGTCAATTGGTTCAGCCGTTGACCTCGTGGTACCAATGTGTACCAATGTATTTTGGGGCATATTTATATAAGGACCCGTATAGCGTAGTGATCGGCGCGGAACCGCCGTTTAGGGAGTCCTGGGTTCGATTCCTAGCGAGCGATGAGTTTAAATATTTGGTCTCGGTCAGTGAATGCTGTTGTCCATGGCACCCACGACACAGGGAATCCTAGTGTGGGGCTATGTGTGTAGCGTTGTTTATTTATTTTTATAAGTTTCATTTTCAGCTAGCTGTGGACGGGTCGTCGTTCGCGTGGGTGTTTTAACTCCCGATCGTGGGAATTCTAGGCAAAATATGTAACCCTATAACCTCTATCATCCAGTGAAAGCCCCATCATAATCGGTACAGCCATCCAGAGCTAGGTCCTGATAAATAAAACGACGTACAAAAAATTCACGTGTTTTAGTATCATGCAAATAACCATAACCGCTTGATAAAACACATTTGTTTTGAAATCACAGACAGACGATTATTTTATTTATATATAGATGTTTATTATTGATACATAGTTCAATGTTCAACACATTATCACGCATGTTTTGTTTGGCCTTGAGAACGCGAAGCGCGGCCGGACGGAGGTTATTTCGTTTTTTATTTATCCTATGTAGGGTTACTAACTATAACCACGGTAATAGTATCATACAGTATTCCATCTTCATACAAACGGTCGGAACGCGAATCATACCTACGCGCCTCGGAGTTTGGTACACACTAAGTACACAACAGCCACAGAAACGCCATAGGGACGATCGAACGTGTGGGTTTGTAATCAGGAAGCGTGCGTATTGCCTATTGCCTACCCACTTACATTCACTACAACTAGAAAGAGGCGGCCCTAGCGCGCGGGGCAGTAGGCATTTATTTAAAGGCCGAGTCACAATAGTGTATGATACTATTACCGTGCTATAACTATATGTCCGGACTTTTGCTGTGTGCTTTCGCTTTCCGACTGTGTCCGGTTTATATATTTTATCTTCTTCTTATATATAAAAATGAATTACCGTGCGTTAGTCACGCTAAAACTCCTGGACCGATTTGAATGATTTTTTTTGTGAGTGTTCAAGTGGATTCGAGGATGGTTTAGATTCACAATTGGACCCGATAGGTGGCGTTGCTGTCGATATATCACCAAAACACGGTACGAAGTACGCTGGGACGAATAGTTTTATAATAATTATCAGGTCATGAGAGCAAGAGAAGCCTATTGTACAAAGGCCGGTATACCATAAAATCTATAAAAAATATGATCTATTTTGTTTTTTGAGTATTTTAAAACTATTGAATAATTCGGAAATGACGTTTAGGTCATTCCAATTCTATTAAATAATCGTTTTTAACCATTGACTTATTATTACTATTTAAAATAATAAAAATAGCATTCATTAAGTCATCTTAAAAATAATAAACTTAAAACTTCCAATTCAATCATACTTACTTAAATGAAAAAAAAAGCGACTAATATCTAATAATTATAGTTCAAACTAAACTTGTTTTGTCCGGACTTATCAAATTTTGAAATGGTAACCCTAATGTTATATGTATTTGTTGTCACGTTTACAATCTAATCAGTTATTTGCAGGAAAATCCAAACGACTGAGAAACTTGATGTAAGTAAGTAAACAGGACAATTACTTATCGATTCATTCATTTAATATCTAGGTATAACGACATTCATACTAGTTTTAAATGAAGAACGCAAAAGAAATATAGCTATTGCACATAATAGAGCGAGATAGCTAGATATATATTTTGACGTGATAACGTCTTATAAATTGATGAACGCCGGCTGCACGCACGAAAAAGTATGAGGTCATTGTCACGTTCCGCCTGAGCCGAGCGTGCAAACGAGAGCGAGAGGCGCGATCGACCTAAGCGTTCCCTTGCAACGCATCTATCGCTCTACCCTTATGACGTGATGACGTCAAATTTTTATCGTCCGTAAAACGACTTTACTGAAAACCATTTTTTTATTGAGTTTTAGTACAACGTAAGGAATTCCGTATAACTGTTTGTTTGCTACCCTTCCACGCTTAATTGTCAGGGTCTAAGATCCAGGGTTTCATCCACTTCGCCAATTTTGATGAAATTTGGTCAATCCAAACTCCATCACAAAGACAAAGTGTTCTAAACCCAAATATTGGGTAAAAAAAATAAGGCTTAGCCGTTGATGTCAAGGGAAAACGGTGAACATTTAACATTGGCTCGGCTGTCTAGTCGATTACTATCTACATATTAATAAAAAAATGATTTTTGCTGACATCCCTACTAATATTTTAGAATGTATTCGATGTTACATTCCTCTAAAGATTTATTTAATAGCAGGTTTTAAAACGCCGCGCGCCGCAAGAAAAATGAGTTTTAAATAAATCTAATTGAAACTTTCAATTCTAGTTCATATACCTCGGCTCTAATTCTCAACACTACATGATCCGTGTAACAATGGCTCTTTCACTTTTAACCTCAAATGGTGTTCGCGCCACCCGCCATCTTGAATTGAACGGTTGACCTTTCGTTCAGGAATTGCAAGTTTTTTGTGAAGTTTCAGAAAAAGTTAGGGTTACCGAAAGTCACTGAAAACTGTAAAATTAAGCGTTAGACCTATATGAATAACCGATTTTGTATTTGAATACTGATGTTAAAAAAAACTGAGGTCATTAATAAGCAGTAAGACAAAAACTCATTTTATACATATAACCAAAATTAAAACCAAAAGAAATAAACCAAATAAACCCAATTACTACTAGCTTGAATAACAGAAATAAATATTAATTAAACAGAAACACTTAATCATAATTATCGTATCCTAGACAGACAGCGCTTATAGACGCACGTACTGGCGCCGCCACTGCAATTTCTCCCGTTACATTAATTAAAGGAAAGTGAAGTGAAGTCTTACAGTTTGTAACACCATCCGGCGTGTCGCGTATCGGAAACTCCACGGATCGTGTAACTTGAACGCAGCGGTGGAAACAAACATGGCGGATTGCCTATATTGGCGGGAAATGAAATAGGGTTTTCGGCCAGTATTGACTATTTTTTTATGTTAACAACTGACAAACAAGCAGACGAAACACCTGAGGGTGAGTGGTCCGCCGCTTATGAACTTAGTAACACCAAAGGCGTTACTGATGTGTTGCCGGCTAAGACAGAAGAAGGACCTGTCCTGGCTGTTATGTATTGCTTGACAACAATTTCATTGGTAGGTGACGAAGCGGTCAGTGATGTTGAACGCAATATTTTATAACAGATTTAGTATCTGTAGTTGAGATGGCTGCGATCTATGAAGTTAATCGTAATTTTATACTTCCAGACTCTCTTTCTTGAGGCAGCCACCAATCAAGAGGGTATCTGCCGAGCTTTACTACTATAATTCAAACAGGGACTTGCGTCGGTCCTAATATGACTAGGGGACTATGGTTTGTGCTTGTCACATCATGGGGGAGACCTCAATTCAGCATTTGGACAGCTATGGGATGTAATAATATTAAGTAAGTAACAAGATTAAAATTATAATTCCTACCAAAAAAAATAGTTGTCTGTAAAGTCGGTTTACGGAGGATAATTTTACGTTATAACGTCCTAAGGGAAGAGAGATAGATGCGTTGCAAGCCGAACGTTAATCCCGATCGTGCCTCTCTATCGCTTGTTCCGCGCTCTCGCTTGCACGCACAGGCTCAGGCGGAACGGGACACTGTCGGTGTTCATCAATGTATAAGACGTTATCACGTGAAAAAGGTTTAACTAAAATGAAAATAAAATAAAGTAAAAAAACATTTTTTCAAATACAGTTTACGTAAGGGCAAAGATACATATAATACAAATAACATGTTTTTATAGTGCCCAATAAAACAAAAACAACACTTGGCAACAAAAACGTATTGATTACCGACCTCTAATAGCCGTACTTAAACCGTATAATAGACAACGGAGTAACTACAATTACTCATACGACTCGTACATTCCTATTTTGACATTGCATTACATGACCAAATCGTATTATTCGTATTTTACCTGTTTGGTAAGGTTAGTGTGTACTTATCGTATCTTTCAGTAAAACTTATGCCCACTATTTATCGCCAATGATTAAATCGTTATGGAACAGGAATTTCAATTTGAACACCTCAACCTTAATTTACGGCCTTTAAAAATAAATTTACAGAGAATTCCGTAAACGTGGACAAAAATATGTGAGATATAATATAATTATTTATTTATTTATTTATTTATTTATTACACTTTATAAACACCATATTACAATTTATTCGTTGTGCACAAAATTATGTATTATCTATAACATTCTTTATGATAGATAATACATCATTTTATGTGATTTGAACGCATTTATAACAGACTAGCTGCCCCAGCGAACTTCGTACCGCTCTATAATTAATAAACAAATAATAATATGGTGACATATCGACAGCAGCGCCACCTACCGGGTCCAATTGTAAATCAAAACCATTCTTGGATACACCTGAAGACACACAAAAAATTTCAACCGAATCGGTACAGCCGTTTTTGAGTTTTAGCGTGACTAACGCACAGCAATTCATTTTTATAATATATGATATAGCCTATGTCAACCGGGGATAGTATAGCTTTCCAACAGTGAAAGAATTTTTCAAATTGGTTCAGTAGTTTTGAAGCCTATTCGATGCAAACAAACAAACAATCAAATCTTTCCTCTTTATAATATTAGTATAGATAGATATAGAAGATCTATATCATCTGAATTACAGATACTAAATCTATATCTATATCTATACTTCTATATCTATAGATAGAGATAGATAGATATAGATATAGAAGTATAGATATAGATATAGATTTAGTATTTAGATTTTCTATAGATATAGAAGTATAGATATAGATATAGATTTAGTATCTGTAATTCAGATGGCCACCATCTTTGAAATAAATTGTACTTTTATACTTTCAGACACGGTAGACTAGAAATAAGAGGAAACTTTCATAATATTTCTGATTGCATGTTTCAGAAGAACCCCAATTAGTGTCAGGGGCGTTTGTAATTACCCGACTGCGCGATGCAAAGGAGGCCGATGTGTTTAACGTCTAGTATGTTCCTTTGTGGAGCTGAAAAGACAAAACGCATGGCCGATTTTGACGATTCTTTCGTTAATCGATTAGTCTTAGTCTGCTTTCACTAAAGAGTATTATTATGTCAATCCAGTTTATTCCTGTAGGTACTTTTGGCTGTTAGGGGTTTAAACCCGGCGTGTTAGCTACCCTGTCGTCAAACGATTTGTTGTGTTCCGAGCTCCGGCTGAGGGATTGCGGGACAGTTCAATTAGCTGAGTGTGTTAATAAGAACGTTAGTTAGTACGACGCTACGAGGAACAGGGCAGGGACATTTAGTGACAATTAGTCCTGTTAATGATAATCCATAAAGTAATTGTTAGTAAGTGTCAAAGTCACTGTTGTATAAGAACCAACCTATATCTATATTTAGGCATTAACGCAAGACAATTGCATATTCTTTAAACAATCTACGCTCACTTTCACTACGC
The DNA here is from genome assembly GCA_905404295.2 of Ochlodes sylvanus. Classification (NCBI taxonomy): domain Eukaryota; kingdom Metazoa; phylum Arthropoda; class Insecta; order Lepidoptera; family Hesperiidae; genus Ochlodes; species Ochlodes sylvanus. The sequence continues at coordinate 3,736,093 of FR990151.1, read as the reverse complement.
CTTAGTTCTGTAATAAACTATAGGTAGCTTGTTAATAGTATTATTGTATGGGATTACATGCCGAGTTTTACAATTATTGTTTCATTAAAGCATGTAATGTAAGCAGAGGTAAAGTGCGTTGCAAATAGGCCTAGATAGGTATCCTGCACGCATCTCTAATTAAAAAAATTTGCGTTTTAGAATTGAACCAGGGTTTATACGAAGCCAGTGCACTGGCGCCAGTCTTACAGACATGCCAGCGCTGAACTGGCTAGTGCGTGTTGTTTACATTCTATACAATTACTCCGCCAGCGACTGGCGCGATGCGTCTACCATGTCCGCAACGCTAGCGCGCGGTTGAGGGGTATGCGGGCGGAGGTGACTGGCTTGAAACATAGACGGGCGCTCTATTCTCGCCAGCGCTGGCTTACAGCACTGGCTTGGCTTGAAAATCTGTTTATACAAGGCCAATATCAAGCCAGCGCATGAGTCGTCACTTGCTTCGATGAACTAGAGCGAGGAAACTAGAGAGTTCTACATTTTATCAAAAGTTTAGCAATCCGCATTTGGTCAGCGTGGTGGACTTTGGCCTGTGTCCCTCACATCGTAAGGAGACCCAGACTGAACCCAGCGTTAAGACAGTTATGGGTTGCGATGAACTTTGATATAACAATCATTAATCTGTGATATCTACACCGATCGGTAATCGAACCCGAGACCTCTCGCTACCAGCACGGCCACGACCAACAACCACAACAACCTGTCCCAGTCTTCATACTTACAAACTAACCAACTAATGTTCTAACACCGTCACCTAACCGGACTAACTATCCCAGTCCCCATTTGAGTCTGGTTCTGTGTCGGTCACAGTTGTCATGGGCGGCAGCGGAAGGTGGTGCAGCATGCTCGTTTGCTGCCTTAAATCAATTTAAAAAAACTAACAGGACTATCTTACACAAACAGTCCCTGTCCCAGTCCTCATATCTACTAACAAACTAACCAACTAACTAATGTTCTAACACCGTCTGCTAACCGGACTAACCATCCTAGTTCCAAGTTGAGTCTTGTTCTGTGTCGGTCACAGATTTCATGGGCGACATCGTAAGGGTGGTGCATGTTCATGTTTTATATTAATTCCATACTACATAGTATAAAACAAAGTCGCTTTCTCTGTCCCTATGTATGCTTAGATCTTTAAAACTACGCAACGGATTTTGATGCGGTTTTTGTTATAGATATAATGATTCAAAAGGAAAGTTTATATGCATAATATATTAAAGTTTTGTGTAAATTGGTTTTCCCGAAGCGAAGCGAGGGCGGGTTTACTAGTAATTCCATAAAGAAAAGTAATATTGACTGTCAACATATCCATGGGAATTATTTACTTAATCTATGTCCTACCCTGCATTTCACACGTCCAATGATCTAATTTCACCCTTTCACTATAAACTCCGATGGCATACTATCAGTTGGAAAGCGGTTGCATTTGAAGACCGTCACTTGACCACATAATTTATAACGTCACAGATTTCATATTACGATTACGTAAATCTAGACTAGACTGAGTTAGGTTTGTTAAAGTTTAGATGGAAATAAATTGTGCTATTTAAATGCAACGGGAATTCACGATTTGGAGATTAGCTATGGCTATAACGTTGTATGTAGCATGGAAAGTCTATACCTACATTGGTATAATTATAATAAAACTGGTTACTGATCAATTCGAATTTACAGAAATTAAAGATTTTGAGAAACTAATATGTATTATCGCTATTAATCTAATACAATGATACTATGAATTTTCGTCTGTTTGTCAGTTTGTATGTGTCAACAAACAAACTTTCCGGTAAACTGTGAAATAGCTTAGCCAGGTCCAGTCTTTGAAAAAGAAAACTCAAATACACAAAAAAAATAACTCCCGGTGCAAGCATCGTCCATTATATAAAAAAAAAACACTAAAAGGCACTCGGAAAGTTATATAGTTATATCAGAATAGCGCCATCTAGTTTGTAGAAAACATACGTACCATACCTTAGTATTAAGGTACTAGATGGCGCTGATTGGGGGTGTTAGGTTTTTTTCGTTACGGAATTTCTGGATTCGGTCCCCACGCTCAAGGCCCGCGATAAAAGCTATGCAATAGCTTAAAATTGTATTGTATTTTTTGTATTGTATCCAGAACTACATCCCAACTCTATTTATTTTACATTAAAAAATAATAACCTCAAAAAACTCTTAAAACTACAGAGAATAGCAGTTATTCCCCGTGCCTAAAACATTACGTTCCTCGTCACAGAGTACAAAACTGCTACCACAGATTAACCTGTAGCCGATACAGCCAATGTATTTACAAACGTTTGGCATTTTATTTTATAATCCGTGACTGGTTTCAACAACAGCAATTACAATGAAACAACGATTCGTCACGTGTAACAAAACAATGAAGTCGCAATGGATGGACTAACTTAATACGCATAGAGAAATCCTGACGTGTTTGCATTGCGCGATTTGCGCGCCATAATTTGTCTGTCTAATTATTAATTAATTATTCATTGATAATTTACTTTGACAAAGAAAACTATATAGTCCAAACAGTATTTTTTTTTGTAGATAAGTATTGTTTTAAGGCATAAAAGTAAATTATTGTGTTTTGCATTTCGCGCCATAATTTGACGTTTGACTGTTAAAATTAAAAAAAAAACATTTTTGTATTTTTCTTATATTTTATTTTATTCTTCCTGTAGGAACATACGGTAGAGGCAGAGTTATTTCCCTTTGAAGCCAGTTACCAAAATCATGTACCAAAAATGAAATATAAAAAATGTTTAGCTCCTTAAAAAACAAAATGATTGTTTGCTGGTTTGTGATTTTTACGTAGTAGGTGCAGCATTAGAAAGGCTAATACAACAGAATGGCGACTTACCTACACTATCTATGTGATTTGAGAACGCGTGGGAACGCTCTTTTTCTCCAATCTACACTGCATCAGAAATATGACGTAATATTTTTTGATGTTCATAACCTTTATGACTTTCTCTAGCTTCTGTTTATTCAGCATTGCTGAAGTGGTTTAATTTATAATAATTCACACAATTAACAACTTAATCATGGTAATTTAGCTAGTAATTTCATGGTTAAAGCCCACAGAACGGTAATTAATGGTAGGTATGAGTCTTGTTAATTCTTACGCGGCATCGGCTGAAATGTTAATCTGTGGGAAGTTTTGAAATACCGCTGTAAACATGAATTAATCAACAAAATATCGGAAAATAAAATTAACGACGATTTCTTTGATTTCTATATAAATAATTACATATTATCAGTGATAGCCGTGTGGTTGAACGTTGGACTCCCGACCCGGGCGGTCCGGGTTCAAACCCCGCACGCACCACTTATTTTCAAAAATTATCATGAGGCAACCTGCACACCTGAGAATTCTCCATAATGTTCTCAAAGGTTATAACTTTGTAAAATAGTCCTAGAAAGAGTATTTTAGAGTTAGACGAATGCCAAATCGATTAGATAATGGTCACGATTTTTATAAAAGTCGTAATAAAAATATATTTACTTCGCTATCATAATTATAGCCATATAGGTCACTATCAGAAACTAGTAAGTACCTACATTAAAAGTGTTATATTATGAGTAATCAATAACATTCATTGATCACGGACTCCAAACACCTCTCTAACCTTTCAAACCGGAACTGAAAACGCATTTTTCTGTCTAGCAAAGCAAATTCAAATTCGTTTATTTATCTAAGTGTAGCTCTGTGGTAGTAGTAGTAGTAGATAGTAGTGTACCATTCAGAGGTACCAACAAGGTATTGGAATCTGGTATTGGTACCTTCTGGTGGGTAACTGGGATCATGAAACGCCGAGATTTATTTGGACAATTCGTCTCATTGCGCGTCCATTTAACTTTGAGTGAATTCAGTCAAGTGAACATCCGGTCCATAATTGTTGTAATTGAGTGGCTTGATCCTTGACTAAATCATGTTAATATACGCAGGTTGCCAGTTTTGTGGGTAATTAATATCCTGGGGTTTACTCATTGACTTATTATTACTATGGACATCTAATCTCATAGCAAAATCGCGAAAAAAATGTCCCACTCAGTTATGTCATGTCATGTGATGCAGTTAACGAGGTAATTTAAACACTAAAATCATTCCATCACGGTTTAATTTCGATTGCAGACGTGAACGCGGAATTGTTGCTCTCCTTGCGGTTTGTTGCTCATTTGGCTCGGACGTTTTTTAGCGCGGACCCGACGTCCATAGTAATAATAAGTCAATGTTTTTACTTGTCTAACGGCAGGTTTCTATAATCTATCTTTAACTTACCGTTGATAAATGAACGGTTTGGATCCTTCACTAAATCAGGTTAAACCCAAGTTATCAGTTTTGTGGACTATTAAATTTCCGGGGTGTTACTTGTCTAACGGCAGGTTTCTATAAACTATTGTAACGGAGGAATTTTGTACCTCTACTAAAACAACTGCGAGGAGCAGGATCAGCAGGAAATGGTCATATGAGGTGTGGGGACAAGAGGTGAGGTGTGGTGAGCTGGTGAGGCGAGGTGTGGAGTGGTGAGGTGCAGGCTTGACGAGAGGAGACGAGATTGATGAGCGGAGAGGAGAGATATTCAGTTGGGAATCTTTCATAGGTTTCAGGTACCTATTTCAGCAAAATGTTACTGGCCGGCGAACAGGCCATCTACAAGAATAAACGGATGATTATGAAGAACAAAGGAATTATGTCAATATTGTCATTCAATAAAAATGTATTGTAAAATGTAGCTCGTGTATTAATTTGCCTTACCGTTGATAAATGTTGAACGTTTTGGATCCTTCACTAAATCAGGTTAAACACAAGTTATCAGTTTTGTGGACTATTAAATTTCCGGGGTGATATTTTTCTAACGGCAGTTTTCTACAACCTATCTTTAAGTTACTGTCGTTAAGAGATCTGATCAAAAATGCTGAGGCGAAAAAAATAAAACTTTACGAACTACTTATTATGTCAAGTAAATAAGTATCACTGAATTGGATCATTAGTTTTCTCGTAGTTTTTTTTCATTTCGAATGACCATTTAGAATCTTAAAAGAATTAAATACCTACGCAATCCATAACATACATAGGCGAAATGAAACCCCCATGTCGTGAAACCGATTTCAAATCAATAAATTAAGTAAAATTAACCTATCTAAAATTAACGGATTCGATCATCGATTAATAATAGTATGTTGATCAAAGGATCCGATCATTGAACTCAATTTAAACATTGAAAAAGTAATTGAATCAACCACATAAAGCATTAACAAGAAACAAACAATTAAACAATCCATATGGATTGTAACAAAGGATTATAATCTCGTTATAATAACCTTGAGTCGATATTATACGTGCAAATGAACCGTAATGATTATAAACTGATTGTTTATTAGCGATATCTCAGCTGGTTTTTATTTAATATTAATTACAATAATGGCCCGTTCTCGGTTTGCTACCTGTTGTATCTACTGCGTTTTGAAAGAGAAAATCATGTTTACGCATTCACCGATGCATCTCAAAGGAATTTAAATAGCGGGTCATATTATTTTTATATTATTAACAAACTAGCTGTGCTGCGCGTGGAATTTAACAAAAAAAATCTTAAATAAAAGTAGCCTAAGTTACTCCTTATGACATCAGCAATCTGCCAGTGAAAGTCCCGCCAAAATGGGTCCAGCCGTTCCAGAGATTAGTCAAAACAGACAGACAGACAAATATTAAAATAATGTTAGAGAAATTAATTCACAAAAAAAATCACACATTCTTTATTAAATTATATAACCAAGAATGTTCAACACACAACACACATTATCATCTATGTAAAATGCAGCGCATATTCTATTACACTTCCTAGACAACTAAGTAAATAAAATAATAATTAATTGCATAAATAATGATAATTATGACCATTGTTAGTAAATAGATATGGAATTATTATTTAATCAACTTTGTATGTATTTTATATTATAACGATAATATAATTTGTTTTCTGTCATGGGTAACTTAACCTTAGTTTTTAATAACAAATTATTCATTAGACACACTCACAATCTAAATAATTTAATTAAAAAAGATCGACTTCAAAATAAAGTGAATTTAAGACTTCTATGGTTATCTCATGGATGCCATTGTCAGAACTGGACCAAATTAAAATGGGTCTACACGGGACGTACCAGCTTTCAAATAAAAAAGAATCATCAAAATCGGTTCATCCAATCGAAGGTTATGTTAACAAACATAAAAAACCGTCGAATTGAGAACCTCCTCCTTTTTGAAGTCGGTCAAAAAGTTTGTGTTTGTGTGTGTACACATTTAAAAAGTTAACATTTTAACTAAGAATAATTATACTATAGAAACGAAGACCGCGCGGCCGTTTTGAAGCACCTTAATTGGAGTCAGAAATGACTCCAAACACCGGGCAGCTCATGTCAACGCACGCCAAACGTGTCTCGCGAAAAAAAAGATTATGACGATTTGTCCAGTTAAATTGTGTCACAACTATAAACATATGATTATCCGCAACCGAATCATTCCCCGCTTTCGGGAAAGTTTCGGTTTAGTGCTTCACTTTACAGCGTTTGTATGAAGACTGTCTTTCTATAGTGTTATTATTCTAAGGTGTACACATTTAAAAAGTTAAAGTTAATGCTTGACTACTTACTAACTTACTATCCGTTCTGACGGTAAGTGGTGATAATTAGGTCACTTTTATTTTTTAATTTATTGTGGAATCTGGGTTACAATTTACAATACAGGTCCTATGTGAATATATAATTATCACATGCCAAATCCCTGCCACAAACGGGCGTAAATTATTATACATTGCACATCAATTGAAAATAATTATATTTACTATGAAGGTACATATTTCAAATCCAGAACATTTTGTTTAATTGAACATCACACAAATATGGCGCCAATTAAGGCCATTGCACAGATAATGAAATGTAAATAGTATAAAAATATCACATGTAAGAGACAATCAACTCGAGAGGTTATCTGTATGAATTATTGCCTTCCGTAATTGAATTAAACGCAATTTAAGTAATTATGTTATTATGTATATCAAAAAATCTTACTTTAAAATAGATACTCCTACAACGGCTAATCTAATAATTAAGTCATTTTCATGAAAATTGTCGTTAAAACTGTTGGAACATAATAGTGGCAATTATTATGGTAAAAATTGTTATAAACAATTAGGTTACACGTAACTCCTTTTTTTATAATATACGTGATGTACCTAAACAGAGAAAGATACAGACTAGCCAACATGGCTGGCAATGGCAATGGCATCACTGGCAATGATTGACAGACTGATGCTTCACGGTTCACGGTACATAACCTAACGACCTGTAATATGAGGACCTCTAAAAGGATGACCTCTAACAAGATGACCTGTTAACAGGATGTGACTTGAACTCACTTGAAATCATCTTCTTACACGCCGCATTTTGAGACCAAAATACAAATTGTAATAAAATAAACGCAAACAAACATAAATCCTGACGTTTTATTGTCGCTGTAATATCATATTATTGCCTGCCACTTGAATTTATTGATGTTATGAATGAGTTATTGTCTTCATGATGTCTTTTATTACCCAGCTCTTTGTAATGCATCTCTCTAATGCGTCTACTACATTCACTACATACTCTGTCTGAATGAATGATCTCAAATCCTTACTGTACGGTTTTTACCATAGGAAAGTGATTCGCAATAAAGGCTAGATAACATATCTATTACATAAATAAAAATGCTATATATAAATGCTATTGTTTAATTGCGAAAATCGTCGCTAAGCCCAAAACTCGACTGGACGAACATCAAATGTTTGACATTCAAAACCAAAGGAAAAGTTTCTAAGGGAAAGCGAAATTGTTGTTTTTACTATATTCCAAGCGATTTTCATACTTACTTTTACCTTTTAAACCTTTACTGGACTTCCAGGAATAATTCAAAACCAATATGAGCCAAATCAGTCCAGCCGTTCTCGAGTTTTAGCGAGACTAAGGAACCGGAATTTATTTATATATATATAGGTATAGATTACTATACAGTTTTGTTCTGCCTATTCCAATCAAGTTTTTTGTCGGCAAACGAGCAGTCAAGTCATGATGGCAACTGGTGACTGGTGAAAAAAGGAAGTGGAAAGAAAAGAAAATAAAAAGATAAGACACTCTGTGGAGACGAATTACTAAACAATGTTATCTTTGCTACTTACACCGCTGCTCGGTATTTATCTAAACGTTGTTAAACAAATACGTGCAACGTTGCAATGTTTATTTTAATAATAAAGCTAAGTTTAAACAAACGTGACGTCATTATCTTCTCCGAACCGTTCTACACGGACTTGTGTTATAATGTTGGTTGTTGGCTACTCTGTAGTATGTGGACTATAGGTGGTATTGGCAGTTTGGTTTAGATAAATAAATTAGTTACCTAATAATATAACAAAAAAAACAGTGGAATTGAGAACCTCCTCCTTTTGAAGTAGGTAAAAAACTGTTTTTTTTTTAACTTACCGCCACAGTTTATAGTATTTTGATGCAGTATTTTTTCGGTTATAAAATAGAAGTTATATCTGGTCGAAAAATGATTGGAAAACGCTGCACTAAGGTGTAGGACAACAGTCTACATACAAGCGTAGCATGGGTTGCGTTAAGTCATAGTGCGTGGGTAGCGTCGCCCATGCAAATCTGTAACGCCACCTGCTTGTTATAACGGGGACACTTTAATGTGTCCTCTGAAGCATGGAAACTGCAAGAAATTTTGCCACTAACCGCCACTCGATGTTAGAATCGACGCCTGACAAGTTTAAGCTAATTATAGATAATTATTTAAGCTAATTTATAAATTTAATTGAGTCGTTTTTGAATGATCTGATACCTACGTTTTTGACATATTTTGTATACAAAATGTGTCAAACTATTCAAACACGACGCAACTGAATATTTATTAAAAATGAGTACCTAAGTAATACTCGTGCACCGTCTTCTAATCCATTTTATTCAATGACAATGACAGTAACATTTTGTAAAACCAACGAGCTATACTGAAACCTTTGGAAAACTCAGGCTGAGCGCGATAGGTACTTACGGTGACCCATCAAACACGTGGTACCTATATTTACATAAAAATATCAAGTTGATACGGAAGGTCAATCTTATTGATAATAGTAATCGCTGTCGAAGTCCAAACGTCTTAACTGAACAGGATTCGTCTCGTGTCGTGTTATTAGGGTTACCATCACAATTTGAGAAATCCGGACAACAGCTGCAAATTATAAAAAAAACTGGTTGTTAAGATGCCAGACTTCCGTTCGAAGTTCGAAGGGTCCTGGCTTCGATTCCCAGCGAGGTAGAAATTTGAACTGGACACAGGGAAAATATGCTATCCTACATGAACAATTTTTTTTGGTTTTAAATTAAATATGTTTGCATTAGCAGTAACAGTCCATTGCTTTAGAGATGACTAAGATAAGTTAAATATTATAGTTTATTAGAAATAAAATGGATGCTTAAAGAATACTTGTTTCGTTTTTAAGCTTTTTTAAAAGCTGGACAGTAGAGAAAAATCTCGACTAATCCAGCCAGTTGGTAGTCCTACATGCGAGCAAGAATCATCATAAGCAGCTAACATCTTAAACTTGGCTACAACCCATTAATGGCCCACTACTGAGCACGGGTCTCTCCTCGTATCTGAGGAGGCCTAGAGCATACTCCACCACGCTGCTCCAGTGCGGATTGGTGGAGGGGTTAGTGGCCAACCCAAGTGTCGGAAATTTTAAGCCGCCCGAAGGTATCCGACATGGCTTAACGACTGCTACCAATGATAACAACCGGGACCGACGGCTTTACGTGCCCTCCGAAGCACGAAAGCGCTCAAGATATTTAGCCACTAGCGGTCACCCATCCAACTACCGACCGCGCCCGCTGTTGCTTAACTTTGTCGATCACTTGAGATCGACGCAAGCCGCCGGGCTATGAGCGCTTCTCATCTTAAACTAATTAGATTTAATTTATTTAGATCCATACGACCTCAGTCTTACACACTGGCACGCAATAAACATTATTCGTTTCTAATTACGCAATGTTGGTACGTTTATGATCTTTGTTCAAATTTATGTATGTGCATCTTATCTATATTCTTATCTATTATATAAAAATAAGTCGGGTTTTCCTTCCTGACGCTATAACTCCAGAACGCACGAACCGATTCGGTTGAAATTTTTTGTGTGTCTTCAGGTGGATCCAAGAATGGTTTAGATTCACAATTGGACCCGGTAGGTGGCGCTGCTGTCGATATGCCACCATATTTGTTTATTAATTATAGAGCGGTACGAAGTTCGCTGGGGCAGCTAGTATTCTTATATATATATATTTGACGACCCGGACGGCGCAATGGTTAACACGCCGGATCGCCGTTCCGAGGGTCCTGGGTTCGATTCCCCGCGAGGCGGGATTTTGAATGATGAATTTAAATTTCCGTTCCTGGTCTGGGCGTGTGTGTTCTTGTCTTGTGTGTTGTCCATGGCACCCACGACACAGGGAGTCCTAGTGTGGGGCTATGAGTGTGTAGCGTTATTTATTTTATTTATATCATTATTTTACTTGTAGCTGCGGTACACAGATATGTACAGTAGGACGAAAAAATCTTATTGAAAAATAATTTAGTACTTATACGGAACTTTTTCCGCACCTCTCCATGTAATCATATCAAATATGCTTGCAGTATTCTTAAAAAAGTGTACAAGGCTTATTAAATAGGAACATGTGAATAAAATACACTTTACAGCTGCTTTGACGTAAGTAAAAATGTCGTTAAACCACTCCAAGACTAATTCAACAGAAAAATGACGTAAGTTCACGTAACCGATTATATACGAGGTGTAATTGACACGTTTTAAACATTTTAACATTAAGTTATTATTAGTATTCAGTAGACGCTTTCCTTATTCTTGTAAAGTTTGATTATGTTGTCTAGACTAATATTCAATACAACCATTTCTTTATATTCTTTCTTTTGACGGAAACGGATCGGTGATGCCTTGGATTTTTGTTTCTTTACTTATACTAGTAGTAGTAGTAGTTACTTATACTACTACTAGTAGTCCATGTCACAGCCATCGCAAGAATGGGAATTGCCTAATTGGAAAAATTATAAAAGGCCTGATAAAAACATTTTTTTAGTTACGGTTGCTATTTGTAAACGTAGGTGTAGTGTTTGCAGAAAACCAGGGTTTATTAGGTAATAGATAAGAAATATTATTATAAATGTTTGAATTTAAAACGTACTTAAGCAGATCTCACTTGAGCACTTGACAAAGCGAAATGAGAATGACTAATGACATTGAAAGTAATAGCAACCACACTCACACACACACAAATTCACACCAATACCTTTTTATGTACTCAATCAGTTCTTGTTTATACATCTATTTCTTTCTTTTTTACGCAAATAAATAGAGAGGCGTATATTATGTGGCCACTCGCATACAAGTTAGTTTTTTATAACGTCTAGTACAATATTTAAATTTAAAACTTATTGTTATTCGGAATCCTGAGAAAAAAATATGACTAAAAATTGGCATAAAAATATTACCCACCATTTAGCGTTTGCACAGGGCAGAGTTACGATATTTTTTGTTGTTTTCCCGGGATAAAAACTATCTATAACATTAATTCAGTTCATAAACAATCCATGTGTCAAATTTCATGCAAACCGGTCCAGCTGTTAGGTATAGCGTGATTGAGTAACATCTAAACACAAATTTTCACATTTATAATATTAGTAGAATTCACGCATAGGTACATGTGTTGTACAAAACTGGTTTATTAATAATAAAATGAATCATTGCTCAATTTCAAATAGGCAACTAGAACAAAATAAATTTTGTTTGCGACATAGAAACAGATTCGTTTTGTAAACAATTCCGCAATGGTATTGTTGCTTGAAAAGAAATGGCGCAATTAAGTCATAGACATCTTTTTCTATAACAATGAATAACACGAGTAATGCACTAAGAAATACAGATAAAAAATAACCATATAGGTTAACGCTGCATAAAAGGGTTGTGAATAAAAAAAAATCAAAAAAAATATTTAAATTCTTTGCGTATAGATAAAAAACTTTTTGTTACATTAGTAGTTTTCGAGTTAAATAAAAGACTTAACTCAAACTTTATTTTTGTTAGTTCTTTGTTTTCTTTGTTTTGGATACCATACATAACAAGGAAGTTATAGATAAAAACAATCTACAAAACAATTTAAACTGGCTACCTGCAGCCTGATTCATCGTATCGCACATCTTCAAAAAAAAAAGAAAACTGTTCATAATTTAAATAAATCGCTATTAGAACCTGTATCGTGTTTATAAATTCCTCATAAGCATACTGACTATACAAAATACCACGACATTAGCATACGACCTCATTGCGAATTCTAAGTGAAGATCTACACCATCGACCTTTAATGGACGAAAGGAAAACAAAAAAATACAATTTACAATACATTAATTTTGTCTGTAATTAACGAACATTATTAACAAATGAATTCAACGTAATAATTTAGACTAACAATTGAGTAGCTTTTGTTTATTAGGTAAGTACTAATAACCCACTAAATAAAGTTGTATTTTGTTGGAAATGATTAATTCTAAATATAAGTGAGTATCATTTTTTTCTTAGTATTTCTATACTTGGCAAATTTACAAGGTAACAAAAAAACCGTAACAGATAAAAAAAATACATCAAAAATCAACGTACAGCTGATTCTTTTGTTTTTGTAACTAACCTTGAATTCTTGCTCATTTTGGTCCCATTCGCGCCAAATTCAATTTCGCTCCCACCAAAACTTGTAACTAATGGCACGTCACCTTCCGCCATGATTATTGCACAGACAATAAACACTGTGATTTACCCGCGTTTTATTTTAAAACTGTTGTTTGTACCAAACACGTACGTCTAACGCGCCGAGCAGTAACCGACTGACCAGTGAAGCTGAAGAGTGAACTGACCGATTATTTTATTGATGTAAATTTAATGATGAGCTCGGCGTCACTCGGATGTCAGATAACATGTGACGGTCTGTCTGTTGTGTCATTGATAATTGAATGGCATAATGCAACAATCAAGACATGGTCTCGTATACGCCATTTTTCTAGTGTTTATCTACGTAATTAATTTGGACCGTGCTGTAGGCTGAAAGTATGACATTGGTTACACTATCGTGATTCCATTCATTCCATTTGTGAGTAAAATCCTCATAATTTTTTTTGGGCAAAAATCTATTTTTTTGTGTTCCCTCAATCCTTGTCAATATTTATTGCTTGTCTAAACGCTTACATAGTCAAGGGTTAGATTAGACAGTAAGTTAATAAACATCGCGATACAGTAAAGATAAGTTGAATGACAAAAGGTATATTAATACCTTTTTTCATTCTGACTACAGAGAACCTACATATCTTTTAAGCTGATGGGGAGTGATTTTATAACGCTACACACTCATAGCCCCACACAAAGATTCTCTGTGTCGTGGATGCCATGGGCAACACACAAAAACTTCAACGCACCCAGGCTGACGAGAGAAATTTAAACGCATTAAATATTCCGGCTAGCTGGGAATCTAACCCAGGCCCTTCGAACAGCAGTCCGACATGGTAATCATTGTGATGGGTCGTGAAATAAAAAAAATAGCAAAAAAATTGTAAGCCGATGAGAAACGTCAAAATTATTTTGTACAGGTAATTAATACGCATAAAAGTATAAGTAGTTTACGACAGCAAATAAATATGGCAAAATGAAAAATAAAATTGAAGAATTTAAAAAAGATTAATGTTTATTTAATAAACATTTGTATTCATTAAATACCTACAAAATTTTAAAAATACAGCGTCACGACCTCACCACGCATGCCGCGGCGACACATGCCGTGGCGACGCGTCGCACGTCAACAGCCGGTCTGACCCGCCGCTACAGATGTCATCAAAATATTTAAACAAGTTTATTTATTATTTTATATATTGATTACTGGTTCCACTGTCGCATAGACTCCTCCCCGGCACCGACATCTCCGGATTTTTACGTATTTTTACGTCAACATAATTCCTAACTGTAATCTCGGTGTTCGGGTAATTTAAATACCAAAACGCCCCGCAGAACCTCAAAACAATGACTAATACCCGATAACATCATCGCAACCCATGACTAGCCCACAGCTGGGATCGGTTTACCTTTGGCGTCTAACTAATCTCTACTAATGGCGCATTACTGAGCATAAGGAGAAACCCTCTCCTTATCTAGTCCAAGAGCCCAGAGCGATCTGACATAACTTATTTTCACATGGATGAAACCTTAATTTCTCAGTAGCGTCCATGTTCTTTGAATACCCTGCGGGCTTGTGGAAGCTCACCTCGTGACACCTGGGCAGGTACCAGGTAAGAAAGGTAGGTAAAAATAAGAGCTACTTCAGTTATTTTCACATGGCTGATTTTTATATATGTTTTGCAGAATACTATTCTTAAATAGTATCCATAAGTGTTAGACACTTTCCATGGGCCAAAACTTTTGTCAGACGCTTTACAGCTCCACTCACCAAGAGCTTTAATTTAAAGCTCCACTCACCAAGAGCTTTATAAAGCGTCTGACAAAAGTTTTGGCCCATGGAAAGGGATTTTTTTATTTTACTTTGTTTCAGCTAGCGCTTGACTGTCCCATCTGATAGTAAGTAGTAATCTAGCTTACCTAGGCCTCAGATGGTATACTCTCTATGTATATTTTGTAGTATCACGCTAGCTTGGAAAAAACCTATACACACTCTTGACTTAAACGGCTTAACGACTGTTATCTAATGATAACAACCTGGACCCATGGTTTTATGTGCCCTCGGAGGCACGGAAATGCCTATATAAATGTTTCCATTAGCGGTCACATTCCACAGCACTTACCTTTACAATCTTTTACAATGGTTAAATTATAGATAGTGGATAAGCAAAGGGAGGCTGTTCACGTTCAGAACTTGTATACTTATATACGAGCGTTGTAGAAAACTTCAATAGCGTGATTCAGGTTTGTCATGACGTCACCGTGTGACGTGTGTGCCGTGATGAGATGTGTTGCTATTAGGGCGTTGAGGCGGCCTAAAATACTGACCAAAATTCAATTTTTTTATGAAAGGTAGCCAACAAGCATGCAGCATCCCCCTTCCACTGCCGCCCATGATAATTGTGACCGAACAAAACAACTGAAATGGGGACATAAAAGCTGCCCCGGCCGGGAATCGAACCCGGGACCGCGCTTCGCAGGCAATAATAACAGATTAGTTTTCTACAACCTATACGTCAATCAGCAGTGAAAGTAACGTTCTAAACTAAACGTGACCTGCGTACTGCTTCAAATTTAACTTTACTTTTACTCGAAGCCTTGCCTCTCGAAGTTTGATCGTGAGCTGCTATTAGTGTTGCCAGGGTTTCAGATTTCGGAACGGAAGTTCAAAATAATCGGGAATATCGTTTTAAAGTCAGGTCAGAAAAGACATGAATTTCCGTAAATTCATACTAATGCATACTGCTTCACTACATAGTATAAAACAAAGTCGCTTTTTCTGTCCCTATGTATGCTTAGATCTTTAAAACTACGCAACGGATTTCGATGAGGTATTTTTTAGTAGATAGAATGATTCAAGAGGAAAGTTCATAATGTATAATATATTAAAGTTTTTCTCAAAATGAAATATTATAAATACGAAATTAACTCTGTCTGCTACCTATTCATCCTTCATTCATCCAATGAATTTGTCCAATGTCACACTCAGGTGCTTTTATTTATCAGCCAGGATACCTTTACGGAAAAAAATATGTAGGCACTTAATAAGTCAATATGTAGTCATATCAAACTTCATTAGTTAATTAAAATGACATATGACAAATTACCTAATGAGTTTAACCTGTGGCATGAACACCTTCGTCATTATACTTTTTGTTCTCTATTCAAAATCAAGCTGTTCTTTTTTTCTGCTGAGTTCTTTTTTTGTATCAAAGAAGGTAGGTAATCATAAATGAATAGGTAGTTTGTTTTTTTGTATATTTTAGCATAGTTTTTGAATCTATTTTATGTTTTTAATAAAAAGAGATTGTAATTAGGTAATGAGCCATAATGAAATATAAAATTGTGTTAGAAAGAGTAAATTAAAATGAGTTAGGTTAGGTTAGGTTAGGTACACAGATCTTCCCCCCCGGGGGTGCCCGCCACCCCCCCGGGGGTGCCCGCCTTGTCGTGGCGGGGGGGCTCTAGTAACCGTGGTTTCGGCGCCCACGGTGAAGCTAAGAGGCACCCAGGGCCGGCCCGCGCGGAAAGGTGGTTGCGGGTTGGCGAGGTGGTCGCTCCCAGCAGGCTTGGCGCGACAAGCCTGCTTGGGATGCGCAAGGTGGGGACCGCAGAGGAAGGTTTTCCTTCCTCTGCGGCCGAGGCGGAGCCGCTCCGATTCGCGGCCGGAGCGGCATTGGTGGGGCCGCAGGGGAAGAGGAATGCCGGTATTGCGGTGCGCCGCTTTCCCTGTCCTCTGCGGCCGAGGTGTGGTTGGCGGTGGAGCCACAGATCTGATCCACCGCTGGGTGCTGGAGGTTTTCCGGCACCCATGACCTCCTGGTGGCGGACTCGGGGGGGTCCGTCACTGTACTGGTGGAGGTCGAGGAGGAAGGCGCGCCCTACCATCTGGCGCGCCTAGCGTGAAGGGGCCTTCGGGCATTCACGGAGGAGCCGCTTTTGCGGCTGCCGTCGGCGGAGCAGCGGATGTGTGCGACAGCGTTCCCGCAGCTCCGCCGGAAGACGGCGAGGTGGCATTCGTGGGGTTTTAGTGGGTATACCGTGGTCTCATTAGCCACGGGAGTCCCACATAACCACCTGGGTCTCCCCCTGCGCCCAGGTGGTATGCGTAATTGCATTTCCCCACGTAAAAAAAAAAAAAAAAAGGTACACAGATCTTCCCCCCCGGGGGTGCCCGCCTTGTCGTGGCGGGGGGGCTTAGTAACCGTGGTTTCGGCGCCCACGGTGAACCAAGAGGCACCCAGGGCCGGCTCGCGCGGAAAGGTGGTTGCGGGCTGGCGAGGTGGTCGCTCCCAGCAGGCTTGGCGCGACAAGCCTGCTTGGGATGTGAGGTGGGGACCGCAGAGGAAGGTTTTCCTATCCTCTGCGGCCGAGAAGGCGGGGCCGCTTCGATTCGCGGCCGGAGCGGCATTGGTGGGGCCGCAGGGGAAGAGGAATGCCGGTATTACGGTGCGCCGCTTTCCCTGTCCTCTGCGGCCGAGGTGTGGTTGGCGGTGGAGCCACAGATCTGATCCACCGCCGGGTGCTGGAGGTTTTCCGGCACCCATGACCTCCTTGTGGCGGACTCGGGGGGGTCCGTCACTGTACTGGTGGAGGTCGAGGAGGAAGGCGCGCCCTACCATCTGGCGCGCCTTGCGTGGAGGGCCTTCAGGCATCTACGGAGGAGCCGCTCTTTTGCGGCTGCCGTCGGCGGAGCAGCGGATGTGTGCGACAGCGTTCCCGCAGCTCCACCGGAAGACGGCGAGGTGGCATTCGTGGGGTTTTAGTGGGTATACCGTGGTCTCATTAGCCACGGGAGTCCCACATAACCACTTGGGCCTCCCCCTGCGCCCAAGTGGTATGCATAAAGCATTTCCCCACGTAAAAAAAAAAAAAAAAAGGTACACAGATCTAGCAGAAATTTTGACATTATTTTTGGCGGGAAAAATTTACACAATTAAACATGCACAAGTAACCAATCAGAACGCGCCAAATTGGGTGAGCATTCGTATGAAATTACGTGATTGGCTAACAAATGAGCCTAGGTCTATAATTGGTCTGTATTCCTAATAGATTTGACGCTTTCGTTTCGTTGACTTTCGCTTACGACTTCAGATTTCGATTTCTAAACCTATTATAATTATTTTGTTATTGTTTGTGACATTTCCTTCTATTGTTTTGTATTTATGTAATAATAGTCTGTTTGAATTTGTAAGAAGGGGTGTAACTGATTAAAGTTTATTACAAATCACTACTATCAAACTATTTTGTCAAACAAAGTGTTACCATGTTTTATAAAAAAATATAGTGAAGTACTTAAGTGTCGATATTTCAACATCGAAATGTCTCTAATTTGTATAAGGTAAATATGTAGTTGTAACTATTTTCTTTTAGAATCGTTTGAAATAAAACGACCTATAAATATCAGTCTGAGATTCGTGGAATTAAAGGCACAGACAAGCTGTTAAAAAATATTAGTCTTTGGGATCTATTGCGTCAATAAATGCCTCCACTAATAGTTTTTATCAAACACGTCTGTAGGTTTCTCATATAGACAAAGAGCTAGACACAACGCAGTATAGGATGCCTAGGCCGAAGCAATTACTAACAATACCTACCGCATTACGTCAGCATTCGGTACTAGATACCTGTGTTAATACGTAAGTTTTGTTGGCTGTTAGATGTTTCTTGATTTTATGCAACTGACTACACTTGAGGCGATCATCTTAACTCTCAAGGGTAAGATGATCGCAGCTACACATCTCTGGCCGAATTAGAATGAGACTCTTACTAACAAATTACTAACACCTAACTACGTGCTAACGAACTGACTTACGTTCTTAATTGTGTAACATCTTCTGCTAACTGCACTAACCCTTCTAGTCCCTTTGAGTCTTGTTCTGTGTCGGTCACAGTTGTCATGGGCGGCAGCGGAAGGGTGATGCATGCTTTTTTGCTATCTTAAATCCGTAAAAAAAGTAGTATGTGAAGATAACATTGTAGCACTTGTAGTAGATACTAGATTAGGTGCGTTACTTCATACAACGCGCGTTGCACTTTTTGATCCGCTCTAATGACATTAGCTACAGGTACAAAATAAAAATGTGATCGGTGTTTGTTTGTGACGAGGATGGTGTTACCATTCATATAAAATTGAAAACTTATTCTGAAGTTCCCACGGGTACATAAATCTCAAGTGTTTTGAATTAACTCATAATTTGGAATAGTTGTATCTTCGTTGCTATGGTAACCGTTGTCACAGCAACCGTGGGTGGGTTGGTATTCGAATCGAAGTGCAATACATAAATAAATCTTTGATTATAAATATAATCAAAGAAATAAATGTGTTATGTATATTTCGCATTATTATTTCCTGGTCAATGTACTTCCTGTCCGAGATGGAATAACAATAATATTAATATTTTACATAACAATTTCACATACAATGTAATGTCGTTTAAAAAAAAATAATGTTAATGCAAGTCTGCTTCCTAGAAAGTCTTCACTTCCGACCGAATTTTTCGTCTAAATCGGATCAGCCGTTTCGAATTGGATAGTTTAATTTTTTACAAAACTGCGATTTACATATAGCGGACTTTTCATTTTTATATTCATATATAGATTGATACCAGGCTGTTAGGAGTATTAGCAAACCTATTTTAATCTGTGAAGCTAAGTAGTTCGAAGCTTCGCATTCGCAACCTCTGTGCCGTAACATCCTTACCGTGCGAATGAGGTCTATATATCTATCCTGCTCACACCCGCCGATAATTGATCCGACCCTCACTGTTGCACTCTTCTAAATACTTGCCTTACCGTTATGTTTAGTGATTTAGTGACTTGGATTCTAGTGTTTTGGGGCTTTTAGTTTTATTATCTATGACTTACAATAATTATTATGTGTAACTGATCGATGTTTGTACATGAAAGATGTATGAGAAAAACTATTATTTCAGGTCTTTATTAACGAAATAGAAATACAGGATGTAATCGTTAAGTGTGCACAGGCGATTATTCCGTAACTATTACACATATCAAAAAACTTTAAACTGATATCGAAAGCACTTTACCTAATGAGTAAAATGACAATAATAATTTATTAAAAATAAAACGAGAAATATCCAAAAAAAATACATTAAACTCTCCCATACATTTAGTATGAGATAGTAGAAAGGTTTTACTTTCTTTATTTAAAGTGGAATAGTACCAACTCCCGCGATAAAGAATTTGAATTTAGAACGAACACCAAAGAGTATCTTTCTTTTTGTTTTTATTTAGTATGTTGCTTTTCAGCCAGTTCAAATCAATACGATATTGAAACAAGGTTTATTATTAATTTGAAGTGGTAAGTTATATCTACACGTGTGTATCTATTTGAAATTCATCAATATCATATCATACATAATTATAAAATGTTAAGGGTAAAATGAGTAGGTACTATTCCACTTTAAATAAAGAAAGTAAAACCTTTCTACTATCTCATACTAAATGTATGGGAGAGTTTATTGTATTTTTTTGGATATTTCTCGTTTTTAATTTAATAAATTATTACTGTAATTTTACTCATTAGGTAAAGTGCTTTCGATATCAGTTTAAAGTTTTTTGATATCTGTAATAGTTACGGAATAATCGCCTGTGCACACTTAACGATTACACCCTGTATATAACCCAAAACAATGATTTTTAAGATTTTTGTCTGTTTGTCTGTGACTTTGTACGCGCTAATCTCAGAAACGGTTCAACCGATTTGGGTGGTGTTTGGGTTTTCATTCGTGTATAAGCTTTACTTTATATAGTGTTTGTTTGATTTCATTTGGTTTTATAAATAAAAACTAATTGTGTCGTGGGACACCAGGTAGGAATGAAGTTCCTTCGGCTAATGAAGGCAACTGTTGCGCCTGCGCACGTCTCATTTAACGCTTTTATTCCACGCTCACCTTTTTTCCACGCTCACCTTTTTTCCACGCTTACGGTTTTACTATCACATATTTTTCAGTTCGGTCGCGCAGCAAAATCCCTATCCCCTCCAAGCCTGCCGTAAGGAACTTCGTGCCAAAAAAAAGTTATGTCAGTTTAAAAAAGCACGGCACGGAAGCACGAAGCGAAGCGCGGGCAGGGTTACTAGTCTGTCATACAATTAGCCGCCAAAATCTTGTTCGGTTATTAATTTTTTGGGCTCATTGACTGGATATTATTTTTATTTTGTTGTGCATCGCTAAATGTGTGATGGCTTGGTCGTGGTCGGTTGAATAACCAGGCTTTAAAAACAAATTAGACGCTTTAATGGCATAAGTATCATTTAATTAAATGAAAAGGGTGTTTTATTTACGAAATTTATTTACGTTAACCTATGTAAAGTACGTACCTACGTAAATGCAATAACTGACACTTGACATAGATAACATAAAAAATAATAGGTACAACCGTACAATACGATTGCTGTTAAAACAATTATTACAAGGTAGAAATGGTATTATGTACCGTGGCGGGCGGTAGTACTACGCCGGGGGAACTCTAGGCTCTACTACCTGACTACCTGTTCATATGAAAAATGTATACTAAGGAATAGTCCATATCCAAAATTCTTAAGTACTCTGTAACAAAAGAACCTTATCGTTCAAACATTTTTTTTATTGCGTTGCGCGAATTTCAAACACTAAACGCGTACGAAAACTTGACACAATTGCATTCAGTTGTTGTTTTAATTACACGCCTCTGGCACTATCCGCGCAACTCAACTCAACCGTTGCCGCGTTTTCCAGCTTGGGGCCTAATTATAATCTGTCTGTTAACTATCAAATAACATCTATTTGAATAAGTAATATGCTAATATGTGGCAATTAATTGACTAGGAATAAATTGACGTAAACATAAACGGCATTTAATTGTGTGAAGACTTTTAGACTCAATTTTTCTGACATTATAGCAACTTTTCCTAGTGTTCTTTTTTTGTTTTGTAGACAGAGAAGGATATAGACGTCTGGTGAGCGTGGCCAACATGAGACAGCACGAGAAAGTACAATTGTATGTGGCACAAGAAAAATTCAACGGTCACCTGTCCAATTTCACAATTTGCTTGAAAGCAACTGTGATTTTCTTGAAAACACCGGCACGCAAAGTGAGACAAAACAGTATTCTGTCTCGATTTTTTTCGTGTCATTGTTCCTTTTCTTGTGTGACTGCGATAGATGGCATGAATTGAACTATACTCTTCTTTGTCAACGTTTCAAAGCTTATTTTAGTGAAAAAAAAAAATTTGATTATGGAACAGACACGACACCTATTACTAAATTTACACAACTCAGTATTCGTTTTTTTCAATCATGTTAAGTGAGGTCATCGGAGCTCTAGTTTTGACTGAACAGTAATTTTAATGTATGCCTGATCTTTGTTGACATCGACGCCATAGTTTTATGTACAATGGATATAACGCCCAACAAAGCCGCTAATTGTAGCACTTTTGCAACAAGGACATAATTAGCGATTCAATGCTAAAGTAGTTGTTTAATTCCATAAGCAGTTTTTCAAATATTTGTATGGTCTAAGCAGGCAAACGAGACGATACGCGTCACCAGATCTCGTCGCCCATGGACATTGGCAACACCAGGGGCATTACAAACGCGTTGTCGGCCAAGAAGGAAGCGATGGACCCGCTCCTTGAAGACCTCATATATACAGGAGATTTAGAGGCGGGTGACTTCGATACAAAATGTGTACAGGCTACACTCGAGGAAGTAGAGCCCGTGACGACATCAAATTGCTTCCTGACCTCGACATGAAACAGGCACTAAATTAGGTTCAAGGTAATGCAAGTGTAAGGAAATTGCTGATTGAACCTAACATCACCTGAACATCACACTGCCCGGTACCTAAATTCGAAAAACGGTTCGTTTTACTTAGGGATAGTAGAACTATCTACGAGGCGTAACTAAAAAGTGATCCTATAACATTGACATAAATACTATAGACTTAGGGTCTCCTACTAAAATCGCGAAAATAATGTCCCAGTTTGACATCACAAGAGTTTAAATGTTTACAAGGTAATTTAAGCACTAAAATCATTACATCACGGTTTCATTTCGATTGCAACAAACACTGATACATCAATGACACCTTATGATACTTCGAGTGCTCAACACACCATAATCACCATATGCAGCTCATAGTGAAATAAAACGCGACTAATAAAGTAATAGAGTAGTGTTTATTTAAAATAGTACATTATTTATTTTTATTTTTATTACACATTAATTACATTTTTTAACTGAAACTTTTTTCGGAACGTTATGAATTGGATTCAATGAAACGAAAAAGAGTAATGAAAAAGATACAACTTATGAAATGAAATGAAATGAAATTTATTCGAAGTTGGTTTTTTACAAACACTTTTCGAAAGTCAATCTACGCCATCGCTTTAACAAATCCCTACCATGAGTAGTCTTGGAAGAAGAAGCGGCAAGAAACTTCCAAGAAGCTTTTTTTTGCTACTCACATTACAGATAGCACTTACTACTACTTACTAGCTAGAATATCAAACTCATGTCCAAGCATTTTTATCTTTAAAATAAACATCAAGTAATTGTAATAACCTTTCGTCATAACTATGACTTTGACATGAATTTTAAATTTACAGTATGGCATTTCCGTCAATTCGAGCGGCATTTTATTATAGATTTTAATACATCTACCCATGAACGAGCCACCAGTTTAACCACCAGTCTAAGTCTGAAGTTTGGTACAGTCAGTTTAGCCTTGTTCCTACTATTAATCACGTGAACATCACTCTTCTTAAGGAAACTGTCATAGTATTTTTAACGTACATTTGTACATTTGTTTGTAAAGTACATTTGATAATATTATCAAAAATTACATATCTGTCTTAATGGTTTTTCTATTAATATATTCGTTCTTACAGGCTATTTTGTAATTATCTTACCGCATTATCATCATCTATACTTGTAATTTCATTTTCATTTGATAGGTCAGTGACAGTCGCTCTATTAGCATCATCAGTTAACTATAAAGAAACAAATAATTACGGTTGAAATATTAAGTAGAAACATACACGTTATTTTTTGTAAACCATAAAGCCCAATAAGGTGAAGAGTAAGGTATAAACCAAGTGTTATTTACTTGCAATGTTGGCACAGCCGTGTTTTTTATTCTTCTTATGCCTTTGCCAGTGTACATGTCATCTTCTTTAAAATGATCCGAGCATACAACGTGGGCTGCTTTCGGCATAAAATATTCTTCCTCTCGCGATGTAGCAATAATACTTCTCCATGCTGAACAACGTATTGGTTCTAAAGGAAATCTAGAAGAAATATATTTTATTGTACTAAAAAAAATTTAAACATAATCTATTTAAATAACATCAACAGCGACGCTATGGAAACTTTTGTTCTATATCTTGCATTTATTCGTTTACTATTGTGCAATCGTGAAATCGTGCAAAATAATTTAAACTAAAGTAATGGATATGTTTATCTCTTTCTGACTACAGTCTGTATAGTGAGAAGACAAAGACAAAGATATATTTTTGATTCTTTTGAGTGATTCTGAGATTTATTTACGAAATTAATTCGATTTAAAATAAAATAGTGTGTATTCGTAGCAAATCAATACTTTAAAAGATAAAACAATATTTTACTTACCGAAAATATTATATACCATCGGCTTTTTTCACTTTACTTGCGTAGTTTTTACACGATTTCAAAATACAATACGGCATCGTTGATGTCTAGTTGTCAGCACGGTCAAAAAGTGACTAACGCGTCATTGTTGTTCTCCTTGCGTATTGTTGTTGAGTTGGCTCGGACATTTTTTAGCGCGGACCGTGCGTCCATAGTAATATCATATGTCAATGTCCTATAAGAAAAATAATAAGGAGCCACTTTAACGACTCGTCACTGTTAACTCGAAAACGATCGGTTTGACGATTGGTTTATAGAACCGGGCGAAAGACCAGCAAACGCTCCACAGCTGGAGTCACAGCTCACAGACAAGCTCGTCTTGGTATATGCTCAACAACGCGTAAATTGGATTGAAGACTCTGGAACTTTGAAGATTATGGAATTTATTTGCTTGGAGCGACTGGGAGGAGGGTCTACCGAGTCTAGGGGGTGATACGGTCAATGTTGTACAGAGGGTTCCTTTTGAAGATAGGTCGATCATAGTTTGGAAGACTTTTATTGTCAAACCGAACTTTGTTATCAAGAGGGCTCAATAGAGACAGTAATCAAAATTTTAAGCCACGATGACCGAGTCCATGATACCCTGCAGCGGATTTTTTTGGAGAAAACTTTATCTGCATGGTAACGCACCACTATATTTTGCAATACGGGTTTGCCATTATTCAGCTGAAGTCGAAATTACCACCATAGACTGGTCAGCTTGTAGCGCTGACCTCAATCCGATTGAGCACATGTGGGCAAGTCTAAAAAGAGCCATTTGTCCTAGGAACGTATCCGTAAGCAACCCCAGAAATGAGAATTGGCATTTGCAGAAGAATGGGAGAGGATATCCCAGTATCAGCGTAGGCAGAAGAATGGATTTAAAATCATCAGATAAAAAATGGTTGCAATAGGTAATAAGTTACTTCTCATTTAAAAGTCAATCAAATAAGAATTTTCCTGCTCTTTTATGTTTTATTAATGAAAAACATTTTTTTTTCGTACGCAGATATATTTTTTTCGCGTTGTAAAGTAAGCACTTGACTACGATCCGACATACAATAGAATTACCACCTAACTGTAAGTGACAACTTCCCTCCGGTGACGCTAACTTAGAAAAATACCTCAAAATTAAAAATACTTACTTTTGACTTGATATTTTTCTTTGAACAACCTTCTGTAACATACATCATGTTTCCAAAGAGAAAAAGAACCAATCTTTATTACGTAATATATATTTTTTCTATATCACATCGCGTTATAAATTTTATAGCCCAAGAGCCCGTGAAGCCCAGACCTTCGTTATTTTATAAAAGCTGAAAGTTTGTCAGCGGATGCTCCCAACACAGGTAAGAACGATGGGCCATTATGGAGTTTGGGTTATGGTGGCTTTGGCAGGTAAACGGTACTAAAGGTGTGTAAAATACCGACCTAATTACGTCAATTAATAAAGTGCAATTTTTCGGTATTACCTTCAGAATATTATTAAAAATCACGTTGTTCATTGCCAGACACTTAACATGGTGGCAACCCCTTGCCAGACACCCTTAATGTTCATGAAATTATAATTTTACTTACGTTATAGTGTAAAAGCTGATTTTTATATATAATACTTGGGTAATAAGTAGATGATGTTTCCTCATTAGCCAGACACTTTTGATAGTTCCAACCCCTTGCCAGACAAGCATGTAAGGTAGCATGTAATTTTACTTACGTTATAGTATAAAAGCTGATTTTTATATATAATACTTGAGTAATAAGTAGATGATGTTTCCTCATTAGCCAGACACTTTTGATAGTTCCAACCCCTCGCCAGACAAACATTGAAAATCGTAAGAAGAGATTCGTGATTAGATTGACTTATGCAAAGAAAAGACATTCGATGCTACAACTTTTACTTTTAGAAAACCTCATAGGTGCTCATGCTCATTTGACGACTCGAAAAAGGGGCGAAGTATGAGAAGAGAAATGCACACTGATCGACCGACAAATAAATAAATATCCCACTTACATACTGCGTACTTAATAATAGCGGTATGCACTAAAAATGATGTGTCGGTCAGCTCTTAGGTTGAACACAACAATTACTGATCTGTTTCTTGATGTCTATTCTCAGGGGTGCTCGGCACCCACTGTTTATTTCTCATGGGTGCTCGAGCCCCCGAGCACCCACGGAGTCGGCGCCCCTGGCTACAACTACCTTAAATTCAATAACAGATTAAGTCAGTCAATAACAGATTAAAAAAAAAGCAAAATAAAATATTCCTCAAATGACTTTTAATAGACTGGTGGAAGATGGTGGTGACAGAATATAACCCAGACGAGGCCGATACATGCCACAGAACGAGCAACAAACTACGTCATCATGGATGCTTCAGACCTTAAATGGGGTGCGATAGTGAACAACAAAAATATTTACAGGGAATGGAAACATCATCAAAAGAGATGGCATTGCAATCTGAAAGAAATGTATGCGGTGATGGCGACATTGACAACGGACGCTGCTGTGCTCAGGAAATCGACAGTCTTTGTTCAAATCCACAACAAGACCGTTGTATCCTACATAAGTAACGAGGGAGGGACGAAGTCACTTCCTCTATTATAGTTGACCAGACAACTCTTGGGTCTGGCGGACGAACTAGATGTTGTACTCATTCCTCACTACCTCCCCGGAATATACAACATAGAGGCAGACGGCCTGTCGCGTGGGCAAGCTGCCTCCGAATGGCATCTGAAGCACGAGGGGTCTCAAAAAATTTTCGACCTTTGGGGAATCCCCGAAATAGATCTGTTTGCCTCAAAACATGCTCACGTGGTTTCTAATTATGTTACCAGGGACTTACTAGACGCGAACGCGTGCTATCACGACGCGTTCAGCAGGTCCTGGAAATACGGTCTGGCTTGGATTTGCATATGCATACTGCCTCGCGCTCTCCTACAGCTACCTTACATGCTTGTCTGGTAAGGGGTTGGAACTATCAAAAGTGTCTGGCTAATGAGGAAACAACATCTACTTATTACCCAAGTATTATATATAAAAATCAGCTTTTATACTATAACGTAAGTAAAATTATAATTTCATGAACATTAAGGGTGTCTGGCAAGGGGTTGCCACCATGTTAAGTGTCTGGCAATGAACAACGTGATTTTTAATAATATTCTGAAGGTAATACCGAAAAATTGCACTTTATTAATTGACGTAATTAGGTCGGTATTTTACACACCTTTAGTACCGTTTACCTGCCAAAGCCACCATAACCCAAACTCCATAATGGCCCATCGTTCTTACCTGTGTTGGGAGCATCCGCTGACAAACTTTCAGCTTTTATAAAATAACGAAGGTCTGGGCTTCACGGGCTCTTGCTCTATTAATGAACTCTCATTCTGTAGTTTGATGTAGGTAGTTTTTATGTACGGAACTTTTAAATTTAACTTTATTGTACTTATTAAATAAGTTATTGTAAACATAATTGGCGGTAATTTACATGTAGGATATTATAAGTCAGTTAAGATATAAGTCCTTAATTTCGCATAGAATAATTAATTGTTTTGTTGCTAAAATACCTATTACGTTCGTATTTTTAAAAAAATTATCACAATTGACAAGTGTGGGTACCTACTGGTAAAGAGAAGCTTAAGTAATAAAAAAGTTAAGAATAATAATTAAATTATAAGTACCTATGTATTTCTTATTTACAACCTTTACTTTAAACCCTTTTTTAATATTGTAAAGAATAAGATTTTTCGTTTTTAATATAGTTCGAAAAATGTACTGAAAAAATCTACATGAGCGTTAGAAAAAATATACAAACTATGGCAACAAGCCAGCAAGAGTAGGGCAACACATTGCATTCGAACTAAATAAGGTTCGACTATTAACTAGTACTGTTAAATAGAAACAAGAACTTCATGAACCCGGTATGTGCTCCATTTCCCTAACGACTTTCTTACTGATACGAGTTAATTTATCGTTAACTAAAGTTTTAAATCGCGGCTTTTCAATATGCATTAATTATAATCTGTTACAACATGTCATTATAATTATAATTTTAATATCGGTGTGATTTCACGTATTTAACAAAATACTTTGTTCAGTTTTCAAAGAATTCTAGAGCCCTATTTTTAAATTTGCGTCTGTATTATCAGTGAAAAAAAACTGCGTCTAATATTGTACGTTTTTTAATCTTTTTTAGTAATTAAGTCTTCTTTTTTTAAATAAAGATTAGTCTCATAGCAGACTAGTGGCTTAGACACCTGCGTTTTTGGACAACATAGTTTGTAATGATTGTGTTCTATACACAACGACTTGAAATTAGAAGAATGACGAATAACCGAGAGTCATTAAGAGACGTTGTTCTCATGACAATTGCCACGATAACGACTAATCCTTAACATCCTTGACTGATGACGAAAGAAGCTCAGATCTAAGTATTTACCAGTCAAATTACGTGTAGTTTAATTTGTCTAACCGATAACTGTGTTTTTAACATCATCAACTTCAATAAATTAAATTTTAGTTGAAGTAATAAGTTAGAATGTTCGTTCAAAATTATTATTTTCATTTTTTGTTTCTTGTCCTCATTTATTAAAGCCCGTTGGTTACGATTTTTTACGATCTATATCGAATCGAATAAACGAATCTATTCGTTTACTGATTAGCTAATTATAGTTCTTTTAATTCAGGAAAACATTAATATTAGAGGGTATTTAGTAATTTGTAAGTTACAACTAATGTTACGTATTAGTTGTAACTAACAAACAATGGTATACATTTGAACTCGTATTAAAAACTACTGGTAAAGTATGTGATCTTTGATATCTCAGGTGTGTCTCTAAAGACTGGTTGAAGTTTGTCGTGGGCCCAACTAACATGTGGGAAGTGGGAAGCTCGAATGGATTTGTCCTTAATTATAATGTTGTACGTGAATTAAATGTAGAACGCAAATCTTGGAACAATATTTAACATTCACGACGCTTAAAGTTGCCATAAAAGAACTAGTAATAGAGAAAGTTATGCCGACAAAAAAACTTACCTGATTCAGTGTAGGTACTGTAATCGCGATAACCTAGCGAACACTCGATTTCACTCAAACGTCGACGAAAAGACACTTTTTTTCAGAATAAAACAAATAAAACTCAAGTTTTGAACCGCACTAAACAAAGAACGTTCGCCGTACCTGCAAAAGAAACGAGCCATTACGATTTTATATAACTGCGAATCTTAATACCTACTTCCTAGTTCGTATTACGTTCCAAATTTGAAAACTCACAGATGTTGTGATTATTTAATTATCTGTAGACAGACTGCGTTGATTTTCTCTTGATTTTGTAAACGTGTGGAGAAAATATCGCGGTCAACGTCTGTGACGTGCGCACGCGACGGCTACCCGTTAACAACTGACTTAACTTGACTCCGCTACTTGTCTACTTGACTGTGTTGCTAGCTGTCTCAAGTTCAAAGGGTCCTTTTCAAACATTTAAGTTCTTTAATCGGTTTCAAACGCTATTGTTTGTCAGTTAGTGTACATTTTTCTATAACCCAAGCTAAATTAGCTACGATCACAGTACACCGTACAAAGGGCTTGTCGTGGAGTTTTGAATGGAATTGTGCGAATTTATATTACGTTTTTCACACCTTTTTATTGTTAACGTACTTAGCTCTTGACCTAAAGTGTGTCAATTGTTTGGGTCAATTATTTCAAGTTGAATTAGTACTTCCTCTACTTATTCTATGGAGTTGGCCATCTGATCGTATGTGATCGCCGCACTGTATTTCGAGTCGAACAAGCTAGCTAGACAAAAGTCATTGTTGAATTTCCCGGATTTTTATATCTAAGCCCCTAACCAATACCCCAACTATCCCAAATCCAAGAATTATTTTGCCCTAATGTCAACCACTAATTAGATAATTAGGGCAGTATACAAAGAAACGGTGAAAAAGTTACAAATCAGTTGCATTTTTGCGATTACCGAAGTAACATTAATGTCAGTGAGTTTTAAGTTTTTTGAATAATATTAGTGATGGATCTTCAAGTTAAAGGTATGTACTTTTTATTTATAATTAATATATAAATATATTTATCCCCAGTTTTTTATAACACCTCAACTTTAAAAAGATATGCAGTTTTTTGACGGTTATTTGGTTTCATTGGACTAGAAAGTACTTGTACCCTCTTGTACCCGGGCTGGAAATTGTATATGTCATAGCCATATATGTTAGCTTTCAATTGATGCCCATTTTAGCTTGCACACTCGAGTACAACTTTGTTTTTTTTGTCTGTTTTCGAATTTGAATTCTCGGTTTCGTAAACCGAGTTTTTCTATGAATGGCAGAAACATAACCGTATTAGTAGACTCTATGACTTTCTATCACTGAAAAATGATTTTGGAAATATTACGGATGAATCTGCGAGAGAAATTAAAATGAACATTTCAAAAATATCATCGATTTTAGTAGAAAAATGGCAAAATTCTGCGAGGAACCGCGATCGCTTCCTGACTAAGAACTCTGAGTGGTTGGCTGGTTATTTTACGTTCAAAGTATCCGTCCACTACTCAGTACCATCAACATTAGGAAGAGCTTCGATTCCTGGGCGTCCATCAAAGGATATGATAGGATGAGGCTGGTGACAAAACGAAAAGGAGGCGCGTGGATGACGTTCACGGGATGTTAACCAGTTGGTCAATGTTTATGATGTTATGCAGCTGAATTATCGGCGCGATTGTTCGGACATCGGAAATTCGGAACTTGGCTTCAGTGATCAGTGAAGCCAGTCAGTGTCAAGTTATGACAAGAAGTGTCAGTGTTCACGAAAAACCAAGATGTTTGTCAAAAGAGGAGGCTTTAGCGTAATATGTAGACGCCAAATCTACAAGCCACTCTTATAAACAAGAAAATGGAGCATCAAAGATTCCGAGACCACAATACTCGAAAACACTCACGTACTGCCACGAATAGAGATTTACTTAATAAATTATTAATCACGTCTGATCCTGTAATTAATAGTATAGAGAATCTCCCAAAAAGCCTACGACTAAACTTCCTTCTGAAGTTTTAGAATTAATAATTCCCCCTACTGTAAATATAAAGTCTAGTGTAAGTGTTAGTTGCCAAAATGTCAGTTTGTCAAACTATGATGTACAAGATTCATCAGACGAAGAATTTAGTGAGGTAGGATAAATAAGAGCTGTAAATATGTTGAACTAATTTACCTATTTCTAAGC
This sequence comes from Ochlodes sylvanus, assembly GCA_905404295.2. Classification (NCBI taxonomy): domain Eukaryota; kingdom Metazoa; phylum Arthropoda; class Insecta; order Lepidoptera; family Hesperiidae; genus Ochlodes; species Ochlodes sylvanus. The sequence goes on along the minus strand of FR990151.1, from coordinate 3,704,361 downwards.
TGTGTATCATACTAAATTTATTATAAGTTGTAAATATAAGAATTTGGTAAATATTAAGTAAGTTTTGTCTCCTTGTTATTTAAGTAAGAAAACATTGTTAACAGGTAAATAATGATGTCCCACTGTGAATTCGTAGCTACGTCATTAATTTTAAAGTATTTTATGACTGTTTTTAATCTTTTTCTATTGTTATTTTTTTAAGTATCTCAATTATAAAAAATATCTATTGTTAATTTTTATTTTCTTGGAACCCGTGATCCTACCGTCCTTTTTTTAGTTTATTTTGCACTTAAACTTACATAAAACATCATCAGAAAGCCGTACCAAGCAAATAAACCCAATAAATAATTTTGTCTAGCTAGCTTGTTCTATTCGAACCACTGTGCGCCGTCGTAAACGGACATTTGTATCACCTAAGGTAACACCTATAGGCCGGCCTAGAAAAAAGAGACGAAAAACACAAGTCATTGGGTGGGTGACTCAATCATAAGACTATAAGCTAGTCGAGCTTCACGGAAATGCATGAAGAAGAAATAAATATATTAGAGGAAGTTTGAAAGTGGAACATGAAAACAAGTCAAATGTCGTGGTATGGGCATGGAAAGAGACGGGGGGAAACGCATGTGACTAGAAGTTATTGATATGAATGTGTATGCATATGTTTATTATCACATTTTTGCAAATAAATTATCATTATCATTATCATGGACGATGGGGATAAGGTCGGTCAAAGAAGAGATTTATGGACTGGACATAATATTAGACCTGCCAGTTAGAGTGAGAAATAGTTTAGATGTTCCTAGTTGACGACCCCGGGGCTATTTGGTAGCGATCCTGTCAGCGTAAAGAACGATCACGGGTTCGATTCCTGTGCGACGCAAAGATTTATGTTAGTGTACTGGATGTTAGTAATGTGTTATTTGTGTTGTCCATGAATTTCGGAAAATCCTAGAGATACAGTTATGGGTTGCGATGTGAAAAATTTAATATAGAACCTTTATCAAATTAATAAAGAAATATAAAGACCGCTGTTAAACGTCACTCTGACAGCTGCTGTCAGCCTGACAGACCCGTTGAGGATGTTGTGCAACGTTTTATAAGTGAATCTATTTTGTATCTATTATGTCTCATTGGTAAGTTGAAGATTAATTTAATTCACTAAAAAATTTTGACTTCGTCGCCACTTACCGACGGATAGAAGTTAAACATTGTCTTTAGACATATACTAGTCTTTGGTCGCGGCTTCACCCGCGTAGGAGTTTGAATACGGCTAAACACGCTATATTATCTACTAGCTTTCCCCACGGCTTCGCCCGCCAATTTTTAATCCTAGGATCCTTCCAGCGGCACTCCGACATCATCCCGTCGACCCCGAAGCCTAGTTGGTAGTGACCCTGCCTGCGAAGCGAGGGGTCCCGGGTTCGATTTTATGTGGCAGATGTTTATGTGACAGATAAATGTTTGTTCTCGGGTCGTGGGTGTTAGTGATGTGTAATTTGTGTTGTCCATGCCACGACACAGGGAATCCTAGTGCGGGGGTGTGTGTGTGTTAACGTTCATTTATTTAGTAACGACTAGTAAACCCGCCCTCGCTTCGCTTCCGGAAACCTGATTTTTTCCGACTTTCAAAACTTTAATATATTATACATTAAACTCTCTCTTTCTCTTGAATCAAACCGCATCAAAATCCGTTGCGTAGTTTTAAAGACCTAAGCATATAGGGACAGAGAAAGCGACTTTGTTTTATACTATGTAGTGATTGCACCACGAGTCTTCATAATACAGCATATTATTATATTCCAGCTGTTCACAATGCAGCTTCACGACTCAGTTCGAGAGCGCACTGACAATGCACCGCCAGCTGCACCACGGAACCATTGGCCCCCTGGAATGGGACTCCAGGAAACTGACCACTCAGGTTCATTTTATGGAATAACGTAGCAAACGAGCATGCACGCTTTCGCTGCCGCCCATGAGGCTGGGCGTATGCTGGAATGCAGGCGACGCAGTACAGCAAATCACAGATCAGTACACCTCAGGGCAGTTGAGGCAGACATGTACCCCCTCCGTATGCTGCGACGCAACTCATTCGCATCTTAGCTAGTACAAAGAATAGACGTTTGACAATAATTCTATTAAACGTTTTGTCATGACTGTCATTGCAACAAAACTAAGCCGCGCGTCGCGCTAAAATCTGTGCCGGCTCTACAACGGGACGCAGAGCAGGCCTGACACATGTCAACGTCGGACGTGCCTGCGTCGCAGCATACGTAACTCAATGACGTTCCATACTTTACAAAATCTGCTCAGTTCTGCGCTGCGTGGAACTGCGTCGCCTGCGTTCCAGCATACGCCCAGCCTGACAACTGTGACCGACCGCGACACAGAACTAGACCCAGACCGGGACTAGGATATAAAACGCAACAAGCAGTGTAATATACTCTTTGCTATGATGGTTAGTTCAGTTATTCAGTAGCCTGACGGTGTTAGAACTTTAGTTGGATAGGTTGGTGGGTGAGGACTGGGGCTGATTTCTTATTTTTTTTTCGATTTATTATAAAAGTTTTTTTGTGCCAAGCAATCTTATGGACACTCGCGCGAGGGAGCCGGTGAATGCTCATGCATACCACACAGTCGTCTGCAATTCTGCATTGGTTATATTAATGTGGGACTCACGAGTATGAAGCCTCGTGCCTACCCAGTACCCACTAAACACCGCCTTGGGGATGGCTTTGGCCCTAATGGCCTTGAAGCCTTCATCGAAAGCGACCTCGACTAGAAGAGACGAGGCGCAAATTATAAAAGTGTTTTAGTTAGTTACACGAATCCTTCAAAGGATCTCAACAGCGTGATTCAGTCGACAGTACAACGCCATCGATTGATGATTGAAGAAACTTCACTATCATAAATCAATAATAATTATTGATCGCAGAATAAAATATCTGTTTAGGAGAAATCAAAGACGGTGCCCAGAGCGGCTTCCCTCGATCGGCCGGTGTTCGAGGCAGGCGACAAGAGTTTTATCAGTAAATGTGAGTGTTGACGTTAGAATAATAACACTATAGAAAGACAGTCTTCATACAAGCGCTCTACTATATACTTAATTTGAAAAAATTGTACGCATGAAAATCCGTTGTCGTTTCTGAGTTTATCGTGGACAGACAGATAGACAAACGCGGTGGGGGACTTCGTTTTATAATATGTTAAGAAGACAACGCCATCTATTATATCTTCCAGTGGGGCGCACATCCTCAGCGACGCGCTTGCTTGGGAAACTGCGCGCGCGCATCTGTCGCAGCAAGATTCTGTTCGCGCATCCAGAAGAGGGCGCTGAGCAAGTAAAGGCGACCTTCTATATAACACATTATTTACTTCAAATAATGGTATACTTCTTCGCTTTGCTAACTACCGATTGTGGCTTCCTTTTAACAATCATTGTGAAATGTTTCATGTGTCCCTGGAGCAGTTGGAATCAGAATCAGAATCAGAATCAATTTATTGTGGAATTTGGGTTACAATACAGGTCTTATGTCAATATTTATGATTATCTCATGCCAAATCTCTGCCACACATGGGCGTACAATACTATAAATTAGTCAAGTTACTTAAAGTAGGTCAATTAATTTAATCAAATTAATTCTACATTATCAATATTATTAAAATAAAATTAATTCAACATTATATTAAACGCCAGAAATAATGCGGATATCGCGCCACCTTCTTGACCGACAACACATTGGTTGTGATCGGTTTAGTGTTGAATCAATACTTTATTTCAATATGTAAAACAGCAAAGTGTTTCTGTCGGTTATCATCTACTTTGTTGATCTTGCGCCAACGCGATGGTAATGGCTTCCGTGATTCAGTGTTAGGTCAAGGGACAATTACTTTAAATCGGGTACTGAAGGCTTTTTAGCTGTGGAGCACTTCGTCCTGATCTATATCCTGAATCATAAGTTGTCGATGACCACCGCTGGATAGTTTTACGAATTTTCCTAAGGAACCCCGTAGCCGGGGGCCCCGTAACACTGTTAAGGCTGATACAGACAGTTAAAAATAACAATCAATTGTAACAGGAACCCCGATCGCCCAGTGAATGCTCCTCCAAGGGATTGAAGAGCAAATCACCTTCCTGTAGCGCTTCAGGTCTGAATTCGTTTAGGGAGACCAGGAATGAAACCTACGCATGTCACCTCTGCTCATTTGACGCTGACAGGTTTGTGAAGATAACATCTTCATCATCATCATCATCATCAACGCAATCCATAACTGTCCCACTGCTGGTTCTGGGCTTTGACAGTGTCAGGGAACAGGCAATAGCCCACCACGCTGTCCAAGTGCGGATAGGCGATCTTTACAATATCCTTCTGAACATAATGTAGAAGTATGTAGAAGAAATAGATAGAAAGAGATTATTGTCAATGTTATAAAGAGAAAGGCGAATTTGTAAAGTCAATATGGTTTGTGGTCAAGCATTAACTTATCCTATTAATATTATAAATGCGAAAGTTTGTATGGATGTATGAATGTTTGTTACTCTTTCACGCAAAAACTACCGAATGGATTTTGTTGAAACTTTACAATAATATAGCTTACACATCAGAACAACACATAGGCTATAATTTATAAAGATATAGTGCGAATTATCCAAAATATATACCTAAATCTTTGCAAACCGAAGGAATAAGTTTCCCGAAGCGAAGCGAGGGCGTTTCGCTAGAAATTAATAAATATATATATAATTATGTATATCTACTAACACAGCAATTACATAATCAAATACTTGATTATTTTTCCCTAATCACCAATATAAATTATAAGCAAAACAGAAAAATACTTTCCTTTTAATTTCAAACACTCATTTCTCAGCCTGTTGGATTTTTGAGTTACGACACCGAAATGTATTAACATTATTAAACTGTTCCACAGGATAACTGTCCTAGATCGTCATTTGTTGAACGACCACAAAATAGGTCTTGACAATCTACTCAAACTCGTGATGGCGAAAACTAAAGATGGATTATCAGATGGAATAACAGCTTCCACAATTTACGGCATCAGAACTCCATATTACAAACCTCCTGACGAAATGATCGAACAAGGAGAGTTTGTTATAGAAACAGTCACACCAAAAATTAAAATACTCAAACATGCAGCAGTAAACACAGAATTAAAAGGCTCTGATATAGATTTGAAAATCAATGAATTGGTCATCAATGATGGTGATAAAATAACAGAATTGAATGCCGACAGTGGCAAGAGGGAGCTGTTGGCGAAAATGAACACGCTGAATGAATGCATGTATAAATTTGTCGATTCGTCCAATGTATTAAAGAAGGTGTTGATCAAGGAGTTTGATCAGAAGACCGGGAGAAGTGATAGACCAAATGATTCGCCTGTCTTCGATCTCGGATTAGGCGAGTAAGTTGCAAGCAAGTTAAAAAAGTTTAAGTACGAGTAAGGAGGGTAATCATCATCATCATCACAACCCATAACTTTCCCACTGCTGGGCACGGGTCTCCTCTCACAATGAGAGGGGTATAGGCCATAGTCCACGACGCTGGCCGAGTGCGGATTGGCGGACGTCACACACCTTTGAGAACATTATGGAGAACTCAGGTGTGCAGGTTTCCTCACGATGTTTTCCTTCACCGAAGCAAGTGATAATTAAATTTTAATACGCACATAATTTTTGAAAATTAGTGGTGCGTGCGGGGTTTGAACCCGGAACCTCCGGTTCGGCAGTCCAACGTTCAACCACACGGCTATCACTGCTATCCTACCTATTCTTTTATCAGTAAGGCGTAATACAAGTGTTTATTTATTGAATCACCAACCTACTGTACACTGCTCAATAGAGAATTAGATCAATCTGTAGGCTTATTGGTAGTGACCTTGCCTGTGGAACAAAAAGTCCCAGGGTTAACGGCCGGGGCATACTTTATGTCATCTACATTTATTAACACAAGACATCCTAGTGCAGGGATGTAGATAGATCCCACCGACCACACAGCCAATAGACCCCTAATAACAGGCGAATGGCTTCTGTCAACACATCTGGCTTATAGTACCGATATAAATTCGTGCCGTCTCATTCTTTCCCGTTGCTTAAATTAATCCATTTCTTTTATTAATCCATTTCAACGTTTCGTGTGGCCTTGAATTAGCCAATCACAGCGTTGAATTAGCTAGTCCCCCCGCTTCGTCTTACCTCGGCTAGTTGCCAGAATGTATTCAATACGGAAAATCAAACATTAGGTGTCTATTGGCTGTGTTGTCGGTGATAGATTCAGTGTGTGAAAATATATTATGTTTACTACTTAGTATCTAATAAGCAAGTGAGGTCTGGACTCTAGGTCTCCCCAGGTATGAGGAGAGACCCGTACTCAGTCGTGGTTGTGTTCTAGCCAAGAACAAGAGACCCCACGCGATTGGGAGAGGGCGCACAGTGAGAAATTGGAGAGGAGTAGACCGAAGTACGGACAGAGCAGGTTGGATTTGATTAGAGCAGTTGCAAAGTAATACTAGTATTATTATCGATACGGCCAACCTACATTAAAATCCATGCTAATATTGTAAATGCTAAAGAATATCTGTCTGTCTTTTCACGTCTGCTGAACCAATATAGATCATGGTAAGGAGATAGGTATTTTGAGAAACGGGAAAGGATACAGGATGGTTTTCATCCCCACAATACGTCCCCTTGGGATAATTTTAACGGTATTTGACGTGTCCAACTCTCACGCGGCCGAAGCGACAAAAAACTAGTAAGTACATAATGAATAGAATTGGTGAATTTACAAAATACCCTTGTTGCAGGGGCGGCAGCGAAAAAGTGAAGAACACTTCGGAGAGTTATTATTTTTGATGTCATTTTTAAGTTGTTAATAAATAATTTCAATTTGTTAATGAATGTTTTTTTATAATATCGACGGTGACCACTTACCATCAGGTGGCTCGTCCGCTCATAAAAATACAGACATACGAGTATACACAAATAACGTAACAGTTCCTATTACCGCCAGTGTCTTAGGATTCACTTTAAAAAAATAGATATAAGCTGTATTGTTAGGAAAGATGTTATAATTTATAATTAATCTCAACGAAGTATTCTTTGCAATACAGTACTTAAATTCAATATTTAATAACACATTAGTTACTAAATAATTATTTAATCCAAAAGAGTAGTTAATTCTATTACCGACCCATACAACGGTAAAATTCTATTAACGATTTTTCTACTTCTATTACCGACCGCTACGAAGTTGGCAAATCAAATAAACCTACTTACATTTATTATTTTATTTAGATAAAGATAACTTCAAGTGCTTGTGTAACGTTAATCGATTAGGTTACGTTTACGGTTCAGAAGTAGAAGAAGTATCTTTGTAAAATCGAATTATTCGATAAACTCATGTGCTACAAAATAATAATAAATAAATGTATTTATTATTAACATTATGTTTTATCTTTAAGTTATGTTTGTATGCAAACTGCACACAAGTGACACAAGGCATATTATTTATTTATCTTTTTTACATTATCCTATTTCACAATTGAAATGTAAGTTAAATTTTATTATTTAGAAATTAATGATATTATTTAAGACGAATTCTTCATTGAATAATCGACCAGTTTTTAATATTTTATTTCTAGATACAGTACGCGCTAAGTAGATAGGCGGAATCGTTTTTATTCTAATTTATTTATTTATTTATTTACTCATAATGCCGACCATTACAATTATTAATAATTAATTGACTGTTTAGCTATGTTGGATAATAAATACATACGTACTTTTCATGTTAACACACATCGATTAATTTACGATTAATCGATTGCATTCTCAACAGTGTAAATCAAATTATCAATAACAACAAATGCTCGAAAACTGGGAAGCGCCTGAATGGCAAGAGCGAACATGGCGGCCTCTTTTGATGCGCGGCGGCAAAGCTGATGCCTGATAGGTACCTGGTAGGTGATTGCAAACTATTAGTGTGCGTTTCTGCGTTGTGTCTGTGTGGGTTTATGACTTTGAAGATTTTATTTTTGAATTTATACCGCGACCAAACGATTTTAATATTGTAAGCAGTGTAAGATTACCTAGTTTGTATTTTCATGAGTACAGCTACGTAGGTGTTATTTTTAAAGTGAAACTTTTATTTTTTTCTAATGCTTTAGATAAATATTGACAAATTCCTTATTAATGACGTTTATTAATTATGTATTTTCTCTTTTCAATGTAGGTATGTTAACTTAGATAATTCGGTATTGGTAGGTAAATTATTCTTTAATAGTGTTTTTATTGCCAAGCCACATTCTGACAGTGTAGAATTCAGATTAATTTGTTGTCAGAGTACATTTGAGCTGGGCAGTGTGTTTCGTTAGGTATCAAATTCTACCATAACTTACGTCTAATCATTTTAAGGTTGTAGGTATAACATTAATCGTAATGTTCACTACGAAGATTAAGATTAAGATTAAATAATTCTAACATTTTCATCGCAGAATAAGATTGATTTAAAATCAAGTACCAAGACAATTCGAACCGTGACAAATTAGAGCGCTACCTTGAGGTGTGCTTGAGGTCTACGTGTAGGACTGAATGGGAATAGTAATTTTCATTCGCTGTAGTTCGGATGGGCCGCAAGAATAGTGTCATATTTCGATATTTAAGAAAAAAAATTTATTATGTATGTAATGTTACATTCCATTACATTATGTGGAGTATGGAATGTTACATTCCAAATTCTGTGGTGCCCGTTGGTGGGAAAACCCAAGCCTGGTTCGACAGAAACTGCTGTAAGGCTAGTAGCCTGAAGCAATCTGCTTATCAGGATTGGGTAAAGGCGCGCAAGCTCGGTTCTACAGACGCATCTCAGCTGTAGAAGAAATTCAATGCTGCCTCCTGGTCCTCAAAAAAGCAAATCACCAAGGCAAAGTTCAAGCACATTCACAGAACAGGCAAGAGACTTCTGGGCTATCCTTGTGGTAGTCGGGCCTTTTGGTCTCTAGCCAAAGCCATACAGGGCAATTTCTGTGAATCGTCCCTTCCACCGTTGCGCAGAGCAGACAATACCCTGGCCCATACCGCTAAAGAGAAAGCCGATATATTAGGCACACTCTTTGCGTCGAACTCGACTGTGGATGACTAGGGGAAGGCACCACCCACCATCTTGCGGTGTGACGAGCTGATGCCTGACGTGCGTTTTAACCAAACTGCTGTGCGTCAAGCTCTCTTCTCCCTCGACATCAACAAGTCGAGTGGGCCGGACGTATACCTGCTGTTGTGCTAAAAACGTGCGCTCCGGAGTTGACCCCGGTTTTAATGCGCCTATTCCAACTCTCTTACTCTGCCGGCATCGTGCCGTCTTCCTGGAAGGTGGCTCTGGTCCACCCTATTCCCAAAAAAGGAGATAGGTCTAATACATCCAACTACAGACCAATTGCTATAACCTCCCTGCTCTCCAAACTAATGGAGCGAATAATAAATACCCAACTGCTCCAGTATCTAGAAGATCGCCAGTTGATTAGTGACCGTCAATACTGTTTCCGCCACGGCAGATCGGTTGGCGATCTTTTAGTATACCTAACTCATTGCTGGGCAGAAGCAATTGAGAGCAAGGGAGAAGCATTGGCTGTAAGTTTGGATGTCGCGAAGGCCTTCGACAGGGTGTGGCACAAGGCTTTGCTGTCTAAGCTGCCTTCCTACGGAGTACCCGAGAAGTTGTGCAATTGGGTTGCCAGCTTTTTATCGGAGCGGAGCATCAGGGTCGTTGTCGACGGAACATGCTCGGACACTAAGCCCATAAATGCTGGCGTCCCACAAGGCTCTGTGCTGTCGCCCACACTGTTGATCATGCATATCAATGATATGCTTGATATCAAGAATATTCATTGCTATGCTGATGACAGTACGGGCGATGCCCAGTATACAGGCCATGCCAATATGTCCCGGATGCAGATTGAGGAGAGGAGGAAAAAACTTGTGTCTGAAGTCGAGACATCTCTGGAGCGGGTCTCAGAATGGGGCCGACTAAATTTAGTCCAATTCAACCCCGAGAAGACACAAGTTTGCGCGTTAACCGCTAAAAAAAACCCCTTTGTCATAGCACCACAGTTTCAGAACATTCCCCTTAACATCTCTAAGAGCATTGGGATCCTAGGTGTCGACATTTCGAATGAAGTTCAGTTTCGGGACCACTTGGTGGGTAAGGCTAAACTGGCTTCAAAGAAGTTGGGAGTGCTCTACAGAGCTAAGCGGTACTTCATGCCTGAGCATAGGATGTTGCTTTATAAAGCACAAGTCCGACCTCACATGGAGTACTGCTCCCATCTTTGGGCCGGGGCCCCAGCTTGCCAAGTGGATCCTTTCAACCGAATCCAACGGCGAGCTATTCGTCTTGTCGACGATCCCATGCTTACAGACGGTTTAGAATCACTCGAGCTGCGGAGAGATGTGGGCTCTCTGTGTGTTTTCTACCGTCTGTATAATGGGGAATGTTCTGATGAACTGTTTAACCTAATACCTGCGGTTAACTTTCGTTACCGCACATCACGAAATAAAGTCAGGTTCCACCAACACCACCTGGATACCTGGCGTTCGTCCACAGTTCGGTTCACACGTCACTTCCTGCCACGTACGTGTAAACTGTGGAACGAACTTCCTACAACGGTGTTCCCACAGTGCTATGACATGGGGTCCTTCAAGAAGCGGGTCTTTCGCTTCCTTCGTGGCCGGCAACGCGATGGTGACGCCCCTGGTGTTGTCATTGTCCATGGGCGACGGTGATCACTTACCATCAGGTGACCCGTCTGCTCGCTTGCCTGCTTAGGACATAAAAAAAAAAATTATATGGAATAAAAAAGGGCACTGATTTTTTTTTTCTCGATGTAGTATTACTTAGAATCACGGTCCGAAAGCGTGGTTACGAGGTTTCTGGTGGAGCCCCTAACACCCTGTAGAATTTAATTCTTCCAAAGAAGCTTTAAAAAGTTACATTGGCCCCATTCCGTCCCGCCATTTTTATTTGAAAACATATGAAATATAGCCAATGCCATGAAGCCATGAAGCCATGAATGAAACTGGATAGCAAATATTATTTTACATTAATAATAATTATGGCCTGTGACAAAATCTATCAAAACGTCACGTATGCAAGAAATCAGCCAATTTGTTCAAAACTATACATTTTGTATTTGTGTACTGTAATATTACCAAAAAATAATATCGTTACAGCTGTGAGTCGGTAATAGAATCAAGTATGAAGGTTACAATATTCTATTAGCGACCAATAAAATTAATAATAAACAGATAAAATATCCACTTTATGGGATACTGTTAAATTCGATCTCATTGCTATATTATTTCTTTTAATGACAGTTAGTCTTTAATTCAGATAATAAAGGTTATTTACAGTATAATATCCTTATAATAATAGGGATATTGTCTAACGTTGAATCGAGTTTTACACAAAAACTTTAAGAAATAACTTTGTCGTTAATAGATCTAACGAAGTAAAATAATTTTAAGAATTGAACAAGAAAAAAATTAAATCAAATGAGGTAGTATATAATAGATATTATTTTAATATACTAAATGTTCTCAAAATTTAAACAACGCCATGGGTCGTTATTAGAATCAAGGTTTGAAATATGGATTCTATTACCGCCTTAAATTAAAACATGATTTTATAACACAAAACCCAATAAAAAGTATTATATTAAGAGTTAGTTTAGAAAACTAATATATACGTTACATTTGTAATGTGATAGCAAGAAGACAAATCCATTTTTAGTGTGTTATTTTCCTTAAGTAATATTTAGGTCTACTTACGTGGCCGGAGTCGCAACACTATGAAACATGCGTCCGCTTCGGGCGCGTCCCACTCACTTTCAAATTATTTCTTTCACTGGCTGTTTAAACACACAAACTTTACTCTATTTGTTGTCCAACAAAAATACGTAACTAATTTTTAAGGTGTGACTTTTCTGGAACCCTATATTATGTCTAATATGAGTGATTTAAAATTAGATCGGTAATAGAGTCACATTTTTGGGGGTCGTTAATAGGAGCTGTTACGTTAAATAAAATTGGAGTGTCTGTTTGTAATATTAAAATAACCGCTTTTTACTAAACGCATTATTATGGATATATACACGGTGCATATACCAAAATAACATTTTTTACAATTTTTGTCTGTCTGTCTGCCTGTTTGTTTGCGCTAATCTCTGGAACGGCGGGACCAATTTTGACGGGACTTTCACTGGCAGATTGCTGATCAGAAATTGTGTTCCGGTTAGAAAGGTGGATCCGGTTACACCTTTTAGAGGCGACCATCTCAGTCCTCAAGCAACGCATCTGTGACCGAATCATAACAGTCCCTGTCCCAGTCCTTATACTTACTAACAAATTATCCAACTAATTGTTCTAACACCGTTTCCTGACCGGACTAACTATCCTAGTCCCCATTCGAGTCTTGTTTGAGATCGTGACAGCCTCACAGTTGTCATGCAACGGACGGATGCCACCTCGTCTGCTACCAAAATGCCCACATAAAAACCATTAACCTTTTTTGAGTCGCACAATCAGACACAGTTATATAAAGAGTAATAAACTTAATAAGTTAAGGGTTTTATTGCCAGATGAACCTAATCAGGATCAATTTTATACTTGACATCGTTATTTTCTTATTTTGCCATTCGACACCGTCTGCATATCACTTCCTTCGCTGGCTGTCTGTATTTCTGGTAATGACAACACATAGTGTAAGTGCAATCATCACAAGCGTCTTTACTTTTAATACAGTTACGGCAGCATTGGTTTTTAGCTGAAGAATCACCGCTGGACATGTTATAATCATTGTCCAGGCATGGTTTATGTATTTGGTCAATTTTTGGGTTCAGATTATGAGCATCATTGTTAGTTTCAAAGTTTCCTGTTTTAACAACGGGTAGTACTCTCGGACCACTTCTCACCATCGGTCTATTATCATTGCTATCCTTTTCTTCGTCTCTTTTTACAGTCGCAAACATTCTATTAGCTTCTTCGATTGCGTCTTTAGATTTAGTCTTCGTTTTCAAAGATTGCTTCAGTTCTTCTAATTTCATTTGTGGAATCGATGAAGACTTGTGCTTGAATAAGTCTAAAGACTTGTGCGTTACAAATATCGTTTCAGGCTGAGTTGAACTAATGATTGTGAATTTGTTTTCGGAATTACAGTTATCTTCTATTGAAAATCGAAATACTTTACTCTTTGATAATTTTGGTTTAACGTTCCGATAATTTATATCCTCAGTTGAAACTCCAACATCTTTGTAAATAAGAGTTTTATTTCTTTTTTCTTTAGCATTGTTGAGCTGCTTTTTATTTTGAAAGACATTAAGCACTTCATTCAATAATGTTAAACCTTGGGTTACATCAGCGTGCGATGTTTGCACATTTTTTGTTTCTTTTCTATCGTTATCATCAATCAGGTTATTCTTTGATTGTTTCGTAATTGCACTATCATCATCTGTAGAGTAGCTGCAGCTACACTGACAAACTGGACAGGATCTCGACTTCCTTTCATGTAGGTCTGATTCCTTAACCTCACTCACAGTTTTTTGATTCAAACAAATTGAACAAATAAATTTATTTTGGCTTTTATTGTGTTTCTGTAAGGAATCAGTATTCATATTTTTATGAACTTTCTTACTTTTACGAACAGTTTTGTAAGTTGTAATATCAATGTAAAGCGTTTTGTAGATTTTATGATTAGTTTTCATATGAATTTAAATATTCTGGAAAAATAATGAACTTATTTATTCACGATGAACACCACAAACACGTTATGTGAAAATAAAAGAATCATAATCTTACCATTCATTTCACGAATAAAGAAAATGCAAATATTAAACAAATAGTAGCCTATGTCTAAAAACATATAAATAAAAATACGACAACGGTTTTATTATGACAATAATTCATTTTGACTTACTGTCTCAACTCGAGAGGTTTAACTAAAAAATGTGTCAAAGAATTAAGAACTCTGGCAAGCAACAACAAATAAGAAATTCGCATAAAAGTAACAGACAATGTCAGACAAGAAATAGTAAAAATAGTAAATAATTATGAAAAAATTCAAGTGAATTTGCGTATTGTATTCAAGCTTGATAAAAATTTAAACCGTGCATGGATTTATATTGATATTATAGAAGTATATTTAAGCACTTCGTTTTAATCGAAATTGAGCCAAGTTAAACATATATAAATTAACTAAGAAATATAGCTCACTCAGTAAGTACTTATACATCTTACGCTATTCATAGTTAATAAAATTGTCTAAAAAAGAAATCTGGAAAAGAACAAAAACTGGCGACAAACCTGTGGTTTCTTTTTATATTAATATTGGATGTACGAAAGGATTGGAATGGTAAGGTTGAGGGATGTACATTATCAGAAAAATATTTCAGAATAGCGCGAGTGGTTGAAAAAATCCAAGGCAGTCAGTTATAGCTTGTCCTAGAATTATAATCAGAAGAATAAATCTGATACTGTGAGAAAATTACTAAATGTATGAAAGGCTACAAGCGAAGAGAGATATGTGTGAAAGGATAGGACCACGAAATGAGTTAATTTGACGAATGAAAAGTTTGAATGTTAGCAATAAGACAAGCTACACCGAACTCAAATACAAAGTAATATTAATGATGAATTTAAAGTTTAATTAGAAAATTATTCACATGACATCTAATGATAAACAATATATCAACAGACCCAAAACATTAAATAAAATAATGATATACAAGAAGAAATGAATTCATCAATAGTCGGGCACGTACCGACGCGAGATGTTCGTCATTTAAATACGATGTACGATTTGTACTCAAGCAGAATAGTGAAGATAGAAAGAGATTATATAGAATCTACATGTAGAAGACGAAGTACTAATGTCAGTTGCCAGTGCAATATTAGAAGATATTTAATGTGCACATGTAGGAAGCTGTCGCGAGAACCAAGATATTTTTCGTCTCCAAAACAAGTTTATAGATACTCAAACTTATACGATATACGAAGTTTTACTGATATAGGGGTTGGTAGTGTTAAAGCGTTGCCACGGAAAAGAATCAGGAAGATCTATTTGCCTGAGACTATTAACAAAGCAGTCGGAAGCGAGAATTTGATGCCGTATATTAATCGTAAGTTGTTGTAGATACAATAATATATCTATGTCAAAAATGTTAAATCCAAATCGGAATGTAATGCCTTTTCTCCGAGAAATTAAACAGAAGTTGCTGGCTTGGGGCATTATGTGTGTGTAGTTTTTACATCACTAGCTGACCCAGTGAACGTTGTTCCGCCATATAGATTACTTGTAGTGAACGGTTTAAATTTGAAAGGAAGTGAAAATTTGGGATTATGTGTATTTATTATACCACACCATAAAAGTTAAAGCTAGTACTTTAACCCATTTTGAGTAACGTTAAAACTAACCTTGACTTTGATTTTATAGTATTTTTTATTTGGCTTTCATCTGTAATTTTTTTGAATAATTAATTAATCTCTGTTTTATAAAGGGAGAAGCAAACAACAATGGGAAGGAAGCTACTATGACAATAAAAGAACATCATCAAAGTGTGTCGGAGGGTTTAAAGAAGATTGTAATATACAATTAGTAAATAAACAGTTATCTCCAATGATTCAAAAAAAATCTGGCACTACAAGCCCTACAAGTGAGATAAGAGAACAAGAGATCAAAACTGGAATCAGTGAATTACAAAAACAAATATCTT
Source organism: Ochlodes sylvanus (assembly GCA_905404295.2). NCBI lineage: Eukaryota > Metazoa > Arthropoda > Insecta > Lepidoptera > Hesperiidae > Ochlodes > Ochlodes sylvanus. Next base: position 3,688,587 of record FR990151.1, on the reverse strand, counting down.
CTATATCCACACAAGTCACTACAAATGAACTGAAACCGAACCCAGAACCAAAAGCAAAGACTGAAGTTAGTAAAATAAAAAGCAATCATACGTCAAAACAAACGTTGCAAGGTGAAGTTACAACAGAGGTGTTACCAACAGTAGTTGAAAAATTAAAATCTGCAGTTATCAACGATAATACTGAAACCTGCAAAGATTACTCATCTGATTCCCTTGTACAACATGTACACAACTTAGAAAATCCTAGCAACGATAAGCAAAGTAAAATGTCTGTTGATCCAATGGAGAATAAGCTGGAAAGAGAATATAGAAAAATATTCAGAAGTAAGTCTAAAGAAAAACCAAGCGTAGAGAAACCAATGCCAGATTTTAAAAGTGCGTCCCTCCTAAGACGAAGATTCGAAGCGTTAAGGCGTGGTATGGGTAAAAAGGAATCTAAGAAAGAAAGCACCTTAATAAATAAAATTACCAGTCAGAATAGTATGCAGAGTCGTAAAGATGTTTCTATTGCATCTGATCCGCCATCTTTAGAAGGAAGATCTTACTCAAACACAAAAGTATACAGTCCATACCAATCAGCAACAAATGAATATAAACCACAAGAAAATATACCGTATAAAAAAAGTTCAAAAGGTAAAAAAAATAAAGACAACCCACAATGGTCTCCCGAACTGGGAGATAGTAAATATGAAAGTGTTCAAGGCATGTTTAAGTTGTGGGGCAAGAAATTTAATTTAGATGAGGACAATTGTAAAACATCACCAACAATTTCAAACGATGTACCACAAAGTCCAGAAGAATTATCAAAAACAGAATCTCCACCACAAGCAGAGTATTCAAAGAAAAAACAGGGTAGAAAATTCTTTATTTTTGGAAAGAAAACCAAAGATAAAGAAAATAAACCTTACAAGCCTAAAAAAGGAGTTACAGCTGGTAGATGTGAAGTTAAAGATGGTCTTACAATTAAAGTGGGCGGAGCTAATGATTACTCCGTAAAAGAACCTATTAAAAAACAAGAGAAGCATGTTGAAAAATATGATAACATCCTGCGCAAAGCTTGGCTTGATAAGTATATTACGAATACAAGAGATTCCAGAAATAGTGTCCATATCAGATGGAATAATAAAATGTACGCCACGAGTAGCAGTACCATTTTGGAATTGATGGATAGTGTATATAAACATACTGGAATCAATTTTAGATCACGCAGCGAAATTACAACAGGCGAATCATCGAACTATCACTCGTACACAAAACAGCGAGTTCATTTCATGCATCACGATGTTGAAGCGTGGATGATACCAAAAATGATAACAAATAACCAAAGACAGTCAATTGATTACAGAACCTATCAAAATAATAATAAATGTCGACGATGGTTTGTAGATGCATCGAAAGGCTTCTCACAAAAGATCGAACTTGTGTTGCGTTCGAAATCAAACAGTAAAAGCTCAGAGTACCTCATAATAAATATACCTGAAGGCTATTTTTCTCAGTCTAGTAGCGACCTGCGAGTGTTGTCGAGTGATGAGAAAATTTATAAAATAGTAGAATATGACACTCCAGAACTAAAAAATATTAAAGAAACCCGTCACATGGCTACGGGCGATAACATTATGAATGACATTAATGATTGTGGCAAAAATGATAATGATAAACATGAAGAATCTAACACTCCAGAGTTGGATCATGGAAATATACAAAAAGCATTGTTAAGAGATGTAGCTATACAAGGCAGCAACGTATTTGTACCGAAGCGTTGCGACGTAATCGGGGTTGGTATTATTACCCAAAGAGATATAAGGGATGTGAGGAAACCAATGTAAGTGCGTTATCTCGTATTTTATACAAATGTTAATGAAAATTCCTTGAATATTATCGTTTTTTTTCTTTCATTATAGCTTGAAAATCGAAGATGAACTTTCGGATGAAGAATCAGAAGAAAAACAATCTACCAATCAAAAAAAATGTCAACTAGCTGAAAGTTACCTTCAAGATTATTGTCGCAATTGGATGCCTTCAGGTATTGATATGTTTTCATGGCACATGAGCGACTCGGACCGTTCAGGAAACAACTCTGTGGCTAGTCTGAGTCAAGGCGATGGAACCAAATCTTATCCCAACATGTATGACAACTTTCCGGAATCCACTATACTACTCTCTTCATGTGCAACATCGTCTTGTAGTCACTGTATAGCTCTCGAGGACGAGAAAAAGCCGGATGACTCATTAAAAAACAAATTTTTGAGTAAATTTAAGAAAAAGTCTGCAGAAGTTCCAATGATTTCTAATAAGCGGCATTGTCCCAAAGATTCACTGGAAGTTTACAAAAGGAGACAATTTTATGCGTGCACCAATCAAAAGTGTAAATGGTTCTTGGATGAATGTTATTCATCGCCAAGTTTGCAATGCAAGGCAAAATCTCCTGATAATCAAAAATTGCATAAGCCATGCTGGAGGATTCCTGATGAATGTAAAAAGAAACTGAAAAGTGGAAAACATGTATCTTTACCTGGCTGTAAGGAAATGGGTAGGATTGTCGATAAACTATCAGATAAAACATTGGAGGGTATTTTGTGTTATAAAGGATGCGGTAAGAAAAGTTCCCATACTTCTAACCGTTCTGTGGTTTTACCGGGGTCACTGTGCGAAATACCACAGCCACCATGTAAAGAGACCTGTATGACAGAGAAAAGACCCCCGTGTACCAAAAAGAATGCCCTCTCTTGCGATGAGCTACTCAAACCTACTGTCAGTCCCAAAACGCCAACTCCGCCATGTCTAGTGACACCTCCTTCTCCTCCTCGAACTCCTCCTCTGTGTGTTAAGCCTGCAAAAAAACCTCCATGCTCTGCATGTCGACCACAGCGAAGAATGAGCAATGAAAGTTTACGACAAAATTATCTTCCTTCGAAACAATCTGGCTTAAGTCTCGCTATGAGTCCAAAGCCTAGTCCTAAGCCAAGTCCTAAACAATCTGATGCCTGTTTTCCAAAGAAAGGTAAAGAGTGTATACCAAACTGTGTTAACAAAAAGAAACCTTTAAGCCCACCACCAACTCCGCCACCTACAGCTTATCATATGCCACAAAACGATTGCAATAAAGGGAGCAAAGAGGTATCTGGGTTGCATCTCAAAAAATTACCATATAAGAAAAGGTCCAATTCCGATAATTGCTACGACAGCGATGGACCAGGAATAATCCGCCTGAATTCTCACGAGAAATTTTCAGTAAGAATGAAAAAAGAGACGCCGAGTACTGAAGAAATTAGAGAGTGTCTTAATATAAAGGTTCAAGATGAAGATGGTCGAACACTTTACGAAAGAATAGACTACAAACAATCGGGAGACGTTAAAAAGTGTCTCTTGCTTGAAGAAGTGTACAAAGCACCCCAAATTCAAAGAGTTTCAACGCCAATAACAGTTCCGGATGCCACTATACAAAATAAGAGTCAAAACGAATTACAGGAAGTGAAAAGTGAGTTTAGTATAGATAACCTGATTGAAATTAATTTTACATTGAAATTAAAACAAGGTGAAGGAGGTACAGAGGTTAATGTACAAAATGATGGAGGCACTGATATCAAGCAAAATCACGAAGGGAAAAGAACAGAATCTCAAAAAAGTGTTTATATTGTTAAAAATAGAGGGGAACCAGAAGTTCTGGTACCTGGAAATAAAAAAGATGTCAATATTAAAATAGTGATAAAAAACTATAAGACTGATCCTGAAAAATACAATGAAACTGAAATGTGTGCAGCACACAATACTGGCAATGAATTATTTAACAAGACGATATCTGAAAAATTTCAAACAGTTTCCACAGGTTACAGCGATATTGATCAGCACGCTTTTTCGATTCACAGGACTACATTAGATTTGACTACATCCGTTGATAGATTAGAAGCCCAAAATAAGCTTGGTGAATGTATAGGAAGTAAAGAATTAGTAAATATACCAAAAACGCACATAACATCATCCCAGAGTGTAACAGTACATTCTGTTGCTGATCTAATAGAGAATTCCTCGAAGCATAACAATGAAGACGAAATATCTATAACAAGCCGAAAAAAAAGTTCGACCAATAGTGGTCGGAATTCCCCAGCAATATCTATCGAGGAAACTGATAAGTTTGACGAACATAAATCTGAAAAATTTTCAATTATAGAATCTAAAAATGATATTGTTGATACAGTTGATGAAACTAGCGATGAAAGTGTTTTGTACAAGGACATTGTATTACATAACAGAGCAGAAAAGAAAGCGATGCTAAAAAAGTTATTTCGAAGTTCAAGTGCAGTAAAAAAACCAGAGAATAAGAAGAGAATCAAGAAACTCATACATGCAATATTGACTTCGGATAGCAGTGGGACTGAAATAGCAGTAACCAGCAAGGAAGTAACAAAAGAATTAACTTATGGTTATTTCCGAAATACTGATAGCATGAACAATTTCTACCAACTGGATAGCGAGCTTTCTAACTATGAAATTGGACAAGAAAGGCTTAATCCAACAAAAACTAACAGTGGAAATAGTGAAAATGACAGTGACGTCTCGTCTGTAGATGAGAAAAAGCAAGGATGTTTGTGCAGCGCATTAGCAACTAAATTAAATATATCACTTAATAGCGGGGCTAATAATTGTGGTTGTGGCTGTGGGATCGTTAAAAAAGACGAAGAGATTAACTGCGATGTTGGGACCGATGATTGTTTTTTAGACCTCAAAGCTTGTACGGATCTCGAGACCCAGATTTCTAATAAACATGTCTTAAATAAATTAAACAGCGCTAATATATTAATACGAAGTAAAACTCAGTCTGTTGTTATAGCTAACACTTCTGTTACTATCAAAAATAGCATAGAAGAACCGACGTCAGTAGGAACATATTCGAAAACATATGTACCTCATTTAAATGATATAAAATATTATGGAATGAAAAGATTTAACAGACAGACACTGTTAGGAATATCAGATGATGATACGTTGGTACTCAACTCGAATATAGTTCAAAAATCTGTAAGCAAATGTCAAAGAAAGAATCTATCCAAACATAGCACTAACAAGCATGCAGCGGATGTTTTACAATTAAATGAAACAAAAAAAGCTGTTTTAGAAATATATAAACAAAGAATTCGTTCGGATGAAGGAGAAAAACTAGTAGCAAAGCTTCCTAAATTCGATGTTGAGAAGGAGAATGAGATAACCAATTATGAAGATATAGTGTCAGGTCGCAAAAAAGTATGTAAACATAATTTCGTTATGATGACTATAAACCGATAGTTTTGATTATGAAGTTATCACGAAGTTTGTTTCTGTTTTTGAATTGTCGTCATGTTTATTGAGATCGTTTGCGAATAGGCGGCAGAGTTCAATAACAAATTTCTATCAATGTTTAACATGTGTTGTGGCAAATAAATATATTTATTATTTCAGTCCATACCATTGTTTTATTGTAATCAGCTTTAGAATAAGTAAACACTGAAACCTAAAATTTTTGTGGTCGAATAATTTTATAAAGAAATAAACGCTAACTACTACGCACTAGAGTCTAGTTTGGTGTAGGTAGACAAAATAGACTTCACTACTTTATACTGTGCTAGTACCATAGAGTGAAGCGCTCATAGCGCGGCGGCTTGCGTTGATCTCAAGTGATCGACAAAGTTAAGCAACAGCGGGCGCGGTCGGTAGTTGGATGGGTGACCGCTAGTGTCAAAAATTTCTTGAGCGCTTCCGTGCTTCGGAGGGCACGTAAAGCCGTCGGTCCCGGTTGTTGTCATTTGGTAGCAATCGTTAAGCCATGTCGGATACCTTCGGGCGGCTTAAAATTTCCGACACTTGGGTTGGCCACTAACCCATACTCCACCAATCCGCGCTGGAGCAGCGTGGTGGAGTATGCTCTAGGCCTCCTTAGGTATGAGGAGAGACCCGTGCTCAGTAGTGGGCCATTAATGGGTTGTAGCCATTGTAATTATATAGGTGACCAGGGGAGCCAGGCTTCCAACAGTGCCTCTGTTAGAAAGAGAGAAAAGATTACGGTTCTCTGTCTCTCTCTAAACACATGTGCAATTCAATTAGCGTGAAAAGGGATAAGTAATTAAGTATAGCTTAATAGAACGATTCGGACGGCAATTGTTGTACTGAATTTCTGGGGTTGATGTAGGCTATAGTGTCTATACCAGTTTTTTGTTTATCGCGGGTTACAACAAGTTAATCTAAGGAAATATTGGTTCGAATTGAAAAATTCTTTGTGTTAGATACATAGTCCATTTATCGAGGAGGGCTACAGGCTATATAACCTCACGCGACGAGCAATAGGAGTGGAGAATCAATGAAAAATGTTGCAAAAATGGGAAAATATTGAATATATTGTAAACGTAAAGAATACGTTTCGTAATAGCATCAAAATAGTCACTCAATGCTTTTAGGAACTCGTTAATAAAACAACATCTAATTTAGTAAATACTTTATTCACTCACAAACCATTTCATTAAAAGTACAAATATAAAAAATAAATATTGCATAGAATGGTTCAACTCATGAAGACCGTTTATCATAGTAAAATGTTAGTTTCATCCCCTACTGTTTCACCCTCTACCACAATCGCCCTTGGTATGGGGCGAGTCTTCACGCATTGCACCGACTCATTGATACAAACGTATCACATTGCCTTACACCATACTGACTCGAATTATTTGAAACTCAACACCTACGTAAAAGGTCGAATGCCTAATATGTAATTTTCAGGAGAGCGATTTTCAATTTACTTAGCCATGAAACATAGTAGATATAATATATAATTATAATAAGTTTAAGAAAATTGTAATGTTCAGAGTAATGTTCTAACACCGTCTCCTAACCGGACTAACCATCCTAGCTAAATATCCTATATACATACATACATATATATCCTTCCGATTTGAGTCTTCTCTAAGTCGGTCACAGTTGTCATGGGCAGCAGCGGACGGGTGGCGCTGGATGCTCGTTTGCTACCTTAATTCAATAATCATTAATAATCTAGATAATAATCACAATTCAGGTTAAATGCGAAAAGTGAATAACGTCATTGACTTTCCTATATTTTTAAAATTATATGTATTTAATCCTACAATGCCCATACAAAAAAATTTGTCAAATTACAAAGGTAACATACATGTACCTAATGGTGTACGCACTTTTATTTGACAAGCATGAAAGATCATAATCTGTACTAGCTTAGCCCGGGACTTCGTCCGTCTGGAATTTTAATTGTTAGGGAAAATTTCTAAAATAAAAGTAGCCTAAGTTACTCCTTATTACATCAGCTATAGGCCAGTGAAAGTCCCGTGAAAATCGGTCCAGCCGTTCCAGAGATTAGCCAAAACAAACAGACATAGACAAAAATTGTAAAAAAAAAATATTTTTTTTATATCTATCGTGTATACATCCATATTAATTTAGTAAAAAGCGGTTAATCTAATATTACAAACAGACACTCCAATTTTATTTATTTTTATAGATGCGATTTTATTTTGTTAACTTTAAGCAAAGCTATTAGCATGACTATAATAAATAAAATTAGAGTGTCTGTTTGTAATATTAAAATAACCGCTTTTTACTCAATGCATTATGGATGTATACAGTGTATATATACAGAAATCACATTTTTATCCGACCTTTTACATAGGAGTGGAACTATTAAGGTTTGCGCACATTACATCAACTCAACTCCGACTTAAATTCCAAATAATAGGACAGCATTAAAATATAAGCTTTTATCATGAACTTAGAAGAAATGATATATTTTTCGCGTCGGTTAATTTTACCTTATTTAATAATTAATTGTAAGTTGACTGCAATTTCACCTGTTGGTATGATTTTATCAAATACGAAGTTACTTATAGTTGCAGAGATTCAAATTTAGATCAAATGGTTTTTAAATAAAACCAACCAACCCTGGCATAAGCTATGTGTGGTCGTTATGTAGGTACGTGGTTGTGGATTTTTATAATTTTAATATCATTAAAGCTAATTTCCTTACATTTTTCATGTAAATAGCCGACGCCCCGACCCCCTGATGGTATGTGGCAGTGGCGTAGCGTGGAGTAATATAGACGTGGGCAAAGTCGAATCAGCGAGGCTCCATTTCTTTCGTTCCCAAAATCTGGCATCGCATAAAGAGGCCTCGCGAGGCCCCTTCAGGTGCGAGGCCGTGGGCGAGGGCCCACTTCGCCCACGCCTAGATACGACACTTACGTGGTAACCGTCACCAATGGATATTAAAACGGGAATCCGAATCTACACATCCGTGTAACCTTATGGCATATGTCATCAGAATACCCAAGCCCCGGGTATAAGTTCAATAAATACCTCATCCAGAAATCGAACCTCAGACCCTTTGCTCGTTAATACACCCGCGGAACCAGCTCCCTATTTACCCTTCTATTACATTCATCATCTACTTTATCAATAAAATGTTTCGATTATTTATTAGGAATCCAGATCTCCAAAGTTAATATTAAAAATAATATACTTATAGTTAAAAATGCATTTTCTAATATTAATTATATAGATTCACTGAGACCCAGCGCGTTTTTGGCTCCTGTAATAAAATAAAAATTTATCCTATTAATATTATAAATGCGAAAGTTCGTATGGATGTATGAATGTTTGTGGCTCTTTCACGCAAAAACTACCGAATCGATTTTGCTGAAACTTCACAATAATATATCTTACACATCAGATTAACACATAGGCTATAAATTATAAAGATATAGTGTGAATTATCCAAAATATATAGCTTATCCTACTAATATGGACGTATGAATGTCTGTTTGTTACACTTTCACGCAAAAACTACTGAATGGATTTTGATGAAACTTTCCTATAATATAGCTTACGCACAGTAAAGTCTGAGCTAAGGCTAAGTATCGTCTATAGATCTCAGCCTAAGAAGTCCCCGAAGTAAGGGCGAATCATCATCGCAACCCACAACTGTCCCACTGCTGGGCACGGGTCTCCTCTCACAATATGAGGGGCACAGACCAAACAATGCTGGCCAAGTGCGGATTGGCGGTAAGTAGGTATTATTAGTGTATTGGAGAGTCCAGGGTTCATTCATACTTACTAATTTGGTCACGCTTCTTTGGTATAACTGACTATCAAATATCCACGGCGTTCATAGTCTAGTCTGAAAAATAATTATTTATGTTAAATATTTCAAGTTAGTTTCTCTTCTGAGCAAGAGAAAATTATTTGATTAAAATTATGAAAAAAAAATATGTAAATTAATAAGTGGCAAGAAAAATAATAAAAACTTAATTTCATTTCCAAAAACAGTGCAATGACAAAAATGTATTGAATAATAAATTATTTATCAAAAGATAATTGACATGTAAGTATATTGCAACAGAAAAGATAATATGATATTGAAATTAAGACAAATTTACGAAATATATTTTTTAACGCATGCAAACACAAACACTTACCATAAACAATATCCCACAACCTATGTTAGCAAAAACGGTGTAGTCACAAAACATAGAACGGTGCTTGGTAACACAGTGTAACTAATGTGTGAATCATCTATGTGCAATAAAAATATTTAAGGTTGGTATCATAAACATTGTTACGTCCGACCAAAACAGATTTTACAGCCGAAATCTAATATAGCTCTCGGTTTCGGCTGAAAGTTTTTTGGAAGTTATATTTAGATACGAATTACATATTGATGAAATATGCATAATATGTTTCGATGTTACTGACATAATAATAAAAAAAAATCATGATATATTGTAATGATTTTCATTGTCTAAAAAAACGGATAAAACGACGTTTTCTAAAAATGAAACCTAGCTAGATCGATTTCCCCCGAAACCCCCTGTATACTAAATTTCATGAAAATCCTTGGAGCCGTTTTCGAGATTTAGATTATATATGTATTTACATTATACTAGCTGACCCCGCGAACGTTGTTCCGCCATATATATTTTTCATACAAAAAGCGCAATTTAAATTTGACGGGCGGGGGTAGGGAAGTGAAAATTTGGTATCATGTGTATTTTTAATGCCACACCATAAATTGAAAAATTGTCCAAAAAATGAAAAAAAAAATTTAAGGTACCCCCCTTAACATTTAGGGGTATGAAATATAGATGTTGGCCGATTCTCAGACCTACATGATATGCACACAAAATTTCATGAGAATCGGTCGAGCCGTTTCGGAGGAGTATGGTAACTAACATTGTGACACGAGAATTTTATATATAAGATATGTATTATATACAAGAATTGCTCTGCCTGGATATCAATGTTACCAAAACGTAGAAAGTTCTAGAAAAACGTGTAAGAAAAACTCCCAAATACTCCAATACACATTTAATAATACGTCTCTCAATATACAAATAAGTACGATCATTATTATACGACACACGAAACGCTAGCATTCTTCGTTTGTTTTTATGACGAAATAATAACAAATTTATTTTTATCATCAAAGAATCAATAGTAATTAATGAATTCATTTATAAATGTAGTATACTTTATAAATTAATTGTACCGTCTAAACTTTCAGAGGGTCAGAAACATCCATAACCTTAAATGCCAAAATAGGTCTTTGTATTTTCAAAATAAATATATTGTATAGATTTATACCACCGACGGATGATGTAATTAAAAGTGTAACTTTTAACATTACAATTATATATATATATACATATTTCATCACAAAAACAAACTGACCCCATGAATGTGCACTGTTTGTTTCAGGTAAAAATAGTTGTATTACACACAAATTTTGTTTTTAGGTACGACTATTTTTGAGGTATATCTTTCTTTATAATTGAAGTAATGAATGTAAAAAGTATGACACTTAATAGGTAGTAATAATTATAAAAAAAGTTGTGCTGTCGGGGGACCCCCGCCACGAACGAAGTTTTTTAAGTTTTTTCTTCAACTCCGAATGTACATATTTCTAAATGAAATCTGTATAAAGAGACAGGGGCAGAGAAAGAGAGAGAGAGAGAGAGAGAGAGAGAGAGAGCTGCGCACTCACATGCTCGTGTGCTCAATACACACACACACACACAGCTTACGGCATTTCGTTACGTGACGATTTGTACTAAATCACACTACCCGTAAGCCGCGTTAAGGAGCTTCGTTCCAAAAAATATATAGGTACTCGTAATATAATACATACTTGTTTTAAAAAAAATGTCTTTCTATGAACTTGCTGTAAGTATTATTAATTTTTGTAGCTATTATAAAATGAATTTTAATATTGGAACTTTAAAAAAGGTAGCGATTTAAGGTACCTAAATATGAAATGCATATAGTGCACATTCATGTACCTAAATATATTTCTGAAAAAGTATAATATGTCGCCAATTCTAAAGGTTTAACTTTAAGCGTTTGGTTAAACATCAAAGGTACTAAATATCTGTTTGTAAACTAAGAATCTTATAACTTTTAGCTGCGTTTATTAATTAAAGGTTTATAGCTCAGACATGATCAAATCCTGTTTTACGTTAGTATCAATCTACTTTGCAACTATCCGCAAGTAAAAAGTACCATAGCATATTTTTATACATTTAGATATGTGTAGCATTTTATCATGTAGACTACGTGCAAATATAATACAGTATCCATTGCCTGCGATTTGACCCGCGGCCGCGCGGAAATATTTTTAACTAAGTTTCATCCCTTAGTTTCCTCCTTAGGGGCGAAGTGTGCCAAAATCAGTTTTAAGCTGACGTCTTCTGCCCATAAACAACCGCCTTGACAAATTTTATATTGACAGGTCAAGTATTTAAGTATAATCTAATATATAAATCTTAGATATACATATACGTATGCCATCATAGATCATACTTACGGATAGATGCAAATAGACTGATATCACTTAATAACTCCAGATTTATACATATCGCCTGATACAATTATCTATTGAAAATTTATTTAAAAATCGCCTTATCATACTTTTACAGATATATATGTATTATTCACACAAATTTTCCAGCAATACACATTAAACGAAAAAGCTCTAGCGAGATTCAACAAGTTAGCGATACAAAACGCTATAGGTACATACATTCACGATCAACAACATTTTATATCTATATTTATGACTATATAATAGCTATAAGACAAACAATTCCACAATTCACTTTTACATTTTAATAAACTGGCTGTATTGTCTAAATTATCTTGGCATTTTTAAATATAAAACTTTCGATTTTGTCTATGGCGCCTTTTGACAATTAAAACGGCGGGATGAATTATTTACTTTTACTTGGGTGGGTTCGACGTGTTATTAGCGGCCATATTTTATGCTTATTTTAAACGTAAATATAAACTATAGATTTCAGTGTAATTCGAGGATAAAAACACCAATACTATTTTCCGTACCCTATGTACTACACATTACATGTAAACAGTAATCACCATGAAGTTTTGGTTTACTTAATCATGACAAAACGAAAAACCGACTGCAAAATCGACAAGTAATAAAAAAATTGAGGGTTTCCCTCGATGTTCCTGGGATTCCATCACGGAACGCATCTTGATATTACGTGTTTCCTTATTTTTATAATCCGATATAAAATAACAAACTTCGCTGTTTCGTCAGACATTTAAAATTAGTTATTATGATTTTTCGATCCATCACTTAAAAAACAGTAAAAATAACAATGAAAAAAAAATCACAATTTTTCTTATTCTAAGTTGTTTGGCCCTCGATATATTGTTAAGACCTTGTGATTAATATACATAATATTCGATTCGCCAAATGATTTTTTACCAATTTCTTGTATATGTCAGCGGGTTGACTTTTTTTACGTCATTTTATTAATACAGACTATCTAAGGATCATTTTATTACAATAAAATGTTTTGCTATCAAATATAGCGGATTCTGTTAGTGGCAAAATCACTAAATATTAAAAATAAAGGTACATAGGACATTTAAAAATAAGAAAAAATAATTAAATAGGTACTTATACAATTGCATTGACATCTTATTAATTGGCCTACTTAAAAACTAAAGTTTACGTAAATAGTTTAGTTAGATCAATAGGTACAGGGTATTTTGATTATATATTTTTTATGATATCTGTTATACAAACATTATTGTTGTGAATGTTGTGTTGATTACCTAATAATGCATTGCTTTCTCGTTATTATTTTTATTAGATATTTCATAGGGTACATTATTAAAACAATTTAAGTTATTATATTTTCAAGTCTTTACCCCTTACCCCTTGTATACCTATTACATTTTATATCCAACATTTACCGGAATCAATAAATGAGATTCATGAAATAAAACAATGGTCAAAATGAAATTCGAAAATAATGAAGTCTCTTTACTAGATCTAGAATATTAATAGTTTGATAATAGCAAAACTTTAAATGTTACAAAAAGTTACATTATTTTTGCTTTCAGTATGTAATTGTATTCAGAAACCGTACTATAATTATACTATAATAGTAATAGTTACAAAAACTAACTATAATTGTTGTCTTCAAAGTAACATTACCTACATCAAATAATAACATAGGTACATACATTGTCATAAAAAAATCCTAAATTATTTTAAACTGTTATGAAATGCTTGTATTATTTTCATTAGTAAGAAGCAACAAAATATAATGTGATATTTCCATATTTATTGAGTTGAGCAAAACTTAAAAAAAATTATTGCCTGAGACACTTTTGTACTTCGTGTGCATATTTTTAATAACTTATCAAAACTACTATCGAAAATTCATTTTCTTTGAGATAAAATGAACACAATTGATTTAAACCTCACACGGAATTACGTATTAAACCCAATTACATATTAAATACTACGAATACAGATTAAATTCCAAAATTAAAAGTAACACCTACTGGCCGTTAAGTATGCATTCCGGTTTTAATGTATCGACTGTCAAAATATTGCTCTTCAAACGCTTTAGAATACGTTACATTTAAAATTATATTTAATCTAAACCGAAAATAAAATTTCGCATTTAATATTTGTCGAGTTTGATTTTAAACAGATCAATTACCAACGAAGTCTTGTAAAAAGGTGTTATATTTTATTCGTGGTGTCAAAACTGTGAAACACGTTAAAATACAAATATTAAAAAGGCTACTTAACTCTTTTGTAGCCATACATATTAATAGATAGATTCGTTTGAATCGCAAGTTACAGATATAGATTAGCATTTAACATTGTAAGTATATAGAAGTATTAAGCCTCATAATTCTGTACGTCGAAAGCATTGGACTTTACAAAAGCATACTTCAATGATTTATTTGACATTATAACTTAGTGAGATTCGATTACAGTCTGACTTTTATAATTAAACACCTCGATGACTCAATTTTATTTTTATATTCAGGAACGCGATCCTCGTTAAAAATAGGTTATTAGATTATCACACTTCAACAACGTTAAAACTATTTCGACAATAGTAATATGAAATCTATAAGAAACTTGTATAAATGTGTAACAAACTAGTTCACTACTAGCTTAACTTTTGAACTTTTTACTTATTGGAGGACAAAATATATGTTTACACAAACTGATGCATGCATTATACCTACTTATATGTATGCTAGCACAAGTATAAATGACCTATAAACAATTTCTGACAGCTGTCATTTTTACTTACTATTATAATACGGTATTATATTTAAAGCAAATGCAAATACAAACTAAAAGATTTTATTAATAACTAGCTGACCCGACAGACCTCCTGCCTTCACTATAAATATGTATTGAATTCGAATATTTGCAGCTCGCATTCTGTCAATATTATGTCAAACTACATAAGGTTACATTAGAACATCATTAGAAAATGTAATATGTTATTACCATGGAAGTATGAAACCTATGGAAGTTACATGTCAACAAAAATGCGTGCCACTGTCATGTCATCTGGCCACCAAACATGGCGGCTCTAGTGCTGACCTATAACTCATGACCTATAACTGCACATAAGAACCTTGCTAATTATAATGTATCTAAAATCTTCCTTTATTTTCCCGGCAGCATTAACAATAACAAATATTTTAATGTTATTTATAGCGTACCTGTCTATGGTTAAAGATGGCTGATTTGACTTTGAACACAACTTTTTGACAAGACAAGTACCGGCTGAACTGACTGACAATGACATTTGGTGCAGTAAACATGGCAGATTTTCGGCCTCATTAGGTAGTAGTAGTAGTAGTACGTATATGTCGTGTCCCTACTATAATACGTCCATGGTTATTACACAATAAATGTAGAGGCGGCATAAATGACAACTGTCAATAATAGCGTCAACTTCAATCTGTGTAACAATAATTCTCTTCGCTTTGCATTTGATGCACTTCGTACGACGATATTGTTAAATTGGAGGTCTCCGAAGTGAGGTGTGTGATTTCAACCTGTTATGAAAATATTTCCAAATCAATTTCATACACCAACAAGCAGGATTAAAATAATAATAATTGTGTCAACAGATAGATCGGTATACATACATATATAGCGAATATATAACGTAAAAATTAAAGTTTCTGTAGTTACTACCAGAACATAGATTAAAGTAATATAACTTCAAAAGTCGCAAGTAACCAGTGTTTTAGTACTCTGTGGTTTTTGCAAGTAGTTTCGTGTATATTTTTAGATAACTACGCTCAGTTTGTATTTTTCCAAATTTGTAATTTAGTGTAACCATAAGTGATTGATGTTATGAAATTGCTAATGTAAATACTATAATAATATCCTATTGTATGATAAGTATAAATGACCATTATTGTCGAATAATGAGGATAACCTACATTAATTATTATAAATAATGAAAGAACTATTATGAACTATATTGTCTAATATTAATTCTAAAGTGTGTTATTAATAAAATGCTTACCTTATACACCACGGCACTTAAAATATTTTTAAAAGCCAATTATGGTAATGCTTTAAGCAGATGATTTCTACAATTTTAGTCCAATTAGAAATGCACTATTTTCATGCGAAGGTATGAATTATTGTTATAAATAAATACATGGCATGTTTTCTAAATCAATAAGTTAACCAATTAATAATAAGACGTTATTATAATTATTAACTACAACAGTTTTACATTGTTTTGTATACGTACGCACAATGAATATTTTATTAGAGATTACTACGGGTTAAGCGTAGACAGAGAAAGAATAGACCTATGGATATCATCTATCGCACTTAAACAAGTATATGAACGACTTCCGCCAATACACGAATAGAACGAGACAGAATGATACGATGTTCTGTTTCGCACGGCGGGTTTTTTTAAGGAAAGGACAGTTGCTTACAAGCAAATTTGACAGCTGACCGTCGTATTTTTCTTGTGCCACTTACAATTGTACTTTATCGTGCTGTCTCATGTTGGCCACGCTCACCAGACGTCTAAATATATCCTCTGTCTACGGGGTTAAGGCTAATTAAGAAATTGCATATTCGGTTTACTTTCAAATGTTTATTCTACGGCTCGATCACCTTAAATAGTTAACAACAATATACAATATCGATTTAATTGTAACAACGACGTAATAACAAAACAGTTACAAACACCATTATCTTCCTGTAGTGTGGCAGCATTGAATAAAAATATGAAAATTTTAGGCTATCTATGTCATTACAGTGCCCAATTATTATTTTTCTGCATTTGAATCAGTAATCGCCATTCTTCAAAAGTCATCAATTTTTTTTAAATTTTCAATCAAGTTTTTTTCAATTATGTTTAAAACGCTTAAAACCAATTTTGTCAAATTTTCCAACAGTTTTTAAGAACTACGTACATTATTATATGTATTCGTTTCAGTTAAGTGAAACAATTGAAAAAATCAGGAACCTAATTAACTTGATCACATAAATTGATAAGAACCATCAAATAATAGATTTAATGTTAAATAAACAATTATATCTGTTTGAAAAACAGTATAAACCAGTATATAACTGTTTTGACGGGTTTTCATCAGCTGAACTGAAGTATACCATTAAAGGTATACAGAAAATCAAATGTTGCCACACCTAACAGGAAGTTTTTTGATGATCTGTAAGCATTTGGTAGATAATAGTAGGTTATATTTCCAAAAAATATTACATTTGATTTAACCTGAAACCCTAAAAACTGAGTTACTGAAATCCCTTTGTCCTGTTTAAAAAGGTAACAAGAAAAAAAGGATCTGTATTTAGAATCAGATAGGAGAAAAACTAAGTAATCACTGCATTTTGGCAATAATAAAAAAGCAAAGGCAAATAATGATATATGTTAAAACTGACAAGATATGCTTTAAGCGCACTGTATCTAAAAGGGCGTTGCGATCGAGAAATCGACTTATAGGTATTATAAACCTTGCATAAGCTACAGACTAAAAAACTCGAAAAATCTGTCATATATACAGGTTGTCCCGTAAGTAGTGGACCAACGGGTTATGGGGGGTAGTGGGACTTATTATCTACCAAAAATATTAAATTTTATTGTCCTAGACCTTGTAGTTCTTGAGTTATGCTTTTTTCCAAATTGTGATGAAAATAAGCTAAATATTAAATTTTACCACATTAGTTTTTTTTATGGTAAAATTTAATATTTAGCTTACGTGGATGATATTTTCATCACAATTTGGAAAAAAGCATAACTCAAGAACTACAAGGCCTAGGACAATAAAATTTAGTATTTTTGGTAGATAATAAGTCCCACTGCCCCCCATAACCCGTTGGTCCACTACTTACGGGACACCCTGTATATTACTCTTCGTATTATATCTTCGCTTTTCTTTAAGACATGAAGGTAATTCGTCTAACTCGGTATTTTATATCGGTAAGCGTTGGTATTACGAGCAGCTCAAATAGGATTTGTTCGAAGTAGTAAAAAAAATGAATATTTTTTATAAAATAACTTTAGAAAAAGTTTCTACTAAAAGCTACTATTACACTATTATGAACCTCATATTGGAGTCCATAGAAGCATGGTTTTGAATTAATTTACCTACAAACCAAAACAAATTGCAAATGCTTACAGATCAGTACCATAATATGTGTCTTAAGACTCATACAGTTATTTTTATTACATTAAAACTGACGAGAAAGCGGATTATATTAGTATGTATAACATTTATTTAAAAAAGCGAACAATTGATTGCTTTCGTTTACCAGACAACCTTTAAACATTAATTATTACTTGAATAATACTAATCTATCAACAGTAACTTTTGGTCGATTACGTTGGCAACACTGAATGCGAGCATAGACAATAAAACTGGTTGTATATTTAGATGCTGGGTTACAATTATTAATTAATTATCTGTTAATTTCAAAGGGAAGCTTTTCACTTTTTTAATTCACTTACTGTTTGTAGAGCTTAAAAGAACTTGGCATTCACTCCCAATCGTTCACCAGTTTAATTAACCCTAATTATAATTCAAATTTGTACTTCGCAAAACAATTAACACTATCATAGTTTAACGCGTGACGCTAAAAATAGCATCAAATTGCTCGCAACTGTGTAATTTTTGATCTTATTTGATCTTTATTTACGTTGACATAATGTATATTAAGTGTTGCCATAAAAGTTCTGAAAGTGGCGTCCCCTTTAATGTTTTTTTTTATTTGGGTTCAATCGTTAATTTAATGCGATTTGAAAGGAAACTGTAAACTTTCTCCTGTAAACTCCTGAGTTATTTATTAGATTCTGCGACTGCTAAATTATAGACAACATTGGCTAAGTTTTTCCTCTTGTGGGAACCGAAGTTGTAGTAAAAAATATGGACTGGGAAGGACGCATTGTCTTGTAAAAACCGAATTACGTACTGAGTAATTGATTAAAAATTAGTCAGCTTTCCGGATTTTATATGCGTATTTGGATAATTATTATATACTTGTTACAAAAAAGACAATTGCCATTATGACGACAAACTTTCCTTTCAAATCTACGAGTGATCTAAACACATGTGCATTCAGTCGTATTATTTATAGGTTCTAGGTTATTTTATAGATATTTGCATAAAAAATTCAGAGTAAACAAAATAAATAGGACTCATCAACATTTTTCAAAACTGAAAAAATAGAGATTGCTTTTTATGTTAATTTAATATACTTAATGTTACAAAAACGTTACATTCAAGTGACAACTTTTCAAAAACGGGGACTAGAAAAAATAGAGGATGAAATATTTAAAAACGAGTTTCAAAAATGTTATTTTAATAAAATATTCGTATATCCATGTGTGCAAAATCTACAAAATAACCTGCAAAAATATTACGTTTTAAAAATTACCTACATACTACGTTTACCTTAAACAAAATTTTGTTTAATTTTAACAATTACATGGGCCCGTTGATTTGGCAAATGCTATTCACATACCACTCAAGATTTGTATCAAAAATCGATTAATATCGATTTACTTATTATTTACATCGACTGTGGTAGCTGTATAATTAAATTTATGCGATGGCAACACACAAAACTAGCGAAAAGAGCACTTTTCAGCCAAATTACGACCCAATGATTGAATATTTATTGCTATTAACTTCAACAAGACAAGATCACAAATACAAATTTAGATAGTTAATTTTGCTGTCCTTAAAATGGAAGCACCCAATTTTGTGTTTATTTTTGACGACACATCGAAATAAAAGAAGTAAGCATAATAACACTACATTAGAAACATGTCATGATTATGTCACTCTAATTGAATCACTTGATTCAAGGTAAAGATTACGCCTTGGCTGTCAATTTGCTACGAGATGACATTTCAAATTTCAATTCACATTTTTAACGCCATTGATTCAGAAGATTCAAAGACAAATATAATATTGTTTTAACTCGTTTAATAAGTTTTGATATTACTTATTTTATTTCGATGATAGACATACTTTAAAAAAGTGTAGTGACAGTCACCATATTGTTGTATAAAATAAATTATTATACATAATAAAACTCAAGTGTTTTTGTAAACAATTACGACATGAACCAAGAACTTCAATTTGATAAATACTGTATAAATTTGGAACTTTATGATGACATATTTCTTCCGGAACTGTTTTATTTATTATGTAGCAACACTAACGAATGTCACTGTCACTATCTTTTTTCAAGATTACTGCGATTATACAGATTCACTAAAACATTAATTTATCTAAAAAGCCTAGCGTCGAAACGTTCATAACATTTAAGCATTCGAGTATATTTTAACGCGTTTTGATATCATTTGTAATCGTATTCCACTCTCTCTTTTAAGTGCAACTATATAATAAAACCCACCATGAAGCAGCGTCCAAAAAAAATTATTATTAAATAAGACAGCATAATACATAGATATAATCTATATAAGCTTTCGTCGATCTTAACTGATCAAAGTTAAGCAACAGCGGGCGCGGTCGGTAGTTGGATGGGTGACCGCTAGTGGCAAAAATTTCTTGGGCTCTTCCGTGCTTCGGGGGGCACGTAAAGCCATCGGTCCCGGTTCTTATCATTTGGTAGCAGTCGTTAAGCCAAGCCTTCGGAACACTTCCGACACCATGGGAGCGTGGTGGAGTATGCTGTAGGTCATGCTCAGTAGTGGGTCATTAATGGGTTGAAGTCAGTCTATATAAATTCGGTGTATTCGATGTGTTCTACGTGTTACTTAGTGATGGTTTTTAATGTAAGTATCACTTGCAGTAATTGCAAAAAAAATTAGCGAAGTTAGTGAAGCCTCTTCCACCGCTGTAATAAGTACAGCAAACTACAACAACAATTAAAATATAATTGTAATTGTTGTTGTTGTTTGCTGTACTACAACACTATACTGTGTAACAACAACAACAATTACAATTATATTTTAATTGTTGTAATTATTCCAAAAACAGTTACAATAATAATAATATAATTGTTGTTGTCCTATTTGGCGAGAAAATTAGTTTTTATTCTATGAAAATTTACCTTCATTTTGTGCATATTACTAGGATAAAGTTTGTGAGAAAAATAACAAATGATAACTTTTTAGAGTTACTTAACTACTTTAGAGCTATTGGATTTTGAGTAACATTTTATTCTTAACATTATTAAGTTTTATTTCATACGAAATGAATGTGTTTTATTTTCCTAGTTTAAGCACATAATGAAAGTAGATAATTTCGCAGAAGGCAATGTTAAATGGTTAATAAAGCACTTGACTCCACTATCGACAATTAGGATATAATTTTAAACTGATATTATCGCGGACACTAAACATTATAATGTATACGGGTACTCACGATTTCGAATTGTTTTACCTTACCATTGTTTTAGTCTCGCCGTGACCATGATCCATGCAACTGGGTCGAAATATCGGTAAAACAATTCGAAATCGTGAGAACCCGTATACATTATAATGACAATTAGGATGTTGACTATTTTAAGGAAAATATTAAAACAGCACTCATTTTAAAAATTAACTTTTGGATAATACGTTCCAAAACATCTATGTTACGTTCAATTATGACCTCACATGTTCCCTTACACTGCAAACTGACTATAGAATTCGACATGAACCGATGACGTCCTTATTAATAAATTGTTGTTTTGCAAGTTTCAAGTCATACCTTAATTTTTTAATACAGTCAACATTCCAATTACACTAGGCTGTTATAAATTACCAAGCAATTGAGTAACGTGTAACTTACGACTTCGGTGGTTGTAGTTGGTAAACGCTGGTGAGCGTGGTGACTTACCACTTCGCTGGTGAGGCAGTTGATGGCGGTGGCGCGGGGCGGCGGCGCGGGGCGCGGGGAGCGCCGGCCCTCGCTCGGCGTGGCGCCGCGGGCTGGGGTTACGGGGTAGCCTGCAGTTTGTGAACGTGCTCATATTTCAGAGACTATAGCAACATTAAATAATTAACGCTACACACTCACAGCGCCACACTAGGATTCCCTGTGTCGTGGGTGTCATGGACAACACACAAGACAAGAACACACACCCAGACCAAGAACGGAAATTTAAATACATCATTCAAATTTCCGCCTCGCTGGGAATCGAATCCAGGACCTTCGGAACGGCGATCCAGCGTGTTAACCATTGGATCATCATTTAGACATCTTTCGCTGTTTTTATCCACCCAGGGTAGACTGACCGACATAACGCCATTAGGCATTGAGTTAACGTCCTTGTATAAGGTGTTGCAAAACCAAATAAATATCCTGTAACCACAGCCCGTACCTTGTTCACTGCTACTGGACTCGGTGAAGCTGGGAGTGCCTTCCGTCCACGTTGGCGTCGAACCTTCCACTGATGCCGGCGGGGTCCAACATACACTGGAAACATTACATTACGCTTACTAAGATATTGACGCAGAAGGGTAATATCATAAACACTCTTTCGGTCATTCCCAATGTTCCATCAATCATACTACACTAATATTAAAAAGCTGAAGAGTTTGTTTGAACAAGCTAATCTCAGGAACCACTAGTTCGAATTGAAATTGTGGTGCTGCAAGCTCGTTTGCTTCTTTATTCCATAAAAGATGATTAAACTCACCTAGCCTCATTACTCCTCGCGCTGCTCAACGCGGCGGGCGTTAACGCGAGCGACGACGCGCTCGACGTGGTCATGACGCTAGCCGCGCTCGACGCGCCACGACGTCGCCCCGACGCGCTCGACGACGTCGTCGACGACGAGTTGGTGCGGCTGGTGCGCGGGGGCGCGTGCTCCTCGAACGGGGGCGGCGGCGTTGAACAGCAAGACGGCGCGGCTGACAGACAACTAGCGTTACTACTAGCGTAGAAGGATGGAGGCTGATTTTGGAACTAGGTAGGGTTGCCAACGGAATTTATAGCTGTTGCGCACTATATCGTTGAAGAAACAGGCCGTGAGTATCATAGGGGCCGGTATGGCACTCCAAAATTAGATTATAAATTAAAAACTATATGTTTTTCTTTGAGTTAAATGTATAACTGTTATGAAACTTTATGAAACCATAAACTCAATATTGTAAAAAATTAGACCACTACGTTTCTCATGGCATCTAATATAGTACGCAAAAATTCTATATTCCTATTTGGATTAACACCCAAATCTAACTTGCGATGTAAGTATATCGAAACAAATATCATCGAATTTGTTGTTCTTCCCTCAAATTACCATTTATTTTTGTGTGCTTTTTCTGAGGCTTATAAGATTATGAAAAATAATATATTCCGCAGAAGAAATGTTGGCAACCCTAGAAGTAAGCTTAGAGGGTAGACAAGAAGGTATTTTTACAGTGACGTAAAAATAGGGTGTCTAGAAAAACGTGATCGAATTTAAAAAGGATGACTTGAGAAAATAACACAGTTGTACAAGAATTTATGGGTTTTTTCTATAACTACTTAAGAGAGGGGTATAATTTAGAACAGGATTAGAAATTATATTTATATATAATAGAATTTTCGATTTAGGTTCAGAAATGGGAAATTGGGTAGGTACTATGAAGGATTAAAAAAAATTGATGTAGTATTGGCATGCCATAGACTCCGTTCTACTTATGAATAAATGAAACTAGTTACAAAATAATAAATTACAATCAACTAACAAATGAATAAAATGCTATCTACAATGTTACTCATGAAAATGAAGTAAAATTGTGAGGATTATCTGATCTTTGCCAAAAATATGAAATATAAAATGGAAATAAATACCGTTGTGAGTAGAAAAGAGGTTTGATAAATAGTTAAAAAATTTCATTACGTGTTCAATTTACGATAAAAATTACAGTTTATTTAGGCATTTAAAAATCACGTAATACGTACGAACAAGTTCTTAGTATGCACCATACGTTAAAAAATGTAACGTTACAATAATTTATTTAACTGGATGCAGTAGTCATAGAGTAGGTATGAATTAAAATAAAAGGAAAAAGATGAATGAAACGAAGTTAAAGTTTGAGATATTAGCGAGATGGTGTTACCAATTGTTACTGTTAAATGCGCTGATGACGAACAGCTGCTATGAAATAATATACATAATATCCAAACAGACGGTCTTGCTTTATAATTATGTCACGCACCTCAATATAGACATACTGTTCTAAATAACAATTAGAACATTCTACTACGTTTCTACAAATACAAGACACTAAAATAAGTTATATCGTAAAACGAATTAAAATTAGATTAGAAACCAACCAAAACTAAACTGGATTTTAAATACATAAACCTCTAAAGATAAAAGATTAACTTTAAAAACAAAAACAGTGGCAGTATTCAGGCACAAGACACATGCTTATAAGAGAAACAATAAACATGCGGCATAGAAAAATATTCAAAGCATTCTAAATAAAAAATTACAATATGTACCTATAAAATGTTAAACAACAATAAATTAAAATACAACAATTTATATTCCAAACATAAAACCATGCGATCAAGCAATGATATTATTAAAATATCACGTTTCTGTCCCTTTAATTTCAAACCTTAATAACATAGACTATTATGACGTAACATCCACAATTGAAGCCTATTAAGACAGACGTTAACTCTTCTACAGTGCTTCTTCAATCTCTTTCCTCATTTGATAAATCTTTCTTCTATCAGATCTACGTTTAAAACTGCCTTTCTTCTTTCGCCTTGGCACTTTTGCTGGCTCCCGAATTTCAGGTACGACTGGTACTGAGAACTTTCTTATTTTCTCATGTACGTTTCCCCTTATCGGATTAGATGGACTGACCGCTGTTTGTATAACAAAACTGGGCTTGACAAAGCCTAAGTTGCCAGGCTGTTCACGGCGATGGACTTGTTCAAATATTTTCTTGGTTTCTGTTACTTGAGCATGCTTCACGGGAAATCTAGGCGATCTCTTACTCTCCATCGACGATAGCGAACTGTTGTCTGTAGCAGGTTCGTTAAATATTTGCTTTTGAAACATATCTATTTTCGTTTTAGCTTTTTTGTGGCAAATATTTCTATCCTCAGTGTTTTTAGAATGTTTCTCTGTATACGGTCTGATTTCTATTTTTGGCTTGATCTTTACATCTTTTCGTGTTTTGTCTCGTTTCGATTGATTGAAGTTGAGACGTTTTGTCAATCCTGACATAATTCCAGACATAGGGTTTGATTCTGTTTTTGTAAATCCTGAAATGAAACCAGATATAGTTCGAGATTCTGGTTTTGTATATTCTAGTACAACATCTGACATTGACCTTAACTCTGATCTTGGCAATACTGTCATGTCAGATTTTGGCCTTGATTCTGATCTTAGGCCCTTTGGTTTAAACCCTGACACTATACCAGATGTTAATCTTGATTCAGGTTTTTCAATAACTTTCCCAACACCTTTTATCGGTTCATTTTTAGATTCCCTTCGGGGAGTCTTTCTTAATGTTTTAGCGGCCATTACTAAATCGGATGATCTAATATTGTGTACACTCCTCTTTTCGGTAATAGGTAGAGTCATTGAAGATTTCTCGATATCTCGATAAGAAGAAAAAATGTTTCTTGCACCGGGGCTCATTGAACGTCTACCTGATATGTACGGTTCGTCTATCCTAGGGAAGTCGTTCAGCTGTCGGAAACCGGAATAAGGTAATGTTTGTGGGATGTTCGATGCAACTGGACTTACTGATCGTCTACTACCAGGGAAGTGATCCAATCTTTCAATGGAAAAGCTAGCAGCAGACAAAGGTATATTACGTGAACCTGGACTCCTGACAAGTCTGGTAGGTGGAAACGATTGTTCAAATTTAGGGGCATCCATTGTTCCTATCATTGAGCTCGATAAATTTGGAGCTACATTCCGTACACCACCGCTGCTTGACCTTCTACTTGGTGCGTAAGGCTCATTGAATTTCGGAATTTCGTCAATTCTCTGAATTGATGGGCTAGGTAAAGATGGAGGTATAACCCGCGATCCTGGGCTTTTTGATCGACGTCTTGGTGCATGTGGTGTTTCAAATGAGTCTTCAATTACCGGAACTGATGGAACATATAAAGTTGGACTTTTGCTTCCTGACCCTGGAACTCTTGAGGTCCTCGGTGCATACGGTTCTCTTAATTTAGGAATATCATCCAGTTTTCGTATCTCAGGACTTGATAACGCAGCTACATTCAAACGTTCACTAGCCGCGTAAATTTGCTGTACTTTTATGGTGTCTGGGGATAAAGCTCTTGACGATGGACTGGTGGCACGTCTAGCGTCTTCAAATTTGTCGTCTTTATATTTATCTTTTGGACTCGGAGAACTTATAGTAGACCGTCTGCCTGCTAAATTCTTATCGACACCAAGTATTGGACTTTTCGATAGTCTACCAGATCGCTTTTCATCTTTAAATTTGGGCTTCACTAAATTCTCTTCACTGCTCGACTCTGTCATGGAGGTATCATCATAGTTCCCTGTGTCTAAATGTTGTCTGATCATCGTATCAATATTGAATTTCGACATCATTGTGCTCTGCGACAACAACCCCTTCGATGGATGCGACCTCTGAGTAATGCTGTCTCCCTCTTCGACGTAGTCTAAGAAAGAGTTGGACGCAACGAGCTTCTCGATCTTGACAGAGTGATCGGAGATGGACGGCGGGGCAAGGCATGCAACAGGCTCTTTAAACTTAAAATCATGCCCATAGTACCAAAAATCATCGTCACTACTCGTGATAGGCGTCTGCGGTGGTATATCGTTGACTGATATGTTTAAATTGTGATAATCACCTTTGGTGTCGAGGCTGGATGGTTGGGAGCCGCCACCACGCTTGGGTTTGGGAGATCCGCGCGGCGGAACTGGCGGTGGCACTCTCTGCTTCTGTGACCCTTTGAGCACAGCTGGGAAAGCTACATCGGGCTCCAGCGATGACTTAGTGCTCAGCGGAGCCACTTTGGGAAACGGCGCTGTGGACACTGGTGACGTCAACGACGTCGGCGTTATATGCGCTGTGACGTCCGACAAGGAGACTACGAGTGTAAGAAAACAAACCCGCAAATATGTATAATTTATTTCGATAAAATCAATTTAATTTACATTGTAAACGGATTTGGCACGGGAGAAAGTTAAAATACAGAGTAGAAAAACAATAATAAATTATTTGTGTTTAAAATGGAAGCGTTGAGTTCATAGTTGAGTTAGTTGGCGGCCATTTTGACGTTAGATATCCAAAATGGCGTGTTTATATTTATATTTTTTCGATTGAGCTTGACCGTTAACGCATCGTATTATTGGTGCATCATAAAAATGAGTGATTGTTTATAGAATAATAGAAATTAATTGCATGCATCGTTGGAGTAGGTTCAAAGTAAAGTGGTATACCCAATAAAAGATCCGATAGGTCAATAGCAGCATGAAAAGAAGAAAATAACGACCATAAGTTTACTTCACCGTACACTTCACGTAACATATTCAGTCCAATTTATAATACATATGAAAAATACAGAACTGCATTTGATTAACCAACACAACCTTATGACCGATACCTACATAGACTTAAAATATCACAATGTTAATACATCGCGGAATTAAAATTGAACCCAATTAATTAGACTGCAAAACAGTAAACGAAGCCAACTCAATCAAATCGCTATAAACAAAAGCTTTTAACTGGCAACACAGAAACAGCACATAAATTGATGAACAACAGATAAAATGAAACTCAAAAAAAACCATATTATTCACAACATGAAACCTATTTTCAGTCTCACCTGCTTTCACTCCAGACACTCCGCTTGAACTTGCCGTAGCTATCCGAGTAAGCGTGAAAAAATACGATTTACTTGTAATTTGGCTTTAAATATACTATTAGTAAGTGGATACTATTGAAGTTTTGTGTTAAAAGTGTGAGTTACAGAACAATACAAAACAATATTTATACAAGTAAATACTAAATAATACATTAGACATGTTGATAAAAATTAGTTTGGAATAAATAAAGAGTTATGGATGATTTAGGCGAGAAATGAGGTGTGATTATTATAGGTACATAGGTGAACATAAAAAAGGGAAAGAATTAGGTAAAAGTTGGTATTATAGATAATAAATAAAATTAATCGACTTTAACAGATAAGCAAACCTAGCCAATAAAAAGTGAAAAAGGACCTTTTACGATTGTTAAAAAGAAGTTATCGATTTCTAAATAATACGTTAACGTGCTTTAGCAGACAATTGATTTTTTTAGGGGAAAAAATATATTTTTTCTTTTTCAACAAAACACAAGAGTTGACAAAAAATGCAACTTGGCGTAAAACTTAGAATAATTATAATTATGTATCTGAATTGGTAACAAATTATTCTTCACGCGCTAAAAAAATTCAACATCACATTTATCAGAATTAAACACCTATAACGCTCTTTAATTTTACTTCAACTTCAATTTCACTCTTCAAACCTAGGACGAAAAGGTTGAACTTTTTATTAGGATTTTTTTATTTTTTTCCACTTAAAAAACAGGTATACGAGTACTATCCGCACGTAGACGTATACTCGTCAGCACTATTTATATTGTAATGTAACTTTGAAATGGTGAATTCTTAAGAAATAACGTCTAAGGAGCCTTTTCATGAAAATTTAATACACAACAATTTTGCTGTGAAGTATTTTGTAAAAAAAAAATTCACGACAATATCAAGGGTACTTCAAGTTGAGTGTTTATTTTTGTATGTCTGTACAAAAAATTTACTAGTTTAACTTCAAAAACAATCATTTATCTATTGAATTCACATAATACATCGCTAAACCTTTAAAAAATCTGTTCAAATAAAAATTTAAAAACTCTCTTTCAGTTTCATTATGTATTGGATTGCTAAAGGAAGAAATGGTGCGACCATTTCTTCCTTTAGCTACTTATACACATACTACTTATACACATATACACAGCGACATATTCAATTGTTTTTAATTTTTCTCTATGGGCTGAGTAAAAAAAACAAGCATTTCAAATAAAGATCTCATTTAATTAGAACATACAACACAGTCTCATTATATTACATAATATTCTTTCGGCCAAACATCCCACGCTCTATGTACATACATATTACATAGCACACATTAACAAATAATTAAACGAATACACCATAATTATATATTACAGTAAAGTTAAAGTAACTGCAACAAAAGTCCACTGTAGGGCACAGGCCTCCTACCTGATATACCTAAGGTGACCTGGAGGGTACTAAACCATGCTACAGTACGTGCTTTATTTAATAAATACAATAGATCATTTCATGATAAAAAATACGAAATATTCTTATTTGTTCTGATAAATATAAAATAAATTATATATAATATATATTTTTATCTTTTTGAGTTTGTGTATTGTATTTTCGACATGTGAACGTAAAATATCGATGTTCTTAATTCTATATGGAATTTACATACTCGTACAAATTATAGTTTTCTATTATAACAGAGATGCAGTCTTAGAAACACCTGTCAATAAATATTGAACAATAATTAATAATTGAATACTATTAATAATAAATAAAATTATTAAATAAGGTAACCGTTACACATAGATATTTGTGCGCATATTCATATACGAGTACAATAAATGAATTATACAAAATTATCGAGATTTTTTAAATTATATGTTGTAATAAACATATAAATGTATCAAAACCTTCACAGAATATTATGTAGACAAGTAACAAGTAATACAAAAGTCAAATTTTAAAATATATTAATTTATTTACGATATACATACGTCCAATAAATTAAACATACCGGGATATTAAAATTGAAATTGCTTATTCGTTTAAAATATTATGATATATGTATGATAATCTATTATGCCGTTTCATATTTCTATTTTATGAGTATTGTTCAACGTTTCCTTTAAATTTTTTGTCAAACGAAATCACTCAGATCCCAAACCGAAGGTTATTGAAGAATGAACTATTTAGACATAATAATTAATTTCAATTTTTCAAAAAGGCATCTATGTATCTTTTATATATATTGAAATCGTAACTCGCGCAACTATCATCAAGTGGCATAATTCATGTATAAAATAGAGACTGACAATTATTTAATGAAATACGAGTATAATAATATCAACGACTACAATCTGTTTTTATTATTTTTTGTTCATATCGTTATTATGGTGTAAGGGAATTTTTTAATTCATTGTTACATTTACAAAAAATATATATTGAATCAAAATTTGCCAAAAAAAATGCGTTTCGCAAAAAAAGGCAATTTCCCCACAAACAATAAATGTTTATTAGAAATAACATGACAATATTATGTTATTTCAAATTTAATTAAGTTACCATTATTGTACAGGAAAAAATATTGAAATGTATTTTATTAAAGAAAATATGAATGTATTACAAAAAAGGTTTCTGTCTTTAAACAAAATATTATGTGTTTTAACTTAATTAAAAAATAATACTAAATTGTGACATAAATAATAATTTTCGAGTGTTAAATAACTGGGTGTGGCAACATTAATAAGTAGATCAATCCGTACTATTAATAATAATTATTAACTTCGTCATACTTTTCAATATTGTTAAAAAGTTGGTTTCATAAAAAAAAAATTTACAAGGTATAAAATTGTTTGTGCCATATGAATGGAAGAATAAAACTATGTTTATAATAGTGGGGTGTAAGGATGTTTCAGTTATATATCTTTTACCATCAGTTTATCTGGCTATCTACCAAACTATCTATCTTTACCTGCCTAATCTATCATCTTTATTTCAACAGGTTCGTCCAATTAATCAAAAAAAAATATTCTTTATAATTTATAACATCCACATATTTCTTATAATTTAAGTAGGATACTTTTAGTTAAATAAGTATCAAATATAAACCTTATTACAAAAGCAATAATGATCATGATACGAGTTAACGCCAATAAATAGCACAAGGGGAGAGTTAAATACACAAAATACTGCCTAAACCTGCTTAGAACCTCTGAAAAGAACCACATTCTTTATCCAACATTACAAGTATTATAAATATTTAATTATCAACAAATAACTGGTCCACAGACAAATTTGTTAATAACATTCATAATTACATACATTTTAAGCTCAGATCTACCTGTTTTTAATTACTTATATACAGAATAAATTAGTGGTAATATTTCAAAATTTACTAGAAACATAAGTTTTTTAGTCCTACCGTCAAAATCATCGTTTTGAAAGCTATATTTGAGAGTTCAAAATATCATTAGCCTGAGTGAATCGACACGTCTAAAGCTCACACAATTTTTCAATGAATATTGCGCCGTATTGCAATAGCAAAACAAAGCCTTAAATTAACTACAACAAGGACTAATTTACTGCAACATTTTTGGCATTTTTTTTCTAATTTGGCATCATTGTCACAATGCAGTCGGGCTAAGGTATTTCGCTCTCAAAACATACCAATCCTTATTGAACCGTAAATAGAGATCAAAATCGCCTCAATCCGCTGGCGGTACAACAATTATTGTACTGCCGCTGTTCGGTCCCATGTATATTGCTGCTTGTTCCAGAGATTTCACATAATTAACTTCGCTAATAAACCTCTCCGATTCCGAATCTCTTATATGTTCGTCTCCATTTAACTGCACGACTGATACATGTTCTTTCGTCTGCATTTCCTTGTCAATTCTCGATGCTACAGGAGATTCGGTCTTTATATACACGGTCTGAGTTGATCTGACCTTACGAAATCTCATATCCTTTGGCAATGTTGAGGCGTCGCGCGCTTCTACCGCAACAGTTGGCGTCACACTGCGCGTTCTATAACTGGAGTTCAAACTCTTCGGCAAAGTGTTCGCGTTACCCGAATTCGTTTCCAAAGGACTGTCTTTAACTAAGCCGATGTCAATGAAGAACTTCTTAAACTTCTCCACGAAAGTCGGCGACTTAGCTCGATTCAGGCTACTCGATAATCGTTCGTTCGAATGCTCCTTCGAGCTGACCTCCTCGATTCGTTCCGGAATGTTCGACATACTTTTGTGTTTCTCTAGAACATTCGATCGTCGTTTCCACGGCTTGTCGTCATCGTCGTCGTCTATAAACGGTATATCTTGTAGATTGTTCTCATTTCTCGTGTCTACCGCCGCGTCTTTTAGTATTTTTACGGGCGCATGTGTAGTTTGAACGTCTGCGACGAATATTTGCGGTACACTCGTGCTCGTATTGTCTGTTTGTATACCGCTATCGGCTAAGCTACCATTTATGTGCGAACTACCCGCGCCTGTACTCAAAACTTTCGTCAGTTGGACTGAAAGCGATTCCATTCGCGCAGTAGACCGGTATACGTTATCTGCGTATGAAGTGCCGGGTAGATCGAAATCGATTCGTCTTTGAAAATTACCGATTCTATCCCTGTCAATAATTTTTAATCTGTCCGATAGTACTGAAGGATACTCTGTTGGTATTTGATGTCTCTGATTCCAAGTAGATATCGTTGTGTCAGTGAAATCGCTCAGACTAGATCTCATCGAAGATCTAGGTGAGGCTTTCTGTCTCAACAGATCCGGATTATAATCCTTTATAGGTCGCCCGACGTACTTGGGTCCTGCATAGAAACCGCCGTGTTAAAAGTGTCTAAGTCAGATTTTCGATTTTTTTTTATTTTGTGACTGTATTTTTTTTTTGGTACATTTCAGTTTATTTCTCGCCACGCCTCGTCTTCTCATGCCGTTACAATGAACTATAGCACACTGACCAACACCGTTAGCACAAACACGGGTAAACACGGGTCACAAACGAAACGATAATTATAATATAGATACTCGGATACTAATGCAAACTTTGAAAACCCGTACCGTCAAATGACGTCAACGATGCGAGAGAGAAAAAAAATAACAAAAATAAAATGCACATCTAAAAGGCCACATACACCGGAAAGGGATACAAGGTGGGGATAAAAAATAAACTGAAATGTATAATAAATAGGTACCAAAACAAATTATTGCATTCACTCAGTGTTAGGAGGGGATCCTGGCGACTATGTTATGTTAAAAAAACCAATCCAATTACAATAGTGTATTTTATTTTTTATTATACAAAATGGAAATTATTAAAATGAAATTTTCATGCCAAGCAACTTAACTTTTGTTAATACCATATACAAATTTTGCATGCAAATCCTTGTCCGATAAAAACATCGTCAATCAATTTAAAAAAAACAAATACACTATAGTTAAGGAATTAATAAAACTATTATTTCGCATACCTGGTGTTTCAATTTCTTCCTGCGGTCTCGATGGTTTTGCGATGCTCTTCCTCTTTGAAGGCGAGTGTTTCAAAGCTGTAAATCAAAAAATATTAAATGTGACTTGCGACATTGTTTGGCGGGACCTAGGTGTCATTGTGATGATTCCATTTAAAATTTTAAAATCGAATAATCAAATTTACTAATAAAAAAAATAATCATATCGTCTCGATTAAAATTTTGTTAATTATATTATACTGGCTGTTAATTTATATAAAGTAATTATTAAAAAAAGTGTAAAATTGCCTTTTGAATATGTGTATTTTGAGTAATTTATGATATCATAATATCACAATAACACCAGAAATATATAAAATAAAAACGTAGCAATGTACGTGTGTACAATTTACATTAATAAAAAGCGTTGCCCGGAAAAAAAACCAAAGGCATCGCTACAAAACACATTACGAAGCGAACTAAGAAGTGTTGGCAAGAACAAATGGAAATTAAGAAGTCATGCTGAAAGAACGATGTACTTATTCTAAACTATGTGAAAAATAAACTAAAAACAAAAAAAAATACGAACGTTGAAAGAAAATAAATAAGAGTAGGGATTTTTCAGTCCGAATACACAAGAAACAAATTGAAATTTTGCAATCAAAATTAACATACAAAAAAAATAACCACCAAAATTATTAAATTTTAAAAAAATATGCCATCAATTTGGTATTAAATAAAATGTTTTATTCCAAGTTTTAATTTCGCTTTTTTTAATAAAAAAAAATCAATCCAATTCGGAAGACACGTCACACGTTTAGGGAAAAACAACCCGACGTGTATATCAAATAGAGATGAAAATACAATGTATATTGAAGATAGAATGAAGAGAAATATATGAAAACTACGGGGAGCTAAATATTGAAGGTATAAAAGGTCTGTAATTCTAATCAAACAACATGGGGAAGATTTCAACCTAAAACGGATTCGAACATTTTTTTGTTTTCTTTTTGTGAATGAAATTTTTATTTGGCTAAAAAGTAATAATGTAAATCATAAAATTAAACAACTTATTTAATTTCTTATATGGTGGAGATATTAACATTGGTTTAAAACATTCCCCATTACTAGATAAAAAAAATACTATTTATATCAAAATACGGGTTTGACACACATACAAAGAAATTGTTATAAACTTCGGCATCTTTTTCTCTTATTTCTTTACTTTTTTTATTTGAGAAATTGATTGGATTTTATACAAACGATGACTATAAGAGAAAATATTTGAATTATATTGCAAAGGATTTAATTTTAATGATACAATATGACTGTGTTCAGAAGAAAACCTGAGTAAATGCCACAAATGAGCAATATTTTTTAATATTATTAAATAAAAAAAAACAAAAAAACTTCATTAGTCAGTATGTCTTTCGGGGCGTCACCCCTCATATAACCTACTTATTCAACCTTTTTAAATAATTACATCAATTTATAACAATTTCTCGCTAAACCACAACAATCAAAACCGAGGGTAAAACGAACAATTCGAGTCCAAACACAAAAACTACCCACAATCATGAAAAAAAATTATCAAAAGTGCTCATACAAGGGAAACTTTTTCAACAACTATTGCCTTAAACCTATTCGGGGCATGGAATAAGTGGAGCAATATTAAGCAACTTTTTAACTGATTCTCCTTTGACGTGTCAAAGATTTAAATATTGCTCAACATTGTTCCATTTTTTGCTATATTGTATCAGGCAATGAGTTGACGAAAACAGGGGCAAGTGGCGTTCAGTGCTTTTCACAAGACATCTGTCAAATTCAACAGGGATCTTTAAAACTAGTTTAGGACCTGATAATTGGGTTGGTTTCTGTCAAACGTATGTAAAATCTGTCAAAGTTCTGTAAATCGTTTACTAAATATGTCAACTTCAACAAATCGATAATTTACGCGAGTGATTTTTAAAATTTTATGCAATAATATCTACTACTAGATGATACGTGCATTTTTATCTATTTTTCGACTATTCTTGAATTATACACAACAAAAAAATTGAAATTAAATATTTTTTAAAGCTTTTTTACATTTATGTACAAAAATACTAAAGTGAAAAATATCCAACACTGCCTTTATATTTTTTAAAGACTCACATTATGAATGTTTTACTTTCCAAAAAGGTGAATAAATATTTATTTTATTATTATTACAATACTTAACATATAATACAACAAATATTGGTTAGGTTTTACACAAGACCGAAGCTATTAAAAAGATTTTTAAACATATCTGTTATCTATGCGTTAAATTTCTTTGATAAACACTTGGCGCCCTGGGGCTCTATTTTTGAATTTCACCGATGACTTATCATATTCGTATACGAAACATTTTCACATGAGTGATTTTCGTAGCGAGTGGTTACAATTGCTGTATTTTTGAACCATTCGAAACTATGACATAAATATTTTAATCATTTCACGCAGAAAAAATGTGAATCGGTACTAATCGGTAATGGAAATAAACACCTATAACGTGTCATAGCCTGAAACGGAACGTTAAATAGCGTTATAATCTGTGGTGCGTAGTGTAAGATTTGTGTCATCACGTTTAACACATTCTGTGGACACATTCTATCGGGCGAAATTTGAATTTGAATATTTCGAATGGTCTAGACCACTCGAAAGAAGTCTTCTACAAACTTACAAAACTTTACAAAAAGAATATACATACTTAACCACTACGTTTCAGTCGTTTACGCGAAATAATAAATTAATTGTATAGATGTATAGTGGTAAATTTGATTAGATATTAGTTAGTTGTAAATTACATTATAAAATGTCGCAAAAAAGAGCGCATATCTCAAGAGCACAAAAGTTAAAATTAATTGAGATTTTGGCCACAAAGCCGGAGCTAAGAAAGGGCAAATTTTTATTATTTTCTGTTATGAACGTTTGTTGCAATATTTAGATTTTAAAAATGTCTATAATTATATTACTTTTACAAGTGCTGATTTCCAGCATAACAAATACGTAAATAAAGGGCAAATTAAAATACTCATGCTCCGTGTTACAGTCCATTTTATTGAATGACAATATTAACACAATTCCTTTGGGTTTTATTAATCGTAATGTTTATTCTTGAAGATGGCATGTTGCTGACCAGTAACGCTTTGCTGGAATACCTGATACCTTTGTAAGACTCCCAACTCAACCAACTAACTATCAATCAATCAACTAATATCTCTCCACTCCTCAGACCCGCACCTCACCACTCCACACCGCGCCTCATTAGCTTGCCAGACCTCACCTCACCGCTTCACCATACCTGCTTGCATACCAACTGCGTTGTTTCAGTAGAGGTAGAATTTGAGGAGCAGGATCAGCAGGAAATGGTGATATGAGGTGTGGTGAAGTAAGTCATTTCATTATATTGTTACGAACGCGGGGTTCGGGATTTGGAGTTAACACCGCTGACTTATTTTTGAAAGATTTATTAGGCGATGAACACGTCACAGACACAATAACCGTAGCCACATCGCAGAGTAAATCGTAATCCGTTGGTCGCTGGGGTCGTAGATCCAAACACACTGTAGCCAATTCAATGCTGAAATCTGATGATCTGCTGGCCTCCTTCATTAATGGCTTCAATTCCTCCATGAGGCTTCTTGCCAGAGCCTTGCCTTGCCTTTTTTTATAAAAGTTTTTTCGCAACTGCTAAAAGGTGGTTCACGGCTAAAATTCACATTCTTCACTTCGTCGTCCTCGTCCTCATCACTACTGTCGTAATTCATACATATGTACTCCTCTAAGCTCACTATTATTACTATAATTAATTAATTATCGAATTATAACAAAAAATAAGTAATAAAATGAGATTACAACAAGAACGTCACCAACTACAACCATTCAATAATAAACTTGACAGTTTGACACTGTTTGACATTGACACATTCTATCGGGCGAATTAAGAATTCGAATGGTTAACACCCAACGATAAAAGAAAAAAGAGGATATGCCCTAATGTCACGTGATCTGAAGCCAAAATTAACTCTAAAAAACTTTTAATACAACACTTCATCATAACAACACATTAAACGCATAAATCTAAAGTTTTTATCTAAAAATAAAGTTCAAACAACGCTTACCAGTTACCAGTTTAATGAAACGTGCGACATATTATATTGTACTTTGTCTTCAAACGCAAATTGTGACGTGTAAAAATGATACAGATATATTTTTGGTATTGTGGGCCATGTTTGCATGATATTTGTTTAATGAAAAGTTATATATGCAAATTAGGGCCTATCCTCTCTTTTCTTTAATCGTTGTTAAGACCAAAGACCACTCGCTCGTCTATGCGAATTCCAAAATTAAGGAAATATGAAATTCGTATACGTTTTCGTGATTTTCGTATACGAGTGAAATTCAAAAATCGAGCCCCTGTATTAAATTCAAATCCCCATCTCCGCTGTATTTGCACCAAAAAACAACGGATAGATTGTAAAAGGTCATGCGCAGATATTGTACTATCGACCAACTTACTCAGACCTCCGGTTACGCGCGCAATAATCCGATTTCGGACAACGGTAGGATAGAATGAGAAAAACAGATATTATTTCCAGATGACAACACTACACAGATAAAACATACGGGGGGGTATAGGGACGTGCACGACTTTCAAAATATCATGCCAATTCAATAACGAAAAAAATGAAAAAAATCAGAGCATCATCCAATTTTTGAACTTAAAATAGAAAAATTAAATACGCATCCAATAAAAATATAAAAATCAAAAAATAAACCGTGTTTGAACTAGTACAATACATGCCTATTTTATTCAACGATACGGCCAAAATTGGTTACAATTACAAAAAAAAAACAAAATAAAACTGAATGTTAATTGGTTAATGTGTAAAAATAAAAATTACATATAACGTAATCATTACATTCACCAGCAATATTGAACGCTTACTAAATACTCGGTTTGGGCGTTGGTGTATTTTTTTTACTTTTTTTCACTATTACAAATTTTACTTAACCCAGACTTACTTCGGGATTTTTTTATTTCCAATATTATACAAGTTTCTGGTCGTATTTCTGCTAAATGGTATTTCTTTACATTTCGTTTTTGTCAGTTAATTGGTGATCTGATTAAAATAAAATAAACACTAAGGCGTCGTCCTAATTGGCAGCGATCGTACGATGGCGCGATGCGTTTTCGTCGTGCGATGGGTATTTCATTACAATTACCTGCGAGGTTAAAATATGACACTTTGATGAAATCTCTATGTATGAACCCATCGCACGGCGAAAACGCATCGCGCCATCGTACGATCGCTGCCAATTAGGACGACGCCTAAATTTCCCCAAAATGCCTACATGTGACATTTTTAAAATGACACCTGACAGACAAAATTTTTAAAATGGGATGTATCTACTTACTAAATACCCTTAATAATATACATGTCATAGCGCACCGGTATACCCCAGAAGGAACTTCATTCCACTAATAACTTATTTTATTTTTTATCGTTACACACACACAATGCTGTCTAAACACACCAACGCCCGCTCCGTTCTACGTAAGAAACACGCACACAACAGCGAAGTCAAGACTATGTAGATCAATTGCTTAGCGAGTCGTAATGCTATGACGTCACTCTTTGAAAACCCTTGAAATAGTCAAACAATGCTAGAGTTACATTACTTCTAGAATAAAAAATGTAGAATTGGCTAGCGTCTTCTACAGTGTGACCAGAATTTATTAACACCTCGTTGGTCAACAACCGAGCTAATAATTCCTCGAACGACAAGTGGTTATTACCGCCCATAGACAATATATACATTCAATATAATATACATAGTTAAAGTTAGTTATTATAGTTATATAAATGTATCTTTTCATTACCGAGGACGCAAAAAAAAACAAATCGGTAATTTTTTTACATCTCCACGAATGTATTCACGTTTAAAATAGATTAACACCCGGCATTTTTCCATTATTATTATTATTGACATTTAAAATATAAGAAAGTTTACAAATCAAGACTTGGATGTAGCAATCAAAAGATCATGATTCATAATAAACATTACTGATAATATACCCTCTCTAAACGGTTTATCTTGAAACATTCAATTCATTTACTAAATAGTTATTTATTTAAACAGACCTATTTTAACATAGTATTACAAAATAATATTAGAAATAGCTGAAAATAATCATAAGAAATCACTGATATCTTGAAACATTACATTTTATGAACCTAATGTAAAAATTGAATAAAGAAAGGGTTTATAATATTTTTAGCTTAATGCAATTGTTATTAAAATAAATAAATTATAACTTCACAGTTTATTTGTATTAAACTCTAAATTAAATAGGTTTGATTTTAAACTTAACTCATCGCGGATTGTACACATTTTATTATGATACGTTACATTTTATTATGATTGTGAGTACCCTGATCATAATAAAATTAACTAGGTTTATCAAAATACAGAATTAAGTGATATTATCTAACTATGTAACAACGCCACGCAGTACTACAAAACGATAAAGATCATTACCAGCTACCATCACAGGTGCAGTCAGAAACCCCTGTTTAAATATTAAAAATAAAAATCTACAAAAGTTGGGGCTTTTCAAAAAGTGACATCATTGTATTTTTTTAAACATTTACCCCTAAAGAGCAGATGTAACACTTAATGTGAATCAATAACTGTGAAAATATATGTTTAAATGGAATTAAACATTATCATGTACTTGTGCTCAGATCCCTTACAAGTAAACACGAAAAACAGCCAGTTTTGCTAAATAACACGCCAAATTAGCTGTTAATACTGACATTAGCAATGAGTAATAATATTTTATAGGAATAATACCGTGTCTACCTTACATCCACACTAGCATCATAAGCTATATCCTAAAAATAACTCTTTCATAAACTGTCACAATAAAAATAACTGAAATAACTAAGTCGTAAATAACCATTTACGTACAAGTTATAATATTTATGACAGACCCGCTAAGCAACGACAGACACAGTCCGAACAATATCTAAACCAATTCACGCGGTGATAACTGTACCTATATAGCTCGAGACCAACGTTCTGAACTTCCGATGGTTCCCTTTGATCTCCGGAAGGTCCACTGGTACACACAGCCGAATGTTATCTTTACTATTGCTATTGTTTATACATATAAAACGATTGTCGTTTTATTATAGCAGGGGCGATGAGATGAGATTAGCAACGCTTCGGTTACAAATAACTAACTACAATCCACTAAAGATGTTACCACAATTGTGTCAAAATGTTAAATAGTTATTAGTTTATACAACAGTTAATTTTAACCATTTAGGACACAGTAAGAGTACAATTTTAATTTATTATAATTGGTAATTGTTGCTAATCTCACTGGATTAAAAAAGGTTAAACAACATTTGAACTATAATAATATTTATAATTGGATAGATATAAACAAACATATTAACTACCGTTCAAAATGTACACCAAATATAACACTATAAACTATGAATTTGTCAGCTTAATATTTTAATCATATAATTCAGTATGCATATGTTTGTTTATTAATTAATTAACATATATTATTTATACTCGGAGTATTACACATTTAGATACAGGAGTTGGCCTATTGAACTGGGTAAGAGCCCAAGACCATTTAGCCGTAAAATATAACTTACTATATAACTTTTTACTTTAATTGATGCTTTTAATATTTTTTTGGAAATGGAATTTTCTCTAAGATACGTTTCATTAATATCTGAATTGGGTTCCCTGCTACCATAATTATAATCAATCTATATATTTTACCAAATCAATTTTCTAAAGCCAATTTGTAATTTCACGTTGCGAAAAAATTTTATGTAGAAACTTACTTGGCTATATGGTCTGTGGTACGAACCTAACCTAACAAAGTACATACTCAGATCAAAGTACTAGCTTATAGGCATCAATTTTAGGAATCAAGATAATAATACTGAAAAAGGATTCCAATAATGAATAGACCGAAAGAAGAAATCAGAAAGGAAACTTAGCTTAGCAATATTACGTTTTGATGAAATGAGAATTTGAAATGTAGTATTCAAATCAAGTCCGTGCGTTAGTACAGTCATTTAAAATAAAATATTTAGCAAAACAATTTTTCGTTTTGCGAAATAACAACAGAAAAAGATCCAAGATAAATAGATACTTAATTCGCTAGCTAATATTATAATAATAGAAACATAACTCAAATAACTATTTCATAAATGATGACATTTATGAAAAAGTTATTATTTTTTTCAACTAAAAAATAACTATAAAACATATGTTTGAGACACTTACACGAAGGTATCTTCTTGAACACTGTCTTTCCCATAAAATCTAGGAATCTCTGAGCGTAGAAACTTGGTCTGTGCACAGACACAGTGTCCTGGAATATAAATTTGTATTTATATTACTTTAATTTATGTAATATTTGTATGTATTACTACACACGTAAGGAGATTGTCAGTCATAAGTGACCGACTAGTGTAGTTAGATGGTTGACCACAAGTCCACTATTCCGTGTTTCAGAGGGCACGTTAAAAAATGTGTGCAATTCACACATGCTAAAAGTGAAACCTTCAAAGAAAAAAACGAATACTGTCAGTCCAAATATTGACGTTTTGCTTTACTTACGTAAGCCGCCATTTTGGCGATGCTTCCTATTTCATTTTATTTATTTAATCTTTATTGTAAACCTTAAAAGTAAGGGTGTACACACGTTAAAATGTTTCTGTCTCTTTATCGTTTCAGTTTCACATCATTTGCGCGTCATTTCCGTTTCAAGTTCAAACCGTCCGTTCAAAAGTTACGTTAAAAAGAGAGGTCAGTAAGAATCACAAGAGACACCACTCACCCCATCGTGTATCATACTCTTCCACGTGTGCTCGAGTTTCTTGCGCAGCCGGTACGACTGCAGTATGTCGATGATGCCCAGGAACAGCAGCAGCCGCTCGCCGCGCGCGTTCCTTGCCGGGATACCGCCGGGCCTGGGGGGAACGGATACTGTAGATAGTGGTAGTGTAGACACGCACACACACACACGCACGCGCACACACACACACACACACACACACACACACGCACGCACGCACGCACTCACATATACACACACGCACGCACACACACGCACACACACGCGCACACACACACAAACACACACACTTGACACACACACACACACACTTGACACACGCACACACTTGACACACACACACTTGACACACACAGACTTGACACACACACACACTTGACACACACACACACTTGACACACACACTTGACACACACACTTGACACACATTTTGACTTTATTTCGTTTCCGCTTCGCTTCATTTGCGCGTCACATCCGTTTCATCGACTCCCAAGTCGCGACTAAACAAGTTTTCACTTCAAAAACCCATTATTATGGAACGCACAGGAGATACTCACGGGACGTCCTCCTCCTCGTCGATCGGCTCGCTCTCCGCCTGGATGCTCTCCATCGCGGTGGAGTGCGCCACCAGCCTCTGTCTGTTTATCGACCTGCAACCACAGGATTCATATAAGGCCGGATACGTGCGATTGAACAGTACCAATTGTACGCGCGATCAAACATTACAAAATTAAGTATTTTCTATCCATATCTAGGGTATACAAATAAATAAAATTTGAGCGTCTGTTTGTAATATTAAAAAATCTCTTTTTACTAAATGCATATGGATATGTATACACGGTGCATACACCAAAATAACATTTTTTTAAATTATTTCTGTCTATCTGTCTGTCTGTCGGCTGGACCGATTTTGACGGGACTTTCACTGGCAGATTGCTGATGTCATAAGGAGCAACTTAGGCTACTTTTATCTTAGTTTTTTTTTGTTAAATTCCACGCAGACGAAGTCGCGGGCATAGCTCGTAATTTTAATAACACATTGTGATTTGTGCACATTTCACTATGATGCGATATAATCATGACTTTGTTCATTTGGAGCCTGCTAATTTGCTAAGCGAGTGTCCACCAGCCATGAGCTGAATCTTTTTGACGTGATAACGTCTTATAAATAGATGCACGCCGGCTGCACGCACGAAAAAGTATGACGTCATCGTCACGTTCCGCCTGAGCCGAGCGTGCAAGCGAGAGCGCGGAAGAAGCGATAGGAGGAAATTTTTCATCCATGTTTTCTTATAACGTTATCACCTAAAATTATCATCTGTAAACAGACTTTACAGACAAGCATTTTTTTTAATTAGTTATAAGTTAATATTTGACTACAATAGCAAGTGGTGATATACACATTCAAGTAATAACACATATCGTGAATACCAGATTATCATCACAGTATAAATCTTAACTGTAACGCACGACTAAAATTGCGAGGTAAGTCTGCACTTAAACAAGACTCAAAAGCGAGTTAGTTCCCAGCCCCACTCAGGGTTCCGCGGTACTGACATACATGGTTTAAAACATGAATTAAATATTAAAAAAATGAAATAAAACTGTATTCATAAAAAAATCTACTAATTAAACTACAGATTTTTATAAGTCTATATCCCAATTACATAAAAATATCGGTATTCAATACAAAAATTCCGAGTACCCGTTAAATGTACCATACCAAGGTGCTAGGCTACAAGGGGATGGACACATTCGAAATTTGAAATTGCTACCCTTAGACACACCATGCGTTAGGGGGTTAGAAGTAAAGTCATGCTTCACAAGGAAATATTTATATATCGCCATAAATACACATAGACACATACACTAATCCACATATCCGGGGCCCCTTGCTATGTATATCATCATCATCATCGCAACCCATAACTGTCCCACTGCTGGGCACGGGTCTCCTCTCACAGTGTGAGGGGTACAGGCCATAGTCCACCACGCTGGCCGAGTGCGTATTGGCGGACTTCACACACCTTTGAGAACATTATGGAGAATCAGGTGTGCAGGTTTCCTCACGATGTTTGATCACAGAAGCATTGAAGTGATAATTAAATTCTAATACGCACATAATTTTTGAAAACTAGATGTGCGTGCGGGGTACGAACCCGGGCGCCCGGGTCAGAAGTCCAACGTTCAACCACACGCTATCACTGTTCATATGCTTGCTATAAGTATATGCGACATATAATTTTTTAAACTGTGAAGGTTTATTAGTAACATGCTAATTAAACCAATTAGTCGATTGTTAACAGAGAAATAATTAGAACTACGAGTAATGTCACGTCACAATACAATAGATTGTAGAAAACAGGCGATTAGAAATAAAATTAATTACTAGAAAGATTTAAGACCGACGCAAATATAGAACGCGCCGTAGACTCGTCGTTGCAAAAATCACGTGAAATCAGTTAAAAATTCTAGTGAATTACTTTATAATTATTATAAATTAAGTAATTTTAGCGCTTAAGTAAATTAAGAGTAATTTTAGCAGTTGTATAATATTGTATTTTACTTATAAGACACATTTTGTTCGAACGTGAAATCAGACGCGATTTATAAAGCGAAAGACAACAAAAAATAATAAAAATCATCTAGTATTACTTCACTTTAATACTGTACACACAAAACCAACGCTATCGTACTAAAAAGCGGCAGCAACACAATTTTTTCATAAATATTTTCAACCAAATTTTTCACT
This sequence comes from Ochlodes sylvanus, assembly GCA_905404295.2. Classification (NCBI taxonomy): domain Eukaryota; kingdom Metazoa; phylum Arthropoda; class Insecta; order Lepidoptera; family Hesperiidae; genus Ochlodes; species Ochlodes sylvanus. The sequence continues at coordinate 3,643,860 of FR990151.1, read as the reverse complement.
CAGTAATTTTTGCAACGCTCCCGACACACACCGTGCGCACACAGTGAGCGGCGAACTTTAAAACTACATTAGTACGAGTACATTAATACGTAAAATGAATGTTCCGTACTGTGTCCTTTTAACTTGCGCCCCAAAATCCTGCTGCCCTTGTTCCGATCTGCAATAATTTCCATATCACCCGTCACCGAGACAGATTAACATACCAACCCCTACGATATACATATTTACATAAAAAAATACTACCAACGAATTTCAATACATAAAAAATAAAAATGAATTCAATGTACGGTGAACCTTTCTATTTGGTTGAAAGGCGCAAAAGTGAACCGTTCAATGTTCATTCAATTTCAACAGTTAATTTATTTCGCACAAGTATTCTCGGGATAATTTTACTTTAAACTACCAACTTCTTAATATATTATTAAAATAGTGAACAATAACTACTTTTATGGATGAGAGTTTATCCACAAAACACTTTACGGATAAAACACTTAAAATAAACGCGAATTAAATCCAAAAAATATATACATCTATACATAATATACTGTTGTTTTATTGAAACAAACTAAAATATGAATTATGGGATACTAATAGGACTCCCTGTGTCATGAGTGCCATGGCACAACACACAAGACAAAAACACACAACCAGACCGAGAACAGAAATTCAAACTCATCATTCTCCGCCTCACCGGGAATCGAACCCAGGACCCTCGCAACGGGTATTAGGGCGCGTTCACATAGAACGTCCGTTTTACTGGATCTGTTTTAACGGGCCAGTATTTCCGTTGTGTGTCGGATTTTTTACTGGATCCGGTATACTGGATTCTGTGTGAAATCGCTCATACAACTACATACGCTACTAGCATCCAGTATTCCGGATCCAGTAAAACGGACGTTCTATGTGAACGCGCCGTTACGTTCCGATCCAGCACGTCAACCATTCCGCCAAACGTCTCGTCGGGTAGTATGAAGAATGAAGTATTGAAGAATGAAGTACTGATGCATGAAGAATTCACCTGGTCCTATTGAGGCCGCTCTTCTTCGGTTCCCCGTCAGCTTCGTCGTCGCTGTTGTCGGCGCGCTTCCTCGCCTCGCTCTTCTCCCGCTGCGCCTCGTCCAGGTTGTGGATGCCGACGAGGAGGGAGTAGTCCATTATCTGGGGAAGGTTATATATATATATACATATATTTTAAACGCTAACACTCATTTAAATAGCAATATATCATACTGTTTGTATTTACAAACAGTAAACCCTCAACACAAACGCACGTACGCATGCACACGCACGCTTATACGCATGCACGCACACTCAAACGAACGCCCGCACACACAAACAAGCACGCTTACACGCGCATACGCAAGCACGCACGTAGATACGCATGCATACGCACGCACGCACATACGTACAACATTGTTGTAGTTATTGCGGATTAATTAGAAGATAAATTACGAAGTTCTAGTTCTGGCTTATCGTTATTTTTTTGGTCTAAAATAAGCAATTTTTACACTAAAATACGAGTATAGTCCATTTCAACCTCTATCTTTAAGTTCGTTTGATCCAAACCCAAAAATAAATGTGTATTTTTTAAGATGCGCTGAGGAGTTATTTTCACTCTTTCTTTTTTTAATGTAAATAGCCAACAGTTTTGGAATTCACGTTGTATAGATTCTGGAGGAGATATTTCAGCATATTTTTCGAATAACTAAAACGTCATCTTATTTATAACTTTTAACTTAACTAATAAACATTTTTTCCAAAAACTACTTTTTTTACTACTTTTTTGTATAATGCCGTTATATCACTAAGGGTGCGTATATGTATGTATGTGTATTGTGTACAGTCCACACCCAAAGTCCCACCTTAAAGCTCTCGAGCACACGACAGTCGCGCTGCATCGTCTTGATGAGAGCGCTGTACGTGTCCGCCTCGAGGAATATACCTTCCGGATGGTGTTCCATGAAGTCCAGATCCTTGTATGTCGGCGAACGTTTCTGTCGTTCCTGTTTGTTTGCCTGGAACAGGTTAAATATTTATTATAGACTACTCATTTATATACATTTTATTTATACAAGGTGATTCGTAAGACACTTGCGATATTAATAGGGGTTACTCAGTATTCGAGTCTCATTCCAAACATGTCATGGAAAAAGGTGCTTAAAATTTGACGTAATTATTCATTACAAACCCATAATGTAGACGTACTGAGCGCGCGGTATAAACTACTCCACTAAAGGTCATTAACCCGGCCGCTCGGCTGCCGGCGGGTCGGTCGTTGTACCTACACAGCTGTTGACCATACATTCAGAGTATTTTTAGATAATTTTGATTGCCATTTTTGAAATAATTATCGTGTAGAATTTTGACTTTATATTTTTAATCATTACCTTTTACCACGTTCTTTCATGCCCTCGAGCATGTCAAGTGAATTAAAAATCACCCGTAGTGGGTGATGTGGTTATGTGGATGTGGGTGTGCATCACCCATACTGGGTGGATACTTCAATAATATATATTTTCATTTATATATATTTTATATTTCTATCAATGAGGCTTCGATTCGCTTGGGGGAACCTGTTCCTTATTTATAGCATACCACACTCGAAAATTGTTAGACGCGGTTCTTTACACATGTTTAATAGTCAATAGATGACCTTTTACAAAATATTGTTTCAAAACATTTTTTTACTATTATTCGTAAATGGCGCAGGAAATACGAACACTAACTACGACTAACCGTCTCCTAACCGGACTAACCATCCTAGTCCCCATTTCAGTTCGTCTGTGTCGGTGAAGAAGGGTAGTGCTGCATGCTCGGGGACTGGGCGCGCTGCACGACGAGGAATGTTAGTCCGGTTAACAGACGTTGTTAGAACATTGGTCAGTCAGTTACTTAGTTCGTATTGTAGTAGAGTCCCCTGCTTAGGCCACAAACCAAGTCCCTACTCACCTTTCTCTTATACGTGGACCCCTTGAGGTCGTACTTCTGGTGCAGCTTGACAGAGGACGGCAGCAAATTGTTCATGGCCACCAGCCGCACGTTCTTGCTGTTGCAGCAGTAGCAGTACAGGCCGAAGAACTTCGGCAGCAACGTGCGGGGGTTCTGTTGGTGGATGAGAATGTGATGAGCTGTGTTTAGAACATAGGTCAAGAATGAACAAGTGAATAGTTGCAAGGGTTATATTTACTCTGGTCTTGTTTTTAACCTGAGTGCGAGTAGGAAATCGACAAAATATCGTTTTTAATGATCCCAAGGGAACATATTATCGGGATAAAAGCTATTCTAATGCTTTCCCGGGGCTGTAACTAACTCCGTATCAAATGTCATCTAAATCTGTTCAGCGGAATAAGCAGAAATAAGTAGCAGACAGACAGACATAGTTACTATTGCATTTATATTATAATATTAGTATGGTTTGCAGTACAAAAGATATAACTTTTGTTATGAAGCTTTACACAGATAAGTCATTAAGAAGTTAATTTAAACATGTATAATTTTTTAAATGCAAATAAGATCAGTACAAACCACTAACACCGAACCAATTATAATTAATACCTGCAATATAGGTACATTGATTTAAAATACTTTTACTTTAAATTAATAATACTAATTAGTCACAATAAAGTATTTGATTACTTGTATAGCCTTTTAAGTCATAACGTTTTGGAGAATCATGACGGAATAAACGTTTCTTCTTCTTCTTCTTCTAAAGTAATAATAATGTTCTTTACGTGGCATAATAATGATTAGGTAATGATTAGGTCACGTAGAGATCTCCCCAACGCCCGTATCCGAACCAACCTGATCGAGGTTCAAGTAGTATCCGGGCAGCAGTTTCTGCAGAAACTCCCCCTCCTTGTGCTGCACGGTCTTGATGATGAACTCGTCGTCGTTGGTCAGGTAGAAGATGCTCCCCGACGCGCCCGGGTTGCTCAACTCGCGGAGCGGGGCGCTGCACATCGACATCTGGAGACAGACGGAGATGTTTACACCCTGGTGTGTAGTGTCGGCTTTTGTGGGTTAGATATGTGTTTTATTAGAGTTAGGGTAAGTTAGTCTAACTAACATTCCCCGGCGGCTTTGCCAGCCAATCTACTCCAAAAAATCCATGTACCTCTGGATTACGGTCAGTATTCTAGACTCTAGAATCTAAATCCAATCCAATCCAGTGATCCGCAAGGTGTGTACCGCCGCACACTGTTGTATAGTGGTCATCACTTGGTGTGCCTCGGAAAAATAAGGTTATCTAATTTTGTTGATTAATAATAAATATCGTTTCGTTGATTAACAATAAATGTTGATTGACATTACTTAAAAACGGATTTTAATTTGTTGTGTATCTCCAAAATTGTTCGTTTTCCTAGATGTACATTAAACACAAAAAGTTTGCGGAACACTGTTCCAGCACAGTATAAATATCATCTTTATACTGTGGTTCTAGGCCACCCCAACACAGCCTCATAATGACATGAGGTAGTTCCAATCCATGTTATATAAAAGTCGTTAAAACGACTGACAACGACTTACGGCGATGTTGGATGTAGGCCACGTTTTATAAGACTATAAATTCATCCGTAATCACATGCATATCTACGAGTACGACCTCGTTGCATAGTTAAGTCATTTCGAGGAATTCACAAACAATCTACACATACTCATGATTAACCTATGCTGGTTTTTAAGTGGTTTCCATATATTTAATTGTATAAAATATAGATATAATAAAAAGGTTACGTATAGCTGTCTGCAAATGGAATATATAAGAATAAGTATTAATGCAATATAATTCAAAACAATGATTGTAGGAACTACTGTCTGTTTGATTGTGCGCGATATTCTCATAAACGGCTTGACCGATATGGTACATGGGTCAGTTTTCATTCAGAGGGGACCATCTCAGTCCTCAAGAATAGCAACACATCTGTGAGCAAATTAAAACGAGACGCTTTCTAACAATTACGAACTGGACTATTACTAACAACAACTAACAGGACTAACATTTTAGTACTGAAAGATTCGTGAGTGTCTGAATAAATTTTACGAGTATATCACGGCTTACCTCACGTATTATACTTGTCGGATTCGCCCGACTAGTTTCGGACCATTCCGAGGTCCTTTATCAAGAGCCGTCGCCAACGAGAGCTCGGTTCAGTCGGAACCGTTGGTTAAAAAGGACTAACATTTACTAACAATCCCTGCCCCAGTCCTCATACTTGCTAACAAACTAACCAACTAATGTTCTAACACCGTCTGCTAACAGGACCAACCATCCTAGTCGCGATGCGAGTCTTGTTCTGTGTCGGTCACAGTTGTCACGGGCGGCACTGCAAGCTCGTTTGCTACCTTAATTCCATAAAAACAAGTACATTTTAGCTTCGCAGATTCCTTAACAATTATTATACAGTAATGTTTCCCACCAAACCTCTCCCACACTCGCCGGAAACCCACGATAAGGTCGTCGCATTGTCATTATTGTCGACTATCAGCTAGTGAGCGATTCATGGCTACTTTTTATAATAACATTGTTGAATACAATTACGTCATCGCTGCATTCGGTGCTATTTTACAACGAGCGGTCTAGCTTCGCTTCGGGCAACTAATGGCCTGCATCGAAGCATTTTTGTAATACCGCTGGACGCTTATAACTTATAACCACAGAACGATTCCCTGTGTCATGGACTACAACAAAAAATATAACAACACGCCTTTGAGGAGTAACTTTTTCACTTTTTTTATTTGTAGTGACAGCGGCCACAGTAATGTGCATTCTGTGCAGGTGTTTACCTATTTCCGTTCAAGGGACAGAGACCTGGGAGGCCTACTACGAAAAACAAAAGTCGACGTTTCGGACGACGGACCGTACTCTTTCCTACCAGTCACGGTCGCCAAATTATGTTTCGGGTGAACATAATGGCATTTTTTTAAAGATAACTTGACAAATGCAACCCCAGAGGTAACTTTATTAATGAAATATAATAAATTATATTATTTAAGTTAACCCTCTCTAAACTCGCTACATTCCAGCCAGACAAGCACGCGCCTTGGCAGACGCTCAACACAACATCCGAAACATTTATCAAACGTTATTCAATTAATGTAAACGGTGAGTTATCTCAATCTTAATATTAATTATCGTCAAATCCGGGCCAAATGTTTTAATCCAAGATAAAACTTAATGATATTTACTTCGACATACAATCAGAAACAACATACATTTTAAATTAGAAAACTGCTATTGTAGTAACGGATTTTTTTAACACTTACATACTCAAACACCTCACTAGGATTCCTTGTGTCGTATAGCATGGACAACACAAATAAGCGACAGTATTCAAATTTCAAAGTTTCACACGTAACCTATGCTTGACGACGTTTTGTCGGTGCGATGTGATGTGATGTGGCTCTGTCTCACTCTCTCTGTCTCTTTGTCTCTCTGTGTGTCTCTTTCTCTCTCTATGTGTCTCTTTCTCTGTGTGTGTGTACATGTGTGTGTGTGTGTGTGTGTGTGTGTGTGTGTGTGTGTGTGTGTGTGTGTGTGTGTGTGTGTGTGTGTGTGTGTGTGAGTCCGCGCGTGTGCGTACGCGTGCGTTTACGTGTGTGGTTGCGTGCGCACTTGCGCATCTACGGTGCGTGTGCGTTCAACAAACTCACCAAAAAATCGTCCGGCTGTATCCCGAACAAATCGCGAAAGTATCTGAACGCGATCGGCGCGTACGTCTTGAACTTGAACTCGGAGTAGTGGTGCGCCGGCGTGTGGTTGGAGCCCTCGTGCGGGAAGTTGGTCGTCTCGACCGTCATGAAGTCCTGCATGAGGAGGTCCCGCTCCGGCTTCGACGCGAGACCTCCTATCGCGTGCTGGATTCCTGGTGGCAAAAGATGAGATGAGGCTGATAAAAATTGGAATTTAATATTGGAATGGTTTCTGTCATCCTGCTGTTAAAAGTTTGATCCTGCTGTTGAAAGATTGAAATGGTTTCTGTCATCCTGTTGTTAAAAGTTTGATCCTTCTGTTGAAAGATTGGAATGGTTTCTGTCATCCTGCTGTTAAAAGTTTGATCCTGCTCTTGAAAGATTGGAATGGTTTCTGTCATCCTGCTGTTAAAAGTTTGATCCTGCTCTTGAAAGATTGAAATGGTTTCTGTCATCCTGCTGTTAAAAGTTTGATCCTGCTGTTGAAAGATTGAAATGGTTTCTGTCATCCTGCTGTTAAAAGTTTGATCCTGCTGTTGAAAGATTGAAATGGTTTCTGTCATCCTGCTGTTAAAAGTTTGTTCGATTCACCGCCAGTTCAGCCGGTGACCACGATCCACGCAACTGGGTTGAAATATCGTCGTATAAAAATACATATCGTGGCAACCATGATAATGGTAAAATATGCACAATCCGAAGAGTTGTGTAATCTTTGAGCTCATCGTGAATCGTATTTACCTATAATGTAGTGTAATACTTCATTATGCTTGTACATATAAGCAGTGGACATACAAAGGCCGAAGGATGTATACAAGCAATAATTATAGTCTTCAATACATATAAATATCTTATAATAATATGTAGGTATTTCAATATTAATGACACGAATTTCGCAGTTTTGGATTTTTAGTCAAACGACAACGCGAGGCCTATTTTTAGCGTTTAAATAAAGTATGCATTCAATTAGTTAATTAATACTTCAACAACAGCTACCGCCGTGTCAAGTTTGTTAATTCCGCCGGGAATAAACGAACATGACGGTTCATTTACATGACCTTTAAACGGTAATGTTCGATGGAAATTGCTAGTTGACAGATTATTGGTACAAGGATTCTATTTATCGTGGTTTTGTTTCCAACAAGTTTCAGTTTCATGTGTAATTAATAATGCATTCATGCTTAATAAATCATAAATACAAAGCAATTAATTTAGTCACTGTATTTTGAACCGTTGAAGAGTTCCCTTGTGTGGAGCCAATCCGGAGCGTAGTACCCGGTTATAGTTGTCATAACATTGTAGTGTCATCGGAACTAAAGCAATATGTAAAATTTCAAGTCCGTATAGTAAGAGGTAGTACACCGAATTCAGCTTGGGAGATTCGCCACGAACATACATACATTGCAAGTTAAATAAAAGCTTGTAAAAAAACAAGTGATGTCATTACATAATAAACGCTATTTTCAGTTCTTATACAGTCTGATTGACAGGTTTCCATAGTGTCCCATACCCCTTTCACCGGTCCTTCGTAATTTCACCTCAATAGCCTATTTACCCTATAAATTACTGTTGTAAAATAGTTGCTGTGCACACGGCGGGGATTATCGTCGGTTATATCATATTGTGCTATCGAGGATAGAATCGGCCTTGTGTACCATACATGCACAACATCAAAGTATCTCAACGGGGCCTCTACGTGTTGGACCTGTGTCCCCACGCACGCCTTCCAAATGACCGGATCCACTTACATATAGGACCCGTGAAACTTTAAGTTTAGAGATACCAAACGCTACACATTTATAACACTGAAATTCGTCGTGAGTGCCATGGACAACAGCAGTCCGGCATGGTACCTAACCAATACGGGTCGTCCTTAAAGTCTATATACCAAACAGTTTAAAAATCGTTTTACTTTCATTAGATCCACACCAGATAACGCTGTAACTTAAAAAACCGCATTATTATATTACTTTAAACGCCATCTATTAGCTCATATCTGTACTAAAATATACATGGCAAACACAAATTCACTACCTACACACCAAATATAGATCGATCCTCCAAACTGGTACTATTTATATTACAACACGGGTCAATGGGCTTTGGACATAAAGCATGTCATGTCAATAGGTGACAGTCTATAATCTGGGCTAAATCTAATTAGAACGCTAGAGAATTATGTCCTTGCAGAATGTATGCGCATTCTTGAGCTACGTGCATTCGTCAGTGGACGATCCTACTTTTTCTTTAATAACTGAAAGTATGGCTAACTTGTTGCCTAAGGCTATGTTTACATACTCAAACTGATAATTCAGTCCTGATTTGATGCTTGCTTTGGTTTTCGTCATGTAGTCAATATCCTCTACAGAAGTGAAGAAGTGAAGTTGCCAAGCAGTTAAGTTCTTGTTCTCGCGCTTGAAAAGAATCCAGTGTAATATCCCTAACCCGTTCTTATTTCCACCATAACCCATCACAAGTCAACGAGAGTTCGTATCGGTACAGTAATTTCCGGTTAATATTATTTTAGGCTTTCTGTTTGCAAAAAATATTTAGAAACGTATTTATGTTACTACGGGTACATTCCCTAACTAGTGTAGGATTTTTCAAAAACGATGCAGGCAGCGCAAAAGTAGCAGAAATCGTTTAGGGCAAAAATAAATCACGGCACAGCCCATTGTAATTTATAATGTACACTCACTCAATGCCAATCAGGCATCTTTGGCACGACTTGCCATTTCCTCAACTTTTTCTGGCAGTCGCTTTCATCCAAGATCAAGGATAACTATTTGTCGGTGCCAATAAACTACGATATTCTATCGAGATTCGCTCCGAACATTCTATCGCGAACTTCCTTGGCACGGAGTAAAGGTCTGCGGACATTACATCAACTTGACTCGAACTCGGCTCCGATTAGACTCGTAGGAAAGCATTTATGTCGTGCTCATTACGATTTAATTTCAACATTTACTCGAAAGAACCACGGCCAACTACGATCCCACCGAAAATTCGTTAACCTCTACTAAAAACGACACAGAGGAAGAGGATTAGCAAGGAGGGGCGGAAGTGAGGTGAGGTAAGCTAGGTGAGGTGAGGTAAGGTAAGGCGAGACGAGGCGAGGAGACATGAGACTAGGAAGGGAAAGCCCTTCAACTATCTACATACCAAAAATCACATCGATCTATTGAACTTATTTTCCCGTGGAAATGAGATAATTTTCCGCAAAAAAAGCAGCCTATGTCATACAAAAAACACATCAATCCATTGCCCCGTTTTGACGTGAAAGAACGGCAAACAAACAGACAAACACACTTTCGCATTGATAACATTATACCTACTATTAATTTTGTTTCTAATTAAAACTTATGACCTTCAATTTTACTTTCGTCGTTTACCTTTAAACACGGAATCTTAAAAATTACCGAAAATTCAACTTTTAATTCAAAATAATTTATTCATATAGGTATCACTGTTACAAATATGCACGTCTTTTTTTATTCTACTTTAATTAACTCGAAAGATTTTATTGATTATTTGTTTTTTTTTTAATTTTTTTATATTGTTTCATTTTTTTTTCTACTAAATAACTTAACAACTGACCGACGTTCATGTCCGGTTCAAGGGGAGACCAGCCGCGGTGGTGGCCACGTACATTGTAGTGTAAACATTTCAACGTTACTTATTGGCTCTCTATTTTTAACTATCTATCTACCTGAGCTATCGATTTATCGAACGATATAAAGGCGAGGACTCATGAGAATATACACACACGTAGAGATGTGCAAAATGTAATCATGATTACAGAGTACAATTTCATCTCGAGGCACGGAAGTGCTCAGCCGTGAACGCTCTAACTACCTTCTCACGAAAGGCGCTCGCGGGTGCATTTCCGGGACTCCAGATGTAATTATAATCTGTAATAATAAATAACTAAATAATTGACGTTAACACACTCGTGTCAGTCATATCCCCGCACTAAGATTGCCTGAGTCGAGGGTGCCATAGTACACACACAAGACAAGAACACACACACCCAGAACCACCCAAGAACGGAAATTTAAATTCATCAATCAAATTTCCGCCTCGCTGCGAATCGGACCCAGGACCCCCGGGAAAGGCGATCCGGTGTGTTAACCATTGCGCCATCCGGGTCGTCGAAAGCAATTGGAATCGGCCACGACGCGAATATTCTAGAAGCTGGCAGGTAAACGCGCCATGCGTTTTTTCACTAAGGTCACGGCCTCACGGACGGTGTGCTCACTTCCTGGCAGCACTTGAATTTTTAACAAATCCCCGTTTACATTATGTAGGAGCTCTTGTAGCTGAGCCGTTTGAACATCGATTTCAGAAAGCCCGACATTAAGGCGCTTTGCTTTGGGTCGCCGTTCAAGAGGTCTTGGGTTCGATTCCCAGCGAGGCGGTTTGAATGATGAGTTTAAAACTTTAATTTTTTTTATTTGACATTATTTACATAAATAAGAATAAAACCGAATTGCAATAATCACATAAATACAGCATTATTTGTAACTTTGTAAAGCAAAATTCACAATCTCGACGACGACAAAAACCCAACCGGTCGAATTTGAACCTTGGACCGTCTCGGGCGGCGATAAAGGAAGACCCTCGGTATCTTTTTGTCGCATTACCATAATATATTTACAGAGCTGGGTAATTGTTGTATTTTTTATTACTTAAGTTAAGTTTAACTAGTTAATATCCTCGCTTCCGTAAACCTATGCCTTAGTAGGTACCTGCACACAAAAATATTAATATTCTTTAAATTGACATAATTAATAATTATGTAGGTATTTATCTTTTTTATCTGTGAACCGATTACTTATTTACTACCCCGTAACCTAGATGGTGTCGACTCTGCCTATAAAGCGACATGGTACAAAGTTCCATGGATGTCCAAGTGACATTGATAAACCTTTGGACAGTTTGAATTTAGTAAACGCCGTAAAAAAGTCCTCGAATGGCGACCACGCCTCGGTAAACAGAGCACAGGTCTCCCCCCGACCAGGTGGACTAGTATTTGACGTGAAGGAGCAATCGGGACCGGTCGGAGTGGTGTCAATCTGGGGAGGCCTATGTCCATCAGTGGACTTGGGAAGGCCAATAGATGCCGATAGATATAAGGCCACTGGCGCTTCGCTTCAATCAAACCTTTAAACTGATACCTCTTAGGCTGAGATGTATAGACGATACTTAGCCTTAGCTCAGACTTTACTTACGAAAAACTTCACTTTGCAAAGACTGCGATTTGGTATTTATAGACATGTCACGTTGAGATTGTGCTCAGCATAAGCTGTCATAATTGATTGCTGTCATCTATCTGTTTGTTAATACGAACAATTTAAATGTCTTAGAAACCGACTAATATCAAGGTTCATTTGGGACCATTGACTTATTATTACTATGGACGTCGGGTCCGCGCTAAAAAATGTCCGAGCCAAATGAACAACAAAGCGCAAGGAGAACAACAATTCCGCGTTCACGACTGCAATCAAAATTAAACCGTGATGTAATGATTTTAGTGTTTAAATTACCTTGTTAACATTTCTATTCTTGCAATGGCTGTCGGTCACGACTGCAATCGAAATTAAACCGTGATGTAATGATCTTAGTGTTTAAATTACCTTGTTAACTGCATGACATGACATGACATAACTGACTGGGACATTTTTTTCGCGATTTTAGTATGAGATTAGATGTCCATAGTAATAATAAGTCAATGTTTGGGACCATTATTTTTGTTCGGATAATGGCCAAAGTTTTTGGTAAGTCCAAATAGACCAAATAGTTCGTGTAGTTTTGAATGTAGTTGAGCTATTCCTTGAGGTCCAAACGAACATACTAAAAGTCTCCGGCAATGGGAGGTGAGTTGACGGCGGATTAGGAGAAAGGTCCCTTTTTTCATTTTTTTGCTTAGACATCATCACAACCCATAAGTATCCCACTGCTGGTACCCCACCCAATGGCCTGTACAGCCTGTATAGTCCACCACGCTAGCATGTGCGGTTTGGCGGACTTCACACACCTTTGAGAACATTATGGAGAACTCCCAGGTGTGCAGGTTTCCTCACGATGTTTTGTAATACGCAACGAAATTGTAATACGCACATAATTTTTGAAAATTATTTTGCTTAAATACATATCTCGTAAACTGTTAATAACATCTCTACAGTTCCTTCTATATTAAATTTACTTCAAATTATGTCACATACATCCGACACCAGATAATGCTCCTATATCACTGCTAACCCATGAGTTGAATCGGAGTAGACTACGAGTTGACTTTATGCAGATTACAATTTTATCTGGTGCATTTTGCTCAAAATAAGTATAATTAATGATTACGGATTACGAATTTACGATTACATTAGAAACGGTAATGCCCATAATATGTAATTGTAATCCGCAATCATGGTTACACTCTACCCCCCCCCCCTCTCTCTCTCTCTCTCTCTCTCTTACATCTCTGAATTTATGTATGTATTTATGTATATTTATGTGTCGCTGATCGCTGTATCGTTTTAAACTTTCCCAAATACAGTCAACAAACCAATTGTCACCGACCTTTAACCTTCAGTTAACGGACGGTTAAACAATCAAGCGATTAAAACACACAATCAAAATGTTAATTAATTACGAGTCGCTTAATTGTTGAGACTAAGAGATAATTAAACTGACTTAAAATATGAATATTAATAAACGCTCGCAGCCCGGTTTGCGTCGATCCAAGTGATCGACCGAGTTTTACAACTGATTTAATTTTTGGAACGAAGTTCCTTACGGCAGGCTTGGAGGGGATAGGTTTTGCTACGGCGACCGAACTGAAAAATATATGATAGTAAAACCGTAAGGAAGAATGCGTGGAATAATGAGACGTGCGCATGCGCGACAGTCGCGAGCGAGTAGTGTATATTACCTTTCTCTTTCTCCCTGTTTCATTTCGTTCGCCGTTGCCTTAATTAGTTTTCATATCATATAATTTCATAAACTAACAATAAAATATAGTAATATAAAATAATAATATAGTAAATAAATATAGTAAAAGAAAATGGCAAGTGAAAGTGACAGTGCTAATAGTGGGAAATTATTACTATATTTATTCAGTGCAAAAGAATTAAATACGTAAGTATTAGTTTATTCTTTATTAATAAATATATATTTATATTATAAATATAATATATTTTACATTGGTTATGTAAGTGGAGTTTGCGAGATCTGTCAGAAAACGGAGAATATGATTATGTTGAGTTCCCGGCAAAAAGTTATGAAAGTTGTCCTATGTCGCGGAGTCTCATAAAGTTGTTGATGAAGTTATAATAAAATGTGATATCGCGGATAGAGCGAGTGGTTAAAACGTTTAAATCAATATTGAGAATCGCTGAATAAGCCCACAACGGAGGTTATGTGAAGAATACCTACTTTCATGAAAATACATGCTAAACAGAGTAGAATCGACTGAAAAACCATACAAACACCCACACCCGGCCTACCTGACGCCGATATCAGAAGCTGGGATAAAGAATCCGTAAGAAACTAGCTACTGAGAAAGCTTGGATGTCAATATGAACTGGCAAGCAAGGCTGCGATGCTTTGAGATGACTATGAAGTACAAGATGTCATGTACTTGTATACCATGATATCATGGTATACAAGTATTGAGTGAGGATGTTACATGAGCTGCAGTCTGCATCACCTGTATCCAGGAGTCGCTATCCACAAGTCCACGCTGAAGGATTTGTCAGGTATGACCAAGTACTTTTTGAGTTTGAGTTGTTATTCATTAGTTATGAAATAGAATAACATCAAAATAATAAAATGATAATCTAGACACAATGGAACTAAATTATCAAGAAAATGAGTTTTTGAAGTTAAATATTGAGTTCTAATTATGACATTGATAAAGTTAATAACTTTTTGGTAATTTTGTGGTAATATGGTACTAGGAGTATAACATTTGAAGTACCTACCCATCTTTGGCTTTATCACACAGGGTTTACTGGTGTAGTCTAGATACTTAGAGACGGTCACATAATTAATTATTGACAGTTACAGTTAAATGGTTAGTTAATAGTTAAAAAGAAAATAGGGTTGTAACATATGGATTTATTTATGATATGGCTTAGTAAGTTAGCCAGACTGATGATTAATTCACTGTAATGAGATTTCTTTTGTTTTTGAAAATTTAATAAAATTCAGCCATCTTGTCGAACGTAACTCATTGAAATTATTATTTGATCATTGTTATTTTTGTACAATGCATAGCTCTTATAAGACACTAGAGAGAGGTGCTCAGTTCTGTTATTGGAGAGTGCCAATGGACAGTTGTATCGGGATGGACGATACATATGAGAGCTATGTATACAGGTTAGATGTAATTATTCTTAGTCTTGTTTTAAGAGACATTTAATTGAGTGACGTTCGATGAGCCTATTCGTTTTGGAAAAGTTTACTCATTTTGAGAAAAGCCAACTTGTTTGAGAAAAGCTAACTTATTTTGAGAATAAATGAGTTGTTTTGGAAAAACTTAATTAAACATTATTTGAGTAAAATTGTTAAAAAATAGAACAATCAGATAGTGATACATCTTATACTCCCTCTGTAACTTTCACAGAATCATCAATATCTTTTCAAATGGAGTCTTCTTCAGATTGTAGTGATTATACAGGATGACAAAAGACGAGAAAATTTAAATGCCTTAGAGTGTACCTTGAATAAAATTAAAAAAAGCCCCCGTTCTTATATTGGCAATCCTTTAACTTGTTATTATTTAGTTAACTTGATTCAAGAACAGACAAATATACCATTTAACCATATTTTTACTATAGCTTGTGATTTGATTAATATACAAGATTCTCTAATTGAATAAAACACAAATGAAATTTATGCATTTTTATTTTCTATTCTATACTTTTATATAACAATGGATACACATGGGTTTTATATTATTGTTTTATATATTATATTTTATATTATTTTATATTATTTCTTAAAATACTGAATTTCCTAAATACCTACTGTCTTGTACTTAAATAAAAACTAATCAGCAAAATTTAAGAGAAAAATCAAGAAAACCTACATAAAATTGAGCACGATTTTTTTTGCAATTTGTGTCGATTCTACATTAGCCGAAGGAACTTCGTTCCTACCTGGTGTCCCACGACACCACATCATTTTCTGTTTATAAAAATAAATAAATGTTCAAGTTTACACTCAGAATTAAAGCGTGTATTTAGTATTTCAAACTATCAATTGATTACCTACTTCCAATATATGTAATTGACATAGCGCAAAAATACGAACGTAACGTAGATAAGTATATCGCACTAACTATGTATTTGCGTAACGCGTTCAGATAAAAACCCAACACGTGCCAATTAATGACGAATAACGCAGCACGGCGCTCCGGGCCGTTCTCTTTCATTGTCAACAACGGCGCTAGTGATGTACCGCGAATGGATGGATTTTATGCCTTTTTAATTTATGCACGTTTTTGTTTTTGAAGTTGCTGAAAAGAACGTCTTTAGCCGCGCTGAGAGTAAAAAATTCAAGGTCGTGACACACCAGTCAGGGCGTTTAACTCTTTGCGCGGTGCTTGATAGATTTCCCTACTCTGTGACCGTTCGTCACTCGAATAGCGCTATACTTATTTTTGTATTTACCCAGTGTTACATTTCATTCTTTATACACTTAAATTTTAATCCTTATCAAAATAAGTAAATAAATATGAATTTAACTACCTAAATGTTGTGATTTCACTTCAAATATGCGCACATCGTGCACGTTTATATTTTTAATAAACGCTAACGCACTCATAGCCCCGCACTAGGATTCCCTGTGTCGAAGACGGTAGCATGGATAACACAAAAATCACATCAGTGACATTTGTATGCCACTACGGATGAGAAAGATATAATTACCAAACGTATGAGACAGAAAGAGATAGCTACATGAAAAGTAGGCTAATTGACCAAATTTTACTGCACCGCTTTTCGGGTGCTAATACCATAACTAGTTTTTACATATAAAATACCATTGATGTCACTGCAGCACTGGTATTATTCTCATCACTAGTAAAAATGCCCGATGAATCATAACTCCACACGAGTGGATGTTGCGAATCGCGGCCATGCTTGGTAGGGAGTGACGTCATCGATGGCCAAGTCAATGTTTAATGGGCCGAGGGATTAACAAAATGGCACCCACTCGGGGTTAACGGGGGTTGTGACTGAAAATAGCCACGGGCTTTTTTAACTGGGACTGACTTATTATTACTAGGGGCGTCGGGTCCACGCTCAAATATGTCCGAGCCTTATGAGCTACTGCAATCGAAATTAAACAGTAATGTGCTGGTTTCAGTGTTTAAATCACCTTGTTAACATTTCTATTCTCGCGATGGCTGTGACTGGGACATTTTCTTCGCGATTTTAGTATGACACCCGACGTCTGATAGTAATATGTAATAAGTCAATGACCTAGGATGACTATCATACTTATTCATTAACTAGTAAACCCGCGCTCGCTTCGCTTCGGGAAACAATGCCTTAGAACCCACATTCGAAAAAATATCTAATCGGCAATCTTAAAATTGACATTGAAGCGTACAAAATGGTACACGTGTACGAAACATCGACTTTTATAATTATATTTTCTGTAAATGTAATGCATGTATTATACCTATTACCTAATCATCTGAAAAAAAAAATCTGAGCGATAGTGAAAATAGTCTGAAAATCCGTTGCGTAGTTAAAAAGATCTAAGCGTACCGACACGAAAACCGACTTTGTTTTATACTACGTAAAGATTGGTCTTGGATGCCTGCGTTTTAACCGAGGATACTTACCTCCCTTCTTTTTAAAAATGGTGTGTCCACGGGCGACGGTAACCACGCATCACCACCAGGTTCGACTGCCCACATAAACGCGGATTTAAAATATACTTTCACAAAGATTAAACATAAATAATTCTCAACCGAGCCCCAACTCCGGAAATATCGTGAGTCTGAATAATTTGCAGCGTTCGCAACGAGAATGACTATTATTATGTATACCTATAAAAAAACGCTAAAACACACCCCACTATACTGCCGTCAGAAGGAAAAAGGGCACAACTAACATTTTTTTCGAAATTGAGTTACATACATACATATCTGGAATCAAGATCCCGATTCCAAATCCTGATACATACATATTTGGAATCGGGATCTTGATTCCAGATATGTATGTATGTAACTCAATTTCGAAAAAATGTTAGTTGTGCCCTTTTTCCTTCTGACGGCAGTATACCCTGTGTCGTAACTAGTAACGCATGGCCAACCCAAATATCACATCACTAACACCCTCGACCCGAGAACAAACGTTTATCTGTCACATAAATATCTGTATCGGGAATCGAACCCGGGACACCTCACTTCGTAGGTAGGGCCACTACCAACTTAGCTACAGGGTCGTCTAACGTAACGTTTGTTCGTTTGTATGAATATGTATGTTTATGTGTGATGTGTATGTGTATAATTATGTTTATCTCATTCCTTACACCGCACTGTGGCGCGTGGGAACGGCGTACAGTAACAATCACAAAACATCTAATGAGTAATCATTTAACTATGATCACGTGACGATTTGCTCAACGCAGTTTCTTGTGCCTACCTCAATGATGTTATATCGCGAATTCTTTATGGAATGAATAGAGCATTATAATTCATGGCAAAAATGCCTGTTTCCATTGTGTCTGAGATGGCAAACGAGCATGCAGCACCATCCATCCATCCAACACCAGGCCTAGGGAGTCCTGATTTGAGTCTTGTTGGTCTTGTTCTGTGTCGGTCACAGTTGTCACGGGCGGCAGCGGAAGGTGGTGCTGCATGCTCGTTTGCTACCTTAATTACATAAAAAAATTTACACCCTAATATAACTTGCTTCTAATCACACTGCCATACTTTTGACACGACGTTTGACATGTGTCATAGGGTCATCGATCATAGAGTCAATGTTAAGTAACCCTTTGACAGACTTGAATTAAGGTCGAACTTCAACCACAGAGCTGGGGTGACTGGTAGGTACAATTAAATGATTTAAGTTAAATCTCCAAAAAAATATAAAGTTTAGATACTACTTGAAGTAAAATTTCGTGCTGTTTTATTTCAATCGGTCAATAAATAAAAAAAAAACAAAATTAACTTCAATAAAAAAACCCGTCTTAAAATAATATGTTCACGTGCAAAAGTATCTCACGTAGCTACTAAGGGTTTACCGAATCGAAGCGGAAAAAGGGACTACCACATCACAAAACTATCACTCGCAAGCCTCGCAAGCTCGCAACACGTTACTTACGAGTAAATAATTATATTGAAACCGATAATTTCGCCGCGGACAGATAATAAGGGCAACCGGACACTCCACTCAAACCGTCTCGCCCGTTATCGCCGGACTCAAGTTTTCGATTGCATCATTAAGCCGGCGCAAGGTCGACGAAGTGGGTCGACAATGTGCCGCTGCATGTTTCGAACAATGACATTTTAGCAAAGGGAGATCCTCCCGTTTTCTGGTGGTCGTGTCTGGACAGCGGCCGAGCTACGACTGATCAATGTTCACGTTCGGTGCATGTCTTTTATTCCACAATAAATAATAATAAATAAATAAAAACTAATTGTGTCGTGGGACACCAGGTAGGAACGAAGTTCCTTCGGCTACCGTCGCGCCTGCGCACGTCTCATTTAACGGTTTTATTCCACGCTCACCTTTTTTCCACGCTTACGGTTTTACTATCACATATTTTTCAGTTCGGTCGCGCAGCAAAATCCCTATCCCCCCCAAGCCTGCCGTAAGGAACTTCGTTCCAATAACGCTACACACTCACAGCCCCACACTAGGATTCCGTGTCGTGGGTGCCATGGACAACACACAAGACAAGAACACACACACCTAGACTGGGAATCGAACCCAGGACCCTCGGTACGACGATCCGGTGTGTTAACCATGGCGCCGTCCGGGTCGTCAAATGATAAATGAAACCTGTCTCAATATTTTTGGAAAATAAACTCTTAAGAGAGTTAATTAGGGGATGAAAATTTGTTTGTAAACAGTTATAAACACGCGGGCCAAACCTCGGGCATTGTATATTATAAAACACAGTCGATAATAGAATACAGTTGGCAACCCCAACAGTGGACGCCGGACTGTCTAGACCCGTCTAGACGGGGACTGTGCAAAACGGGTCATTGGACTGTCATAAAGCCGTTGGGGAAGTGGGCAGGGACCGTTAACACGATACTTCGAACAATGACATCAGCTGAAGAATGGAGGACTGTACTACATTTTGGAGCCGACCTCCTACGTTGACTTTCGCACAATACATTCAAAACCATTGTAGTGTATGCACAAAGAAGAATATAAACGCACACACTTTTTAGAGTGTTGCTATCCTTTAGGATTGAAATGGTCGCCTCTAAAAAGTGTAGCCGGCTCCACACCTTTCTATCCGGAACACAATTGCTGTTAAAACAATTATTACAAGGTAGAAATGGTACTAAGTACCGTGGCGGGCGGTAGTACTACCCCGGGCCAACTCTAGCTCTACTACCTATGCACAACAATTAAAATTATTTTACATAGGTAGTAGATCCTAGGCTCTACTACCTACAAAGGAGACTCTGACTAACATTTCCTTATTAATAAAATAAATAATAAACAACGCTACACACTCACAACGCACAAGACAAGAACACACACACCCAGACCGAGAGCCGAAATATAAACTCATCATTCAAATCTTCGCCTCGCTGAGAATCGAACCCAGTACTCTTAAGACGGCGATCCGGCATGGTAACTCGACTATTAACCGCTTACCCGATACTTCGAACAATGAAAGTGAAGAATGCGAGGTCTGACTACATTTTAAAGCGGACCTCCCACGCCGACTTTCGCATTAAGGAGTGCGCACATTACACCAACTCGACGTCAACTCCACTCCGTTTCAACTCCGACGTTCCGTTCCGCGATCAACGCTTCATCGACGTCAACTCGACTCCGTCTCCACTCCGTTTCAACTCCGACGCTAGTTACATTACGTCATTGTGTCGGTCGACGCGTGGACTACTCGTCTACGGTGAGTCGTCAACGCAACGTCGACGCGTTGGTCTCGAAACGGAACGGCTATGGGTGTAGGGCGAGCCGTACAGGGCTTTTAAGTATAAGTTCGAAATTCAACCTTACCTTCAAAGATATAAGGCTCATAATTGAATGTTAGCTTTGTCAAGGTTTTAGTCGCGTTGGCGTCGGTCGGTCGTGGAGTCGTTGTAATGTGCGCACTCCTTTATACATTCAAAATTGGAGCATAAAAGAAGCTTTTTGAACGCATTAGCTGTGCCGAGGATTTACTCGACGTTTTATTTAAAATTATTCTGATTATCACCGCGCTATTACTTCAGCGTTTAGGGGTCCGTACCCAAAAACCAAAAACTTTTTTTTGGAAATAAGGTAGCAAACGAGCATGCAGCACCACCTTCCGCTGCCGCCCGTGACAACTGCGACCGACTTAGAACAAGACTCAAATGGGGACTGGGATAGTTAGTCCGGTTAGGTGACGGTGTTAGAACATTAGCTGGTTAGTTTGTTAGTATGAGGACTGGGACAGGGACTGTTAGTGAATGTTAGTCCTGTTAGTTGTTGTTAGTAATAGTCCCGTTATAATGAGGTCACAGATGTGTTGCTACCCTTAAGGACTGAGATGGTAGCCTCTAAAAAAGTGCAGCCGGCTCCACAGCTTTCTATCCGGAACACAATTGTTGATAAGACAATTATCACACGGTAGAAATGGTACCTCCCATGTACCATTCCGTACTAGGTACCTTGGCGGACGGTAGTAGGTACTACCCCGGGCGAATCAAGGCTCTACTACCTTCGATTGTATTGCTCACTATCTCATCTATCCCTTTCACAAACGCATACCTAAACGTTTACGTAAATTAGGTATTTCTGCAAAACAAAAAATCGACTTCAAAATCGACAAGTAACATAAAAATTTGAGGGTTTCCCTCGATTTCCCTGGGATTCCATCATCAGATCCTGACTTGGTGGCAGTGGGACCACCTCGGAAGTACGTTCTTTCAAATAAAAAAATAATAATCAAAATCCGTCCACCATTGACGAAGAAATCGGTGAACATACATAAAAAGAAAAAAAAACAGTCGAACATAGAACCTTCTCCTTTTTTGAAGTCGTTTAAAAAGATACAACGTTGCAGCGCTAAAACTACGTCCTTTTCGAAAACTGACTAACAAAGCTTTAAATTTGTTCTCGTTTACATTTTTCATTCTTCTTTTTTTATATTAATTAAAGGATTTGGACTTCGGTGCCATTTTATATCTATTCCGTGAACGGATTTAAATATTGAACAGCAATTTAAATAATATTCTTATCCCAAACCAGAATTCTATGTTATTTAACCAGTTATGTAACTTCAAAAATGGAGGAGTGAGAACCTCGTTACCTTTTTTGATTCGACAGTTTTTTTTAAGTTTGTCATCTCAGACCTTTCGACTGGGTGAATCCATTTTATCTTTTATATTTGAAAGTTGGTGCTTCCCATTTGGCCCGTTTAAATTTGGCCCCGTTTGAATCTTTCTATCTTTATAAATTGTAGCCGATATGTTATTCTGAAGTACCTGTAAGCTATATTACTGTAAAGTTTCATCTAAATCCGTTCAGTAGATTTTACGTGAAAGAGGAACGAACGAACAAACATACACGCACGCACGCACATACATACATACAAAGTTTCGCATTTATATTACACCTTAAAGGTACATCCGCGTGCAACAGTTTGCTATCTATAAAAATAAGTATCTATCTAGATAGATAGATAGGTATTTGTTGTAACAATAACCCCGATACGTGTGCGCGGCGCACACTTTGTTTCCTAAACAAGCGTTCGAAAGTAAACATTTGTCGTACAGACTATTCACGGATCGCCTTCGGCTTGGGTTGTCAATATTTAATCGATACATGTAATAAAAATGTAACTGATCGCTGTCTAGTGTCTGACCATGTCTATACAGGGTGTAATCGTTAAGTGTGCACAGGCGATTATTCCGTAACTATTACAGATATCAAAAAGCTTTAAACTGATATCGAAAGCACTTTACCTAATGAGTAAAATTACAATAATAATTTATTAAAATAAAAACGAGAAATATCCAAAAAAATTACATTAAACTCTCCCATACATTTAGTATGAGATAGTAGAAAGATTTTACTTTCTTTAATTAAAGTGGAATAGTACCTACTCCCGCGATAAAGAATTTGAATTTAGAACGAACACCAAAGAGTATCTTTCTTTTTGTTTTTATTTAGTATGTTGCTTTTCAGCCAGTTCAAATCAATACGATATTGAAACAAGGTTTATTATTAATTTGAAGTGGTAAGATAATTAATCTACACGTGTGTATCTACTTGAAATTCATCAATATCATATCATACATAATTATAAAATGATAAGGCTAAAACGAGTAGGTACTATTCCACTTTAAATAAAGAAAGTAAAACCTTTCTACTATCTCATACTAAATGTATGGGAGAGTTTAATGTATTTTTTTTGGATATTTCTCGTTTTTATTTTAATAAATTATTATTGTAATTTTACTCATTAGGTAAAGTGCTTTCGATATCAGTTTAAAGCTTTTTGATATCTGTAATAGTTACGGAATAATCGCCTGTGCACACTTAACGATTACACCCTGTATATATAAAAGGAGAAGCTGACTGACTGACTGACTGATATATCAACGCAGGGCCTAAACTATAAAGGTTAGAAACTTGAAATTTTGCACAGGGGTTTCTTTTATAACGTAGGGGAGTACTAAGAAAGGATTTTTGAAAATTCACCCCCTAAGGGGGTAAAACGGGGGTGCAAAGTTAGTATGAAACTTTGCCGTTTTTGAAGGTATTTCATTGAAAGTTAAATTTTTTTCGAAAATCATCCCTTAAGGAGGTAAAAGGGGGGCGCAAACTTAGTACGAGAGTTCTCTGATTTTATCAACTGTTATATAATTATTTAGGGATTTTTGGCGGGCGAAGCCGCGGGTATAGGCTTGTTAGATATATGAGAAAGACTTTTATAGGAGGCCATTGTTAACGCAACAGAACCCGAAGCAATGATTGTTAGAATAGGGTAGTTGACAGTAAGAAAATATTTTGAAGATTTCTATTTTTTATAGTAACTTAATATTTACAAATGCGAAAAATCGATGTCGTTGATTAAATAAATCATGATTATTTAATATTTTTGAGAAATAAAATCCCGAAATTACAGTCACTAGTCACGTGACAGCGAACGCCAATACGACCCGTGACGTCACACGTTGCAAAACCAAACAAACTTGACATAACATTTTGGTCTTTCCGCTCAACCAAACAGCTCTTCGTTTTGCAACATATGACGTCACACGAGTCGCCGTGACAGTTTGATGCGTTTTTTGGGGGAAACGTCAAATAGTTCATAAAAATATAAAATACAATATGTTACAGTTTGTATTTAACTGAAATATTAATATTTCAGTTAAATTAGACCATTTGGCAAACAAAAAAAAATTAGTCAACTAGCCCATTTTTGTCTGGTTGTCTCTGTCTATGTCTGTAAGGGGTAATCTTATTTATCTATGACGTGTTGTATACGGTAAAATTTGGTTCAGTTTCATAGAACTGACGACGGATTAGATAAAATAGTTGAAATTCCCAACACCGCTACGAACTCGCAAACATGCGTCACACTGTTACACAACCGATACTATCGCTAGATAATACGAGATAGTATTAAATAAAATCGCTGTCTGTACAAAGTGTAATCGCGATAATCTCAGAAAGATGAATAAAAGCTAAGCAAATGTAGCAACAACACAAATTACACCTAACTACGAGTAACACCCACGAGTTCACGACCCGAGAACAAACATTTTTATCTGTCACATAAATACATATCTCTCCCGGGAATCGAACCCGGGAGTCCTAGCCTCGCGGGCACGGTCACTACCAACGAGGCTACACGCCCGGGCCAAGCCCCGACTGACTTCGTTCGGAACTTGTATACATACATGCGAGCGGTGTAGAGAACTTCGATAGCGTGATTCAGGCTAGTATGTCGCCACAAGTAATGGCAGTACTCACCAAGTTGTATGGAGCCCATGATCTGCGAGGACTGGATCTTCTTGTAGGTGATCTCACCACCCTCGCCCACCCGCCGGTGGCCGATCTTGCGGTCGGATTTGTGCACCTTGCCCATCGCCCCCGAGGGACCGACGGCCGGCTGCAACCGACGGTTAATATTAGTACGCATTGCGGATGTACTATACAACCGCTACTAGTGTTAACTCTAAGGGGTAGTGATCGATAAAGTTAAGCAACAGCGGGCGCGGTCGGTAGTTGGATGGGTGACCGCTAGGGGCAAAATTTCTTGAGCGCTTCCGTGCTTCGGAGGGCACGTAAAGCCGTCGGTCCCGGTTGTTATCATTTGGTAGCAGTCGTTAAGCCATGTCGGATACCTTCGGGCGGCTTAAAATTTCCGACACTTGGGTTGGCCACTAACCCCTCCACCAATCCGCACTGGAGCAGCGTGGTGGAGTATGCTCTAGGCCTCCTCAGGTATGAGGAGAGACCCGTGCTCAGTAGTGGGCCATTAATGGGTTGTAGCCAAGAAGAAACAACATAAATGTGTATACATATTATAATCAATTTGGGCTTTCTACAAAGTTCGCCCGGGGTGGTACCACCGCCCGCCAGGGAACCTAGTACCAGTAATGAAAAGTAACGTGTGACGTCACTGCGTCTACGCGCACACGGACCGTTCACCCCAGAAACGCGGTACCGTTATCGCGATACCAACGTATGTTTACACAATTTAACAAACATTTTTCTGATAACTGACGACTTCACACTCGCGCGTTCAGTTTCATGTCGAAAATACACCTAATTTTAGCGTTTAACTATCCCACAGCTGGGCAAGGGTCTCCTCACACAATGTGATAGAAGCCATAGTCCACCACGCTGGTCAAGTGCGGATTGATTGCCAGACTTGAAACATTTGAGAATATTATGGAGAATCAGGTGTGCAGGTTTACGCACGATGTTTGATCAGCAAAGCATGTGATAATTTTTAGGTATTAATTAAATTTATAGCGTGTATATTGACGACCCGTATAGCGCAATGGTTTCAATGCCGAACCGCTGTTCCGAAGGTGTTGGGTTCGATTCCCAGCGAGGCAGAAATTTGAATGATGAGTTTAAATTTCTGTTCTCGGTCTGGGGGTGTGTGTTCTTGTCTTGTGTGTTTGAAAATTAGTGGTGCTTGCAAGATTCCAACCCACCCCTTTTCGGGAGACAAATATTCAAACTTAGCTATATATAAACTACAAATAAATAAAATTAGCTACAAATAAATAAAATTGGAGTGTCTGTTTGTAATATTAAAATAACCGCTTTTTATTAAATGCATATGGGTGTATACACGGTGCCTACACCAAAATAACATTTTTTACAAATTTTGTCTGTCTGTCTGTCTGTCGGTTTGTTCCGACTAATCTCTGGAACGGCTGGACCGATTTTGACGGGACTTTCACGAGCAGATTACTGATGTCATAAGGAGTAACTTAGGCTACTTTTATATTAATTTTTTATTGTTAAATTCCACGCGAACGAAGTCGCGGGCACTGCTCGTCTTACCTATATTTATTAACGAATGCATCAACGCGTTTAAGATTTAGTACCTTCGACTTAGCACAGAGGTCGTTGTTCTATGCAAATAACAATGTCTGTGAATCATCTCAATTGTTATGTTCAGGAAACTGACTGGCCTTTAGCCAGAGGATTCGTGCACGTCATTTTCCTGGTAAGTTACATACGAATGATAAATCCGATCTGATGCATCTTTTAAAAATTTAAGACATCACCAGGTTGCGTTCACCACTCTTCGATGCATGGGTATGAATGAGTGCGATTTGATTGCGGATGAACGGTCGAAAATATTGTCTGTATGTAAGTATTGTCAGCGAGACGAATAACTGTGGTGGGTATGATAATGTAATTGGTTGGAATCGTTTTAATTGAAGTAAAATAAATAATTAAATTAAATTAAATGTATAGACAGATCATTAGTAAGCAGTGATCAAACCCCGCACGCACCTCTTTTCCAAAAATTATGTGCGTATTACAATTTAATTATCACCTGTTTCGGTGATCAAACCTCGTGAGGAGACCTGCACACCTGAGAACACTCCATAATGTTCTGGAAAGTGTGTGAATTCAGCTAGCAGCAGCAATTGGCCAGCGTGAACTATGGCCTGTACCCCTCACATGTGAGAGACCCGTGCCCAGCAGTGGGACGGGACAGTTATGGGGTTGATGATGATAGGTCATTTTGGTCTGCATACTTTGTTTTTATAAACACATAGAGATATTCGTTTAAAATAGATCCAAAACTATCTTTTATCAAAGATAAGTATTGATAAGCCAGTAAATATAAATAACAAACAGGTCATCAACTGAAATAAATGAATTACAATGCAGGTAAACTTTGTTATTGATATAGAAGTGTTAACAGCATGTTAACCATTGCGCCCTATGGGTCATCAATCGTCAATATTGTTCATTATTAATTAATTTTATACATGTAGCATTATTTATCATTTGAAATACAGTAACTTCGTTAAACTAAAATAGCTACACTTTTAACTAAATGCTACTAGATTAAGTAATACTAACTTACTTAAACATAATATTAAGATATTTAAATTTATGAGTGGTCTATGAATCAGACTGAACTAAACTATGAATCAGAATCTTAAACACTTTTTATCTTGAGCATTTGATCTTCTTCTGTCAAAAAGGATCACGGAAATACTGACTGTTCATGAGTGAGAAATACATCGAGTTAAAAAAAAAAACTGGCTTATTGACTTCACCCCATCGAGAGTCCACTACAGGACACAGGTCTCTCCTCATGCTGAAGCCTGGAGCTCCAGTGCAGATTGGTGGAGCACTGGCTTATTCATCATCATCTTTGCAACCACAATGTCCCACTGCTGGCTACAAATCCCTTCTCACAATGTGTAAGATTACACCCAGTCCACCTCACTGGCCAAGTGCTTTCTATCAACTGTATATTGTGAAACAATTATTAAAAAATTCACATGTTAATCTTTCGTTTATTTACTCTACTATTATCAACGAGCTATAGAGTATAGAGCACGCCCTTCCATACAAACAGTCATTCGAAAGTGGTACCAAATCACTCGTGACAAACCGCTAAAAGTTCACAATTGTTTCTTATTTTATGCCGCATTACACAAGGCCAGCTGTGATTGGCTAATTTCAATGACATTTAAAAAACAAAAAACAGAATGACATACGGGTTGCCGTTACCTACTAGGCTGCAGCGTGGTCAGTGGCTGCAGCAGTATACATTGCAATATTTTTGATCGGAAGTTACACTTCTAGGTATTATAACCATTAATGCTATTATTTTTATTATTTCTGCAACTCGGAGACTATTAATAATAATAGAAATTGGATAAAATTTATATTATTTTCAATGAGACTCTTACCTTGAAATATAACAATGTTTATTCCATCACAATCCAACCCAAAGTAACAAAATTCAGTTAAAGACATGAACCTAGGCGCAACACAAGTACCTATTATCCTTATTGAAAAGGAAGGAATATGCCATTTAATACCCACCAAATATAATGTAGAGTTGAATCATTTGTTTATTTTGATATGGATGACTCATTCATTAGTTCATATGTTGAAAATATAAATAATTATTGCTGTTATCAGACACTTGATTTAGTAACCTACCTACATACATAATACATTACAATATATTGTACAAAGTTTTTAATATATCCAAATGCCATAAAAGGTCCTCGAATGGAGACCATCTTGGAAAAAGTATGTAGCACGGGCTAGGTGGAGCGCCAACCCGAAGACGGCAGGCATCAGTCCAGAGGGGTGCATGTTAGGGGATGCATCCATCCAGCAGTGGACTTACAAAGGCTGATGAATGGATATGCCAGTTAGATATCTCACTACATTCACAGTAATTTGTTACAATTTCAGCACGTAAATATCTGACAAACAAGTTTCATGATAGGAGGAAGTCTTCATCCTCCATGGATATTAGTATACCAAAACTTATGTGATGTACTGGCCAAGAAAAAGAAAAAAGTATTGGCCCTCAATTCAAGCCAAACCAAAGTGTAAGAAGTCATAGGAAAAAAATATAATAACATATTGATATAACATATAAAAAATATATATATACAGATAAATAAACAGAGATTCCATGTTTATTTTCTAAAAAACTGAACCTATAATAATAAGAAATTTCATAAAACAAAATAAAAACCCAAAGAATATTGGTTTTATGTAACTTTAAAATATATAGAATGATAAATAAAGTGACTTCATTACTTTTCTTTTAAAATGGTTTAAGTAATAAGATTTAATGAAAAGATCAATCTTTTTATTCATCATTTTTAAAAATTAGTACAACATCAATCTTTCTATTCATCATTTACAAAAATTAGTATAACAATAATATAACTAACTACTGCAATGAAAATGAGTGGAGTTAACCAATTATTTTTATACTAATGAATTGCATAATACAAATTGTTCCTCTTTGCATAATAAGCCTTTTTAGTGATACATTAAAATCATTATAATTGAGGACAAGTTATTGGAATATGGATTATTGGAACAATATTATGTGACTTATATAAAATTAACTCAACATAATAATACAACAATCGGACGTGCATTAACAACTATTTTCTCGCTGTAATGTTATGGAGTTCTGCATACTAACGAGACTCAGGCTTACTTTCTCTCAAACCACAAGACAGGCGTACTCGCGAAAGAACATGAATGAAAATGTGAATTATACACAGCGTAAATGTACTTACGTCGTACGGCACATTTTTGTCTGTTAATGATGCTCTATCACGATCTGAAAAGGAAAAAATACAAAAATTAACACGGCGAAATGGGGCGCATTATTAATACTGATACGGCACTCCAACGGAACGGTATTGCTGTAAATTACTGAATTTGAATAAAGTATTACCGTCATCGTCTGAACCGACGGCACCTGAAGATATTTCAGGCCGTTTAGCCACTATACTATCCATGACTTCTATATGATCACTATCTCCTGAGGCCATATTTAATTTCAAGTGACACCCCCTATTTTGAAGTCACTGCACTCAATCTTGGCACAATATTATTTCTCATGGCTCACAACACACTTGCATCGTTAACACAGCGATTCACTATAATTGAATTAAAAGAAATCAATTAGTTTACGCGAAAATGCTCGCCCTGTACACCCGTCTGACACGACCGCTCGTAACTACACTGTGTTGCCGTTGTTAAATTTGTATCAATAAATTGATGAAAATGTTTTAATATCTAAAAATTAACATAAAGAAATTTTATTGATGAAATTAATTTGCAAAAGAACAATGGCCAAATTTCTATAGGACCTGGACTCGACTTTTATTTTTGATGTCCCAAAATAAGCTATAGTTAGATCGGTTTGTTTTTATGTTCTAAACACCATCCTGTTTGAAAATCATTCCTAAATAGCCACGATTTTTTATAATAACGTCTGAAAGTCAACAATAATTTTGAGGTTAGAATCCACAAGTATCTTTTATCCGACTGTGGCGTAGCCTAAAAGTGTAGTTAGCGATAAGCGAGAAGGGTAATTATTGATCTTGTTTCTATTTGTTTCGATTTCTCAGAGAATTACCAAAAAAATAGAACATCTGTCAAAGAACACTAACCCCGTGTCTGTCTATATGACTCAATAAATTCAATGAAATTCTATATTGCTTTAACTTGCACAACATGTAGTTTAGAAAATAAGGATGGCATAACATCACACATGAAGCCTATCTTGAAAGACTTCAAGGCTTTATTGTGGTTTGACACCATCAATTCTGCCTGAGGAGAGTTAGTCGCTAGATACATACTGTCTTTCGGTATTCAATGCTCAAGTTGGACTTACATTGACAAATCGAGTAATGTAGTAGCTTACAGGAATAAATGTAGGTAGATCGATAGGTAGTAATGGTAGGATTTAAGAGTACTTAAAATGAAAGAAATAGGCTTGACAAAAATACTTTTTATTCATCATCCTCTCTTACAACTACAGCATCGAGGAATGCTGCTGGTTCTGATATTGTGGGCTGATGCCTGGCCCACCCAAGGTACCACACAAGTGTCATAACGTGTGCACAGCACCCAACAGTTCTTCTACCAACAAGGCAATTACAACAATATTCTACTATAGCTTCCCTT
The DNA here is from genome assembly GCA_905404295.2 of Ochlodes sylvanus. NCBI lineage: Eukaryota > Metazoa > Arthropoda > Insecta > Lepidoptera > Hesperiidae > Ochlodes > Ochlodes sylvanus. Next base: position 3,612,808 of record FR990151.1, on the reverse strand, counting down.
CCAGACACATTATTTTCAATTAATATATAAACATAATATACTTTTCTCGAAATGTGTCTGGATTTAATTTTGCCTCTTATTAGCGAATTATTTCCACTTCCTCTCAAACAATACTCATTTACATTAATGTTTTCTCTGCTTATTTCAATGCGATACCCTCCGTGAAACCTGACATGTTCACTATAATAGGACCTAGCCTGTCGAATCTGATATGTTCCTAGGGCAAATAATATAACTTCACTATATTCTAAATGGGGGAATATTATATTAGTATTGGAATGAGCTGTTATACTAGTAAAATCAGATGTGCGTCTATTCATATTCATTGCGTTTACAAAATGAGATAAATTATTATTTAATGGAAATCGTTCCCTAATCACATTTATGATTTGCTCAGCATAATTTCTATTTTTTAACCGAACACGGAATTTATTTAAAAGGCTTGCAGCTATGGTAAACATTTGCATTATATGTGGAACGGTTTTATTAAAAAAAAATTGCCTGAATATTTTAAAGTCTCGTTTGAAATACCCATTAACGACTTCCACCACCCAACGGCATATTGTAACGCAACAACTCCTGTTAGCTTGCTCGGTGGTGAGCTGATGTTGACCCTCAAGCAGGGATTCTGGCATATATGTTTTGTAGCTGCAAGCCTCTAACAAACTAATTGAGTCTCTAAATCCCCTGTCCAGAATAAAAATATCATTATTTTGAAAGTATTGTCTGAGAGGAGAGTTTTCAGTGAGAGTTCAGTGAAAAGAGACTTCATTATATCTGCATCAGATGTGGTAGCTTTGTATGGGCCAAAGCAGTCAACAATGTAGCCATCAGGTGTCACCAGCAAAAATGGTTTTAACAAGTTTTTATATTTATGAAGGAAATATGTGTCCTTTTGGAACATATAATTGGAACTTTTGTTTATATAAATATAAGTCCCATCACATATAATTATCGTATTTTTATTATTTTCATTATAAATAGCATTTGGAATTATTAAATTGTGTTGCAACAAATATTCACGGGATACCAAGCCAATAATGAAACAAATGTTCATCAATTCTTCCAACACTTTCCATACTTGAGAAATCCAGAAATGTATTATAAGCATTCTAAACAAATATGAGCATTTATAGGCAAGTAATATTTGTATCTGCTTAGAGTTGTTGCTCTTAATGGGTCAGAAATCCTATGTAAAACTCTGTTCCGGCAACCAGAAAAAACACAATGTGCTGCAATATTAGCTGCTTGCCTATACTGCGATAAAGTAATCACATCGGATTCTTCTTCAGGATGCTCGTTGGTGTTTGTAGAGCTTGTAGGTTCTTGGGGTTGAAGCTCTGGCTCTGGCTCCGGTTCCCGTTCTGGCTCAGGCTCTGGTTCGACCTGCTGCTCAATATTTTGCTGCATATTAAGCATTGCAACTCTCTTGAGTCTCAGCCAACAGGGATGACAAACATGGTCTGATGGAGTTGCCTGAAACAACATACAGCCTTGTCTTAACATGTTACAGCTCATTATTATTGAACCCAAGCAAATAAAGACATTGATATAAAATAATATTAGGTTGCAGTGATGAATTCACTATAACACTGATAACAATACAAAGAAAAAAGTGCATAATATATAAATCATAATTACCTGCCTGGGGCATGGGGCAATTCTATTTTCAACTTCAATATGTATCGCTGGTTGTAACTGAGATGGATTCTCTCTCACAATAAGATCACGTTTACGCTTTCGCAGAGAACTTCCACAAAGTACGCAAACATGCATGTGGCCACGGGAAGATGAGGCACCAGGTTCATTAGCCAATCCGGCGTTGACCTGCTGCATTGCCAATTGTTTACAGGGATCACATATGTAATCTTCTTCAGTAATCTAAAATAAGAATTAGAGTTGTATTATGATATATGATTGTGTGTGATGGTTTAGTTACGTTTGAGTACTAAAATAAGTAGGTATTTTAAAATACGTACTACTATTGAAGAATTCCACTCGCAGATCTTAGAAATTACTCTGGTATCAAGCTCAAAAACGAGATTGCGGCGAAGTGTATCGATGCGTATGTTACAATTAACACACAGCAATCGCAGGGCTAGTTGTGGCGTCTGCATGATAGGTATATCAGGTCTCTCACGAATCCAAAACCAAAAAAGCAAAATCGGTGTCCAGAAGTCAAAAGCACGGGTAATCGTCACAAGTATCGTTATCAGTCCGTAATACAATGCCAAGGGCAAAACAACAGAAGGAAATCCAAATAGCGCACTTCGTATCACAATTCACAACAACGTCAACATTCAACAACAAGGTGAAGTGAAGAAGTCGAAGTAAAGCCATCATGCCATCAAGCCACCAAAGAGTATAAAACATAGATTAGACACAAAAACTGCGTTTTAAGCCACAATGATGCTAGTAATAGAAAACTAATAATCGGGTCGCATCAGTGTTTCCAGATGCAAAAACTAGAAATACCGTGAATTCTACAAAATACGGTGTATTGTATGAGATTTGAGGTTTTCCCTATTGCAATCATTTTTGTGTGGGTCAAACTACGGTAAAATGTACTAAAAACACTAAACATCGTTTACGGTAGACCTACCGTAATTATGTGGTATCTGGCAACACTGGGTCGGATCGATGGCCCGATGGGTCGATGCCAAATGACGTTCACAGAGTACTTAATCACTACGATGACGTTCCGTTGTACGCAGTTGAACTAGACAAGTTAGTCCAAGAAAAGTTACACAAACAAAAATAAATGAAAATCTTTTTTTTGTGGCTACTTAAAGAGATATTTCTTATGTTTTTTAAGATCTTAAAAAATAAGGGTATTTTTCAAATATATGTCATATTGGGACGCTATCGTTTCGTCGTCGGGTACGATTTGGCCATCCTTCTTTTTGCCTTGAAATGGTAAACCTTTTTCTTATGAATGCAATAATTTCTTCGTTTCGTGTCATAGAGTAACCAATCCCCCCATACCACAGATTTAATTAGAACGGCAAGTTTATGTCACACAAGCTATAAAATAAATACACCCCATTTTGGCGAGCACAGAGTACTTTTGCTGGCGAGAAAAGCCGGGAACGTGCAAATTCTAGTACCTATGTAAATCGCCTATTCAGTCATCTTCAGTATTCGTTAGGATTATTTCATCATCATCATTATCACAACCCATAATTTTCCCACTTCTGGACACTGGTCTCCAATCGTCCACCATGCTGGCTAAAGTGCAGATTGGCGGACTTCAGTCTTCACACACCTTGAGAACATTATGGAGAACTATCAGGTGTGCAGGTTTCCTCACGATGTTTTCCTTCACCGAAACAAGTGATAATTAAATTCTTTATTACGCACATAATTTTTGAAAATTAGAGGTGCAAGCAGGGTTTGGACTTTGGACCCCCCGTTCGGGAGTCCAACCACACGGCAATCTATTTAGTTATTTACGATTATTTATTTAGTCGTTATCGGATCGATGCATGGAGATACTATGAGCGCTCTGTGTATAGAGCGCTTGAAAACTACGGGGTGAACTAACATTTCGTACAATTTATTCATAAAGGCGTGTTATAATGCCGCTTATTCCAGCAACCAAACCAACTTTCGCGTGTTGTAGCGCACCCTGCTGGTCAACGAATAAGGTTAGATATAGAATACCAGATGTCAACTTTTTCTTGGCGCTGGGCGCCATAGGTAGGTATATAAGCACTCAGTTTAAACACGGTAATAGTATTATATAGTATTCCATCTTCATACAAACGGTCGGAACTCGGGAGTTTGGTACACACTAAGTACACAACAGCCACAGAAACGCCTTAGGGACGATCGAACGCGTGGGTTTGTAATCTGGAAGCGTGCGTTTTAACTACCCACTTACATTCACTACTACTAGTAAGTGGCGGCCCTAGCGCGCGGGGCAGTAGGCTTTTATTTCAAGGCCGAGTCACAATACTGTATGATACTATTACCGTGGTTTAGACCAGAGTTCCCGACACTAGACGGCTACAACGTGGGGTACTAGCCGAAAATTGTCGCAAACGCAATTTTGAATATGAATAACGAAAAACCTATTTTCGGTCAGTGAGCAGTTTCAACACGAGTGTGGGTTGGAACATTTTTCAGAAACTTGATCCAATTAAGACTACATGTTTTATGTATGCTGTTTACAAAAATACGTCCTTTTTTGTCGAATAACCTCTCAAAGTCAAGGTGTTTAAGGGCTATGGGTACAACAATAATAAATTTTGTTCCTATACAAGCGTAGGAGAGGTCTCGGCGTAGATTTTAAAGAAAAAAAAAATGTTATTTACAATTTTTTTATCTATATGAATGATTTACAATTTATAGTGAGGACATGATTTTCGTATTATTATCGTAACCATTATGTAACATGATGACGTAGAAAGAATAAAAACTTATACAAGTGTAAAAAGTATAAATTATTAATAGTGTTGCGAGTATCAAATATTGTTTGGTAAAATTTGGTAAATTCGTGATCGCTTTGCAGAATTAAATTACAGCAGTATACAATATTTTTTCGAAAATCATCCCTTATGGGGGTAAAAGGGGGGTGCATAGTTAGTATGAAAGTTCTCCGATTTTATCAACTTTTATTTATTTATATTTTATGGATTTTTAGCGGGCGAAGCCGCGGGGGAAAGCTAGTACAGTATAAAAAATTAAGTACATGAGTTTAAATTCTGTTCTCTCAGTATTTTGTGATTCTACATCTATTTACACCTGGGCTTACAATATCAAAATCTTAATACCCACTCTTAATCCTAAAAATTAAAATAATACCTTAAAAAAAATACAAGAAAACAAACTAATTAATATCAGTTTCTTCGAATATATGTAACAAAAACTTGAGCTTAATGGTCATATATTACACTCACATCAGCTGTATCTATACCCACAAACAGAGAATAACCCTCTTTCTTAATATTGTCCAAAGAAAAATCATCAATTTCTATATTAATGAGGCAATAATCCGCGTAATCTACGGTTTTCAAAACCTTCCAAGCCTCTGTTTTAATACTCTCATAATATCTTTCGATATTTTTAAAAATACCCTTCACATCTATTTTTATGTAGGTATTTATTTTCATCTGTATTTTATGTTTAGTCTGTATTTCATCTTTATACTCCGAAATCTTATACCATTGCAGGTGGTCAAACAGCCAAATATAGGAGTCAAAATCGTAACACTTATACAAAACCCCGCCATTTTTTACACCGTAACACTTAAGACGCGGAAGGAAACTGTATTTTTTTACCGCTTCGTAAATTATTGACTGCAAACACTTCACCCCGATCGTGTCAATTTCATGTTTCGGGTCGTAATGAACAATTAATATGTTCTTCGGCCAATTATTGTTTGGCAAGGTTGTTAAGTTCAAATCTTTGGTCGCTGTTCCAACATCTTTTTGGCTGCCTTCTCTATCTTCTGCAATATTTGCATCTCTTTCTTCGATGACATCTGATTTGACTCTGTCAGCATCTACTTTCTGTTCATCAATATCGACAATAATTGTGCATTCTTCTTCAAATTCTATATTATCTTTTATATCTTCATCTGTATCTGTATCACAAAGATCGATAACAACGTCATTTGTTGTGATTAATGTTATATCTTCAACAGCTTTCTTACCAGCGTTCTTGTTAGTAACTTTTCTTTTGGGAAAGTCTTGGAAATATCTATTTGCTGTATTCCATTTCATATTTTCATCATGATAATTGTTATCTTTTTCATGTCTCTTGATTCGCTTGGGCCAATTATGAAAATCTGAAGACATTTGTTGACGGGATATGTTTTCTTTTGCATTATTTAATGCATTATTAATATTGCTGCTTCCCATATCAGAATCCACTTTTGGAGGTAACTTTTGTAGGTTATTACTGTTTTTTTCATCTGTATTCAAGTTTGGTGTAGTATCAGATTGATTACTGGTAGTCTTATTATTGTCATCACTGACTTGCCAATCGTCTCCAATCAAATACTGTTTGTCCCACTCTATATAATCTGTATCATCAAATACGTCTTCAGCGTTTAATTTAAGAGAATCAGTAACTTTGTCAGTGATTAAATGATTATCACTTTTATTATCCGTCTCATCCTTTTTATCATCAAACCTATTTGGATAAAGATCAATATCATCCATTTTATCAACAATCTCATCAATATCATCCGTATTGACGGTTTCCTCTAAAAGATTCGTCGCTTTATTAGTGATTTGACAAAAACGACACCTTCTCTCCAAGTCTACTCTCACAAGTTGCAATTTAGTGAATTTTCTGAAACAGATATTTGTAAAATTGCAATCAATTTTGTGATAATCGTTATAATACTAATATTATATTATACAAGTATATACCTATTATATAAAGCGAAAGTGAGTTATGCGTCATGGGACCATTGCAAATAATTATGTACATTATTAAGATCATAAAGGAAGAGATAACGAGGCTAGAAGATTAACCAATACACTGGTTAACATTGGTTTATGTATTATTTCTAGTTAATAGGAGGAAGAGCAAAATTAAATGTACCTAACGCTATTTCTATTGAGTAAGAATTGTGACCGAATTAGAACGAGACTCTTAATAACAATTACTAACTGGACTATTACTAACAACAACTAATTACACTAATAGACGGCTACAGTCCTCATACCTTCTAGCAAACTGACCGACTAACATTCTTAACAACACCCTCTGCTAACTGGACTAACCATGATAGTCCCAATTTGAATGTTGGTCACAGTTATCTTAAAGAAATAAAAAATATATAAAATTCTACTTACGAATTATACTGGTCAAATCTGTACAAGATACATATGTTTCTCGTCCTATGTAACGTCTCCTTTAAAATGGGGTGCTCCGAGACCCCAACCCCCAATTGATACCGCGACATCTGCCTGTTTAGCAGGGAAATCAGAAAAGCGATATAGTTTCGTATCTCGCCGCTCGTCCGTCCGTAATTATACACCCTTTCCTCGTCGCCACTTCTAACAAATTCTAGTATGGCACGGTTAGAGTTAATTTTTTCACGTACGGTATCACTTAATCTGGCATTTGGCCTTGGCCCATACACATGGAGGTCGTATAAATTATGCGTGATTCCTAACTGGTTATCAGCTGTGCAAGCTAAGGCGTACAGTTCATTTACTTTCGAGCTATCGTTGGTTTTCACTAACGTCAGCAATCTGAAAGATCAAAGGAGAATGATTATTTTTGCCTGCAATTTTCTCACACTTCAGATGAACTCCAGCACCATAATGATTAGTTTTTAATCTAACCGTCGATTAAGTATTACAATCAGTATTTCGAATGGGGGATTTATTATAAAGATATAATAAGTAAGAAAAAATTATATATAAAAAAAATATTATGGTATAAGTGAAATATGTTTTTGATGCAGCACGTGATTTAGATGTAAAATCATGCTTCTCATGAGTATAATGAATTAAGTTTTCATCTATGTCGAGTAGGTATGTTGAACTGTAAATATCTTAATAACATAAATATATTTCTAACCCCTGTTTAGCTTTGAAAAATAGTAACGTGACTTGGTATTCAATGTTATTTACTAAGCTGATCAAATTAAATAATTATGAAGCCATTATAGGCCATATCCCCATACTTTAATGGTCATTGTCCTTTATGTACGTAATACCATGACATAGAAAATACAACTAAAAATGACCGTCAAACTTGGTGTTTGGAGGGCTCACTCGGAATCATGTAAGAAATAGCGGTATGGCGCCCGAGTTTTTAATAAATTACAGAAACAACCACAAATTTTAAAGCTTCCATAACATTACTTTCCTTAGTTTTGTCCATGTCCGTGTGTGTGTGTGTGTGTGTGTGTGTGTGTGTGTGTGTGTGTGTGTGTGTGTGTGTGTGTGTGTGTGTGTGTGTGTGTCGGTGTGTGTGTGTGAGAGAGAGTGGGTGGGTGTGTAAGTGCACGTGTGTGTATAAGAGACGGAAAGTTGATAATATAGATATTGAATTTGAATTTGATGGGTTTGTTTTCGTTCGCCCGTTCACTCGGTACGTACACACGCACGCACGTAACAAAAAGCGTGTAAATACTCACTTTTTCTCAAACCGATACGACAGCAAGTAGCCGTGCGCTTCCATTTCCTTGGCGCAGGCTTTCGCGATTGTGCCCGCCCTTGGGAACGGGGGAGGGGCGAGTTCCACCCTCTGGTTTAATGACCAGATTGTCTTCTCTATGAAAATAACACAATCCTGGGACAGTTTCCTCGAGTAGCTGCAAATAATAATATCAATATATACATAATAATATATTTATAATATTTATATAATACTATAAAACTCTTGCGTTACCGAGTGACTGACAGACAACGCACAGCCGAATCTACTGAACGCAACAAGCTGAAATTTAGCATATAAATGTGTTACTTGGCGAGTTTAGGGGAGGAGTAAGAGAGGATTTTTAGAAATTCCCCTCCCCTAAGGGGAGAAAAGGGGATAAACTCAAACGTTTTATTACTTCAATGGATTCATTTCAAACCCTGTAAATAGGTTCCTCAAGCGACGCAAGTGGGAAAGGATTTTTGGAAATGGGAGGGCGAAGCCACGGGGAAATCCGGTTTTTTATTAAATTGTAAGTCAAAAAAATTTAATTATCACTTGCTTTGGTGAAGGAAAACATCGTGAGGAAACCTCCACACCTGAGAGTTCTCCATAATGTTCTCAAAGGTGTGTGAAGTCCACCAATCCGCACTTGTCCAGCGTGGTGGACTATGGCCTATACCCGTCACACTGTGAGAGGAGACCCGTGCCCAGCAGTGGGACAGTTATGGGTTGTGATGATGATGATGATGATGATGAAGTCAAAGCCGCAGATCACCAATGCGCACGGCAAGGCTATACCCGTGGGCGAGCTTCACAGATTTAACTTACCAAACAGTTGTTACACTCTTCCTTTCAGACTGCAACAAATCCAATAAATGCACCATAAATTGCATCCGAGCAGACAACTGTTTGTATTCGGGCTCGAGTGTGTACGGTAATAATTTATCATCACCAGCCACAACCCATTGATCAATATCATAATTATTTTCTTTTCTGTTCTTCTCATCTACATCTTTCATAGACAAACTTGTACCCTTGCATTGTGTTCCTTCATCAGAATTGGATCTATTTTTGAGCTTTTGTATTAGACTCTCGTTTGTTAACCAAGTACTGCCTTGTTTTTCTTTATCAATAGGTTTCGTTGCATCAAAATCACTTGAATTGGGCGTTTTTTCATTAGAATTATATTGATTTTCAACAACATTTATGATCGTATGTACGGATTTGTTAACAGACTTCATGTGTCTTGTAAAACTTTCTGGTTTGTCGACAACCGTATTTTTCTCATTATTGTTATCGAGAATAATAATGTGATTATCTTCATTAATTTCGGATATGTACCCTGAATTGTAATTAACTTTAGATGCTTCTACCTTTTTCTCTACCATATGTTTCTTGTGTAGTTTTTTTTGTAACTTAGTGGTTTTTAATTTTGTCTTTTTGAACATTTTATGTCCAAGGCCCACACCTCTTGGCTGAAACAACATTATAAAAGGAATAATATAAAAAATATAATGTATACGCAATATTTTAAACAAATTTAAACATTATTTCATTTCACTCTTTATTGATTGATCCATTTTTGTCACAAAATTCTATTATCTTGTTTGTTTAAACTTAGACATATAAGTTTCAACTTATAATACATATTTTAAATTTTCTGTGTGCCCCCCCCCCCATGCGCTTTGTCACACAATGTCACACCGACCCCCTCCCCACCTTAACGTGTAACATAATTGATGGATGACCATCTATATATTTTTTTCTATCTATATTATTATATTATTATTTTTATTTTCATTCATTTATATTAAATTAAAGAACTCACCACATCCAGTTGAGGCTGTATCGGTTCGATGATGCCTTCGCCCCTCACTCCTAAAGCACCACCGTTCCATCCCATCAAGCGCATCATCCTGTAACAATTAAAATGTAAACATATATTTATTAAGCTATTGCATAGCTTTTATCGCGGGCCTTGAGCGTGGGGACCGAATCCAGAAATTCCGTAACGGAAAAAACCTAACACCCCCAATCAGCGCCATCTAGTACCTTAATACTAACGTATGGTACGTATGTTTTCTACAAACTAGATGGCGCTGTTCTGATATAACTATATAACTTCTAATAATTATAATTGCATAAGTTGATAAAAAATGCTATGCAATAGCTTTACCGCGGCAGTCTCCGAGTGCCACATTTAATTTTTATTTATTTATTTATTTAAACTCTTTATTGATTGCACACCCATCGACATAAATTATGTATATAATTATATTGTAGCTATTCTAGTTATAGTATAGTAAGATTACTAGCGAAGTTAATTATATACACATTAGAAAGAGATAACTATTGTTTATGTTTTATTTATATATTCCGACTAGCATCGTGGCTTGCTTGCTCAGACTGCTCACGGTCGGACCTTGTATATGCGAGACAAAACTTCGAAAGCGTGATTCAGGCTTGACGTGACGTCATCGTGTGACTTGTGTCTCTGTCCATGGATGGACCACAGACCCTTTAACAATAGGAAGCTCTTTTGTAGGAAAAAAGACGTACCTCATAGCTTTGTCACTCTCCAACGGTACGGCCAGTCGTTCCAGCATGTTGGCCTTCATGGTCACTGCCAGTTTACCAGTAGAGGTGGTGGGTGTTCTGAAATCAGAAAGCAACTCTTCAGAAAAACTTCAAATTCTTTCAAATATATTTAACAAAACGAATGGAGGTATTTTATAAAGGGGCAGCCACAATAATGATAAAAAAATATAAAAAACGTGAATTCCACGGGAATTAGTAGCAGAAACAATTACCGGAAAAAATGTTATGTTTATTTAATTTTTACTATTTACTTTTGTCAGAACGAAGTCTATGTCAGCAACTAGTCAATATAAATACACAAAAAAAAGACATTGCCAAGCAAAAGACCATCCCACGTTCCTCAGTTACGAACAGGACATGAGGAGAAACGATAACAATGTAATTACCTCACTGATCTATCTGTGTCCTCCACCACATCCATCGATTTACTCTTCGACTGCTCCAACTTGTGCCCTGCAGGAGACACGGAGGGTCTGGCCGGAGACACGCTAGCACTTCGATTGTGCCCCCGGGAAACCCCAGAACCCCTCGACGACGATCTGGTCTTTATTGGAGGTACTAGACGCATTTTCTCCAAAATTGATTTGGGGTTCCTGTAACATCATCATCATCATCACAACCCATAACTGTCCCACTGCTCGGCACGGGTCTCCTTTCACAGTGTGAGGGGTACAGGCCACCACGCTGACTGACTGGGGATTGGAGGACTTCACACACCTTTGAGAACATTATGGAGAACTCTCAGGTGTGCAGGTTTCCTCACGATGTTTTCCTTCACCGAAGCAAGTGATAATTAAATATTAATACGTTTGAACCCGGACCCTTCGGTTCGGCAGTCCAACGTTCAACCACACGGCTATCACTGTTCCTGTAACAGTACAACATAATTTTTTATTTAATTGTATGTAAGGTATAGTTATTTTAGTGTATACATTATATTCCACCTTGTTAGATAATATTTTTTATTATATAAAATCACAAAGTTAATATAATAAATATAATAATAGGGTTATAAATTATTATTTATATTTAGTTTCACTATAACTGTGAGTTGGGAATCCACACACTAGTTTTTAATACTACTTATTTTTAAGTCTAAATGACCACCCTGTATAGTAATTTAAACTTATGTGTGAAAAACGACACTAGTGGCTAGTGTGAATGATTTCATTCACCACAAGTAATTTCAAAAGAACAACGTTCGCTAGGTCAACTACATAGTTATTATTAAACAATGGTTATGTATAAAACACTTACATATTTCTTGGTTTCTTAAATGGTCTTTTGGTCAATAAAAGGCAGCTGAAAATAGAAACAAAAACAATCAAATTATTTGTAATAGTTTGACAGTCATTAACTATCGACTAACGTAATAGTATCATACAGTATTCCATCTTCATATACAAACGATCGGAACGCGAATCATACCTACGCGCCTCGGAGCTTGGTATACACTTGGTACGCAACAGCCGCAGTTACGCCGTAGGGATGATCGAACGTGGGTTTGTAATCAGGACTGCGATTTATCTACCTTCTTACATTCACTACAACTAGAAAGTGGCGGCCCTAGCGCGCGCGGCTGTAGGCATTTATTTCAAAGATAGGGCCGATTCACAATACTGTATGATACTGTTACCGTGCGCGAGCGCTTGTCTGTACCAAATAATCCTACGACGCAACAGTGCTGTCTACCCTCAATTATTTATATTTCATCTAGCCTCAATGTTCAACTGTGTTGAACTTACCGTTGACGCGTGCAGTCAGTGCTGTGAACAAAAACAAAGACTGTTAATGCGAATTGTATTATATAGAAAGTACATAATTATTTATTTTCTTCTGTTATTTATAATTTGAAGAATAATACTAACCTTGCCTGTTTCTCCATTTTATGAGGTTTAATCCAAGAAATTTCCAAATATTCATTAATTTCACGCAAACGCTGATATAGTTGTATCGCAACATCCAGGCACGAATAATTAAATATCTCCTCAATAGGAACTACTTCTGGTGAGAATCCATACAATTTTCGAAGGACATTAAATTCGTGAATATTCAAACTACCCATTTCCATAGTAGCCCTTGATTCATCATCAATAAAGTCTAAAATTGCATTGAACGATGTTACTATAAATCTTGATGGTACAGTTTCAATTAATATACGTTTCTTACGTACTGTATTCTCGAAACGTCTTTGTGTTCTAAGTTCTCGTTTCCGGATTTGTTTTGCAGAGGGTGGATTTTTCTTAGCACCTTTTGGCTTTATTAACTTTACCAGCGAATAACGATAAATATCACTTGATGCATTCAACTTTATCGATTCCAATTTCTTTTTAGGTACAATATCATGTTCATTTGCGTCATCGGTTGGTATAAAATCTTCTTCTTTTAGGAACAAAGGTTGATTTTGTTTCTGTTGCTTTGGCGATGGATTTAAATTTTGTAAATCCATTTCATGTGTACTCGAGGGATTTTCAGTATCATGAGTAACATTAATTTCTGTGTCGGAATTTTTATTAATTGTCGGGAGATTATTATCTACATCAGTATTAATTTCTTCAAGCAAAGCGATTTTTTCGTCATTGTTTGATTCGATTTCTTCAGTTTTTATACTATCACAATTGACATCATTTTCAGCTGCTTGTTTGAAATTCTCAACACGCCTTATATTCTCTATATCACTCAATAAATTAGTTACTATGTTTTCACGAGTGTCAACAACTTCCACTATTTCATTTTCATTGCCGTCATGGTCAGGTGTATTGACGTCTTTATTACATATTATAGTATCTTTTTGATTACTAGTATGATAAGCGGTTACAGCTTCTTTTGAAAATTCCAACTCGTTTTCATTTTCTGGGGTACTATTTAAATCTGGATGTTGTACATCTACCTTGCTCACTTCACTTTGGACTACAACAGTTAAATTAACATTTGCCAAGCCACTATCTGACAAAGCTAAATTTGCACTTTGAATTGTAGTTTCCGAATATGCTGCTTCATTTTCATTAAGCGCCGAAATATCTGTCACATTATTCTCATCAGACGATTGAATAACTTCATTTTGAAGTTCATTTGTAATAGGTTTTGTAGCTGAATTGGCCCCTTCTATTTTTAAAGTGTACACTAGTGTGCCTGCATTTGTGACATTCATTTCCAAGAGTGTCTTTACTAATTCGTTGTGATTAATGACTGGTGTTAACAAATCCGTAACCTTTTCATGAATAGCCATAGCTTTATTTTTACCATCGTCATTGATACAGTCAGTTAGTAAGTTTGGTTCTTTAATGGCAAGTGGTGCAATAGAGTTTTCAATTCTAAAAGGAGAAAAGATTGTGTTAATGAAAAACTAAACGGAGAGTATTAGGATTTTTCTGTCACGAAAAAGCGTTATGGCCGCAATTACAATTGCAAACTCAAAAGCTAATGAACGGTTTTTCATGCGAATACAGAAAATATTATTAGATATTATTCTGTGACATACTCTAAGAATAAAAATTGTGGTATTACTTAAGAGTCGTAAGTAATACCACAATATTTATTAGGCTGTGGTAGTGTAATATAAAATATACAAATAATAAATGGTAATTCTTTTTTAAAAGGAAATTTTTTCATTCCAAGTTTCGGGAAACTAAAATGTATTACTTATAATTCAGCACAGTTGATTTGGTAACCGTTTCTGCGGTAACAAACTGAGCCACTGTGAAACGTCAACTAACTTTTGCTACTTTATTAACACAACAAGAAGACTATAATAATTAATGGACTACTAAAACTGAAATGAAGCAGATAAATTTTCTAATACGTCTTGTATTGTAATTAAAATCATAGTTTTGTCATAAATAAATGTCTATGATAATAAATCTAGTTGTAATATTAAGAGGTTTATTAAATAACGAGGTCTATTAAATCATCTCACAGGCAGTTACATTATAATTACAATATACTTACTCAACTGCACAGCTCTTCCTTCGATGGGTAACCTTTTCAAAGTGAACATATCTGGAAAAGAATTGCTGTTATTATACATTTAGTAAGTGTAAGGAGCTCCATTTATCAATCACCAACTCTATCTCCGTTGCTTGTGGAGTACCCTGCTAGACAATGTATGAAGCTGCAGCAGCAGGTAGTCCCCTTCTGCCTGAGGTCTCCGAGCTCTACCACCAAATACCACCACCCTTCTGGTGCCGTCTATGACCACTGCGACAAGACATAAGTGGCACGACTAGGGTGGTAAGTCAAGTTAGCAAACAGTGTTAGAACATTGATTTCTTAGATTAGTTTGTTAGGAACTCGGCGTGATAGTTAGTCCTGTTAGTTGTTGTTAGTAATAGCCCAGTTAGTAATTGTCAGTGAGAGTCTCATTATATGACACAGGTGTATTACTGATATTCATGAGCGACTGTGATCTCTTTCCTTCTGATTGTCTGCTAATTTTTTGACTTACATAAAAAAAATGTACACGTAGTTACTCACTTTAAGTAATCAGAGCTTGTTGGATATATGGAAACGATGTACTTATATCTGAGTTTAAATATATTCAATGCTTCCCAAACCGGAGCCCAAAGAGAATCCGATCCAATCTCTTCTTCGTTAAGTTTCAGAATTCCTTTGTAAAGATATTGGGCTTCCCTTCGAGGCATTTCAGGATACTTGAGAATAAGACGAGAGGATTTAATGAACTTCAATGTTGCGTTTATCCAAGTCTCCATGAACGCCAAACGAATAGGTCTTTCATATCTCTCAGCTGGATGAACTTGATATGGTGAGGTGTATACTTTTTTAAATATCACAGGTCTGAAATGACAAAAATTGGTCAATTTGCGTGTAGTTTTAAAAGTGTGCACTTTTTTTAAAATGATTTGATTAGTCTAAAACTACAAAACCAGCTAGCTTGAGAATGAGCTAAGGCAGGTATTATACTCACAATAAAAAAGTAAAGGCCTATTCACATAACGCAACGCGGTAGGTACCCGCTTCTGCTGTGGGTAGCGAGATTTCGACTAGTCCGAGCGTGTAAGCGTATAGTATAGCTATAGTATAGCTACTGTACTACTAGTATATAGTATAGCTATAGTATAGCTACTGTACTACTAGTATATACTATATATAGTATAGCTACTGTTCAGAAGTGAATATTCGCTATCACTTTGGGGGCGTTCCACTGGGGGAGATCACAGTGCTCAAAAAGACTTTTTCTATAGAAAAAGCAACGACGAAGAAACTACCGCCTATTTAGGCGGTATGTGATGTTTCGCAAGTCGCTGGGATGCTTCGAATCCGGACCGGTATATAGCGCCATATTTTTCGCTACTGGCAAAGGTAGCGGATACCGTGAATTTTAAATGAACAGCCATTTTATTAACGCCTTATTTTTAACGCATTACTACTAGTCGTATTTCGGCGCGACTCACAAAGGATTTCTCGCATGTACATAAATTATATTGGTGCGTGCGTTTAGACAGATATAATATGAATCAATAAACGGACAATGTAATCGTAATCGGGTGTAATCGAAGACTAGTCGTGGTGGGTCGCATGAAAAAATATACATGTAATACAGGGAGAAAGCACGTCGAATATTCAGACGAGTACACGAGGCATCCGCCATTACAGAAATTTTCTGAATACCTACATTATTTTTTTAACATAGCAGGTTTATACTGCGGAGATCGTAATTTTCTATGGAAAAAACACGACTTATACGCAACGTTTAAGTACGTGTTTCCAAGCAAACGTGGTAAAATCAAGGTAAAATAAACTACATACATGCAGAAACATACAAGGCACAACATTTATGCATATAACTTATACTTACATTCCAGCAATTTGGGTGCTAAAAGACACTTCCCAAGTAAAAGAATTCTTATTAACTTCTAAAGTTTTGAGAATTTTATTAGCTACCATTTTACACTCATCAGTTAAAAAGGTGGTTTGCAAAAATTCTTCATCTAGTATTAACATGTAATAGAATGGTAAATATTTCTCCTGCATATTGACAAAACACATTTCCTCTGCAGGACTTTGCAAGAAGTTCAATATCCTTTGCAAATTACTCAAAACACACTTAGGTTCCATCGGTTGCCATAAGCTTTTAAAATATGCTTTGGCTTCTTCAAGCGTGGCTATGTTATTGTAAGCCATTTTAAACCTTTTAATTTAGAAAAAACAAATATCTTTTTTTGGAATCCTTATGAGTGTTGGTCCCTTTATTTATCATGATAATCCCGACATGTTCTCACTTGTTGATTGTTGATATAGTAAACTATTTGATTATTAGAGTGAACGTTTTTTTAAATTAATTCAAGTAAACAGAATCACCAGAGTTCGCATTGATTAGGTTTTGATGTGTTGAACAGAACTAGGGAAATTGCAAATTACAAAACTACATCTAAATTTTAAAACCACTCCTACACTACACCGTACACTTGCACCCTGCAGGCCTGCACCTGCCCAAAGCTGCCGTGAAAAGAAAGAAAAAAATTAAAAATCAAATCAAGCGATAAAATCCCAACCGATAAATACGAGCGGAAAGGCAGAAGGAAAGTGCAGAACAGAAAATTAAATGAAATTGAAATGGCTGTCAATGTCAATTGTCAACTGTCAAGGTGTCAAGTGTCAGTGTTGCCATAACCACAGAGTACTTAACTTAAACACAGATTATAAACAGCTGCTGCCCCTGCCCCTTCTACCGGCGCCGCAGGTAGCATGCTTGATAATCGCACGACTGGTTTGAGCAAGCTCTAAATAAGCCTCATTATGAACAAAGCACGGCACATACACCCGCGTGTAAATTGTAAGTAGCTCACTAAAAGCATGCTTTCGAGCTTAAAATATGCATTGTATATTGCAATTTGTCATCAATCAATGTTTTACGACGTTACACGTAAAATTATCGTCCGTACGGACAGATGATGCTCCTTCTATTCTCCATGGTCTTTCCTTAGGTACTCTGTGATGTCAATGTCAAATGTCAAGTCATGAAGTCAGTATTGGGCTTTGACTCTTTTGAGCATTGGCAAATGGCAAAGTTAGCAAAAACAAAAACAAAAATTAATGTGAAATCCAATTCTAAATATCCCGTCAATCTCATTCTCATTATCTCAACCTCAACTGATCAAATAAACATAATTATAATCATTATTAAACTGTTGATATTTGGATCGATTTGTTTGTTTGTAAAATAAACCAAAACTGGAACTGTTTAAACTACTAAACTAAGCTTAGAAAATTTAATTAAAAGAAAAACTAACTGCACTTCTGTTTTACAGTATCGCTTAAATGATTTATGTGAAAACGTAACAAGAATGTCTTGCAATGTGAATTGGGACGTAAGTAAATATAAGGAAGAGGATGAAAGCGAAGATCAGTGGGAGCTGCGGAAGGCGTTTTTGGTCAAATGGAAGGACCACTACCCCGAGGAGAGGCTGGTGTGTTTGGCGCGGGTGTTCACTAACATGGAGTTTATGGGATGTCGGTATCCTGACGAAGTCATGCTCGAAGTCGCTGGACTGTCTGCTGATGTTAGTACTATTACATTTTTTATACCTTTTACGCAGAGTATCTTACACAGTTCAACAGTTCAGTTTTTTTTTTCATGTTGTCTGCCCTTGTTTAGTAATGTTTTTTTGACACACTCCTAACCCTGTACTATGATTCCGTGTCGTAGTTGGCATGGACAACACAAATAACACAATACTAACACCCATGACCTGAGAATAAACATTATCTCTCACTGTGTAATTTACTGTACCGCTTGTCACGCACATATGGTCATTTAATTGATACAAACATTAAACACACATAATACTGTATTGAGGTAAATTGTTTCACCTAATAGATCCTGTATTTTTGACTTAGAAACACCATAAGTATTTGTTAATCAAGCATTGCTCATAACTTATCTATCTATTACAGATAGCAAAACAATATAGAATCAATAAAAAAACAAAATTGCAACGGACATTTGTGTCTGCTTCTGATGCTGCCGAGGACAGGGCTAGGGGTGTGAAAAGAAAAGGCGGGATTATTGTGGACTCACCACAAACCAAATCTGCACGAATTGCATTTGTACCTCAGGGCCAAAATGATTCAGTAGGAACGAATGGCGAAGGCATGGAATCTGACGAAGGCATGGAATCCGGCAAAGGAATGCAATCCAGCAAAGACATGGAATCCGTTGATAGTTTGTCTCAAATTATCAACAGGAATATACCACCGATAAACATTGCAAAGGAGTTACATAGCACTGTAGTAGAAACGAATGTTGAGGAGACAATAACAAGTAATGTCAAAGATTTAAATGAAATTTCATATGGAGGAATTAATTATATGGAAGATATGTGTAAGATGAAGTGCCTCGATCCTAGAGATTTTGACAAAAGTATGTTTGATACTGCGTTCGGTCAATTCATACTTATTATAAGGCCGTGGACTGATATGCTTAACAATTTGCAAAGTAAGTATCACTTTAAGATTTTAAATTTATCTCAATTTAGATAATGCACAATATGTACTCATGAATTTTTTGGGTGTAATGATTTGACCAGGTTGTGTGTATTGTTACTTCGGCATGTAAATTTACCTATTATTTTGAAATGCTATAAGAATGAAGCTCTCATAGCCTGGAGTCTTGAGTTGATCCGAAGGCCTCAACAGAGTTAAGAACTGTTGAGCATGGCTCTCTATCTATATCTGAGGAGGCCTATAGCATATTCCACACTGCTCCAGTACTGATTGGTGAAGGGATTAGTTGCCAGAGTCAGTGTTTATACCCTTTACTTGCCCTCCGAAACAAGGAACGGCTAAAGACATTTTGACATAAGTAAGCGGTTACCCTTTCAACTTGCAACTGCTTGCTGTTGCTGAACTTGGTCGATCACTTGAAAACGACACAAGCCGCCGAGCTATGAGTGCTTCTTGATATTCTAAGGTCCCTAACCAATAAAAAAAATGATTTATCACAGCATAACTTGAACAAACCAAGAAACAGACTTCAACGTCGACAAGTAATAAAATTAGAAAATGAATCGAAATTAATTAAATAAGCATTATTAGGGGTAACTCAAAAACTACTTGTCAGATCTCGCTCAATTCAAATGAGACCATGTGAGAAGCACCAGCTTCCGAATATAAAAAGAGTGATCAAAATCGGTATACCCAAAAAAAAGGTTAGAGGTAACACATACAAAAATACAGTCTTATCGAGAACCTCCTTTTTTGCAGTTGGTTAAAGAAAAATTAAAAAGTAATGTTATCCCTCAGGTACATGCGCCATCCTTAAGATACCGTTGGTTCAGAATTACAGCAACAAAGTTTTTACGGTGACCATGAGAGGAAAGCTGTTGGTGACCACAAGGGGAGACAAGGTCACCGCGAGAGCCAGAGCATGTAAAATTATATGGGATGTAAGATAATTGTTTTTTAACAGCTTTTATTTATTTTTTTAAACATTTTAAATGTAACCGGTTCACGATTTTGGATTATTAAATATCTGTTGTCTATCACTGCTTTTTGTAATGCTGTTTGAAATGTATTATTTTGTAGAAACTCCGGTGTAGTAGTGTGGTGTTGATACTGAAGGAGCAATGGGTGCCGCAGAATGATTCACTCATTTCAGTGGACGACATGGCAGATAAGAAACACGAATTTGGGGAGCCCATCGAAGACAGCGTTGCTTTGAAGTGAGTTTATCTGGAGTTCGACACACGAACGTTCCACACAAGGAAATACATTGACACACACACAGACACACACTCACTTGCATAGAGAGACAGACACAGACAAAGGGAGACACGCGCTGGCGCTGATAACGAAAGTTCGGTATTCAGCATGGTATTAATATCTCATGTTACCTAAAATTGTTACTTATTTGTTTATTTATTGTCACAATTTTCGCTCTACGGGGCAATATATGCCAGCGGTGTAGAAAACTTCGATAGCGTGATTCAGGCTTGTCGTGACGTCACCGTGTGACGTTTGTGCGTTGTCGCAACACGTTCAGCTTTCTATTTCCACAAACTGTCCGTTATTTTAACCAAATCCATACTTTTTTTAGGATGATGAAACTTATGGGTTGGAAGGGCGGAGGGCTGGGCGCTGAGAGTCAGGGCATAGCGGAGCCGATCAAACCTAACTTACGGATGGTGAGTTGATATTGATACATCAATATTTGATTCCACCAGCCCTCGTCAGTAGAGCAATCTTTTTGACTTTTCTCAAAGTGAAACTTCTTTAGCCGCGCTGAGGGTAAAACTTCAAGGTCGTCACACACAAGTTCGGGCGTTGAACCTGTAATGTTTTTGTTCTCTTTGCGCGCCCTGCTCCGTGACTGCTCGTCACTCATAGATAGCTATAGAATAGCGCTATATATGTTTTTATAACTACACAGTATTGTATGTCATTGTTTATACACTTAATTTTAATCCTTATAAAATAAGTGAATAGAATATGGATTTAACTATTACATATTTATTTAGTACACAAAGATATTTCTACTGTCCGTAAGCAAAACGAATCGTTTTTCGAATATAGGATCCCGGTATAAGAAAACGTGTTCTATGTGTATAGGTCAGTCGCGCTGGCCTAGGCCACGAGGCCTCGTTGGGCCTGACGCAGCTGAAACGCGCGGGGCTGGCGCTGATGCGGCGCCGTGAGATCGCCCTCGACGCGGACTTGGTGTTCGCGGCGGACTTCAGCGGCGACGAGCGCGCAGTGCTCCACCAGTGCGCTAGCCAGTGCGGACTTAACTCGAAGAGCTATGGGAGGGGCGAGTGAGTATTGAAAACATTTATTTATTTATTTGAAATAACAACAGCCATACATAAGGTGAACATATTACATGAGTTGTATAGTATCACAATTAGGCCAATAATAGTTATTTACTAATCTTACATTTAGTGTACTAAGCTAAGTTAGTTATCTAAAATATAACAAAACTTGTTACATGAAATTTACTTATAATGAAATAATATCGTACCCTTAGTAATATAATGGACTAATTCAAAAACGTAGTTTTTTAGGAGCTAACGTTTGAAAGATTTTAAAAGATTGCATAATTAGTCCATTAGCTAACGACACCGTCATAAGTCATTTTTACCAACTATACAAGAGACGAAAAAAAAATCAAAATCTGTGCAATTCACACGTACTAGAAGTGAAAACTTTAAAAATAGGTTGGTTAGATGTCATAACTACTGTTTTAGCGCTGCAGGGAACTTTAGTTCTAACTCTTGCTAATGTTCCTATCTCATTTTCTCCCACGTTAAAATGTGTCTGTGTCTTTTTCGTTTCCGTTTCGTTTCATTTGCGCATCATTTCCGTTTCATCGAATTCCAAATCACAACGATACTGTAGAAGCTTTCACTTCATAAAATAGTTTCAAATACTTAAAACACGTGTGGTGACAACCCTCGCCAAGCTGTCAGCTTATAAAAATAAAAACTCCTCAGAATGAAACGAAAAAGAGTCAAAATGGCGGCTTACGTAAGCAAAGCAAAACATCAATATTTGGTCTGACAGAATTCGTTTTTTTTTTAAGTTTCACTTCTAGGACATGCGAATTGCACAAATTTTGATTTTTTACTTTATTAATTTTATTCCTTACAGGGATCGTTTTCTGGTGGTGAGCAACAAACTACGACCGTTCTCGCTGGTGCCCACCCTGGTCGAGTGTGGGGGGGAGACGCGCAAGTATCGAGTGTTCATACCAGCCAGTATTCTGAACCCAGGTCCCGGGATTACTATCTTGGAGAACACGAGATGAATTTGGCCAAATCAGTGGAATCCATCTGTCAATGATACGTAGACAGAGAAGGATATAGACATCTGGTGAGCGTGGCCAACATGAGACAGCACGAGAAAGTACAATTGTATGTGGCACAAGAAAAGTTCGAAATCAGCTGTCAAAAATTGTGCTTTCCTTGAAAAAATCACCACTCAGAGTGTGATAAAAAATATTATAATTGCGTCTCGTTTTTTTCGAGTCATCGACTTAAGTTGTTTCTTGTGTGAGTGAGATAGACGTCATCCATTATGTCATCTTCGGTTCGATGGGTAGATATTATCTGACATTTGTTTGACAGTTGTTCTCAGGTCTTGATTGTTTAGTTTGGTACATGGAGGATATAAGTAAGGAGCATCTCGTTTAGAAATGTCCTTTGAAAGAATTAGGCGCTACTTTAGAATGTAAATTTAATAGCAGTTTTTGAGGGTCTAGTTATATTAATTTTTAACTTCAAATTTTAAATCTTAGAGGAGAAAAGAAACGGCGAAAGCAACTCCTAGGCACATCATTTATTATTTATTTCTCGCCACTGGACCCTTTTTCAAGTTGTCTCCTATGTGATTGTGCTCCTTACTTCTAAACTCTATGGTTTAGCCACTGTAAGAATGCGTTCTTTAAGTCTGTCAGTTGGACATGACTACTGATGGGCCGTAAGTACCATTTGTAATTTATACATATCATAAATCAGTAATTGATCGCTGTCTGTACGTGGAAGTTATGTGAGAAATTCCATCACTGGGGATCTTTATTAACCCTTAGTAGCCTGATTTACGAAAGTGATTTATTTTTAATATTACTGTGTTTGCTTGAGGGTCTAGATGAAGGGAAAAATAGCTAAAAAAATCACAATATTTATTTTACATATTTATTTAGAAAAAAAACAGGTATCAATTTTGATACTTCAGACATTAACGCCATGAAGAAATCAGATATAACCTATGCATGAAATAATGCGAAATATTGATTGTTTTTAGTATCGCATAACGACACTTTACACTTTTTACAGAACCAGGAGGTAAGTTTCCTACAATTATTAAATTTACACTTTTTTCTAGAATCCATATAACGGAGATGATACTTCTGGTAGATTATTCATGATTACTCACAGCTATGTAAATCCACTCTTATTACAGAAACGCGGTAAATTGGACATGGCCCGGCTAACTTCCAACCATTTTTCCCGCGATCCCATGAAAAAGTGCCTGACGTTTCTCCTGTCACTTCGTCGATAGCCCGCCATGTCAAATTCACCCAAGCTACTGCTTGACGTTTCATCACAGATTAATAATTAGGTAGATACCATAATCTTGGCTCATGATTCGACATTTGGCAAAGGGAGATCTCCGGCCGGGCAAGACGTCTTGCCCGGGAGGCAGTGAAGCCCCGACTGCTCGCTGTCGGAACTTTGTATATATGCAAGCGATGTAGAAAACTTCGATAGCGTGATTCAGGCTTCGTGACGTCATCGTGTGACGTGTGTGCGATTTCGCCACAGACACATAAATATTTTTTCAATACAATCGCAACGCACGTCAGAAGAGGGTAGTACTTGTACACCTGTCCGGGGTCTTTTAGAAGGTACTGTAGTGTCTTGTTGACTGTTGGTACTGGGTCTTCCCCTTTTAATTTTCGAGTGACTTTGATATCTACATAAAGTATCGGCAAGCTCAGTTCTAAAATCTGCTCACTTCATAATATTTTTCTGAAGTTTTCCTTTCATTGTGTTTACCTTTTTGTATAGTACCCAAGCATTGATGACAGTCATGTCTAACAAGTGGTAGAAGAGCCTCGTTGTCCACTTTCTCGTCTTTATGCGGATGCGATATCGACCAATGAAGCTATCCATCAAATCAACGCCGCCCATGTGTGCATTATATTCTTTTATGACCCGAGGACATGATACTTGAACATTGGCCTAATATTACCCAAAACAATTGTTTTTTAAATTCATATCTTCGCACATTAGACCCGCTCGACACCCACCCGTCACCGACTCAACTAAAAAACTAGACAAAGCCAAAATTCAATTATGAGCTTTATATCTTGTTTCGCAAGGTTGAATTTCGAACGTACACTTGAAAGATGTGTACTACTCGGCGCGCACACGCACACACGGAACGGAACGGTCGCAGTCAGAGTTGTTTCGACGTCGAGTTGGTGTAATGTGCGCAGATTAGAAAGAGGTACCAGGGATTGTCATTTGTCTATGACATTTGTTGTTCGGTGCGAAAGATATCAATCAATCAATCAAAAATCTTTATTGTGGAAAACGGGTAATACAAACATGTCAGTAAAAATATATAATATAGCCCCCGCATTCCCGCCACACTTGGGCATACAAAATATTTGGCATATTTGCTTCGGTATGTGAAGAACGAAGACTGAGGCTCGTTACATTTTGTAAGTCTCTGGATATAGGTTGGTTGTGTCTGTAGATCATTTTGACATCCAAGTCACTGAAGGGCTAAAGGCCCATGTCCTTGGTTTGTGAGTGGGCTTGGATCTTAATAGGGTTGCGTTTAGTGTCATTTTTACTAGTGGATGGTTATTGAGATTTACGTGCCAATATAGTTTTTGCAGTTTATTTCCGATTAAAAGGAATATAACAGTTTGTATTGTTTGCTCCTGACCACTTCAGCCAGGAGTTCCAAGGTTCCAAGGAGGTTAACATGTTTTTGTTGATTTTAAACTTCACTCATCGTGGATTGTACACATTTTATCACGGAATAGAGGGAAAAGTGGAAATGGTACCAAACCAAATGGTGCCTAACAAACACAAGTAAATCCCTAATCGTATTAATATAATTGTTAAGAAATTGGCGCTTACACAGTTTAAATTAATCTCAACAAATGGTTTTTGTTGAATTTTTGGGGTTCGTGGCATCATTAAATACTTAAAAAACTTTTAAAAGAACATACAATTTATTTTACTTCAATAACATATTTTTCATGACAATTCTTTCTAATACATTTTTACACACTTCTATTTACTCCAAAATTTAAAACACAATGTTTTCTTTTTTACCACAAGAGTTTTGGAGAGTGGCAGTATTGTCTAACTTCAACAGTTTTTTTTCGGAATCGGAAGAATAACATCTATTATATTATTGTTGTATCTAGTATAACTATAATTTTCAAAAGCGTTCCGTAATAACTTGATCATATGAGATGGGTCCAGGATTGCGACGATTTCACTTTTTGTACTGGGGTGCTTAACGCAAATCTCGTGCTGGTCAAAAGAGCAGCCAAGGTGTCTTGCCATTGCCATTCCAGCTTCATGGGTTATTTCTAAGCATTGATTTATAAGATGAGCTCACTGTTGACCCGAGACACCGTCTACAAGAAAATATGCGGCGGGAACTTTAAAATTTCTGTTTATGGCCGTTATTAAAAAGCCCAACGAATCCTTTGCCTCCGCCAAATGGTCACCATCCAAGCCAGTTCCCATTTCAATGTAGCCATGAAATTTGTGACCATCCCACTCGATGGATCACGAATACTAATTTCATCTATTACTAGTGTAGCTATTAGGCTGACTAGATTAAACGGCTTTTTGTTTTAGCGCTATAAAAGATTCCTTCTTAAAACGGGGTTTTTCGCCTACTTTTGAATAGTAGTATTTTAACGTACGAATATGTAGGTATGTATATATGTATGTATGGTAGGCTGGTATTCAATTTTTGACGCACCGTAGGCCTTTGGCGAATAGTAATGTAACGTAAGAGAAAAACTGTCGAGTGCTTCAGAATATTTTTTCCTCGTTACAACTCCAGATTCTGTGGTTCCAATTTGCGAGAAATGAATTCTTCAATCTGTAACAAAATATTGGAAAATTATTCTAGTGAGGAAAGTAGCCAATTTATTTTACCTGCAATGAAAATTATTTGTGAAAACAAACCTCTAAATTTGTGTTTTTCACACTATCGAGGTCTTCCTGTCATTGTAAATTTTTCTTCTAGTGTTTTAAAATTTTTTTCATGTTTTGAGCCTGCAGACGTCTTAATATCCAATTCTTTTGTTTATTTTATTTTATTTTATTTATTATTTTATTTTATCATTAATTGACCACCTCAATTGCCCTTTCAATTTTTTTTGGCGTTGAATATACCGAACTTTCAGATGCATGTTCTTCAGAAGCTTTAGTTTTCAAAGGCCTTCTATTCTTTTTTGGGGGTTATATTTTTTTTATTGCAGATTCTGAATCAGAATAGAATCTGCGTCGAATGGTCCAAGTCTCATGGCTCTACGATCAATAGAAAAAAATTTACAGCGTTAAATTTAACTGTACAGTTTATCGGCTCTGGTGAAAATTTGCGGTTACAGCGATTCCTTTTTTTGTGTTGTTGTGACAATTCCCTTGTTACTTGTTGAGGTGTTGATGGAAACGTGGTATTAATGCTGGAGAAGGGAAATCCATGCGAGTTTGTTTGCACGGTTTGCTGAAAGCATCCGTGTACTCGATCTGCTTGTCCTACGCGTTTTTGCTTTCATACCGTTTCACAACAGCAGAAGCCTTTGCCACTTCTTGCAGGGCAGCTATATATTCCGTACCGGACTCTGATTCCATCTGCATTCTTCTATAGAATTGGTATCTGTTTGTGGATTCCAATCCAGGAGAATAGTATTTCTCTTTTAAAATCTTTGCCAGCTCTTCTATAGTCTTTTCATTTGGCTTATTAGGCAGACAGATACTGTGAAGTATGTTATAATGTTTCACGCCGATGTGACATAAAAATAAAGATTTGCGGCCTTTACTGGTAGCACTCTCTTTTGGGACCTGGTTTAGTGTACAGTATTCCTCAAATAACTCGAACCAACTTCCGAAACTTTGTTCGTTATTGTCGAATATTGGTAAATTTCCAATGAAATTACGATTGCCTTCCATCTCAATTCTTGGCGAAACGTATACAGAGAGAAATTACCTTTAGTTCCTACTATTCTCGTCGCCTGATTGTTGTGTATGTTGACGTTTATTATGGATTTCAATAAAACAGCTCAATCAGTTAAACGAGCAGCTGACATATTTCTTTATTTTTTCCACCATAGACGTAGACTACCCATACACAGACACCAACAACATTATGTCACAGAGTAACTTATACTATAACACTTATAAACACCAGAGATATTTTGTTATTTAATTTGTAATTTGTCTATAAGTACCTACACAAATCATGCCTCGGGTGTAGAGATGGGCAATCTGTTTCTGCCCGGCGGGAATAAATGGTAAGTTACGGGCATATTGGGCATAAATGTTTTTATGCCTGAATAAATGCCCAATCACAGGGCAAATATTTTAATATGCAGTTAAACAAGATTTGAATATTTTTCTTGTGTAAAATAGGAATAAATCTAAGAGTAGAAACAAAAATTAAGTTCTGAGCGTATTTTAATGGAAAAATAATCACATTGGTTAATATTTCACAATAAAAATAATACTTAGCTAGCCTTATTGGCACTTTTTATATCAAATAACATTTTGTGCTGTGGTTTGTGTAAATACATAAATGTAAAACAATTAAACAAACAAACAAGTATGTAATTTACCGATAATAATAGGGAACACTAGTGAATTTTTAATCTACATTACAATAATGAGATGTAAAATTATGCATAATGGAGCAGCATGATATATTCATGTTATACATGTATTTTAAAAGTAAATCTGCGCGTAGTATAGCAAACAAATAACAGTAAAAATATGATTTTTTTACTAAAATACCTAACAAATCATAAAATTTTTAATAAATCAACAACATGACAAAAATAAAAAATAAAATAAAAATGAAAAAATCACAAATCAACTTTGGAGTGTTTGTTATCTTAGGGTAATTAGCAGTAATTAGTTTGATTACCTACATAAGACAAGAGGTGGAATCATCTATTGTAGAGAATGAAAGGTCAAATCAACATTACTAATCAGTGACAGTTTCTAATCACTGTCACTATCGTACATCTCTTCTGTAATAGAAACGAATTGAAAATCGGTTGTTCCTCGAGAAGTAGATGCGATTGGTTCACTATCGTCACTTATGTTCTCTACAAGTGATGATTCTAGATCTTGCACAGATTCCATATTATTACGAGCTATCATGTCATCGTCTTGGGCTATAAAATTTTCATCTGAGTCTTCATCTTTCATTTCACTTTCCTGTTCAATGTTATTAATCAAATTCCAATTATATGAAAGGAATGTAATTTTCGCAGCTCTTTCCGAAGTGAGGCGGTTTCTTTTTGCATTGTGTATAAAGCCCTGCGTGCTGAAAGTTCTTTCAGTCGCTGCAGACGTGCAGGGTGCAGTCAATACTCTAAGTGCAATTTTGCTTAATTGACTCGAGCCACAAATCCCTTTCCACCACAAAGTGGGGCTTACTGTTTCGGCGGCTTTCCACGTAAATGCTTTAGCCCAAAGACCTTCTTTACCTTTATACTGAGCCAAATCAGCAAGGCAGTCAATGTTGGAGTGCTCAGCGAGATTACAAATGAACTCCATGGCTTCAGTTTCTTGCATGTAATCAAGTTCAATGCCCACAGACTTAGGATCAAGCATGTATGCCGCATAATGTATGGGTTTTAAGCATTGTTTTACTCGTTTTTCAATCGAAGTTATTATATTTTCTTTATTTTCATGATCTAGCATAGTGATGGAAGGTAACAAAAATTCTAATTTTGACTTTAAGTCTCTCAGTACCATAAAGACTTCGTGTATGTTAAATTTATTTCCTTCCAGTTTGAATATACTTTCGGCGACTGGCTCGAGAATACTGATGCACTGATCTAACATGCACCAGAAATCTTCATCTAAAAGTGTAGATTTAATATCTGCTGTTGGTTGCATGTCTTCGTTGACAGCTAAAGTCTGTAGTGCACCTTTATTAATTTTAAGACTTTTTAATGCACTAACATGACTGCCCCATCTTGTCTTACAAGGTAGTTTCAGGCTTTGACAACAGGTTCTTTCCTTTCTCATTTTGCTTAATACAGCACTAAGGACTTGGCTTTTTTTAATATTTTTGATAACGTCTGTTGCGAGACATATGAATCCATTAACTTCAGGTGGTTTTAGAAGATCAATGCAGAATAAATTCAAAGTGTGAGCAGCACAGTTTAATGGGACAATATGTGGGTATTTATTTTTAATAAGTTCAAAATATTTTTGCAAATTTCTTGCATTATCTCCTATTAGAACCACGAGCTTATTCACGTCGTAAGAATTAACAACCTTTTCTATTTCACAGCTTAAATACTCGCTCGTATGCCGATTGTCGTATGTGTTTAAACTCTGTATAAATACAGGCTCTGACAAAATTTATAATGCCTTCGTTACAAATATCTGTCCAGCCGTCACACTGTAAATGTAGGAAACTTGACGACGTTATATCCTCACTGATTTTCTTATACATTTCTTTATATATTTTTTCTAGGTATTTGGTGGCTATCATTTTTCTATTGGGCAGTTTAAAATTTAATTTTTCAAATAATTTTACCCACAGAGGGTGTTCTACCATTGAAAGAGGCACATCAGTTATCAATAAAGCCCTCGAGAACTCTTCACGTAAGTCTGCATTCTCGTGCGATGTGTCTTCTATAACTGGTTCGCTTGTAGATTCTCGTGATTTATTAGGTTGGGTGTCTGTAATCTCTTTTTTCACAGCTTGTGGGCATTTAAAGCAAGCCAAAAGATGGTTAGCCATTTTTATTACATGTCCTTTCTTATATTGTTTATCACAGAAAGTGCATTTCACGGATTTATCTTCGAGCTCTTGGTAGTGTCGCCATATTATATTATTTCATGATCTTCCCATGATGGCCCTAAAACGATATTATTTTTTAAAATTTGACGATACTAAATTTCAGATACTGATACATACTAATAAACTATTACACATTATTTTAAATTCATTTTTAAGGAACTGTTTGAATTTGTATTATTAACTAACAGAATTATTTATTACTAGCGACCCGCCCTCGCTTCGCTTGGGGAAACTTATTCCTTCGTTCGGTTTGCAAAGATGTGATATATTTAGTATAATTAAAATATATCTTTATAAATAATAGCCTATGTGTTATTCTGATGTCTATCTGTATGTAATAGTATGTAAGCTATATTATTGTAAAGTTTCATCAAAATCCATTCGGTAGTTTTTGCGTGAAAGAGTAACAAACAGACATTCATACGTCCATATTCGCAGGATAAGTTATATAATTTCGATAATTCGCACTACATCTTCATAATTTATAGCCTATGTGTTATTCTGATGTGTAAGCTTTATTATTGTAAAGTTTCAGCAAAATCCATTCGGTAGTTTTTGCGTGAAAGAGTAATAAACATTCATACATCCATACTTTCGCATTTATTATATTATAGGATATTGTTGAAAAAACTTACCTTGTAAGCACCTGTAACTTGGAGCACACTTTTAACTACACCAAATAATTGAAAAACTTAGGCAATTGCTAACCGCGATAAGTAGACACGAACGTGCGTGGTGAAAACTGGAGAGCAACTGAGCGTGAGCCTGAGTTGAGCGAGCGAATAACAACAAAATGGCGGCGCGGCATGGTGCGTATGCACAACCCCTTTTCCCGCACCCCTTACGCGATGCCAGGTATCGTTATTGCCGCGATCATGGTATTTAAATGGTAAAACGTACTTTTTTAAATATATACATAGGTATATTTCTAGGGAAATGTGCCTTAATTTATGAAATTAATAAACACTAGCTGAAGACTTCAGACTTCACTAACTTCCAATGTTTGATTCTAATAATTTTTTTTTGAACAACAAGATTTATGCCCACATAAATAGGCACGGTAAGAAATTTATGGGCGCTTATTAGGAATTTATCCAATCTGCCCGGCATTTTGGGAAGATTGCCCATCTCTACTCGGGTGTGCTTTTTTAGATTAGTGCCATCGCCACCTATGGACTAGTGCACTTCGTCAAAAATTATGGAAGTGTCGCGTATGATGGCTTGATTTCCTGGTTGACGTCCACTTTTCTGACGGTAACATCAATGCCAAATTCTGAATCTGCCCACATGGGGGGGTTCTTTGATGGCGTCGGCTTCTTTGCTTTGTGTGTGTGTGATTGTGTGCTGTGATTTCTGAAAAATTCTTTATAAATCTAGACACATAGTTAATCATACCTAGAAACCTCATGAGTTCGGTTCTTGATTGAGGAACCTCCATATTAATAATGCTCTCCGTCCTATCCAGATCTACTTTAATACCTTCTTCGGACAATATATGACCTAAATATTTAACTTGCTTCACCTTAATTTGACATTTATTTTCATTTAATTTCATATTATATTCTTTTACTTTCTCTAAAACTTTTCTTAATATCATATCATGTTTATGTTCACTATCTGCATGTATTAGTATATCATCAATAAATATCTCTACCCCTTCAATATCACGAAAAATATCTTTGAATAACTTATGAAAAACTTCTGGTGATGAGTTCAAACCATAAGGCAACCGATTAAACATATACCTTCCGTATGGTGTATTAAAAGTAGTTAGCTCTCTAGACTCTTTAGACAAAACAACTTGCCAAAACCCTCTACTAGCATCTAATGTGCTATAATACTTAGAGCCTTTTAATTTGCTTGTAATCTCCTCTAACGTAGGTAACAAATACTGTTCTCTAATAATCTGATTATTCAAATGTTGAGGATCCAAACAAACCCTAATAGAGCCATCTGGTTTTGCCGTCATAACCAGTGAATTTACATATTCTGTAGCCCTATCTATTTTGCTAATCACACCATTCTTCTCCATGTAATCTAATTCCTTTTTCGAGCCTTTCATAAGTTTAAACGGTACATGCCTACATGGTTCAAATGTTTCATGGTTTAAATTGTATAGAACACTTAGACTTACCAAAATCAACATTTTCATACCAACTTAAATTGTTTGTATTATCTAAAGTATTGACTTGAATTGAACCCAATTTTACATTATTAATACTTTTAGCAATATTACACTGGTCAACAAAAAAATACTTTTTGCATGTAACTTAAAAACTTTTGACTAGTTATGTTTAAGACAAGTATCTGGATAATAGAAATAAAATTAGAATGCTTCAAATACGAATAGTTTCTTTGTAATTAGATTTTATTCTATTTTAGAAATTATCAGTTTTATCAACAAAATGAATTTATTGCGTTATAGTGAATCGTTAATATAGATGTAGCTTTATGATTCCCGGCTGTATTTTGCTTCAGGAAGGTCTCGTTGTAATGTCCAACAGTGATCCGTTATCATACATGAACTTTGAGGTGGTTCTGGTACAGGTAACTCTTCACTTTGAGGGATCGGTATTTTAGCTGATGGCAGGTCAGGAAACTTAAGTTTCCTTTTTGTTTTAATTGTAATACCTTTTGTGTCAGTAAGACAAAAATAACAATCCGATGAGTGGTTAGTTGGTTCTGTCCAAATTATAGGGATTGCAAAAGGCATAGATCGAGATATTTTCGCCCATCCAGTAAGAAGTCCCACACATGTAACACAACTTACACAACAGATATGTGGGACCCAAGCTTTGTCTTGTTGTCCGATGGCAAAGCCAAAATACTGTTCATACATATATTATAACTTAGTAACTAATGGAGTCAAATTCTTTCGCTGAGTTTTAAAAGTAATGTCGCCATAAATGTAACAAAACTTACCAGGATCATTTTTACATTTTCTTGACATTTTTTCAATATCAGCGCGTTATTTGAGATGTGTTTGTGATTCTAAACTTAAATTGCGTGCGAAATAAATACGTCTAGGTATACTTAATGCTGTGAATGCGAAAATGATACAAAAACGGTAGTTTTCAATTTGTCGGTGGCTTTAACACGAAAACGAGACCTGTTAGAATCAAAATAAATATGGTGATATAATGAGGGTAGGTAGGTATTTCAAAATTAGTAAGCACCATTCTTGTTACAAAATTTTGTTGACCAGTGTTATCTATAGGTTTATATATTTTATTATTGTGACTCAAACACTGTTTAGCAAAATGTCCCACTTTATGACACTTCATACACTTTTTATTAAACGCTGGACACTTAGCATATTCATGCCTGCATATTTTATTATTGCAGATTTGGAATCAGAATAGAATCTGCGTCGAATGGTCCAAGTCTCATGGCTTACGATTAATAGAAAAAATTTTACAGCGTTAAATTTAACTGTACAGTTCGTCGGCTCTGGTGAAAATTTGCGGGTTACAGCGATTCCTTTTTTTGTGTTGTTGTGACAATTTCCTTGTTACTTGTTGAGGTGTTGATGGAAACGTGGTATTAATGCTGGAGAAGGGAAAATCCATGCGAGTTTGTTTGCACAGTTTGCTGAAAGCATCAGTGTACTCGATCTGCTTGTCCTACGCGTTTTTGCTTACATACCGTTTCACAACAGCAGAATCCTTTGCCACTTCTTGCAGGGCAGCTATATATTCCGTACCGGACTCTGATTCCATCTGCATTCTTCTATAGAATTGGTATCTGTTTGTGGACTCCAATCCAGGAGAATCGTATTTCTCTTTTAAAATCTTTGCCAGCTCTTCTATAGTCTTTTCATATGACTTATTAGGCAGACAGATACTATGAAGTATGTTATAATGTTTCACGCCGATATGACATTAAAATAAAGATTTGCGGCCTTTACTGGTAGCACTCTCTTTGGGACCTGGTTTAGTGTACAGTATTCCTCAAATAACTCCAACCAACTTCCGAAACTTTGTTCGTTGTTGTCGAATATTGGTAAATTTCCAATGAAATTGAAGGGTTATTTGGAAAAACAGCCACTGTCAGTTCTGGTAAATTTTATAGTAGAAGCAAAACACGTTTTTGGGCAGAATATCTGTTTTATGAATTATGTATAGGTACATATGCGATAAGTCATTGAGCTACATAAATTTTATGACTATAGTTATGAAAGAAATTTGTAAGAAACCCAAGAAAATATGGAAAATAACTTTGACAAAGGTACTTTTTCCAAATAAAATATGTAAAATATTGACAAAGGCTTTTTTTCCAAATAACATAAGTATGAAAAAATAAAGCAAACTTATTATACATACTTTCATTTATTTGATTTTACTCACAACCATCACTGTTATCATCCTCATCAACTTCAATGTCGACATCAACAAAAACATTGTCACCATCACTACAAATTTGGCGGTAGTAATCGCGACTTTCTGGCTTACTTAAATATTTACTGAGGTTTAGTAAATTAGCTATTTTACCGGCAGTCATTTTTATAGGTTCCGTGTAAAGAGGGTTTAATACAAGCTCTGGAGGCAATGTTACTTTTTTGCGAAGTTTCACAGCGAGTAGAAGGTCCTGAAAATGTTTCTTTCACTTTTATGTGCTGGTATTTTTCATTAGTTATGATAATACGTACTTGACGCAATCTAAGTGCAGGTCTTGGAACTTTAAGGAAGTAAGGAGTCAGTGCATCTTTCATATTAAAAAAGAAATCTTGAGTAGCAGTAACCACTTTGAATGGGGTTGGATATTTTCTTGCTGCTTGAATGATTTTATCCCAGTCAGCTGGTATTTCAGGGGAACACACTCCCTTTTTCTTTCCAATTAATGCGAAATCTGCATCGTTTGGAAGATATGTATGTCCTCTCACAGGGAATATAATTATGCTTTACAGTTTTAAACAGCTTCAGGACATGTACAAGAAAGTATTGGAAATATACCATTAAATGGTTCTTGTTCTGGCCACTGCATCCATCACTCAGCGATACAAGGTTCTCCGATGTCAAGTCATTAGTATTCAAATAATGTAGTAAGAGAGAAGTAACATCAGATGCACCTTTTTTTCCTGTAACTTCCGTGTTACATTGAACGATTGTACTCCCAATCTTGATAATGGTGCTTGTGTTATTCTCCCCGTTGCAACATTTATTTGTTCAGTGAATTTTGAATTCTTGGCACTGTTCCCATGTGATGAATTCCGTTATTGAATTTATGTATTGTCCATCTTTGGGTGTGTATTCTTTTCCGTAGATTTTACCTATACTGTTTGTTGCGTTGTATAAAATTTTGGCTTGTCCTATTAATGGTGGCAAGAAGAATGTTGCGTCGTTTAATGGAACATACGATCCTTGTTCTTTATGCGCTACGTGTTTGTTATTAATGGCTGTTGAGCTGCATGGTCGTGAAAGTGAACGACTTTCATTTGATTCGCCCCTTTGAAGTTATCGTTGTATCTGTAGCTTAAACCGTATAATTGTCTGTGTTGGATATTGTTTCCACATTCGAATGGTCCCAATTCTTCTAGGTTTTCCCATATTCCAATTGTTCTTTGTGAATTAGTTATGCAAATCATAACTTACTGTTCTTGTTGATGTTACGAATGGTGTTCTATTGCCTAGATTATTAATTTCAATCCTTATTTTCAGTACACGCGCGGAATGGTTGCATTGTTGTATGTCATGAAATTCCTTTGGTGTTAAATAAAAGTATAAATATTGCCATGGTAGTGTATGTACCCATGTTTTTACTTCGGCGACTTCGTAATCTTGTATAATTTTTTTTTGAAAAGCTAATTTTTGAGCTTCAAAGTTAAATGCGAATGATTTTTCGAATTTGTACACTTTTATATTAGGGTTATTTCTAATACCCGTAGTTACTACTGGTGGACTGGCACTTGGTAAACTTTCTCCCATTTTAATATTCACTATGACCGTGTGTCTCGTTGTAATACTACGAGCGTTGTCGTGGGAATGTCGTGACATTTACATGTGGGCTCCTATTTATAGCTTTTGTGGAGGGTGTAATAAAAATGCGCATATGTTTGTTAGTAACGAATATTATTGGTTAATTTTTTTTTTACTTTTTGTTGCTTACTAGTTACTTATATTATTATGTTTAGTTTTATTATATCTAAGTATTATTAAATCTTAACTTCGTTATTCTATATGTATATACAGGGTGTCCCGTAAGTAGTGGACCAACGGGTTATGGGGGGTAGTGGGACTTATTATCTACCAAAAATACTAAATTTTATTGCCCTAGGCCTTGTAGTTCTTGAGTTATGCTTTTTTTTCAAAATGTGGTGAAAATATCATCGAAGTAAGCTGAATATTAAATTTTACCATATCAGTTTTTTTATTTTATTGTTATTTTTTGTTCAAGGTAGTTAAGAATACATAAGTCTTCCTAATTAAAATGATACTCAATCATAATTAACAACAACAAGAAAATTAGACCAAAAAATAGGTACAAATTTTACGTTTAAAAGTTTACGAACTGAAGTTTGAACAAAGAATGTGTAAAAAAATTGTATGGTAACCCTGTGAAACTTTATTTTAAAAATATCTACATCTCATACAAATTACAAAAAGGTATAATTATGTAGAATAAATTAAAAAAAATTCTTATTTTATTCAATATCGTAGGATATTTTCAGGAAAATTTAAAAATACGATTTTTGTAAAAACCCTTTTATCAAAATTTTTTGTTACATTAAATGCTCAAAATGTCTTCCTCTTGCTCTTATACATAATAAACACCTTCTTATAAAATTTCTTCGTAAACTTCTAAGAGCACTCTCATTGTATTTTACTATTTCAGCTACATTATTTAATTTTCCTCGTAACTCTCTTTCATTGGAAATATTTTTCTCGTAAACTGCTTCTTTGAAGTAACCCCATAAAAAATAATCCAAAGGATTCAAATCCGGAGATCGTGGAGGCCATGCAATAGTACCTCTACGTCCAATCCATCGATTTGAGTATGTTTCGTTTAAAAATTCAGTGACTTGTCGTGAATAGTGCGCGGGGGCACCGTCGTGCTGTATCCACATTCTCTAGCTAACTTCTCGCGGTATATCCGCTAGCAAATTAGGAAGATTGTGTCTCAAAAAATGGAGGTAACGGGCACCGTTAAGTCTCGGTGGCAACTCAAATGGGCCGACGATTTTGCCATCTAGTATTCCTACCCACAAATTCACTCCAAATTGATGCTGGAAGCGATCCTCTCGGACTATTCGAGGATTCACGACACTCCAATGGTGAAGATTATGCATGTTAAACACTCCCATTCTTTTAAAACACGATTCATCGCTCCATAATATGGAGTTAAAAAAAATTCGATCTTGTCGGCATCGACGAAGCATCTCTCGACAAAAATTTATTCGTTGCTGATAATCAGCAGGTAATAATGCTTGCACTCGCTGTACATGATACGGGCGTAAATTATTCCTCTTCAATATGCGTTGTACTGTACTTCTTGGTACACCAGTGCGTCTAGCAATGCGGCGAGTACTAGTTGAAGAATCTTCTTCTACTTCTGTCAGTATCTGATGTTCATCGACTGCTCTAGGCCTTCCTTCTTGATGTCCAATTCCAGGTATACGACCTTCATGGTAGACGTTATTAACTCTTAGAAAAATTCGGTGATCGGGATAGCGGGATAGAAAAAGATAACACTAGCCGGAAATAATTATTTCCGGCCAGTGAGCGACAGAATGTGGATACAGCACGACGGTGCCCCCGCGCACTATTCACGACAAGTCACTGAATTTTTAAACGAAACATACCCAAATCGATGGATTGGACGTAGAGATACTATTGCATGGCCTCCACAATCTCCGGATTTGAATCCTTTGGATTATTTTTTATGGGGTTACTTCAAAGAAGCAGTTTACGAGAAAAATATTTCCAATGAAAGAGAGTTACGAGGAAAATTAAATAATGTAGCTGAAATAGTAAAATACAATGAGAGTGCTCTTAGAAGTTTACGAAGAAATTTTATAAGAAGGTGTTTATTATGTATAAGAGCAAGAGGAAGACATTTTGAGCATTTAATGTAACAAAAAAGTTTGATAAAAGGGTTTTTACAAAAATCGTATTTTTAAATTTTCCTGAAATTATCCTACGATATTGAATAAAATAAGAAATTTTTTAATTTATTCAACATAATTATACCTTTTTGTAATTTGTATGAGATGAAGATATTTTTAAAATAAAATTTCACAGGGTTACCATACAATTTTTTTACACATTCTTTGTTCAAACTTCAGTTCGTAAACTTTTAAACGTAAAATTTGTACCTATTTTTTGGTCTAATTTTCTTGTTGTTGTTAATTATGATTGAGTATCATTTTAATTAGGAAGACTTATGTATTCTTAACTACCTTGAACAAAAAATAACAATACAATAAAAAACTGATATGTTAAAATTTAATATTCAGCTTACTTCGATGATATTTTCACCACATTTTGAAAAAAAAGCATAACTCAAGAACAACAAGGCCTAGGACAATAAAATTTAGTATTTTTGGTAGATAATAAGTCCCACTACCCCCCATAACCCGTTGGACCACTACTTACTGGACACCCTGTATAACGGCTATTTATCTTAACTAAAGGCTTATATTAATGTGATGTCTAAATTCAAATGTATATGTTCTTGATTGTATCGCAGCATTTGCGTCTGGTACATTTACATACATCTCAATGGGATAATTACTTGCTGTATATAATCGACAGTTGATAACTGTATGTCGGTTTTGGTAGACGTTGGGTACGTCACCACTTTAGTGGATGTTGGTCAGATGGGTCCACTAGTTAATCTTGATCAGGAAGGTTGCTTGTAATAATACTCGTCTTCTGCTGGTTTTCCGAGGAATGTTTTATTGAGGCAAATAACCGAGTATATATACAAAAAGTGTAAAGAAGAATATCCAATAGAAATAGCTACATTAATTTACAGAAATATGATTTACCAATAAGAAAAAAGATTAAAGACACGTGTAAAAATAATAAAATCAACAGGTCAATGTTTGCATGCCGCACGGTGGGGTATTTGTAACAAAAAGCTGGCCAAAACTATTTCTTATGGTCTAACTACCTAAACTGATAAATTGGTCATATTTTATCTATTTTTGCTCAATGGCGATTACTATACTGCCCTCAGGTACGTTAAAATTGATAATTTTAGCGTACCTTTAATATTATCTAAGAATAAATTATAAAGTAAAATGTTACTGGGTAGAGGGTATTAAAACAATAGATTTTATATATCAAAATACTATATTAGTCAAATTCATTATCATCAGATATATCACATTCATCTATCGTTGTCGTATATTGTGCTCCTGTATCTTCAGAATCATCACTTTCTGGTATAAGAAATTCCAATGCTTCTTTTGTGAATGGCTTCTTATTCTTCATAAATCTTGATCGCGTACACGATAACAATGGGTCTGAACTCAATAAAAGCCTATTTAGTACATCCACATTGCAAGATATTTTTGAAAACTTTCTAGCAAAATCAGTACGGTATTGCCGAAAGTGTTTGTTTCTCGCTTCTGCCGCTTCTTCAGAGAGCTGGCCTATAGGGATTATGGCATTTTTTATTATTGTAGGTCCATGAACCAACAATTTGTGGAGTGTAGGCGTCATGGGATACCATCCGTAAAGTCTCACATAAATTTCTGAAGTTTCCTTACAAAATGTTGATAATTTGTCGGTATCTATTCTGTGACCGCTTGAAATGACCTCTAACAAAGTTCTAAGCCTTTTTATCAAATCTAAATCTACTCCGGTAATTCTAGATGCTGTCTCAGGATCACAGAAAAATCGTCTTGATACATTGCCTGTGTTAGTATTTCCAAAACCAGCTTTTGGTACATCTACTAGTAGTGACATTTCTTCTTTAAATTGTTGCTGTATACGTATTTTATTCTCATTTACAATTTTTTTGTCAGCAGAAGACCTTGATTGCCATTTTTGTGTAGGTAATTTGTACGCCAAATGTAGAATCGATTCAAATAATCTTATTCTCGCATGTAATATTGAAAGACCAAACTTCAAAGTCGCAGGGTCTTCTTCTCTTCTTGTTTCTAATTTATTGAAATCTTTTGATGTTGCTTTGCAAATATAGCAACGCATTGTTGATAGGGTATTAGTTGCCGCATTGCAGACTTTTCCATCCACCATAGTAAATAAAAACAGATGCTTTACTTTTATCACTTCACTATTCAAAAATATTTCAGATAGGTTTAATTTTTCAATTCGACTTTCTATATAACTAATTTCATTTCTTGTGATGTCGTTAGTTTCATGCACAAATCTGATTCGAATAGGTCTACAAAATCTTGGACTCGACGGGACGGGGTTTTGCCAAATAACTTTACTTTGGCTGTTATGACTAACAAGTAATCTCAAAGGCAAAAACGAGCTTTGGAATATATTTGCATCGTCATAGCTTTCGTTCGTATTTTGTAAGGATTGCATATACCGTGTCTGTTGAGATCCGTCACATCCCCATTTTGATATAAGTTTTAAATTTTCCTTCTCTTCACTTGAAAGTCCTTTCAAAACTTCTTCGAGGTATGTACATAACCGTGAAGCAGTGTGATCTACCAAATCTTGCAGTTTAATCTCAGCACATGTGTCAGTGACATGAAATGACTCAGGCTTAGGGTAACAATCAGCTTTCGCTTTTTGTAACAAAGAATAACACGGATAGAGCTGTTTTCTAGCACTGCGTATCACATTGTACTGACTTCGAGACAAACCTGCTTCTACGAACATTGATAAGGCTTCCATTGTTGATAACCGCTGTATATTTTTTTCTTTGTTTTGTGTGATTACTTTACGTATTTTGTATGCTCTAGTCGGGGACTTTGTAATTTCTTTTATGATAGCCGAAGCATCGCTTTTTCCTGCGGCTCTTAGACTCATTTGAGCAGCATATGTTAACGTTGCATCGGGTACCTGCGCCCGGAGTTCTTTTGTTTTGCGCCGTTTACTGCGATCACTTAACTCCCCAAACTCTTTTGAGGGCCGCGGCCGACCAGTCTTTTGTTTTACCCAGGCCGATAACTTTATAGTACCTGTAAGCCACTTAGCATTGTTCTGGAGGAATCTTTCTTCTTTGTACGATGCCGCCGTCCATTTTTGTCTGAACTGCCATTTGAACAGTTTCAATTCCTTTTTGAGACTACTTATTTTTTCAGTTGGACAATTAGTTTCCCTAATGACACAATCCTCCATGTATGCGAACTTGTCATCAAGTAATCGTCCAGAACTTTGCTTTATATAGTTGTAGAGATCTGTCCTACTTTTCTCCCGGACAGTTTCTTCAAATCCTATGAGGACAAAAAATATTTTAAATTTAGTACCTAAATTACTGTTTCATATAAAGAACTATATTTCGAAAAGGCGGATGTTGGCGGATTATGTTTTTGGTTTAAATGATAGTACACAAGATAGGCTAATATTTGTGCTATCATTTTTGACCGAACCTATCCGAACTTTATAACTAAAACACTAAAAAAGGAAAAATAAAACTATAATTTATGCTAAGTTTAATGTTTGCTAATAAAATTAAAAAAAATATTTATATGAATGATATACAAATGAATATAAGTTTTAAAATACAGTACATACCTCGATCTTCAAGATCCATTATAAAAAACTTCACTTCACTTCTCAGAAATCTTACAATAGCGGTTAATAAAACTCCGTTTTTACAAGCGACGAGAACAAAGACGTGCGATAGGAACAACGACTAAATTCCGACTGTCGGAGGGGCAAACAAAATTGAATGACACTTGTAAGGTGATCGGGGCGTGACGTCATAACTATTCAACAATGAGAAATGAAGGTTCATTTACTAATTGGGTACAAATTTTGATTTCGACTTATGACCGGTTTTTTGCTTCTAATACCCCATAGTGTGCCGTCTCGTTCACTCTTGTGGTAGTAGCGATGTATCTCTCGCTCTGTAATGCCATCTCGTTCTGTCCTTGCCATCTCGCTCTAACATCGCGTGATCGCGAGCGCGCGACACGATGCAAACCGTATAAATATCGCGGAGGCAAAAATCGGTTACATTTTCCCGCGAGCGGCGCGAGCGTGAAGACGATACGACGGCGTGTAGGTATGTACCTACGAAGAAGGCTGCCGGGTGCCTGGGTGCTTCGAAGACGAGATGTTGCTTACTGGCTTGATGAAGAGGAACGAGGAAAGTGCTGACGGACTGCGCTTCTCTTTGTTTCTAATCAGACGTCAATATTATCTGCAGGTTTCTAGACATGGCGTCAAACAATAAAGTATTATTATTGTCTTGAGTTGTTTTGCTTCGTTTGAAATATAAGTTAGGCTGTTGTTTTATTCATTCCTATTGGATTCCAGGTAACTAAGTTTCGGTAAGGTAATTCGGTATTGGTAACGGCGTATTTGTAGGAGGTACTCGGTAGGTATGTAGGTATTATGTTAGCTGTGCGTCAGGCAGCTACATCGGTTTTTATATTTTATGTCGGTTGCCATTGGTTGTCCTGCCGCTAATAACTTCCACTGTTCGAATTGGTTTTCTGTTAACTTGCACTCGTCCATGAAACAAGCATTGGTATGTATTAATGAGCAAAAGTTAAACGAAGAACCTGGCGTCAGTCCTGTTAACCGTTCAAAATTATAGTGTAATTGTACTATTGATTCCATTATCATTGTTTTTCCTGTGCTAGGGGGACCCATGAAAAATAGGTAATTTTTTTCTTCGTTATACCATAAAAATGTCTTTTCGTAACGGTAGCGAATTCTTTTATATATATGTGGTTCGACAATAACATATATTCGAATTTTTCTAATATAGTATTAATGTTATTTTCGTTGGCGTATTCAATGTTTTCTTTTAATTGTAGTTGTTTTGCTCTTTCCAACCTTTGTTCGGGTCTTTCTTGAAATACCAGAATTCTGGATATTGAAATCGCTGTTCGTATCCTTTCTCCAAACTTTTTTGTAAATTGGACGGCAATCCCTTCAGGTGTTGCAGATAGAACTCTTTGAGCTTCGGCTTTGTCAAAAGCTCTTTGTTCACATAGCTGTAGAACCAGTTTGTTATTAATTTGGTGCAGATATATGACTGTTGTGTAAGCGACATAAACCATCAGAACGGTCGTGACTCTTAACACGGCTCCTGCTCCTTCGTCTAGATACGCCTTGTTTCAAGCGCAGCTCTGCGACTTGGTTGGACAGGTCATCCAGTCGCTTCATAACCGCTTCGAGTCCATTAGTAGAAGCAGCAGCCACCGATGACTGCTGGCAGGGGATGGGAGTCACCCTAGGGATTTCGATGATCTTGTCAGCTAGCTCAGCAACTTTATCTAAAGG
Organism: Ochlodes sylvanus; assembly: GCA_905404295.2. Taxonomy (NCBI): domain Eukaryota; kingdom Metazoa; phylum Arthropoda; class Insecta; order Lepidoptera; family Hesperiidae; genus Ochlodes; species Ochlodes sylvanus. Next base: position 3,569,186 of record FR990151.1, on the reverse strand, counting down.
GAGCTCGGACTGGGCTGCTAATATTGCCTGTAAATTTTGCGGTATTCGACGCATCCATAATTGTCGTAAAATATTCTCATCACTCAGGGCACTGCCAGCCAGATGTCGAAGGTGGCGTAGGAACTGAGAGGGCTTTCTCTCTCAGAGTTCCTCGTCACTAATAAGCTGCCTTACCCTCTGTCCTTCAAAGTCTCCTGCCACTCTTCCATTGTACTTGAAAATATATAGGTGCTCTCACCAATGTGCAGAGGGGAGCGTCACACTAGCGTCACTAATAAGCCGCCAGCACGTTCAACACGCGTTTGCTAGACATGCAAACACATATACTTTGCACGCCGAGCAGTAGGTGTCATGCACAGGTTGACACAACTCGGAACACACACACAGTAAAATCTCGTGCCAATCTCCACTGCAGGGTCTTCCAGGCCTTCGCAGATAGGTATCACAGTGGTCTCCAGCAGTAGAAAGGTCAAAACACGGCGCACCGTATTCAGCAATGTTTCTTGATATTCACGAAAAAGTCGGTAGTCACCAATGTGGGGGTTTCGACCCCAGTCGTGCCGGAGACTGTGGCGAGAGCTGTTAACACAGACCCGCAGACTATCTTCAGGAGTATCAGGGCTTCTCAAAGAAAACAACCATTTTCGTTTTAGGAGCGAAGAAGCTTTATTATAGGTGCCAGGCACCTATAATAAAGGCACCTATAATAAAACCGCGATCGAGTTAATCGCCACAATACGTTTAAACGGTCATGTAAAACGGATTGCTGTTTATTTTGTCGGATCGGTATTATTTACTAGATCCGGAATACTGTATTGTGTGAAATCGCTCATACAACTACATAATCCATAGACCATAATCTACACATTGTGATGCGACGCGGACGTCATTTGTCAGGAATCACATATTAATCTATGTCAGGAATACATTCTTACAGTGGCCGAGGTATATTATGTTGATTCCGCCCACGATTCAGAATCGTAGGGTTCGTGTTTGAGCATTTATTTTATAATATGATCTTGGATAAGTCTTATGTGATATATTGTAAATAGAAACATTTTAACAAGATATTTGTTTTATTTACCTATAACGTAGTGTAGTACTCTGTGACAAATTTACAGAATCCTGTTTCGGCATAGGATCTCAGAAACCAAGCAAGTGCGGTTTTAGTACTCCATATTCAGTCAGGATTTCAGACACAGTTATAACTAAGAACAAGAACTAACATTTTTGGGAATGTCAAAGAGGTGTCAAAAACAACCATACAGGCAATACTTTTTCGAAACTGAGTACTTACAACTTATATTTTTGCATTGCATTGTATTAGAGGTTTCCTAGTGTGGGTCTAATTATCACCATACATTTCTGATGTATTTTATGTCTTTTATATAAGACACTGCTACTAATTTTACTGTAAACATTTTTGTTTTTTATGCGAAATAAAGTTTTATTATAAAGTCGAACCATTATTTATTAACACATTTTAACAATTAACCCGGAGGCCAGCCCATCTGTCTGCCCCCAATCAGATGCACATGTAGATGGTAGACGCTCTGCGCCCCATGCTTCCCGTCGTTTACCACCAGCCGGAACCCGGCCTTGTCCAACTTCTCTTGAACAGCTATCTTCCGAGCCACGGTTAGAAGATGGCCTGAAAATTTAATCGTTTTGTTTAATACCAGACAAAGTAGACAAGCATACTTGTAAGTGGTTCTTTATTGGCAATTAGCTGTGCCCGCAATTTCGTCCTTGTGGAATTTAATTTTAATTTTTTTTTTTAATAAAAGTAGCCGAAGATATTCCTTATTACATCGCTATCTACGGGTGAAAGTCCCGTCAAAATCGGTCCAGCAGTTCCAGAGATTAGCACAAACAAACAGTCAGACAGGAAAAAATTGTAAAAAAAAATATTTTGGTGTATGTGCCGTGTATACCACCACATGCATAGTAAAAAGCTGTTATTTTAATATTACAAACAGAAACTTTAATTATAATTTATATGTATAGATGTTCATTCAGTCATAACAAAAGTAAACCAAATTAGCACACACAGTTACCTAACTGTGATTTAAGTTACAAACCAGAACTATTCAAATTTTTACCAAGAAGCTGTTCATCTTCATCTCCAGCCTTGGACAACTGCGGTATGGGCTTCCTTGGGATTATCAGGATGTGAGTGGGGGCTTGCGGGTTCACATCGTGGAACGCTACACACTGGAAATAAATATATTTTATGAACAGAAACGGGGAGTAACATATGTGGTGGTTTTATTTCATCCAACCAATCCCAATGTTTTAATAGCCCAGAAATTAAAATATATAGTCATTCAATTTAATTGATCCCATCTAAACATTTTTTCAAGGTAATAATGTAAGAGGCCGTAAGTTTCCCACTGCCGAAGCGAGTTCCTCTGCAATTGTAAAGCAATAATACACAGCAGAAGAAAACCAACTTACTAATGTTCTAACACTGTCTCCTGACAGGACTAACCATCCTAGTCCCCATTTGAGTCTTGTTCTGGGTTGGTCACAGAGGACTGGGGATAACAAAACCATAAAACATTTAACATTAAATCTTTATTCATAATCACTACATAGTTTTATGAAATATTTAGAACAAGTTTTTTAAATTGTCTATAGATGTTAGGAGGAAGTCATTTTATCCACGTATAATGTTTTAATGCTATATTTATTAGTGTTACGTGTGAGTCAATGATGTAAATTTAAGAATAGAGCAAAAAAGAATGAAACAGCTGACGGATTGGTCTAACGAGGGTAACCAGCCGGGATTCTTGGTAAAGTTGGTAAGTGAAAAAATACAGGTTATATTAATGAAATGCATACCTGGTCGTCTTTGTACACAAATTTAGCTGGTATTTCTTCATTTAAAATCTTTGTAAATATAGTATCGCCAGTTTTTGATGCGGTTTGCGCTAACGTGACTTCATCTGCATTGGTTGCCGCCATGTTTAATTTTGACTTTGACCGCTTTGACGATTCACGGATTCATCACGTTTCTTTTCTTTCTCTCTCTCACTTCTTGAATTAGTTGTTGAATTTTGTCATTTTTGACATTGACATAATAATATTCTATTTTTCTATCATGACTTCTTCAAAGAATGTTGCCAGTATCAGTCTTCTTTATATTATCTAGAATATTATCTATGCTTTTGAAATTAATTAAATCGTATGATGAAAATGTAGAAAATGTTGCGATCAACGTAGTTATAAGGTTTGTATAGAATTTAAATACTTTAGAAGTTTAGAAAGACATTTTAAATTATATTTAAATTTTATTGTAAACTAATAAACCCGGGCGGGTTATATACTTCGTGTTAGGCTTTAGATGTGATTCTGTAAAGTGATATCACTTTTCTTTAACTAAGAACTGATTGAAATAAAAAAAATGTTGAGTGAAGGCACCACAATATCTACATTAGCGAAAACCGTGAGATTAGCATGCACAAACAAACACAAAAATTCTGACTATCATTGTTTTGGGCATATAGTTTTTATCATATAATAATAATAACTTTCAAGTGCAGACATCGATCAGTTACATTTTTAATTAATTATATAGACAGGTATAACAATTTAAACAATAAAAAAAATATTTTTACGTAAATACATATTTGTCAAAATTTAGTTAATAGTAGTAAATTAAAACGACATCTCCGTAATAGAGACAAAAAAGGGTAATAAACACATTCTTACATCAATTACTTTTGTAGTTAAGTTAAGAATTACCTAATAGTTTTTAAAGCTATATCATAATTTTATTTTATTAGGGAACGATTATGTGCTCTATTAAAGCAAAGAATAATAATTAGTACAATTCCTGCTTATTATAATCTGCACCCAGGACCGCTAGACCAAATCATATGATGCAGGGCTCTACCAAATATGTGCAAGCTTTTTAACCGCCCAACCCGAAAATCTTCGTCGACGATAACATGATACCCGTTCCCAACAAGACCTTTTTTCACCGCTATATCTTTTGCTACCAAGAGAAGACGACCTGGAATGGAAGATTGAATTTATAAAAAAGACTAGATGAGAACAGAGGCCGGTCACCACTACTTTTAGGTGGTTCGTCGGCTATTTATATAAAATAGTCTTCTTGAGCTAATGTGTGTATTAAAATGTTACGACATCACGTACACGCGTCACACGATGACGTCTCGACACGCCTGAAACACGGTATCGAAGTTTTCTATACAGCACGCATAATTATATTATACAAGTTTCGAACGTGATGGGTCGGATAGAATATGTACCTATACGTATACAAAATATGTATCCATGTAACATGTTTATTTATAAGTATAGCTTTCTCTGCATTCAGACATCCATAGTAAACAGTATTGAAATAGAAAGCCTAAGCAGTCACGAAAGGTTAGCTCGAAATAAAATACCACAAACACTGTGCTACTTATTTTAATTTATCCAAAAGGCCAATACATCTGTCTACCGCCAAACACTTGTACGTAAAATTGTTTGATGGTCTGTCCACCATGTTTACCATCATTCATGACCACTCGGAAACCATTCTTGTTCAATCCTCTTGCTTTGGCTAATCGCCTTGCAACTGTCAGCAATCTACCTGTTACAAATAGACTAGGTCTGAGAAAAGTTTGGTAACGATATTTTTGTACAACTATTTATTTGGTGATCGTCCGCTAATAACATTGCGTCGTCGTTAGGGAAGAATAATTAGGCTTTTACTACTGTGAAATTACTACCTGGACCCAACGCACAGTGTCTCTCTCTTCCGTGACTGGACCATATTCAAACGTGGCATTTGGTCGAATTGTTATAAATGTATTAATAAACTTAAAATTAAATAATCTGTCTGCAATGTTCTAAAGGTCTGCGCAAAAAACTTTAACTGAACTACAACTCTACTCCGATTCAAAAGGACACTTAAGGATCATATATTATTAAATTATGTACCTAGAAGTTTTTCATCTCCTGGTGAAGCGTCTACCAAACGAGGTATAACCTTTTTAGGGACTACTAGAAAATGCACTGGCGCTTGAGGCATATCTTCTTCATCAAATGCGACACACTGAAAATAAACAATATAAGAATATGAAAATAACTCAGGGAAATTTTCAAGTGGAAAGCAAAAACCACAGACACACATAATAAATTGCATAGGTACATGTCATTAGTCTGTGCCAGTAATTATTATCTGTCTCCTAAAATCCATAGACGTATATTATCTTGACGCATTTATTTTATCAGTCAGAAAAAAATAAACAATTTTCACATTAACAAAGAAAACAAAAGATATGACAAAAGATTTGAAAGTTCCGTACTTCCTTAATTGGTCAATTTGTCAGCATAACCTGCGTATGCGTATTAATTCAAGGGTCAGATTAGATTATTATCGTTCAAAATTAATTTAATTACTCACAGAAACATAAATTATTTTCCAAATAAAATAAACAATAACAAATAAGACAAAATCTTTTAAGTTATATTCTGTAATTATTTAATAAATAAATCATTGACCAATTAATTCATTTATATACGATAGGGCAATTTTTCTACACAATATTCAAAAGAATTTCAAGAATCGAGTTTTAGAACAATAAGTATTCCTGCATATTTTTTCTTTCTAAACAAAATTACACTGAAATTCCAAACCTCGTACTCACCTGATCATCTTCGTAAATAAATTGTTGTGGAGGTCTTCCATTGAAGAAATGTTTGAAATTATCGGTGCTGGTCATGGTAATGATTTAATGAAGCACACTCGAAGAGGAAGACATCAAAACCGTGTTTATGAGTATTATCTTATCACTTGCAATAGTAGAGTCACAATCATAAAGATTGTAATATGTGCTAGAGTCTCGCTCTGCGTTCGTAATTTAGAATAATTCATTCTGTCAAAAGTTACTTCACATCTATGTAAATAAATAAAATTGGAGTGATGTTTGTAATATTAAAATAATTATGTAACAGCTTTTTACTATACATATAAATACGGCTGTAAAAATATACACCAAAATATTTTTTTACAATTTTTGCCTGTTGTTTTTCCAGCTAATCTCTGGAACGGCTGGACCAATTCTGAAGGGACTTTCACTGGCAGATAGCTGTTGTAATAAGGAGTAACCTAGACTACTTTTATTTTAGAAAATTTTAAATTATATGTTATGTAAGTTTAAAGGATGACGCCTAACAATTTCCGAATGTGCGTACTAAGGGACATGTTACCACTAGTTGACAATAACAATTTATACATGTCAAACTCATGGTAGCGTGCCCAAAGTAACTTTTTATAGCTGTTTTATTTATTGTATTATTTTAATGTAATTGCAATGTATTATATATAAAAATATTAGCTTCCTGCATATATTTTTTTGTTGTTGAATTTTCAACAATTCCCCCATTGCCCCACTTTACAGTTACAAGTTTTATTGGGTGGTAGCCTATACGGAACCTAATTATAGGTTTTCTATAGTTTTCCCGTGGTAGTACTACCGCCCGTTACGGTAATTAGTAACATTACTACCGCGTATCATCACTATCACTACATAGTATAAAACAAAGTCGCTTTCTCTGTCCCTATGTCTGCTTAGATCTTTAAAACTACGCAACGGATTGTAATGCGGTTTTTTTAATAGATATAATGATTCAAGAGAAAAGTTTATATGTATAATATATTAAAGTTTTGTGTAAATTGGTTTTCCCGAAGCGATGCGAGGGCGGGTTTACTAGTCTAATAAACTTGTTTTAACAGCAATTGTGAAGCCGGTCTTAGTTCTCAGGGTTAGCAAAACATCAGTGACGGAATTTGAACGAGACTCTTACTAACAATCACTAGAATTAAATGGACTATCACTAAATTAACAACAACTACATAGGTAGTAGAGCCTAGAGTTCGCCGGGGTAATACTACCGCCCGCCACGGTACTTAATACCATTTCTACCGTGTAATAATTGTTTTAACAGCAATTGTGTTCCGGATAGAAAGGTGTGGAGCCGGCTACACTTTTTAGAGGCGACCATCTCAGTCCTAAAGGGTAGCAACATAATAACGAGACTCTTACTCACATTTACTAACTGGACAATTACTAACAATAACTAACAGGACTAACATTCACTAACAGTCCCTGTCCCAGTCCTCATACTTACAAACTAACCAACTAATGTTCTAACACCGTCACCTAACCGGACTAACTATCCCAGTCCCCATATGAGTCTTGTTCTAAGTCGGTCGCAGTTGTCATGGGCGGCTGCGGAAGGTGGTGCTGCATGCACCTTAGTAATTTTAAATCCTTAAAAAAGGCCTCAAGACAACATACATAAAGAACAGTAGGTTTTCTTCACATTCGTTGACGCTTAGGGCGCGTTCACATAGAACGTCCGTTTCACTGGATCCGTTTTAACTTCAGTATTTCCGTTGTGCGTGGGATTTTTTACTGGATCCGGTATACTGGATTCTATGTGAAATCGCTCATACAACTACATACGCTACTAGCATCCAGTATTCCGGATCCAGTAAAACGGACGTTGTATGTGAACGCGCCCTTAGGCTTGATTGTGGGTGCAGCGTCTACGTACGCACCTTGGAACGCACACAAACGAACAGTCGTCTTCTGACCTCAATACGCGTGGGAAAGCTCAATAAAACTACGCAAAAACAAATCAATTGTATATTTCATTACAATTTTGTAACAGTATGTACAGCGAATTGGATGTCGTTATACATAAATGAATCATCAATATTAAATTATATTTTTCCAATGCCCAAATATTTAATGTTAAGGAACTAATTATATACAAAGGTTTTAAAATCAATGGAAGACTGAAACGTGATGGGTATTGAAAATGACGTTTACTGACTAATATGTAATGATTTTGTCAGCAGCTTTTCATATAATATTGTCAATTTAATAATTAATGATTACATAAACACAAATAACACATCACTAACACCCACGACCCGAGAGAAAACATTTATCTGTCACATAAACCTCTGCCCCGGCCGGGAATCGAACCCGGGACCCCTTACTTCGCAGGCAAGGATACTACCAACTAGGCAACGAAGTCGATTTATAGGTATATAATATATGATAGTATTATTCAAATTATATTCAGTTAATAAATTATCTAATAATAAAATTGTGTCAGTTAACCAAGGAATGTCTTACGAAATCGTTATAAAATATGCAGTCAAATTAAGTTTAGTTCACAGTAATGTTATATGTTTTACACTGTATACCATTTATTAATTATATAACTATATACTGGTGTTAAGCACAAGCTAGGTACTACGAAATATATAAAAGTTATTATCACTTTTTATCATTCAATAAACCATGCTGTTTCTAGCCGACAATCACAATACTGAAAATGATTCATGTACGCATAACACCATCCATTAATACATTAAAATCACAGTCTCAAAAGAGTACAATAATTTTCATTAGGACATATTTTGTTATACAATGCGGGTTTTGACTAAAACTTTGCTTGCATTTACCAAAAAGTTATTAACTCCTTACTACCGAAAAAGAATTAACATAACATATCACCTAATTACAGAGTATGTATACATGTATCAATATTAGACAAAAATTAGAGTAAATATTGTTTTGGATATAAATGTATGATTTTTGGAACGAAGCTCCTTAACGCGGCTTACGGGTAGTGCGATTTAGTAGACATCGTCACGTAACGAAATGACGTATGTTGTGTATGTGTTTTTAATCGCCATCTACAGTATTATTTTGTAACTAGATATCACAGTACAGCGCTGCTTTACAATGTTATATTATATTAGTTCAAATATTACATTAGTTCAGATGAGAGTGCCTAGATGGCGTTGTTACACAAAAAACACTATATTACGTTTATATTCTAGTTTCTTGAGTTTCACGTCTATTTTACTTAAGTTAGGTTTAAACGCAAGGAACTTCGTTCCTGACGGGGGTCCCCCGACCGCAGAATTCTATTTTTTAATTGCTAATACTTTGCAAAACTCAAACAGGTAGGTATACTCTTTTTATTATATGTTTAAAACGGTGCAAATCTTAACTATTTATAATGAAACACGAAGTGGCGGCTATGTATACCTGCAAGAAATACCCGAAATATCGGGTAAAATAATAATGCTAGGTAAAACAAATAGGTTTTAACGTCTCCGTCGAAGTTTGGGGATATTTAGTAGTTTTACAGCGCCCTTGTTATCATATGAAATACTGAATATCTTCAGTTTAATATGAGGACAATCCATGGAGGATAGAGTTAAGAGACCATCTCATGTCGGTGACAAGTTCAAAGTGTCCAGTAGCGAGCAGTAAATAATAGTTCAAAAACACACAAAAACAGCGCTAGAGTAGCTAAGTAGACTACTTAGTTGTAGACGGAATGAAGTGTGGTTCGAGTTGAAAATTTTAATAATATTGTTGACGAAACCGCTGTACGCAAAACCGCTATTCACGTAGTTCAAAACAAGTCGGTAAATATAACCTCAAAAAGTGCTGTTAAATTAACACTCTTGCTACAGTAGCGCCACCCTTATTTAATACCTTTCGATGGACACTTTTTATAACACAGAGATGGTGCTATTTACTTCTGTCCTCAATACTATAACCATTGACTTATTAATATACTATGAACGTCGGGTCCGCGCTAAAAAATGTCCGAGCCTAATGAGCTACAAAACGCAAAAAGAGCTACAATCAACTGCAATCGAAATTAAACCGCGATGTAAAGGTTTTAGTGCTTAAATTACCTTGGTAACATTTCTATTCTCGCGATGGCTGTGACTGGGACATTTTTTCGCGATTTTAGTATGACACCCGATGTCCATAGTAATAATAAATCAATAATTACATATAACGTAGACAATTGAACTAATGTTCAGCAGTGGACTTACTCTCGATAAGACCGAATTATGAAACAAATCATTACAAACGCTTACCTAGCGCTCAAACGCGGACACAATTGGAAACTAAATAACTCCATCGTATTGCTTGTAAATAAAATAACTATTAGTTCTATATCAAATTGAAATGAAATCCTTACTAATATTATAAATGTGAAAGTAACTCTGTCTGTCGGTTACCTTTTCACGCAAAAACTACCGAATGGATTTTGCTGAAACTTTACAATAATATAGCTTACACATCAGAATAACACATAGGATATAATTTATAAAGATATACCTACTGTGAATTATCCAAAATATACAACTAAATCTTTGCAAACCGAAGGAATAAGTTTCCCGAAGCGAAGCGAGGGCGGGTCGCTAGTAAGACATATATTATTGCTATATTTATTTGTACGGTGAATTCGAACGTAATTAAAATATTAGTTTTGTATCGTATAGTATCATAATTTCGACAGTCCCTACGTAAAATCCCGTAGATACGTGTCATACTTTTTGTCATCGTGACCGTTTTACAAAAATTTCCGACGAAGAACAACACTAGTGGTAATCCAGTAATTTTTCGCCATGAGAAATAGGGATGATGCCGATCTAGGTACCTATATGTAAGTGGCAAAATGGTGGCTAATGATACAGAAAAAGTGGGCTTTATGACCTTCTTTTTATTTATTATAAAATATGTCACATATTAAACGTTTATTACAAATTTCGTGACTTTACACTAAGTAGAACAGTTTAGGTAATACACGTGTTTTAAACTTTAAAGCGCTCTCGTGTAAAATACGTCATTTGTAGTTAGGGGTTTGTACGTAGGGACCGTCGATTTGATGTTATTATTTTATGTCATGGCTTTTCTGTGTCATACTATGTGCGCCAATAATTGGAGTAACATTTTTCCTGTATGTTTGTAACCGTAAACATAATTATAGTGTTAATTTTGTTGGTACGATAAAAAAATATATATTGTAAAGTAGGTGTATATTATGGTCAATTTAACGATTTGAGTGCGCAATCAGAGAGAGATTTCACATGAATCAAAACAAAGATCGAGTCGACAAAGTTCGAATATTTTCCGAGAGAAATCCTGCTTTTATTATCGTATAATAAAATTTAAATAAAACACATTAAGTAATCAGACAGGAACAAATGGGTACATTATGAAAATAGTAATATCAAATATTTTATATAAAAATATATAAATGAAAGAGTTTTATATAAATATAAAAAATTATAACAAATAATGCGTATTGTATTATAAGTGTTTGCGTTAAAGCTTACTCATATTAGTTTTGAATGAAATTTGTTACAAAATGCCATAAATTTGGCGGAAAAATTGGTTTAAGTTTAATATAATTATGTATAAGATTGACAACTCTAAACCTCGTGAAATTAATTTAAACATAAATTAACAGTAAATTTGTAAGTAAATATCAAAATATCTTTTAAAATGGAATGAAACGTAGGGGAAATAAAGGGAAATAACATTATATTAATTACGTCACACTAATATTAGGATTTTTAATCCCCCCCGCCTCCCCCCTTCTTTGTCACAGGTGGTCACATTTGTGGAACCCCCTTCTCCTGGTGTGATGTCAGATATTTTTCAACTTTGTTAATAGAAAGTTTTGCCTTTAATATTTTAGATTTTTAGGAAGGTAACGTCACAAAGTTTTTCACCCGGCCTACCCCTTGTAACACAATGTCACATTTCGTTGACCCCCTCATAACGTGTGACGTAATTAATGGATGCCCCTAATTTAAAATGTTTGTAAGATAAAACGGTAAAGGACGATGATGTATGGTTCTTGTAAAAGATTAAAGATGTATCTTACGTAGGAGTAACATTTGAGTTGTCCGATGTAGATGATCTTAAACGTAAAAGGTAACATTTACCATCCTACGCCAACCAAAGATAATATATACAGATAACACAATAATTATTAATTATGAGTGAAAAATAAATAAACATAATAAGTACATTCAGATATTTTACTATAGAATGAGGAGTTTAATGATAATGGAGTGTAAATAATTATTCGAGATACATATATGCGTCTCTTTCCTTTATACGGCGTTGCTTTATGAAAGAAAGAGACGTGAAAATCGACAACTGTTTTTCAAGTTCCTAGACAAACTTTAAAATTGAATCTGAAATCTAAATACGGTAAAAATAAAATGTCATGCATATAGACTTCAGACTCACATTTCATCAGGTGTAAAATCGGAATCGAATAAATCCCATCCACTCATCCATCCATCCATCCACTTCCGGATTACGGTTCCGGGTTAGTACATACACATAAATATATACATAGATATATACATACATACATATTGGTACATTATTAATTAGTGTATTTGCCATCGTAAGTTAGTCTATGAATTTGTATTTATATGTCGGGTTATTTCACCCCATATCAATTCCTAAAGATAGGCTATCTAGCATATTTGTTATACATCGACGCACACACGGTATAAAGACATACATCGTGAGTACCCGTTACATTTAAAACATTTGCGGAATGTCTTACCTATGAATTAAAACGTTGACAGCGAAATGCTGAGCCGTTCGTGATGTTTTATTTAGTGCGTTAGTTAGTAATAATTGTCTAACTCACCAGCTCTTTGAATTAAATTTATATTCACACAATTTTTTTTCAACACAATTCAAACTTGCGAAAGTATCCGCTAGATGGCAGTGTATCGTTCGTATTATTGTAGGTAATGAGATTTACGCGGCAAAACTTCCACACCAATTAATCTCTGGTACCGCTTGTATTTTAAATGTATAATCACTCAAAGGTCTTTTGTGACATTATTAAATTGAGTATTTCTTCAATTCTTCTTCAAATTAATAAATCATACGTCATTGCAAGGCCACCCGTAAACGTAACGTGACAAGGGGCAGGAATGTGTGACATTACGTGACATGGGGGAGACGACGCTTGAGGACGTCACACATATAAAATGTCAAATGCCAAAATCCGAAACTAAACTCGCAACACAAATCTTAAAAATATTATAAACTTTATCAAAATTATCGTACATTTTGCTAAACAATAATTCCACTAGGGAAGGGTGTCACACATGAGTGACCGCGAGTGACAAGCACGGAGTGAAGTTAAAAAATGTTGTCTGTAAAGTCTGTTTACGGACGAGTTTTACGTGATAACTTAAGAAAAGATTGATGAAAACCGAACGCTTAGGCCGATCGTGCCTCTCTATCGCTTGTTCCGCGCTCTCGCTTGCACGCTCGGCTCACGCGGAACGGGACAATGACGTCACACTTTTTCGTGCGCGCAGCCGGTGTTCATCGATTTATAAGACGCTATCACGTCAAAAAGGGAAAGGTTTAAATTAATCTTTAAGTTAATATTTTCTAGTTTTGTGATATAAATAATATTAATAACAAAAGGAACTTTGTTCCAACCGGGTATAAAATGACAGCTGCCTTATTTGTTTTTTTTTTAATTCACTTGTGCATTCGAGCTTACAGCCATGGAGGTAGAAACGACCACCTAAAATCAATTATAAAAGATGACCACAGGTGGTCATTTTCCTGCTGTTATCAAATCACTAGTTAGTTGGGGTCACTCCGACCCCATATATATGGATTACAAAGCCATGAAATGTGTCCAAATCACATCAAATCTTCACTGGGACAAGTGTTCGTAACATTACAACAGTCTATCGGGGTCAGTGTTACCCCCAGTTGGGGTCATATTTGGTCCACTCGTAGCTGGGCGCGAGATACACCCGTCTCCCTCGTATATGACATGACACTATGCCGTTGTATGCCGTTCTCGGTATGCCGCTCTGTAATATAAAGTCATCTATTATGTAACGTATGCATGTACGATGACATAAAATCATAACAAACTGGTAATTTAACTTTCCACGTCTATCGTGAGTACCCACTACACAATATAATTATCCCCGATCATAATGAAATATTAAAATCATCATAAATTTACACGACCCAACTAAGCACATTAATCGTAAGTACCTTCTGTCAAACGAAAAGCAGCAATCCCGTTCAAGGTCAAATTGAATCAATTAAAAACTTACACAACCCTAACCTAACCACGCTAATCGTGAGTACCCGTCCACCACAACTCACCCTGAAGTCGTCCATGAGGCCCAGCTTCTTGGCGGCCTTCTGGTAGGTCTTCGCGTTGGAGTAGGGCACGCGCACCGCGGGTTCGAGTCCCGCGCCGGACGTCGCGTGTTCCGCCGTCACTTCCGGCAGCGCGGGTACCAACGATGACAGGTTCGCGTCGTACTGCGACTGTTCATATAACATTTATCATCCACGGTCCTTAGTACCATTTCTACGGTGTAATAATTTATTGTTTAAACAGCAATTGTGTTCCGGATAGAAAGGTGTGGAGCCGGCTACACTTTTTAGAGGCGACCATCTCAGTCCTCAAGGGTAGCAACACATCTGTGACCGAATTATAACGAGACTCTTACTAACATTTACTAACTGGACTATTACTAACAATAACTAACAGGACTAACATTCACCAACAGTCCCCGTCCCAGTCCTCATACTTACAAACTAACCAGCTAATGTTCTAACACCGTCACCTAACCGGACTAACTATCCCAGTCCCCATATGAGTCTTGTTCTAAGTCGGTCGCAGTTGTCATGGGCGGCAGCGGAAGGTGGTGCTGCATGCTCGTTTGCTACCTTAACTTAAATCAATAAAAAAAAAACTAGTAACCCCTTAAACATGTCCCTCAGCACGCACATTCGGAAATTGTTACGCGTCATTTATTTATTTATTTATTTATTTATTACTTACATTAACAGCTTTTCATTAATTTGAGTGTTTAATATAACATATAACATAAATTACCCGCACTTAAGCCAAATTTAATGTAATTAATTTATTACTTATGCATATATTTGAGAGGGTAGTGTGTTAGTGTGTGCTTGTGTGTATGTGGGTGAGAGTGTAAATATGTGGGTATGTCTCTGAATGTGGTAGTGTAGTAGAATGTACGTGCATCCGTTGCAAGGTAGGTTTACATGGCGTAAAATTATAAAAAACTAAAATAAAATAATTATACATACTTTATCTTACTCAATACATAATTATGTCATTTATTATATATTAATTTATTTATTAGCCTTTATAACTATATCTCAGTATTAATAATAATCATAATTATATATTTTCTTTATATTGTTATATTGTATTACTTAGATTTTTTCTTTTATATATTACCCATGTATTTATCGGAATGTAACGCTTAAGTTTGGTCATTTGTTAAAATAGGTAAGCAGTTAGTGCGTAAAGCAGTTATGTACATGATTTCAGAAGCTTTCCAACTTTGTTTTTGAAGGTTGCTTTAGAGGTGGAAAATGGATCTATGCTGGAAAAATATTTGTTATATGTTCTAGGAAGTCTACTGGTGATGCAATTTGCTGAATAATTAGTACGGTGAGAAGGTACATGAAAGAGCTGTGTATGTCTGGTTCTCCTAGTTGGTGCTTGGAGAGTAAGTAACTTATTAATCAGTGTCATTCATTAAATGCTTCTATAGTATCGTTGTCAATTGGAATACGATGAAACGGAAATGACGCGCAAATGAAATGAAACGCAAACGAAAAAGAGACAGACACATTTTAACGTGGGAGAAAATGAGATAGGAAGCATCGGCAAAATGGCGGCTGACGTTAGCACAGCGAAACATCAATATTTCGACTGACACTTCTAGCACGTGTGAATCGCACACATTTTGTTTTTTTTTATTAGCAATTGATTGTAATGAAACAAACACTCAATTTTAATCACCAACCAATCACCTTAACCAAACTAAAGCCACCCCACACCACCCCCAAAGCTAAGATAAACACCTCACCACACTACACTGCATTCGAATCATAAGCCGTTCCAAGTTGAAACCTGTCCCTAGCGCTCACCGACCACCGACCGACCACCACCGACCACCGGCCAATAGACACCTAATAACAGGCGAATGGCTTCTGTCAACACATCTGACTAGTAACGATATAGATTCGTGCCGTCTCGTTCTTTCCCGTTGCCTAAATTAGTCTATTTCTTTCCAACGCGAGTGGCCTTGAATTAGGCAATCACAGCGTTGAACTAGCCAGTCACCCCGCTTCGTGTTACCTCAGCTGGTTGCCGGAATGCATTCAATACGGAAAATCAAACATTAGGTGTCTATTGGCCGTGCGGTCGGTGCTAGCGCCGCTCAAACAGATCGTACCTTCAATAAATAACTGAGATCTAGTTTCGTGAACTCCACGTAGTCTTCGTTGAGGTGCATGTACCTGAGATGATTGTCGAAGAACAACCCCTTGCTTACACCCACCTGGAACAACGCTCCAGATAAATAACGTAACGTAACGTAACGAAATAACGTAACGTTAACACATTGAATTATATTACTATGGACGTCGGGTCTCATACTAAAATTGAGAAAAAATGTCCCAGTCACAGTCATCGCGAGAATGGTAATGGTCACCAAGGTAATTTAAACACTAAAACCATCACATCACGGTTTAATTTCGATTGCGGTCGTGAACGCCAGCCGTCGCAAGAATAGAAATGTTGCCACGGTAATCTGAACACTAAACCATTACATTACGGTCTAATTTCGATTGCAGTCGATTAGCTGTTTGCGTTTTGTAGCTCATTTGGCTCGGACATTTTAGCGCGGACCCGACGTCCATAGTGATAAGTCAATGGCCCCACACCAGGATTCCCTGTATCGTGGGTACCATAGACAACACACAAGATGTCAGCTCGACGAGCCACAACAGATTCAAAGACGTTTTGTATCAGGCCATAAAAATAAAAACTATTCACGATCCGACATCATAGATAAGTTATTGGAGTTGACTTTAATATTATTTAATATGATTATTTATCAAACTCGGACACCGGTACCCACATATATTTAAACAGTTCTTTAACTATACAAATAAATAAAGTTGGAGAGTCTGTTTGCAATATTAAAATAACAGTTTTTTACTTTTTACATATGGATGGATGTATACACGGTACGTATACCAAAATATTTTTTTTTATTATTTTTGTCTGTCTGTCTGTTTGTTTAAGCCAATCTCTGGAACGGATGGACAGATTTTGACGAAACTTTCACTGGCAGATAGCTGATATAATAAAGAGTAACTTAGGCTACTTTTATTTTAGAAAACTAACAGGTAGTGATAAATATAGTCTGTCCTCACCTTCCCGAAGGAGTACGTCCTCGATATTTCCGGCCTGATACAAGCTCGCCCGCGCGTGTTCTCGGGGTTCCGTAGCCAGTCGTCGAAGAAACTGTGACACAACGTGATATTATATTATAAGTTTCAAACTTAAAAACGAATATTGAAAATTTTAGTGAGAATGGTTACTAACTAATTAAATTGTAATAATACACTTTATTTTGTAGTAACCAATCAAATATAATATAGTGACATACACACACGCACGCACACACGCACACACACACACACACACACATACACACACACACACCACGTAATAAAAACAAAAAACATTAAACATTATATTTGGACTGACAGTATTCGTTTTTTGAAGCTTTCACTTCTAGCACGTGTGAATCGCACACATTTTTTTAATCCGTTTATATTTGTATTGGCACTCACGCCTGCGGCCAGTTGGGCTCGAGCTGCAGCCAGGTGTTCCGGCGCAGCATCCAGCCCAGCCCCGGGAAGAAGTCGGTGCGGTGCAGCAATCCCGGCCGGGACAGGTCGATCAGGTCCTTCTTGCCGTTGTCGTTCCACGCCGATATACACCTGGGGGGCGGAACGGGATCTCAACAACCATTTGGATTTAGAAGTCTGGACTTCTGGAGGCCCTGGGGCAACGAATAGTGGAAGCCGCGCACGTTAATATCAATCGTCCGAACTGCACGACGATGGGTCACTCTGAAAACCAGCGGCCGCGGTTCCCCCGCGACCATATTTTGGAGGGGTTTGAACTTTGGATTCCCCAAACCAAGGGGCCCGAATTCTAACATAGCTAGTAGTAGTAGTAGCACATAGATAGTATCAGAATATTATTCTTACCATATACTGGGATCCTTGTAAAGCAGTGGATATGTGCCGAGGAAATATTCGAAGAAATCCGGGGATATATCTAAGTCATCTGAAAAAATTACAAAGTTGGACTTTGGATTACACCTATTTTTAAATAATATGTATTATGTATGTATATAAAGTTTGTTATGCATCATTATCATCACAACCCATAACTGTCCCACCGCTGGGCACGGGTACCTCTCACAATGTGAGGAGTACAGGCCATAGAGACTAGGATTAGTAGGTTAGTCCGGTTAGCAGACGATGTTAGAACATTAGTTGGTTAGTTTGTTAGTAAGTATGACGACTGGGACAGGGACTGTTTGTAATAGTCCAGTTAGTGATTGTTAGTAGGAGTCGCGTTCTAATTCAGTCACAGATGTGTTGCTACCCATGAGGACTAAGGTCGCCTCTAAAAAGTGTAACCGGCTCCACACCTTTCTATCCGGAACACAATTGCTGTTAAAACAATTATTACCCGGTAGAAATGGTACAAGTACCGTGACCTCTAGACGCTACTACCTATTAAATAAGAGACTTTTTTCCACCTACCTTCAACAATAATAACAGCATCGTGCCCCAAAGTCACCAGCACGTGGTTGAGTGCGAAACGGAAGTGACGCGCGATCTTGTAGTACCCTCTAAACTTGACCTTGACCCGGGGCAGCTGGATCTCCGTGAGGTCGGGCTGCTTCACCACCGCGATGGTCGGGTCGGCGTCCGTGAACGACTTTATCACTTGGTACGTTGCGTTGTGGCCGCAATCCTGGAAATTATCCAACACATCTTGCAAACACAGCAAGCAAATTAAAACTAAATACAATACGCGCCACGGAACTATGTCCCTATGAAGTGAGCTGTAAGTAGCTGCTCAGAACGCATTTTCGGGCCAAATTAGAGGGACGCGGAGAAACATCATCTATCCGCAATAAACTGTCATATTTTATAATAACTACTAGTTGTCCCAGCGTACTTCGTACCGTATTATAATTAAAAAATGTTTTGGTGATATATCGACAGCAACGCCACCTATCGGGTCCAATTGTGAATCTAAACCATTCCCAGATCCCCTTGAACACACACAAAAAATTTCATCCAAATCGGTCCAGTCGTTAAAAAATGTTTTGGTGATATATCGACAGCAACGCCACCTACCGGGTCCAATTGTGAATCTAAACCATTCCCAGATCCCCTTGAACACACACAAAAAATTTCAACCAAATCGGTCAAGCCGTTTAGGAGGAGTTCAGTGACATACACACTCACACTCGAATTATATATATTAAGATTAGGCGTACCCGCGACTTCGCCCGCGTGGAATTTAACAAAAAAGTTATTAAATTCCTAAAATAAAAGTAGCCTAAGTTACTCCTTATTACATCAGCTATCTGTCAGTGGAAGTCCCGTCAAAATCGGTCCAGCCGTTCCAGAGATTAGTTGGAACAGATAGACGGACAAAAATTGTAAAAAATGTTATAGGATATGTACCGTGTAATCCGTGTATACAACCATAATAGGCATTTAGTAAGAAGCGGTTATTTTAATATTACAAACAGACACTCCATTTTAATTACTTATAATCGTAGATTAGTAGGACTTAGCATGAAAAGTGTTTGTTAGTTTTTCAAACGATTAATTGGACTCCGTTCCGTTTTTCTTGTGCCATTACCTGGCTAACAATTATTGGGAAGGTCCCCTTGTCCGGCCTGAACTTGACCAAGTTGTCCAGACACCGTTTGACCGTGACCCGGTCGCACGCGATCACGAGCACTGGTAGCACTGGGTTGCTAATACCTGAAATTGATTAATTAAGTATTGACATTTAGCAAAACCAATTATTTAAATACTCACCTTACCATGTTCTCAAAGGCGTGTGAAGTCCGCCAATCCGCACTTGGCCAGCGTGGTGGACTATGGCCTGTACCCCTCACATCGTGAGAGGAGACCCGTGCCAAGAATGGGACAGTTATGGGTTGCGATGATGACTTTCAACTTCTTTTTTACTTATATCAGTGAGCAAACCATAATGATAGATGATATAGCGACTCGTCATGGTGTAGCACGTCCTACGTGACGTCACCTTAAACCTGAATCACGCAATCGACATTTTGCCAGTGTCTTCTGGTAAGTTTTTCTCTGCAACGACGACTCGCTGTGACCACGATCCATGCCGGTCAAAATATCAATAAAACTGAGTTTTTCAAAATTAAACCCGTGAGGGCCCTGGGTTCAATTCCCAGCGAGGCGGACATTTGAACGATGAATTTAATTTTCCGTTCTTGGTCTGGGTGTGTGAGGGTCCTGGGTTCAATTCCCAGCGAGGCGGAAATTTGAATGAAGAATTTAATTTTCCATTCTTGGTCTGGGTGTATTTGTTCTTGTCTTGTGTGTTGTCCATGGCACCCACGACACAGGGAATCCTAGTGTGGGGCTATGAGTGTGTAGCGTTATTTATTTATTTAAAAATAGTGACTACCTGTTGGCAAAACCCTCGCCCATAAATAAATATTATGAATTAGAATTGTGTTATGGCAACTATTAAACGCTCTTATCTTTAGCTGTAACTGTTATCTGTTCGAGGTGTGTCATATTACCCACATGGCCTGGTCATATATTAGCACTCAGTTAACCGTTATAATGGAAAGGAATAATGTGAAAGATAATAAGCTGTAACAGAGAAAAATGCCTAAATTATTTATTTATTTATTTTATAATTTATGTATACGTAAAAAAAGATACAAGAAAACCGAAAAAAGTAACTATGTACAAAGGTACTAAGTACAATACAACTAAGTAAGTACAATACTACTAAGTACAAAGGCTAATTATTATATGCCAGAACCATTTCAGTTCAAACAAGGATGTTTGGAAATAGACATCCGCAACCTGTTCCGCTCAAGTTAATATAAAATGTAATTAAGTAGTAATAATTAATTGTTTGTAACAGATGTGCCTAGGAGAGGAGTTTCTTTCGCCGTTTCTTTTCTGCTCAAAGATTTAAAATTTAAAATTCAATATTTAAAGGCACCTTAGCGAATCGTTGGTAGATGCAAAAAATGACGTTCATAAGTGTATATAAAAATACCTACACTAAGGGCCAGTTTCACCGGTTCCGGATAAAGTTCCGGATAGCCCTAGGAACTCAACTCCCAGATAAACTACAACTTTTGGCATCTCAGGTAATCTGATAGAAGTGACAGAGAAAAGTGTTGGTTAAGGTATCTGCCAGTTCAAGTGGCTGTTAGGCGTTATCTGACGGATAAAAAAATGTTTCAAGTGGCGTTTCTATAACACATTAGGAATTTGAACTGTAATAAATCATATTATTATGAATCCTACTATTTTCGTTCTATAATGATAAAATTATACTTGAAAATATAAAAAAAAGTCTAATTGGATTATTTTGAACAAAAAGTATTTTATTAATTAAGTTTTCAAAATAATTTTCAAATGACAATAATTTACGTAGTAGTAACGAAACGCAAAAAAGCGACGTTGCCGCTCCGTCAACTGTTAAGTCACTAAGTGGCAGAGCCTAGGGCTATCCGGAACTTTATCCGTAACCGGTGAAACTGGCCCTAAATGAAATAATTGATTTGAAATTAGCATTACTTCTAGCGAAAAAGCGTCTAGCGGGGCGGTCGTTTCGTGGCCAAGTTATAGCGACTTATTAGCGACTGTATCGCTTTTGTGTCGCAACTGTGTTGTTTTTTAAACTGCTGCAAAGTCGCCGTGTAATACTACCGAATCGAATGCGATATGTCACTCATGACATATTTACCGCGTGTAGCTAATTTACAATTTTGCGCCCTGAATATTTTCTATGTTCAAAGATGTTAATATTCCAACTGTATAAGTACAAAATAATGCAATAGGCAATACATAGGGTTGTCCATATTAAAAACTGAGGATTGCCAAGTTTTTACACTATAATACTTAAACTAAACTAAAATATTAGGGTGAATATATATTTTTTTACAAAAGATAAATGACGATCCCGCAGCCTAGTTGGTAGTGACCCTGCCTGCGAACCGAGGGGTCGCGGGTTCGATTCCCGGCCGGGGCAGATGTTTACGTGACAGATAAATGTTGGTTCTCGGGTCATGGGTGTTAGTGATGTATAATTTGTGTTGTCCATGCCGCCCGCGACACAGGGCATCCTAGTGCGGGGGTATGAGTGTGATAACGTTTATTATTATTATAAGTTAATGCTTGACAACAATCCCACCTGATGGTAGTGGCGATGAAGTCGAAGAAAAAGGATACTATAAAATACCCCATAGCCCCACTAGGATTCCCTGAGTCAATGCCATCGACACTTAAAGACAAGAACACATTCAGACCGAGAACAGAGATGTAAACTCATTGTTCAAACCGCCTCACCGGGAATCCAACCCAGGACCTATTAAACAGTTCGGCGATAAAAATAGTGCTTACAACTAATTAAAATTTTTATATACCTACATACTAATATGAGCAGAACCGGTCGCGGATGTCTATTTCCAAGCATCCTTGTCATTAATATATTCCTCGACCTTTCTCTATGCGTCGTGTTTTTACGTGTTTCTTAAATATTAGTATAGGTAAATAATATTATCCATCATCCATCAGTATTGGAAACAGAAAGAAAGGGTGTGAGGATACCAGTCTTCCAAAACGTATCCTCCATGTGTTAAGTAGCGGACGAATTTTATACCTCTACTAAAACAACTGCGAGGTGCAGGATGAGCAGAAATTGGTGATATGAGGTCAGGTGTGGCGAGTTGGTGAGGCGCGGTGGGGGATTTCGAAATTAGAAAAAAAAATGCACAAACATCGAATTTTTATAGACATATTTCGCTCGTGACATTCTAGAATTCCCTTACCGATCCAATATTGAACCATTAAAGTGTGAAACTGGTGCACAAAAAGTGCTAAATTAAAAACAATAGCTATTCTTGATTTCTCGCCGCGGAAGGCCTTAGCATTCTTGATGCTTTCGTGCAACCTAAATGTTTGTAAATGGCTGTCAGCCACTCACTATTGTCTTGAAGTATTGTGTACACTCGATGGTATGATGTTACGTGTGAAGCGAATCCGAGAAGCGTTTTGACGAACCCATAGCCTAGTTGGTACTTTGGTAGTGACCATGCCTGCGGTCCCGGGTTCGAATCCCGGCCGGAGCATATGATTGTGTCAGATAAATGTTTGTTCTCAGGTCGTGGGTGTTGGTGATGTGTTATTCGTGTTGTCTGTACCACCCGCGACACAGGGAATCCTAGTGTGGGGGTATGAGTGTGATAGCGTTTATTAATTTATTATTATTATCTACTTGACTACTCGTACATAACAACTAACATTAGGACATACAATTAAAAGTTTTTAAGAATTTTCGATTGCAGAACGTACAGCTAATTTGTATTAACGTGCCAGTTACCGGTTAATAGTCAATTATTTTTATAGCGTAGTTAGTTTTTAATGAGCATTTCAAGGAAAAATGTTTAATCAATATTAATTTGTGAAGAGAAATCCTTTGGAAAGCACTCGCTTCACTTCGGGTAACTTATTATTTATATTAACAATTATTAAGCACTAGGTTTTGCTCGCGTTCGGATAATTTCTTGATTTGGTACATGGCTAGCAAGCTAGCTAATTTACCCTTGCCTAATAGGGTTTGGCAATAAACCAAGTTGATTACCTGTTGCTTTGATAAACACTGGAACTTGCAACTACATTTATACATATACAAATATAAAGCAGCTAATATGTACATTAACTACCTATTTAAATTAACAAGGTCACATTAAAAAGGCAAACAAATAAAATTGACATTCCATACAAAACCAATTTTATAATGAAGATATTATATTTATTCAATTGGTATGGAAATTGGTTAAAAGGAAACTGACGTAAATACAGAAGTTTTTCAGTGAATTTTACGTATATTATTTTTTTGTTAAAATACCTGTACATTGTGAAACCTAAAAGTTTCACTATTTGGCTCTAAGCAGCACCCATTAATGGCCGGTTATAAAAACTTATCTTAGCAGTGATAGCCAAGCCAAAAGGCCAATATTTAAAACTGGGAGACCGGGTCCAAATGCACACACGTCTATACAAACATTTTGTTCATATTAGAATTTAATTATAACTTGCTTTGAAGGAAATCATTGTGAGGAAACCTGCACACCTGAGAGTTCTCCATAATGTTCTCAAAGGTGTGTGAAGTCCACCAATCCGCACTTGGCCAGCGTGGTGGACTATGGCCTATACCCCTCACACTGTGAGAGGAGACCCGTGCCCAGATGTAACATTTACTACCAATTATGGCACATAGTAGATTTCTATGGCCGTCCTAAATTACAGTGTTTGGAAATCAGTCATTCCATAGAGCAATTATCCATTACCAGGGCCTCAAAAATTTACAGGCCTGTAGATTTCTATGGCCGTCCTAAATTACAGTGTTTGGAAATCAGTCATTCCATAGAGCAATTATCCATTACGAGGGCCTCAAAAATTTACAGGGCTGTAATTCCTTTACTTAGGAGTATGTTGTTAGAAAAGGTCCTCTAAAATAATTTTCGTCGGCATGTCTTGAAATATGCACGGTGTAAAATATCAGTTATTTTTTTGAATGTTATACCTAATTGAAACGAAGCTGAATGTCGTGATATAGCTAGTGATGAGGCGAGAGGAAACGCATTTGACGAGAAGAGTGATTGATATGAATGTGGAAGGAAGGGGACGAGGACGGCCAAAGAAAAGATGGATGGATTGTGTGAGAAAGGATATGAAAGATAAGGGAGTCAGGGTAGAAGTGACGGCCAATAAGGAAGAATGGAAGAGAAGAACATTATTGCCTTGAACCCATATAAAATTGGGAAATAGGCAGGAAGATGAGTTATAATTAAGTGTCTCAGTGGAAACAGTTTTTTTTGCTATTATTACACCTGCCATGTGACTTCAACATCCACCCAGGGCTGACAGGTGGAGAATGCAATGAGGCATTAACTTTTTGCCGTTGTATACCTTAGTATAATGTGCTACAAAAGGAATAAATAAATAATTTGAACAATTAAAATAATTCAACTCACTCTGTTCCACTTCCAATCTACTTTCTTCTTCAAATGCCTTATCTTCAGTCTTTATTAGATGTTCTTTGACTCGCACGAGCAATTTATTAGTGTCTTTCACCTCGTCTACAACTTTTTCTTGCAATAACTGTAATCTATTTTCAAGCTCCACCACTTCATTTTTAACAGACACAGAGCTCGAAACTTGCAATAATGAAGAGTAAGAAAATATAAGCCACAATAATATTAAAAACCCGCAAACGAGGGTCAATTTTCGTAAATTTATACGCATTTTAGTATTGGAATATTAACATGTAAAGATTAAAAATAACACGACCTCAACACAGCACCGATTTTGGCTAATGTTTATTTCTTTAATCCCGCCCCGTCCATTGTATCTCCACGTATTCAACACGTCGGTATTCAGATAAAAGTATAAACATTGCAGTTTTGACTACAAATCACAACACGATCGACAATCATGTGTCGAAATCGAAACAGAAGTGACGTGAGTAGACTAAATTACTCACTGGATTATTATTTGTTATCATAAAGATTATCTGCATTCAATTTTAAAGATAAACGCAATTATTTCGCGTTACAAAAATCACAACATTCACGACACTCATATTTTATAATGACAATTTCTGTTCTGCTAATACTTCCTTGTTGATTCCTTCCTTCAGGTTCAGCCTTCAATCAAGGCAGTTCGTTTCATTCATATTCATATCTTTTGACAGCTGTCATGTCAGACAGTTTCAGCACAAATTCACCAAACGTCAAAACAATTGACATTTACAATCGCAGTTGCCATGTTTGAAAACAGCCAAAACAGTATTCGTGATAAGGGTTGACGAACATCTATCAATGCGTAAATAATTCATTATTGCCTCTACTCGTCTCGAACCGTGAGCTTGTACCTTGAGCTTGATGCTGTGGAGGATTATCCCTAAGGCAAACTAGGCATGTGCCTAGCGGCTTTTAAGAGGGCGTGCGCACGGTTTTTTTTGTTTTTGTCCATAAAAATTATTCTAGTTTCCTTGTATTTCCCATTCCCAAAACATTTCCCTCCACTAGAGGGGCTCAGGGCGAGCCGATGCCGAATCGTTTCCGAGATCCACTTTACCACCCAAGACTAAATTGCCATTCACCGTCAGGTGAAATTGTAGTTAAGCTAAGCTTTAAATTATTATAAGTAAAAAAGTTAAAATACCTACCTACTTTGGTTAGAAGATGTTAACTATAGGTATGTACTGTATATTAAAAAAAATTAAATACTTAACTTAGGTACTATCAACTCAAAAAAAAAACTGTGGTGTTTTTAACTGATCAATTTTATTTTCATTTATATTATAATGAATTAAAAAAATATTTGCACATTTCATTGATATACATAATTTATTTTTGTTCTTATCTAACTGTAGGTACATAAGTAAAACAATATAGCGTAAATTGAAAACGTCATCAAATACTAAAATTTTCTTCTAGCCTCCGTAAATGATCAACGTTTGATTCTTGCGGTGAGCTACTATGGCTCAAAATATTATTCTTATAAAGGTCCATATTTCTTTGCGCCGAAGCCATGTTGGTGTAAATTTCGCGCGGAATTGGCACTAAACGATTTTGCGCGGGAATTTTGACGTTAGCTGTCAAACTGATATTTCTGTCAAGGTAAACTCTTTCGTTCGGAAATGTAGCTGGCGGTGGGGGGATTAAGTATGGTGGTTCTGGCTTGGACATACTTCTGAATAAATTTCGATCCATAATTTGGCTGGGATTAACGCTGGCTATGTTATTGAGTGATTTCATCCATTGTTGCTGTTGTGTTGGAGGTATTCTATTCGGATAATTGAATATCCACAATCTATCACCTACAAACATAGGTCTGGGAGTGACTATGCCTAAGCTACTGTAATACTGCTGAGCCAGAAGTTCCACATCGTTGGTATATTTCCGCTTCCATTTTGTTCGGCGATTTTGGAACCATATTTTAATCTGAAAAGAGAAAACGTTAAAGTAATTAATTATATAATTAATAGGACAAATCAACAAATATGATTTATTTTTTTAGCTAGATTTAGAGTGTCAATGCTAGGTCTAAAGTATAATCCATCACGCTGCTCCAGTGCGCACTGTTATTGGTCAAAGCAAGTACGGAATATTATACCGCCTGAAGGACTCCGACATGGCTTGATTGTTCCTAACAACTTGATGATTAGGTAGCAGCCTAATGATGACACTCTGCTTTACGGGCCCCCTGAAGCACGTAAGAGCTCTAGAAATTTTGCCACTAGCGGTCATCCACTAACCTAACCTAACCTAACGACCGATTAACTCGAGGTCTGTACCTGTGTTTCAGTGAGTCTCAATTGCCTTGCCAGCCTGCCCCTCGCTGCTACCGAAAGGTATCGATTCTTCTCAAACTCCGCCTCCAAACTCTTGATCTGCTGAGCGCTGAATGCTGTTCTCGCTCTCTTGCCTCTGGACGAAGAAGAACCTGTCAAAAGACGAATAATGATATTTGACGAAACCTTGTTGATCCTGGTTGTCTGGAAAGTGAAAGGTCCCGTCTATTAATGGTCGAGATAGACATTTATAAGACAGATAAAAGTTAATTCTCGTGGGTATTTGCAATGTTTCATGTGTATCCATTCCATCGGCAAATTTTAACCTAATCTAATCTAAAAAGAATCTTAGTGCAGTCCGTAAATGGATGCAAGTGTTATGTTGTATTTAATGTTTCCGTAAAAGACCGGTAGTAGGTACCTGCCTAAAAAGTTAGCATTGTGTGACTAGGAGCGGCTTTACCTATATTGCGGGTGTCAGGGGGTGCTGAAAGTCGCTGCAACACCTAAACCTAATCCATTTCAACCGCGCATTTTGATACAAAATTGCGTGAGGGCATTGATTGCACTCGGGCGCCACATGTGCTAGAGCCGCTC
The DNA here is from genome assembly GCA_905404295.2 of Ochlodes sylvanus. NCBI lineage: Eukaryota > Metazoa > Arthropoda > Insecta > Lepidoptera > Hesperiidae > Ochlodes > Ochlodes sylvanus. The sequence continues at coordinate 3,541,202 of FR990151.1, read as the reverse complement.
CTGCGTGTGACGTATTATGCTTATCCTTGACTACCTACAACTACTCACTACTCGATAATTATTTAATCAGACGAAAAGCTCATCCAGTATCCTCGGATCAGGATATTGTATGACTTTTTTATGTTATGGTCACCATCGCCGATGAAAATCAGCGTCACTAATGAAAGAAAAGCAGGCTCTCAAGCCGCCATCGGAAACATAATTATGTCGTTCGGAGGCTGGCTCAAGTTAGTGTGATAGCTAGATATAAATGTGTTCAAACCCCTATCATCTACCAGTACCTTCGGGATTAAAGTTGATGGTACAGAGTTGAGGGGACCTTTGAAAGTCCGTTGTTCAACAGGATGCACCACGAGCGGGGAGGTAGGCCTGGACTTAAAGATGGATGATGGATAGTCCTTTACACCTTCGTTTGATGTATGAGAAAAATTAATAATCTGACATGTCCAGGTACTGACTTTAATGTATTGTATGTATGTATTGAAGTGCTCATAGCCCGGCGGCTTGCGATCGACAAAATTAAGCAACAACGGGCGCGGTCGGTTGTTGGATGGGTGACCGCTAGTGGCAAAATTTCTTGGGCGCACGGGCGTCGGAGGTCACGTAAAGCCGTCGATCCCGGATGTTACCATTTGGTAGCAGTTGTTAAGCCCTGTCGGTAGCGTTCGAGCGGCATAAAAATTCAGACACTTGGGTTGGCCACTAACTCTTCCACCAACTTCCACTGGAGCAGCGTGGTTGAGTATGCTCTAGGCCTCCACAGGTATTAGGAGAGAAACCCGTGCTCAGTAGCGGGCCATTAATGGGTTGAAGCCGAAGCCAAATATTGTATATGCATTGTATTTTTTGATGATTTTGTGATTACCAAGAGTTGAAATTAGAAATGGATACACCCAAGATACACCACAATTTCTTGGTTATTTGCCAGCGTTAATTTTACTTAATGTTGAAAGACCTTATTAACACCTATTTAACGGTAGGTACCAGGCACTTATCACATAATTATCACGCTTTAATTAAGCAGTCCCAATACAAAGCCATTTTATTATCATGTAGGTATATTGTACAGATTGTTTACTTATAACTACCGACTCTAAGACCTTTAGCAACGAGAGTACTAGCGATTAACAACTGTTTGAAGAGACAACGGAAGCCATGCCTAACAATCCTCACCGCCGCGCGCCGCCGAAGCGGACACCACGCATCGTCACCTGACAGTTATTTTCAATAAACACCTCGGCTCTCTGAGTAATTAGTGGCAATTTATCAACGTGTCAAGCTGCCGCCATCTTGGATATCAGACGACGGCAGCGCCGCTTCCCGCGCTAATGAGCCCGCTAAAATAAACGTCAATTGGTGCATTTAAATTTATTTTAGACTTTATTTCTGAGAACCTAACGTGCGCTTTTGCGTATAGCTTATTAACGCAGATGAAAATGTTTAGATATTGGACAGAATGAATGCGCAGACGATTTATGGCGTCTACATAGATCGTCAAAGAAATTACGAAGAACATACAGCGGTAGAACGGGTTGTATTTCAATTTTAATGATTTAACGAGTGTGAGTGTCACATTTAATGCCTCACGAGTGTTTTACAACTGTAAAAAATTGAGATCCGGTGGGAGCATCAATTTTAATATTTCAAATGTTTAGCTTATTATGTACTTATTCGTCATTGTCTTGAGTTTGTTGCACAATAATGTTATTATCTCTTTATTAGGTACTATCGTACAATGTATACTAAATTTAATGTATCATAAATTAGCAGAGATACTTACTTGTCTTGAGAAAAACTATTAATTAATATATTTTATATTTTTTGGCTGATTTTCTGTATTTCTTATAACTATTATTCTAATATATACATAGATTAGCGGAAATAACAGACAATCATCCAAAAAATATAAAATATATTAATAAATAGTTTTTTCTCAAGACAAGTTAGTATCTCTGCTAATGTAAGATACACTAAATTTAGCATTAAGTCCCCCTTTTTTACCACTCTGTTTGTAGGGTAGGTATAATAAAATGTAAATAAATAAATACTGAAGAGACTTGAATGCGATCTTCAATGATGTATTGCAGTAAATTTTGGGTAATATTCTGTGATTGTTTTATTTAAATCGGTCCTCAAATCACTTGGGTACTAAGGCATAAGAATTTCTAATTTCACTTATGCTACCACAAACAGTTGTAAATCACATCTGTTCCAATAAAGAGTCCAGTAGATTAATTAGTTGTACTAAAATAAGTTCACGTCGTCTAAACGAAAACAATCAAAGAAAACTATGGCGCGCAAAACTTGTTCTAGAAAAAAATACTACAAAGGCAAACACTGGTAAAGCAATTAATGTCAATACATCGTCACTTGTCAACGGCTAGCGTCTTTGTTTCGCGCCTCTACTTACCAAACTTTTACCGAGCAACTCTAAAATACAAAATAAACTTTATATTTTCGCATAAAAGGTCTAGTTTTCAAAAGTGAAAATTTCACAGTGCACAGAATAAAATTGTCCCAACCGTTTGACACACGCGATGGCGTTCAGAAACCCCATCCGCTTTCTGCTAATAGAATTTTACAGCTTTTTAATGAGCTTCGGCCACTTACTTTTCAGCCGCAGTATCTTTTTCATCTTTACTTGTTTTTTTTCCAGCGTGAATAATTACAGGGGAGAGAGATTTAACTAACAAGAGTCGGGAGGCGTAGAGATTTATCTTTTCGTAACAAATTTAGAAAATGAGACATCACACCGTGGCTTGCGCGTTTGGTGTTTTATTATTTGTGTACGGCACGTCAAGGAATCAATTCAAACGGCTAATTTGAGTCGCCGCGCACTCGGTCAGCGCGGGAGTCGCAAGTCGCATAGTGCATTTCTTTCTATTTGTCTTTTGGCAGTCTGTTGTTACTTCAACATAAAAAAAATACTTGGCTTTTTTTTACTATTATCTTTGTTAGATTATGTTAAAGGAATACATTTTAATAGAAAGGTTGGGGAAATATAATTCAACCGCCCATATTAAAGTGTCGATATTGTATACTTAATTACGTAAGATACTTACATTTAACCCCCCCGACTAAGAAAACCTTTAATGAGCTGATGATCATGAAAAGCCTGAATAGATAAGTATTTAAAAATTATAGCTTCGAACCATGTTACTATGTCGATCACATCGGCTTTCAAACAAAAAACCGACTTCAACATTGACACGTAATCAACTGAGAATATCATTAACGAAGTTAATTAAATACGCATTATTAAGGATAACACAAAAGTTACTCGTAAGATCACGTTCAAATTACAAGGCATCTACTGTTAAACGTTGAGGAGTTCCTTTGACTGTCCTGTCTTCATCATCAGACCCCTAGTGACAGTCACAACCCATCCAGATGTAAAGTTCTCTTCAATACAAATTAATCAAGCTCAAAGACCATTTAATTGTTGTAAAACGTTAAGGAGTTCCCTCGACTGTCGAAGAAGAGAAAGAAAAAAAATTTATAAAAATAAAAAATTAATGTGTGTGTACTTATGTACACGCTTTAGAAGTTATACTTCTTTGGCGTAACAAGATAAAAATCTTTTCAAAAATTTCATTTATTATAATAATATAATGAGAAATATTATTATTATTTTATTTGTATCTATTATTAATTTATTTATAAACTTATTACACATTAAATAAGAATGTGAAAATTTATTTTAGTTTATGATGTCCATAATTTGACATTCATTATTCTTCAATCAATACAATATACCGCCAACTATCTACTTAATCCATACTAACGAGTTCTATTATTCTACTATTATTTACGAGATGGCGCTAGGCCGATGGCGTTCTTATTCTTTAAATTAGGAAGGTTCACCCCTAGATGGCGCTGTGCTTAAAACCCGCTTCGAATAAAACAATCAATGTAGTATTTTCATTCTAAATTATCTTTAAATAGTTATAATTTATGAACTGTGATATTGCAATTAAATAAATTATATGTGTATCAAATCAAACTAAAAAAAATTGACATTCACATGACATAAGACATTGACAAAACTTCACTCGCAGCAACTTCAAGTTGTTATGTTTTCGTCACCGCGCCAACTTCACATATTAAAATTTCACTCTCATCATTTTTTCATAACGCGCCTTATAGAAGTATAACTTCAATAATTAACAGTAGGTAATTTATTACCACCAGCGATTCTGCTTGTTGAATACCACTACAACTGCAACGCGCAACGTGGACTGCGGACAAACAGGATTACAGTTCGGCAAAAATTAAAATACGAATATTTGTACAAATATTTTGGATATAAATAAAGAAAGTGATCTTTATCCTTACGACGATCACGTATGGTATAGACTTATAGAGAGTACGTGTTTTGAAATGCATAAAATGAAACATTAAAAACAACATCCCAAAATGGTGATAATTACCGACAAAGTTGCTTATTTTATTTTCGTCTTCATGTTTCATAGCGCGTGTTTTGGCGCCAAACGGTCCGCGAAGCTGCGGACTCGAAAATTGGTTTGTTTTCAGCAAATTTATCGTGTCATTTAGTTATTTCTGTTTGTGCCAGTATTAATAAAGACAAGTTCATCAGAAAATCAGTAGTGATAACAAGTTTACCTACCGTAATTATTTACAGAATTATTACAAGATTTTTTCGGTGTAATTAAAAACAGCTATCCTAACCCAAATTTTTTTTAGTTTCAGAAGCGTCGGGTAATCGCTAATCGGGTTTTGTTTGGCGTGGCGGTAAGTTTAATGGCCGTTTTGAGTTTTGTTAAGTTAATAGCTTAACCGTTTTGAAATTTTTGAATCACTTCACCCAAAATCCTTAGAATTACACAATTATTCTAAGCCCAAAATCACAATTAAATAATGATTTTCAGACAACAGTTCTTTTAAGGAAAACGTATTTTTACCGATTGAGACGTTGGACTGTAAAATATTTTCATATTAAAAATGTCGGAGTGTACCTACTTCCGAAAAGCGCATACCTCCGATCGAGTTCAAATATTGTACACTTATGTTTTTTGGCCTCCTGAACACGAATATGACGATGAAAATTGGCGCAAATCTTCATATTTATAATAAAAATTCAAAAAAATCCATTTTGAAGGGCTTAGTTGAAGGGGTTTTTCTATGTTATTTCAAGAACTATTGATTGGAGACTAAAATGTTTCAAACAAAAGTTGTAGATTATGTAAAAATACACATTTTATGCTTAGGGCATTTTTTGTACAACCATTTTTTTCAAGCAAAACGGGAGAACGCCCAACGTCGACATGGTTACAGAATCGAGTTAGCTTATCGCGACTCCACATAGTCTTGTCTGCCCTATCTGCCTCCTACCTGCCTCGATCGGAGGTATGCGCTTTTCGGAAGTTTATCCAAAAGTCGGTACATTTTTTACTTTACAACAAAAAATTATTCTGTAAATAAATAAACCATCTTTTTTATGTATTGGTAGTATTGGTACAGCCAACCAAAGAGTATGCTTTTGTATGCTTTATGGTTTACAGAAGCGAAGCGAGGAAGGGTTATTTGTAATTTTTTTTTATGTTTATTACATAACAACGAATAAATTTAACTAATAAGAACGAACCTCTTACTAACAATTGCTGCAATAACTGGACTATTACTAACAATAATTGACAGGACTAACTTTCACTAACTGTCCCTGCACCAGTCCTCATACTACTAACAAACTAACCAACTAAAGTTCTAACACTGTCTGCTAACTGGACTAACCATCCTAGTCCCGATGTGAGTCTTGTTCTGTGTCGGTCACAGTTGTCATGGGCTGCAGCGAAAGGGTAATTAATGCTGCATGCTCGTTATAAGTATTAAGTTAAGAACCCCATGTTTTAGATGTCAGTTAAAAATAAGCTATGGCGTTCCGTGACACTAAATGGCGCGTGAAGGCGTCAAGACATTTTTTAGTTTTAATCTTTCATGTTTGTACGTGTAGAATTTACTATAGGTCGTCTTTCGGTGGTTATACCTTTCTATATTAAACTAGCTGACCCCGCGAACGTTGTTACGCCATATAGATTGTAAATGATTAAAGCGCTATTTAAATTTGAGGGATGGGAGTAGGGAAGTGAAAATTTGGATTCTGTGTATTTTTTTATGCCACACCATAAATAAATAGGTACCCAAAAAAATTTGTTCAAAAAATGAAAAAAATATTTTAGGGTGAACCACCCTTATCACTTAGGGCTATGAAAAATAGATGTTGGTCGACTCTCAGACCTACTCAATATGCACACAAAATTTCATGAGAATCGGTCGAGCCGTTTCGGAGGAGTATGGTAACTAATATTGTGACACGAGATGTATATAGAGATTAATAGTTTGAAACACTAACAGCACGTTTTTATAATGCCAAGTGAATAATAAATTCAAAGTAATTTTAGTCTCTGTGCTGTTACCCTTTGAGGAGTTGCCTTGTCTGGAGCCAATCCTGAGCGCAGTACATTGCATTGTCATCGGAACTTCGGAACTAAAGCAATATACTAGAATTGAATTTCATAGAGTAAGAGGAAGTAGTTTTGAAGTGAAAACTTCTATAGCATCGTTGTGATTTAGAATTCGATGAAACGGAAATGATGCACAAATGAAACGAAAAAGACAGACACATTTTAACGTGGGAGAAAATTAGAAGAACTAAAGTTCGCTGCAGCGCTAAAACAATAGTTATGACATCTAACCAAACTATTTTTTGAAGCTTTCACTTCTAGCACGTGTGAATTGCACACATTTTTTGGAACGCAGTTCCTTGACGCGCGTTGCGAAAGGGGGCTAGACGGAAAAAATTAAGACGAAAAGTTGTAACGACACTTTTTGCTATAGTAGGTAAGCTATTGTAAGCCGTGCGGCGTGCGCATGTTTCTCTGTCTGTCTCTCTCTCTCTCTTATAGAAAGTTTATATTATTATAATAAAAAAGGTATTTGTAAATAATAAAAAAAAATTATTATAACTTAAAAAAAATAAAATTTTATTACAATTCCTTCACTAATTAATCGAAAGGAACTTCGTTCCATCCGGGTGTCCCTTGACACCTCTTAATTGTTTATTTTTATTTCACCTTGCAAGATTTGACCTGAACAAACATTAAAAATAAAAAAAATCTTTTGCAATTGAAGCATTCGCAAATTGAAGCATTTATGCTTCAATTTGCGAATCGATTTGATCGCGTAGAACATTATATTTTGGTATCCAAAAATGTGTAGGTACTATTCTGTCACGACAAAATTGAAGCATTCAGAATTTTTGATCCCGTAGACTAGTTGGTAGTGGCCCGGCCTGCGAAGCGAGTTGTTAGAATAGAATAGAATAGAATAGAAATTCTTTATTGTGCAATACAGGAAATTACAAATTTATAGGTTACTTATTGAGTATATATTACACAAAAAGCGGTCTTATCGCTCAACGGCGATCTCTTCAGACAACCTTTGGGTAGGAATTTAGAAGTAGCACAAATCGGTAGGCTGCACAAATCGGTAGGCTGCACAATTTTAGGATTGAAAACAACTACATAGAAGAATAAATAAAAGATATGTAGGTATATATTGTTAGTGTGTGTGTTATCCATTCCATGACACAGTGAATCCTAGTGCGGGACTGCGGGGGTATGAGTGTGTTAACGTTTACCTATTTATTGGAACGAAGTTCCTTACGGCAGGCTTGGAGGGGATAGGTTTTGCTACGGCGACCGAACTGAAAAATATACGATAGTAAAACCGTAAGGAAGAATGCGTGGAATAATGAGACGTGCGCATGCGCGACAGTCGCATACACAAGCGAGTAGAGTATATTACCTTTCTCTTTCTCCCTGTTTCATTTCGTTCGCCGTTGCCTTAATTAGTTTTCATATCATTTAATTTCATAAATTAATAATATAATATAGGATTATAAAATAATAATATAGTAAATAGGTAAATATAGTAATATAGTAAAAGAAAATGGCAAGTGAAAGTGACAGTGCTAATAGTGGGAAAAAATTATTACTATATTTATTCAGTGCAAAAGAATTAAATACGTAAGTATTAGTTTATTCTTTATTAATAAATATATATTTATATTATAAATATAATATATTTTACATTGGTTATGTAAGTGGAGTTTGCCTTTGCGAGATCTGTCAGAAAACGGAGAATATGATTAAGTTGAGTTCCCGCGGAAAAAGTTATGAAAGTTGTCATACTTAAGTCGCGGAGTCTCTTAAAGTTGTTGATGAAGTTATAATAAAATGTGATATCGCGGATAGAGCGAGTGGTTAAAACGTTTAAATCAATATTGAGAATCGCTGAATAAGCCCACAACGGAGGTTATGTGAAGAATACCTACTTTCATGAAAATACATGCTAAACAGAGTAGAATCGACTGAAAAACCATACAAACACCCACACCCGGCCTACCTGACGCCGATATCAGAAGCTGGGATAAAGAATCCGTAAGAAACTAGCTACTGAGAAAGCTTGGATGTCAATATGAACTGGCAAGCAAGGCTGCGATGCTTTGAGATGACTATGAAGTACAAGATGTCATATCATGGTATACAAGTATTGAGTGAGGATGTTACATGAGGTCAAAGAGAGCTGCAGTCTCCAGGAGTCGCTATCCACAAGTCCACGCTGAAGGATTTGTCAGGTATGACCAAGTACTTTTTGAGTTTGAGTTGTTATTCATTAGTTATGAAATAGAATAACATCAAAATAATAAAATGATAATCTAGACACAATGGAACTAAATTATCAAGAAAATGAGTTTTTGAAGTTAAATATTGAGTTCTAATTATGACATTGATAAAGTTAATAACTTTTTGGTAATTTTGTGGTAATATGGTATTAGGAGTATAACATTTGAAGTACCTACCCATCTTTGGTTTTATCACACAGGGTTTACTGGTGATATAGGTAGCGATAGTTAGAGACGGTCACATATTCACTGTAATGAGATTTCTTTTCTTTTTGAAAATTTAATAAAATTCAGCCATCTTGTCGAACATAACTCATTTTGAAATTATTTTTGTACAATGCATAGCCCTTAAAAGACACTAGAGAGAGGTGTTCAGTTCTGTTATTGGAGAGTGCCAATGGACAGTTGTATCGGGATGGACGATACATATGAGAGCTATGTATACAGGTTAGATGTAATTATTCTTAGTCTTGTTTTAAGAGACATTTAATTGAGTGACGTTCGATGAGCCTATTCGTTTTGGAAAAGTTTACTCATTTTGAGAAAAGCCAACTTGTTTGAGAAAAGCTAACTTATTTTGAGAATAAATGAGTTGTTTTGGAAAAACTTAATTAAACATTATTTGAGTAAAATTGTTAAAAATTGAACAATCAGATAGTGATACATCTTATACTCCCTCTGTAACTTTCACAGAATCATCAATATCTTTTCCAATGGAGTCTTCTTCAGATTGTAGTGATTATACAGGATGACAAAAGACGAGAAAATTTAAATGCCTTAGAGTGTACCTTGAATAAAATTAAAAAATGCCCCCGTTCTTATATTGGCAATCCTTTAACTTGTTATTATTTAGTTAACTTGATTCAAGAACAGACAAATATACCATTTAACCATATTTTTACTATAGCTTGTGATTTGATTAATATACAAGATTCTCTATATATTAAATAAAACACAAATGAAATTTATGCATTTTTATTTTCTATTCTATACTTTTATATAACAATGGATACACATGGGTTTTATATTATTGTTTTATATATTATATTTTATATTATTTCCTAAAATACTGAATTTCCTAAATACTTTCTTGTACTTAAATAAAAACTAAAATTTAAGAGAAAAATCAAGAAAACCTACATAAAATTGAGCACAATTTTTTTTGCAATTTGTGTCGATTCTACATTAGCCGAAGGAACTTCGTTCCTACCTGGTGTCCCACGACACCACATCATTTTTATTATTATTACTGGATATTACAGTATTAATAAATATCGCCAGTCATAGTTTTAAGCTATTGCATAGCTTTTATCGCGGGCCTTGAGCGTGGGGACCGAATCCAGAAATTCCGTAACGAAAAAAACCTAACACCCCCAATCAGCGCCATCTAGTACCTTAATACTAAGGTATGGTACGTATGTTTTCTACAAACTAGATGGCGCTGTTCTGATATAACTATATAACTTTAAAAATTATAATTGCATAAGTTGATAAAAAATGCTTTGCAATAGCTTTACCGCGGCAGTCTCCGAGTGCCACATTTAATTTTTTCTTTTATATCTTCTAGGTACAGACATAGACATAGAATCACTTATGTATGTATAGATTGATACCGGATTCAATCATTACATTTCTTTTGATGCATTGAACTAATTCCACGTTTTAATTATTTTTTAAACAACCGTTATTTTTTTAACCGACTTCAAAAAGGACGAGGTTCTCAATTCTACTCTATTTTTGTTTTCTCAGAACTTTCGACTGGATGAACAAAATAATGCAAATTAAAAGTCTTTAATTTGCATTATTTTGAAGTCGGTATTTTTAATTGTAAGATTATAATTATGTGCTTCAGTTGCAGTGTTTGAGAACTGTCGATTAATAAATGACACTGTTCTAAAGTAAAAATAAAAAAAATTACATTTGAATTGAACCTTCTCCTTTTTTTGTTAAAAATTGTATCAGGTCTACAATTTCTTCTTTTATCTTAGATAGGTACTTTTTGAAGTCGTTTTAATTTTTTTTACTTCCTATTTTATTTGTGTTCTTTATTTATTTAAGGTTTTCAACATGCTTTCAAAATTGTTTCGATATCATTGACTTTCACGTTTCACGGGATTACAGACAATAATTACAACATAAGTAATATGTTTTGAGTTTAAGCCTATTTTTACAAGCTTTTATTTAACTTGCAATGTTTTTACGTATGTATGTATGCAATTGTGTTCCGGATAGAAAGGTGTGGAGCCGGTTAGGTACACTTTTTAGAGGCGACCATCTCAGTCCTCATAGAGTAAGAGCCCAGAGCGATCTGACGTAACTTATTTTTACATGGATGAAACCTTAATTTCTCAGTAGCGTCCATGTTCTTTGAGTACCCTGCGTGCTTGTGGAAGCTCACCTCGTGACACCTGGGATGGTAACAGGTAAGAAAGGCAACTAAAAATCAGAACTACTTCACTTATTTTCACATGGCTGATTTTTATAAATGTTTTGTTTTAAATTCTTAAATAGTATCCATAAGTGTCAGACACTTTCCATGGGTCAAAACTTTTGTTAGACATTTTAAAGCTCCACCCACGAGCTTAAAATTTTTCAACATTAGCAAAATATATTATATGTATTCAATATGAAGGAGTAGCAGGCCGATAACTAAAATGATGATTAAAAAGAAGATTATTGTCTGTTGAAGACAGGATATATGGATATTTTGGCTTCAACCCATTTATGGCCTCTACTGAGCGGGGGTACATACGAGCTCATACCTGAGGAGGCCTAGAGCATACTGCACCACGCTGCTCCAGTGCGGATTGGTGGAGGGGTTAGTGGCCAACCCAACCGTTGGAAATTTTTAAGCTCCCGAAGGTATCCGACATGGCTTAACGACTGCTACCAAATGGTAACAACCGGGACCGACGGCTTTACGTGCCCTCCGAAGCACGGAAGCGCCCAAGAAATTTAGCCAGTAGCGGTCACCTATGCAACTACCGACCGCCCGCTGTTATTTAACTTTGTCGATCACTCAAGCCGCCGGGCTATAAGCGCTTCTTCATATGGATTTTTGCTAAGCATGAGAAAAATATGTATTTGGAAATACAAATAACCTGATTAGGTATACGATAAATTGCGTTTTCTGGGCTAACTAGTAATAATAATGACTTAAAATAATACTATGGATAAATCCTTACGCAGTCCTACCAAGCCGTGGCCGGCTTGTGTCGCCTCCTACGAAATCCTAGTCTGGAATTTGAGTCAGTACTTTACTCTGCCCCAATACGTTCAATGAAGAAAAGTTGCATACATTAAAATTTCCAGAAAATAAATAAAAACCCCTCAATCTACCTGATTGCTGGTACTCCGGCGACTTGAGCTCCGTTAACTCCGCGTCGTTAGTATTCGAGCTCTCCACGTCCACTTGTTCTGAACTGCTGCTGTTTTTATCCTCATCATCAGAATCAATCTGATGTTCATTACCAACTCCAAAGTCAACGCTGGTCGATGCTTCGGCTTGCTTCTCGAATTTGTCAGCCAATAAACTGTCGATTGAAAATGGCAACTTCGCTTCTGTTTTATCACTTATCACTTTTGCTTCGTCCACTTCCATGTCTTCACTTGTTGAATTCATTTTAACACTTTCCCGAGGTTTACGCTTTTGAAAGAACGTAGGATCTTTCAGGATGTTGGACTCCAACTGAACTCTTGCATCCAACTCTGTTCCGATTCACCGAAGTCACACGCGATAATAATTTAAACTAATTTCGACTAACGACGCGTTTTTGTCAAATTGGACCGTTGAAATGACTGAGCCAGGGAATGTTAACTGCCGCTCTGAAAAACATCTTCAGCACTTGTTTCTGTGTGTTTATGTATCTTATGCTCTTCGTAATAAGGTTTAGTTTTTGTGGTACCTTAATTATCATCTGGCGAGTCGAACGGAGCCAAATGAAGATGGAAAACCTCATCTAATGGGCGTACTTCTGGTTGACAATTCTGTTTGCCGCATTTAAGGGTGAAAGAATCGAATTTGGATTCTGTTTTTGATTGGTTAAAGTAGTTTTTCGTTTGTGGTGCGTTAAACGATGCAAATAGCTTTTGAAGAGTTGAATCTGAGATATAATTAGCTATAAACCAATCAGCGACGGTGGGCGTGGCTCGGCGGATGCGCGCGCGCAGAATCCGAACTCGAAACGTTTATTTGGAGCCGGTGAATTATTGTCGTGTTCATTAATTGTGATAATTATTTAGTTAGCTCGTGTAATTGGACGCGTCAGTATTAGAACAAGATGTGGCTTATGGCACGGATTGGGTTTAGGTAGTTTGAATTTGGAACGTTTTGATTTTAATTACGTAGATAAGTACCGACTGGTTATAATTATGTACCTAGATATAAAAAAATGTTGGAGTTTGATGATCGGTTCTTTTAAATGTAGAATTTGAATCAACATTTTTTTTAATTAAGGTAGCAAACGAGTAGAAACTCTTCCGCTGCCGCCCATAAGAACTGTGTCGACACAGAACAAGACCCAAATCGGGACTAGGATCGATAAGAATACTAAATGTTATCCCCCACTCATCATAATATCAAATGCCAAAAGGTTTTGATATAGGTACTTAAGCGGAAACAAATAAGTACCTACACAGACCATTGACATACAAAATTTTGAATATAATTATTGTTAACCATTAGGTACTCGATTTATTAAAAAACTAGTAAACTCGCCCTCGCTTCGCTTCGGGAAAACCAATTCACACAAAACTTTAATATATTATACATATAAACTTTCCTCTTGAATCATATTTATATACCTATTAAAAAAACCGCATTAAATCCGTTGCGTAGTTTTAAAGATCTAAGCATACATAGGGACAGAGAAAGCGACTTTGTTTTAAACTATGTAGTGATGTACCTATTGTGTGTAACAATGTTTTCTTTTTGACACGGCATCCGTAGCTCATACCTACCAATAAGCTAAGGCCGTTACATTAGTACCTATTAGTTCATATCATAAAACCGCAGACAGAGAAGGACATAGACATCTAGTGATCGGCCAACATGAGACAGCACGAGAAAGTACAGTTGTATGTGGCACAAGAAAAATCGACGGTTAGCTGTCAAATTGCTTGTAAACAACTGTGCTTTCCTTGAAAAACCGGCACTCAAAGTGAGACAAAACATAGTATTATTCTGTCTCGTTGTTTTTCGTGTCATTATTGTAAGTTGTTCCTTTTCTTGTGTGAGTGCGATAGATGGCATCCATAGGTCTATATTCTTCTCTGTCTACGCATAAAACCAAACAAAATTTCATGAAATGAAAAAGTGATTTGCTGCCTAATTTTAATTTGTTTTTGTGGACATTTTCCATTTGTTCTAATGATTATAGAATCACAAGTAATATTGATTTAGACGAGATAGTTCAAAAGTGAAGGTATACAATTTAGGTACACGATCCCACTAGGTACCTACTGTTAGGTACTGTTTTTAATTGATATTCCTATGTAGGTAAGTACCTACATGCAGTACAAATCTTTACGCACTTAATCACAGTTGTCATGAGTTGCAACGAATTGTTAAAACAAAAAAAAATTCTTAGGTAGTGTGGCCCACTTGAAATTGCTTTTATAAATATTTGGTTCGTAAAATAACAGGTTGAGACTTGAGAATGGCTTATTTATGGATTAGCTGTGCTCGCGACTTCGTTCGCGTGGAATTTTAATTGCTACAGGTAAATTTCTAAAATAAAAGTAACTTAAATTACAAACCCCTCATTACATCAACTATATGCAAGTGAAAGTCCCGTCGAAATCAGTCCAGCCGTTCCTGATATTAGCCAAAACAGAGAGACATACAAGATAAGATAAGATAAGATAGAGAGAAATTGTAAAAAATGTTATTTTGGTAAACGTACCGTGTACCTATACATCCATAAGTCAAAAGCGGTTTATTTAATATTACAAACAGAAACTCCAATTTTATTTATTTTTATAGATTATCAACGAAAGTTCGTTTTACGAATTGCTTAATAAAATCTACCTACGCAATTCCGCGAAGACAGTTTATTTAGCGAACTGACGTTATTCCGTACGTTCGAAGTATAAAAGATAATTGTTAAATTATAGCTTCTATAACCAGCTTCAAAGGAATACCGAGTGAGTTGCTTGCTGACTGATTTATTATCAATTACCTACCACTCACAGTCGATCGCGATATCCGTAGTTAGGTACCTATACCTACTTTATTAGTTGTGGTATAAATCACGGATGACACATTCGGGTCCGTGGACAACATCGAGTTTTAGAGGTCTGTGTGTAAGGTGTGGAATTTGAGCTTGGCAATAATAATGTACGGAGGTACTGTATAGTTGAGTGGTTTGAACTTTGGACTACCGAAAAGGGGGGCCTAGTGGGATCGAATCCTGCAGATACTCTTAATTTTCAAAATGATGTGCGTATTAGACATTAATTGTCAATTGCTTCGGTGAAGAAAGACACTGTGAAAATCTATTCACATCACACCTGAGAGTTCACCCATAATGTTCTCAAAGTTGCTTGAAGTATAATTTGTAATCGGCACTTGGCCAGTTTGATAGACTATATTCTGTACCCCTCGCACTGCAAAGCGAGGGGTCCCGGGTTTGATTTCCGGCCGAGACAGATAGACATTTATGTGACAGGTAATTGTATGTTTTACAGTTGTACTACAGATTTAATGGAATTACTAACTAAAAAATAGAAAAAGCAAGTTAAATAGAAGCTGTAATAATATAAATTATTGTAATTATTTAACACCTTAACTGCGGCAGTAAAAACAGTGACTTTCAGCTGGTGCGGTGGCGGTCCAAAAAGGCACCCACTTGACTTTCTTACTGTGCGGGGCGGTCCCTTTCGACCCGACACCTCTGAGTGGTATTAAAGCTCAATATCTTAGCCAAGGAGTATGGTATATAACAATTTTTATACTTTTTGAAATCGTCATGAATCACTTGTGTTTGCATTGGCACCGCCCCTGGATTCTCCTAACAGAAAATGAGTAATTAACAATTAAAAATGTCAGGTCGATAAGGACCGATGCCGCACTAGAGTGTAATTTTTGTAGTGATGGGAAAGTGAACGAAAAGAAAATATCGAGTCATTATTTAATAAAATTTTATTAAGTACAATAATGGGTTTAAAAAAATATGTAAAACAAATTATGTAAACTTAATAAAAACAAACTCAAACTCGTGTAGGTATGATACATACACTTATGAACGTCAATTTTTTGCATCTCCCACCGTTTCGCTAAGGTGCCTTCAAATATTGATTTTTTTAATCCTTGAGGAGAAAAAGAAACTCCTCGGCACATCTTCTAAAAATTAATAATGCTACTGCTAATGTATAATAACCTTTCTCTATTAGTCGTGTTTTTACCTGTTTCTTAAATATTTGTAAGGGCAAATCAATAATAGATTTTGGTAACTTATTAAAAAAGCGTACACCGAGCCGCACAAATGACCGCTGGACCCTATGAAGGCGGTACGAGAAATCACTAAATGGTGCATGTTTCTAGTTTGCCGATCGGTAATATCGGATTTTTGTTAATAACATCTCAATTTTTTCCTAATATAAACATATTGGGAAGCTACAGTTAGTACATCTATTTCTTTGAATTTTTCACGCAATGATTCGCTTGATTTTAATTTATAAATTTTCCTAACAGGTCTTTTCTGTAACACAAAGATTGTTTTAGTTTCCGCTGATTTACCCCATAGTAAAATACCATAAGACAATACTTTATTTGCCGAGCGGATTATTTTATGTTCTAAAATTGTAATTTTGCTGGTGGTGTACTTCTTGTTTTTTAAAATATGTTTTCCTGTATTTATTTTGTTTAGGCGTTTTTGATGCTTAAGCGTCGTATTCCTCCCCGTTGTCACTTTTATTTCCTATTAATAATTGTTTGTTGTGATGCGCCATTGTATCGAGCACGAGGGCGTGCTCCTCGCGTAGCAAGCACAACACTACTCGCGGCTCGACGCGTACGCATCTGCACAGTGCGGCATCGGGTCGCGGGCGGTCATCCACCAAAACAGGCCCGCTCCCGCACTGAGATAACTTTTTTTACGTTCTGTGCGGCGGCGGTCGAAAAAGGCCCGCCGCTTTATTAAACTGCTATATTTCTACATTATTAGCCACGAATCGAAAACTATATTTGTCTCTGTCATACTCGTAAAAAATCCCAAGAAACCGGTCCCGCACAGGCGGGAGGAACCTATTTTTCCCGTCCGCACAGCGCGTTGGCACAGCATCGGGCCGATTGTGGGTGATCCGCAGGGAACGTGTTAACTAAATATTGCATAGAATTGCAGTCTAGTCCCGAAAAACTTTAGGAAGTAGCAAAGATTCACAAAATCGCTCCACAAAAACTGGGTGTTTAATAAATATGAAAACCAAACGCCCCAACTAATGTTTTTCGTAATAAAACTAATAAATAACGCCCAAAATGTCGCCCCGTGACGGTGTTGCCCTTTCAAATAACCCGCGTATTCTGTCATAATTAAGCGACGGCGCTAAAGGTTTTTTCCCCTATATTTTTTCCCGCGCTGATTGATGGGATCATCCTGGTATTGCGGTAAGCGTGAGTCGCTTTTAGTTTTATGAATTAACTTTTCTCTATATCCAAGGAGTATTTTTAACTCGCTTTTATTAGCTTTCGGCACTTACAACAATAAAGTGAAAACGCTGCCTAATCCCTTTGAGATATAACAAAACAATGTATGGGTAGAATATTCCTCTTTTATTGGTCAACAATAAAGTCCGCGATGGCTTTGATATGTCTATCTTTTAAGGATAGCTACACCCATTCTAAGTTTTAAAAAAATGGTAATTGGAAAGCTTTTTAAGACCGATACAGTATTAATCCTTATCGACTTAAATATTATAATCACCTTTAGCATTTCAGGCATATTATGATAAGCCTTTACACTATATAATTATGTAATATCCCTACTAATATTATAAATGCGAAAGTAACTCTGTCTGTCTGTCTGTCTGTCTGTCTGTCTGTCTGTCTGTCTGTGTCGCTTTCCCGCTTAAACCTCTCAACCGATTTTGATGAAATTTGACACAGACAATCTTTAGACCCTGAGAAAGGACATAGGCTACCTTTTATTGCGACAAAAAGGGATGAAGAGGTTGAAATAAAGGTTGAAAGTTTGTATGGGATTTCTTCGGATTTTAAGCACAGCGCCATCTAGGGGTGAACCTTCCTAACTTAAAGAATAAGAACGCCTAGCGCCATCTCTTAAAGAACCATGAAACTAATAAGTTTCCCGAAGCGAAGCGAGGGCGGGTCGCTAGTAAATGAATATTTTAAGAGCCCCAACTAGACCAAGGTACCCCAAACTGAAATTAATATTTAACAACTCTGCGCGCTTCGTTTCCGCATACTTGGCGGTGGCATGCGACCCTCTCACCGGCGTCAAAATATTTTCTCTAGTATTGCTATTACAAAAAATAAAACTTTATTGCTTGTTCGAAATTCGAAATGTTCAAAATGTTCAAATGAGATTAAATCGTTCCGGCATGCGACGGTTTAAAACTTTATGTGTGGGGAGGTGCCATTTTTCTTTTTAAATGCGTTTACCGTAGAAGTTTTTTTGACTATTATGTAAAACCTAAATGTTATTTTTAGGGTTTCGTACCTCAAAAGAAAAAACGGAACCCTTATAGAATCACTTTGTTTTCCGTCCGTCCGTCGGTCTGTAGGTATATCAAGACCGTATTTCTCAGGAACGCGTGGAGGTATCAAATACTGGTCTGCAATCCCTTGGAGCAGAGAAAAAAATCGGCATGTGCTAAGACACATAGTAGAAGTGAAACTTCAACGGACAAGCGAAAAAACGACTCGCGGTTTAGATTTTTTCGTACTAAGTAGGTATATTTTATTCGAGTATTATTAAACCCGCCCTCACTTCGCTTCGGGAAACCTGTCCCTTAGTCCAAAATTGTTAAACGTAACCCGCGCACGAGTTTATGTTCACGCGCGTTCGTTTTCATTTTGTGATAACTCTTATGATATCAATTTAAATTATATGTTACTAGCTGCCCCAGCGAACTTCGTACCGCTCTATAATTAATAAACAAATAATAATATGGTGACATATCGACAGCAGTGCCACCTACCGGGTCCAATTGTAAATCAAAACCATTCTTGGATACACCTGAAGACACAAAAAATTTCAACCGAATCGGTACAGCCGTTTTTGAGTTTTAGCGTGACTAACGCACAGCAATTCATTTTTATAATATATGATATAGCCTATGTCACCCGGGGATAGTGTAGCTTTCCAACAGTGAAAGAATTTTTCAAATCGGTTCAGTAGTTTTGAAGCCTATTCGATGCAAACAAACAAACAATCAAATCTTTCCTCTTTATATTAGTATAGATAGATAGAAGTATAGATATAGATATAGATTTAAAATATAAAAGGTTTATATTTTTAGACTTTATATTTTTAATCATTACCTATGACCATGTTCTTTCATGTCCTCGAGTATGTCAAGTGAATTAAAAATCACCCAGTACTTATAGGCTTATCACAGCTGAGCTGGATTCAGTGGGACTTTTACTTTAAGATAGAGGAGGTTATACTGCAACTTAAAGACCATTTTATCCCGAAATTTCCACAGGATTTACTCGGGAAAAATCACACGCGAACAAGTGACGGGCGGGCACAGCTAGTAAATAATAATGTAATCAGCAGATAAAAATAAAACAAAAGATCACTTTAAATACATAATTTATTTCTATGGTACAATGCTTCCAATGATTTGCCGATACCGTGAAACAGTTTTACAACAAAATGTACATTAGACCCAACATCAACAGAGTCCGAATTAAATTTTACTCTTACAATTTAACAGTTTTTACATCGATTTAAATCGCTAGACGCTTTAACCTTAGAACATGTCATCCCACTTCTGAACTCGAGTATGTAGCTACTAAGCGAGTTTATTACCAAAAACAACTAATATTATAAATTCTGCGAAGAAATAAATATGGGGAGCTCTCCAGTTTTAACAATATGGAGAATTCACCATGTGACACTATGACACGAGAGCGGCCATGCCAAGACTGTATATTTCATTGTGTAACATTGGGTAAAATCAAAAAATATCGTGTACAGCATTACGTAGAACTTTTTATTCAGCTTGTAGAATTATGTGGAACTTTTCAACAACTTAAAATGATTTTCATATAAGACCTTTAAATATGTCACTGACTTCATTACATAACATTTTCTTATTAAAAAATAATTTTACACTTTCATCTCGTAATAATAATTAAAATAATCATAGTTATTAAAGATCACAAAATATTAGTATGTTACTACAAAATCAAATTTTCTTTTGAAATACTGTTTCATTATCACAGTAAGATTTACCGATAAAGTTCTACACGGAAATACGTAGGCAAAATTGGACATCTGGAGACTGAAATACCCCCGCGAGAGCCTTTCCAGAAAGAGAAGCATATTGTATATGAAACCAAGTACAATATTTTAGTAGGTACGATTTTTCTTCAGATACAAATATTTCCATAAATAAAGCTATCTAGCGACATAAATCTTGAAAGAATTTTTATTATTTCAATAGTTCACGACTAACCTTACGCACTGTTTTACCACAGAGTAGGTATTAGAAACACGTATACGAAAAAAAAAAAATTAGAATTCATCAAAATAGTTAAACATTTTTATTCTATTGCATTTTTCCGGTATATAGTATTCATAACAATTTATAGAAATAATGTCGCGTAATCAAGAAGTTAATAAGTAGATAATTAAGTAGTGCTGCACAGAAATTAGTTAAAGAGTTTCTATGCAGTCTTTGAACTTTGAAATTCATCACCATCATCAGAATCATCATAAATTATGAATTGGTATAAGTCGCGTTGTTCTAACCAAATCCAAAGACAATGAAACTACGAAAAAAAACTTCATACATATCATCTCTCATATACCTACTCTGTGGTTTGTTATAGAGTAAATACACCACCCTCACATCATACTAGACGCTGCTATTTTATTACTATTTCTTCATATAAACATAAAAAATAACATATTGTAGGGCACACTTCCATATTTTGGCATTTTACACTTTTTTTTCTAGACAGTTGCCATTCCATTCGCGCGCTTTATAAATTCAAAATGGCGACGTTATTTGTGACATTTTTTAAGTAAAAAATTACGTCAAGTAAACATTGTTTTAAGTATTTTATTGTCTACATTACATTTTTTTATATGAATACAAAATTTAAACATTTTTTATAATAAATATTGTTTGTCGACATGTTCATAAAGGAAACAAAAAATATCGAAAGCTGGCTTGAAGTACTAAAAAATAAAACAAAACACGTTTTCAACACTGCTGTAGAAAAATGCGCACACAAAATATACATTCAATGAGAAAAATATTGTTCATTCATAGAACTCGATGTAATTAGTTTGTAACTCTTATTATGCAATTCAGCCAGTTTAGTTATTATTCGAGGCCCATTTTTAAATTCGCTTTTTTTACTTTTTATTCTGTATTGGTTTTCTTTTCTGCAAGACTAAAATTGAGTGAACAAATAGTAAAGACCGAAAACCGAACTGTATGACTCTTGCAATGAATGAACGGATGACTGAATGACATCATCAATAAAATTACATTTATTGAAAAAGGCACATTTAACGCAACTGCAAATAATTTTATTGTTTGATTCCACATACTGAGACTTACATATTTCTAATAGAAATTCCTCTGTTTGTTTCCAAACGGAACGAGAGAATGATTTACTTATAATTGCGTTCAATATATGAATTCACATCTAAAATTTAATCAAACATTTGGCTGTTCTACGTTTAATATTACGGAAAAATTATTAGTAGCCTTATTGTAAAAAAAAAAACATTTTGCCATATCTAAAATCTCGTCTCCAGTAATTTAATATGCATTACACAGTTATGTAAATTGGCAATACCACCACATACCTTACAGTGAAATTTACTGTTAAAATACTGAGTATACAGCTCAAGATTCTCATTTTTTAAGTAAATAAAAATCACCTTTCTTTCAGCAACATTTTCAACCTTAATCATAAATGGAATAAGAAGTACATTATAACAAATTTTCAATAGTTATTCTTTAGTGTTAAAATATTTTATTTCTGGACGTAACATAAAAAAAAATTACTGTGGAAGTACTGTCAATTCACCTTAAATGTAAGATCACATTTTAAAGTTCATAGCACAGATAAACAAAGATCACTTTATTACTCATTACTAAATGTACGTACAGATAAGATACTTTTTAATATTTTTTTTCTTTAAATACCGTCACAGAAAAACAAAACTTTTTTACTGTTTTTCTTAATTCAAAAATCATAGCAACTGTCCACTATAATGTTTCTTCACATAACGTTTATAAATCCATGTACCATATAATCAGCTACTCTGTGTCAACTGACATTAGTGAATCTTATAACATCTTTATTTGGAAGGAAATATTCTGGTGTATAGTAACTTTAACATTTTAACTTTTCAACCGTCTGACAACCCATATGGCGCAATGGTGACCATGCTGGACCGCCGATCGAATCATCTTGGGTTCGATTCCCAGCGAGGCGTAAATTTGAATGAGTTAAAATTTCCGTTCTAGGTCTGGGTGTGTGTGTTCTTGTCTTGTGTTTTGTCCATGACAGCCCCGAGATAGGGAATCCTAGTGCGGGGAAATATTGTTATGTAGTGAATATGGGTGAATGATTGAGCGTTGAACAGGTTCTTGAGTGAATGATTCTCAGTATCTTCTATTTAAACTGTGGACCATAATATTTCCATACCATACACAGATGTTATAACCTCGATTCACCCATCAGCCGACATCCAGGTAACTATATATAGGAAGTGCGCGTAGATCTGTCTGTATTTTGTGTAGGTGTTCGTTAACGCCTGGCTTCGCTCAAAGTTCTCTTAGACACATCACTTTACTATTACGCCGTTCCGAAGCCGCTCACTGCTACCTGTGGACATATGCAATGATATATTATTAATAACACCAATACATATAATATATCAGTAACTAATAGATGTCTGTACAAGGAAGATACATAAGAGAAATTTTATTCATTATCATCATCATCATCATCATCGCAACCCATAACTGTCCCACAGCTGGGCACGGGTCTCCTCTCACAACGTGAGGGGTACAGGCCATAGTCCACCACGCTGGCCAAGTGCGGATTGGTGGACTTCACACACCTTTGAGAACTTTAGGGATCACTATCACGTGTGCAGGTTTCCTCACGATGTTTTCTTCACCGAAGCAAGTGATAAGTAAATTTTAATACGCACATAATCTTTGAAAATTAAAGGTGCATGCTGTGGTTTGAATCTGGGGCCCCTGGTACGGAAATCCAACGTTTAACCACTCGGCTATCTCGGCGGCTACCACTGCGTCATTTATAAATCCAATGAATCCGATATTTATTAAATTATCAGCGCTGTATTGGATTTAATCCAATATATCCCCATAACGCTGATAATTAAAAAAAATGTCAGTCTATCGACTAACAGACACTAATTTAAAAAATCGGATAAATATATACTTAGTTACAAGATATAAGATGAAAATATACATCCACGCCACAGTAATTCTAGCATATGCCTATATGCTCAAACTCAAACTGAAATGATTTGAGTTTCGAGTTTGAGTTTGAGCATATAGGTACAACACAACCGGCACCCACCCAGCTAGCTGTCGTCCTGCAGCTCGGTGAACCGGTTGCCGAGCGCGAGCGGCGCGCGCGTCCGCTGCGCAGCGCCGGGCGCTCCGCCCGCCGTGCTCCAGCCGCCGCCGCGCTTGCCGCCCGCGCCCAGCACCGGGAAGTAGTCGTCGTTGTGGATGTCCGGCGCGTGCTTCTGTTGGCAACACCGGGGTATCGTTAGCCATTGTGTGCTTGTAAGTTCGTGAGTACGTGCGTGCGTGTATGTGCGTGCGTGTGTGTGGGTTGCGTGCGTTTATGTACGTGCGTGTATTTATCTGCGTGTGGGTGTACGTGTGCGTGTGTGCGCGTCTGTGTTTTGTTTCATTTGTTTAGCAGTGTATCTCTGCACTTGTCATCTTCCCGTCCTCTCCTTTCTGTAGTTATCTGTACCTCCTTCTAACAATATATCTACATCTCCGTGTAGCTCTATATCTCTGCCCGGTTTTAGCTCTATTAATCTATTTCTCTCTAGTTCTACCTCTCCACCTCCATTCCATCTAGTCTCAACCTCCGTCTGACTCCATGTATTTTTCCGGCTAGATCTATTTATTACTCTACATCTCCATGTAGCTCTATTTATCTATCTCCCTCTAACTCTATCTCTCTCCCTCTACCTCCATCAATCTCAATATCACTCTCTCTCTCTCTCCCCCCCTCCCCTACTCACAGACTGGTTGCGCCGCACGGGCTCCGCGACGCGCAGCCGTGACGAGGGCGCCACGTACGCGGAGGGCTTCGTCTCGCGCGGCTTCTCCTCCACCGGGGGCGGCGGTGGCTGCTCCACCTCCACTTGTTGCTGGAAACATTCAACGGTACAATTCAAAAGCGCTCTTCTGGTGGCTAAGGAAAGTCCTTTCCAGTAGACTATTCCAAGACGGCCCGAATCACTGCCCGGATTAATGTTTTTTACATAACTAAGATAAGATAATGCCAACATTCCCACTTAATGTGATGATGAACATGATGATGATGAAGTGGGGATGAAGTCTAAAATGTTTAAACACTAACTTATTAAAAGCATATTCACTCTCCTCTTGAAGACTCAATTCATTGAATAAATTGCCGTATGAAACCGAACACATCAAAAGTGAACAATTCAAAATTGAAGAAGAATTGAAGCGAGTATGCTTGCGTTTAAAATGTTGAATGACGGGATATCTGCCTTTCACAAAGCTATGTGGTACAATGTTACCACATAAATCGCGAGTTTTATTCATCATCATTATTATCATCATGTTCATCATCATCAATGAATTAAATAACCTAATATTGATTAATTTTAATTATTTATTTAATCAAGAGTGAATAGGCTGCTACTAAGTTAGGTGCACTGTACCACCCAAGACCACATCTCCACTTACCACCGGGTGGCATTGTGGTCAAACATTGGTCAAACTTATAATTGATAAAAAAATTAAAATTAATCGTTAAAGCGATCGTTTTCGATTTACCAGTAAGTCAAAGTCGTCCTTTATAATCTTTTCTTATATAAACACTTTTTAGTTACGCCTCGTAAATATTTCTACTACCCGTAATCAAAACTAATCGTTTTATGTATATAGGAACCGGGGATAGGTAGGATGGTTGTGTCACTCACAGGTTTGTTCCACGGTCCCTTGCCTTTGCCGCTCTCAGGGGCGTAGTCCTCGGCGGCAGGGTCGCGGCCCGAGTCGGGCGCTCCGCTGCCGCCCTGTAGCACCTGGATCTTAAGGCCAGTGTAGTCTTTCACCGGCTCCTCATACTCCTTCCATTCTTCCTCCTCCTGAAACAATTAAAATATTATGTATTAATGGAGATGTTCCTTCTCCTAACAGTGGAAACTACCCTTAACAAAAAAATAAAAATCTACATTAAATGAGCCAAGTCTCTCCTTAACTTGAACAATAGAAAATTTTATACATTGTTGTAATTCACCCTATTTTTAACCAACTTCTAAAAGGAGGAGGTTCTCGATTCGATTGGTATTTTCTTATCCATTAAACTCTGAAATCAGTTCAATGCTCGAATGTTCAATGATCAACATATGTACCAAGTAAAAGAGATACACAATTTGTATAAAACCAAACAACACAGAAATAATTAAGTCAATTTAAAAACATAATGATAAAAAGAACAAAATTTATCAGTATGTTTGATTACACAGCTGACTCAACTTTACCAGACATCAACCAATCCCAACCAATTGATCAACTAAATTGTTATTGGAATGACACATCAATGAACTCCAAATAATTGCTACAACACACGAATGATCACACTTCATATTGTCGCTTCTCAAACAACACATGCAAGTCATTTTGACAATGTTTGCAGGAGTCAAAAAATTATGCAGTATTGGTACACAAACTAAGTTGAGCAATGTCAATTATTTCTTTTTGTGGAGTTAAGGTAACAAACGAGCATGCAGGACTCGTTCCTCGGCCGCGCATCACGTCATCATCATCATGGTCAAATCATTAAAAGTACTTCTTCTTACTCTATGCACTTGACAAGCTTTACGGGATACTATGCTCAAGATGGGCACCAGACGAGGGGCCTCCTCAATGGGTTATCAGCACAGCGACTAACTTATTGTTGTGCATTTATAACTTGGCTTCAAACCGTTAATGGTCCACTACTAAGCACAGGTCTCTCCTCATACCTGTGGAGCCGTAGAGCATACTCCACCACGCTGCTCCAGTGAGGATTTTTGAAGGGGTGCCGCTCGAAAGCACTTGACATGGCTTAACAACTGCTTCCAAGTAGTAACAACCGTGACGGATTTACGTGCCCTCCAAAGCCCGGAAGCGCCCAAGAAATTTTGCCAATAGCGGTCAATTGATCATTAAAACTTAGCAATTTAAAAGCATGTTTTTAGTTTTAGAAACCAGTTCAGCAGTAGAAACAGCAGCAGCAGTAGAAACAGTTTCAGCCGTGACCACGATCCATGCAACTGGGTCGAAATATCGGCGTTTAAAAATACATATCGTGAATACCCGTATCATAATAAAATGAGTTTTAGAAACCATTCCTTTGTTCATAAGTAGATAAATTTATATTATGAAATAGGACTAATAAATACTACTATAATGACTAAATGATACCTGGACAAAGCCTTTATCATTAAATAATATCATATCTCAAGTATGAAGGTACAGATAATAAAAATAACTAGTACACTTTACTATCTATACATAGTGTAAAACAATCTTTTTCTTTGTTTATACCTGTTTAACTAGGCAACAAAATATACTTTTCCAGCCGATATTAATCATATGGAAGTGTGGATGTTCTTTTTATCTGATTTTTAAACCAACTTTCATCCCTTATTTTAGCATCTAAGGGGTGTAATGTAACATTATCTATTCGTATCTGACATAATTTGCTCATAAACTACTTGCCTGCCAAAATTCATCTGCATATATGTTAAGTAGTTGTCAAGATTTTGCAATTAATCAGTGTCTATCCTTTCGCTGTTATAAAGATTGTATTTAGCATAATATCTTCAACATGCATTGTGTATACTTACATCTTGGTAGACTTAACTCACAATTCTCATGATTCAAATTATTTCACTTATTTTCCTTAACAGAGCAGTATTTAGTTTTCAAGGACACAATTAAGAAGTGGGTGCTTTTAAACTTAGATGCACAGTAAAGTTCAAATATTTTTATTAAACAAAACAATTTCACAAATTGCATAATTGTATACAACTGCAATAGTTAAAACGTAAGTGTCAAAGCCAGTTCTGCCCACCTTGGACAGACACTTGACATGGAGAAAGTGTGTTTGCATGTACTTATTAAGTACAATTGAATGAGAAGAACAAGTAAGAAACTCCCAAGATTTTCTTCCATTCAAAAATGTTCTACACACTAAATGTTATTATACTGTACTGTTATAAAATATTCAAGCAATTTGAAATCGTCCAGTTTACACAAATGTTGTTCATGGATGATATACAATGTTCCTGGACTATAGCGGCCATAGAGCACCATTGAGTCATACTAATTAGCTTATATTCCTTGTGGATGAAAAAAAATTATAAGTCATCATTGGATATTTGTTTTTTTTATAGTATTAAGATAAAAACGAGCATAAAAACATGACATGACAACTGTAACTGACCCAGAACAAGGATTAAATTGGGCCTAGGATGATTAGTCCAGTTATTTATTTATTTAGGGCCAGTTTCACCGGTTACGGATAAAGTTCCGGATAGCCCTAGGAATTTATCTGCCACTTAACAGTTGACGGAGCGGCAACGTCGCTTTTTGCGTTTCGTTACTACTACGTAAATTATTGTCATTTGAAAATTATTTTGAAAACTTAATTAATAAAATACTTTTTGTTCAAAATAATCCAATTCGACTTTTTTAATATTTTCCAGTATAATTTTATCATTATAGAACGAAAATAGTAGGATTTATAATAATATGATGTACTACAGTTCAAATTCCAAATGTTCTCTGTCACTTCTATCAGATTACCTGAGAAGCCAAAAAATGTAGTTTATCTGGGAGTTGAGTTCCTAGGGCTATCCGGAACTTTATTTGTAACCGGTGAAACGGGCCCTTAGACTTTTTTGTACCATACAAAGTTTAAGAACAAAAGTATAAGTTATCTGAGGGTTGGATTTGTTAGAGTAAATATAATACTATCATAACAGTGATTATATCGCTATAATAATGCATTAATTGTACAAAACAGCGGCTAATACATTTCCGTCATCAATGTTCACTGAATATTGTACGTAAATCGCATCGAACATACATCGGATACGTCGTAGATGGACTTAACCGTAATTAATGGAGCCAATGTCCTTATTGAGAATGCAATAAAGGGTACAATACTATAGTGTCACAGATCGGAGTCAAGTTAACCTTACAACCAAGTTGGCCTACTTATGAATGTCAATGAAACGAAACTTGCCTGATTATATTTGAAACACATTAAACGAGGGTCAAATCGACTAATAAACACGTAATTAGATTATCATGACGATTGAAACTGCTACAGATATAAAATACATAGGTTATTTCCACTATTAGCATCACCAATTGCCACCTGCATATATTTTGAAAAGTGGTTTCTACATGAATATTTTATGATTTATTTCTCAAATGACTCACCCCGGCTCGACTACCTTCTTCGCCTTCAGTGACTGGACGTTCTTTCTTCGGCCGCACATCTGTTTTCTGCTTTGTATCATCTAACTTTTTAGCAAGCTCATCCGCTGTGGCAAACTTTTTTACCGATTTCGACTTTTTTCGGTCCTTCTTCGCAAAAAAATCGTCCAAATCGGCCATGGCTAATTTTGATGAGGTGTGTTAACGGTTTTTGTAGTAACTTTGTAAATACAGTAATATTGGAACGACACAATCGGGGGAAATTAAAAGACGGATCCCCCGAGATGATTTTTGTGGCAAGCGTGGCCGACTGTTTCTTTTTTTTAATGGCAGATTTTAGTGTTGTCATATCAAGTACTATAAAAATCTACTGCAAATCACACGTAGGCAAAATACGAAAATAATAAATTATCTATCACAATTTAAATAAAAATTTGACTGAGAAAAATGTTCGTAATGTAGTAAATATTGCTTTTAATTTCATAAAGTATTTCTGGAGGCACCTCAGCCTCATCATTAACTATAAGTTAAGTTGCCATAATGAAAAATGTATAAATAAGAAATAATCAGTAAAATCCATAGATTATGAAAAATGAATGGAATCATGGATGAATTCCGTCTGGTGTGAATTCAATAGTTTTTGTTACAATCGAAATATTATCATGGCAACGTTCTAAGTCTTCTGAAATTCGACTTCCGTTATCACTCCGTTTCCGATCCAACTTCAACACTGTGTAGTTGGTAGTGGTCTGTGTGTGTAGGTTAAGTACCCTACAGTTACTGTATCTACTTTGTAAATTCTTCAGCCGTGATTATTTTAATATAAATAAACGTATGCACAATACATAACTTCTTGTATAAGAAAAAGTAGTACGCAACTTCCGATTCATAAAAGAAGTAACTTACTTTTTCGTAATAACCCTCTAAGGTCGGTATAGAAGTTTCACTTTAAAAATGGCTTATGTAATAACGAGCACTTGATCGACTCAATTTATTCATACCATCTGTCACGTTATGTACGGAGAGGTGCGGGTAGAAAACTTCGATAGCGTGATTTAAGATTGTCGTGCCGTCACCGTATGATTGTGAAGAACCATTTTGCCGTACAAGGTATTGCTCTTAGGACCCGTATGTTGGAGCACGCAAGCGAATAATGCTTTCTATCTCATTCTCTCCCACGTTAAAACGTGTCTCTTTTTACTGTCCCTTTTTCACGTCATTTTCGTTTCATAGACTTTCAAATCACAACGATGCTAAAGAAGTTTTCACTACAATAATATGGGTTACGTTAATACCTCCAGTTACGTTGTTTAAAGTTATTCTCTGTCCGGTATTACCTTCGTAAGTTACACAGAGTACTGGCAAATAACATTCAACGCTTATCACTCCGCCAGTGAACCCGTATCCACACATAGACGGATTGTCAATCGCTTATCTTATCTTACAATATCTACCTGAAACTGGTCAACGCTAAGGGACTGTAGTCACACGTTTGGAAGCCAAAATGATCAACACAATTGCAAGGGTATCTACCTTGTGTAGGAGAAATGTGATGAATACGGGAGTAAGGCATGGGTCCAGGTTTACTGGTGGAACCCCTGGGGAGGTAAGGAGTTTGATTTTGCACTTATCTATTATTGAAAGCCAGTTTGAATTGTTTTTACTAGCCTTACGTAATACACTAATTTAACGCGTGGAGATATTTTAGTTGTCATTTTTCATTTGATTTTTTATTATTTATATATAATTTGTATAAATGTATATTATGTATAATTTATATAATTGGAAATATGTATGTACTTATTTTGTGGACAATTATATTCGTTAACAAAAGTTTTTTGATATATTGCACGGTTCTATAACTGATATGCAATATGCACAAGGTATAGGACAGCAATACTAGTAAAATAAAAAGTATTGAAATAAATGGAAATTATCGTTTATCAATGATGAGAAATTATAGATCAATACCACACTTTTTTATTTTAGATAGATTAATAACCCATAAATTTAAATCACTGAGATCGATAAAAAGTATCATTCTTGTACCGTGTACTTTCAGCCAATAACGCAACAATTAGTTCAATGACACCCAAAAGTATCAAGTTAGGTGGTATCAATCATCAGATCCTTCTGCCTGGTTCACGGATGTGGATGTAATTTTTATTTTCAAGAAGTAACCAGCACTGACTACTGTGCAGTGATAGATACCCGAATGGTTTGAACGTCGGTCTCCCGAACCGGGGGGCCCGGGATCGAATCCCGCACGCACCTCTAGTTTTCAAAATTGTGCGTGTATTAGAATTTAATTATCGTGCTTCGCTGAAGGACAACATCGTGAGGACAGATATGGATTGAGATGTTCCAGCACTTACCCCTTAGCTCGCACTGGATGCCCACTTCAGTAAATTCCCGCATAAAACATAGAACCTGAATCAGGGGCAGCTTTACCTATAGTGCAGGGGCGGAGCACCCGTGCGCCGGGTGTCAGGGGGTGGCTAGAGCCGCTCGCTACATCTAATCCTATTTCAACCACGCATTTTGATACAAAAAGGCCCCAGGGCATTGATTGCACCCGGGCGCTACATGTGCTAGAACCTCCTGTCCTGAATAACACCTCATGAAATTAAAAAAATCTATTACAGTCCTTGCCGTTCGACATCAACAAGAAAGCTTGGGTCACCTTCCACTTCACTTGGTTTGGAATCACCGGCATCGGAGCCCCTTTCCTCATCTGCCTGTATATGATGTACAAGAAATGAAGGTAGGATATAGTTTGGCCAAATATTTTTATTTACTTGTGTGTACTTACAGTAATAACGTACATAGAAGTCTCATAAAAAATACCTTAACTAGTAAACACATAGATTATGCCTTTTTCTTATTAGACGATTGTGCATAGCAAAGAATTTGCTGAAAAGTACAAACTCTTTCGTATGAATATTATATTACTATAAATTATATATTCGCGAATCATAATTCAATGGCGTATATTCTTACTACAATATATTATCATCATCATCATCACAACCCATAACTTTCCCACTGCTGGGTACGGGTCTCCTCTCACAATGTGAGGGGTGAAGGCCATAGTCCACCACGCTGGCCAAGTGCGGATTGGTGGTCTTCACACACCATTGAGAAATTATGGAGATCTCTCAGATGTGCAAGTTTCCTCGCGATGTTTTCCTTCATCGAGGCAAGTGATAATTGAATTCTCATTCGCTTATTATACAATACTAGTAAACCCGCCCTCGCTTTGCTTCGGGAAACCTGTCCCTTAGTACCCCAGTCCAAAATTGTTTGCGAAAAACTTTAATATATTATACATATAAACTTTCCTCTTGAACCATTCTATCTATTAAAAAAAAACCCATCAAAATCCGTTGCGTAGTTTTAAAGATCTAAGCATACATAGGGACAGAGAAAGCGACTTTGTTTTATACTATGTAGTGAAATAGATACCTAAAGCTGTTTATGACAAAGCCCAATTCACAAATTTGATTACGTTCATATCTAGGTGTACGCAATGACATACTTTAGTCTTGTTAATTTCCCTTACAAAATTTGAGTTTTATTACTTTCTATAATTATTATCATGCATTATGTAATTGAAAAAAAAACACATTGATGATGAAAGTCCCGAGGTCCGAATCCTAGTCTCAATACTCTCAATCGAGGCAGACTTTCAAATGACAGAATTAAATACACTGTATGTTGGATGACTGTATGGTTGGATAAATTTTATTAATAAACTAGTTAACTCGCCCTTACTTCGCTTCGGGAAACATTTCCCTTATCCACCGAATAATCTAAAACATATTTTCTTAGAATCCTCTTGACTTAATCTCCGGTTTTCCTCTATTACATAAGATTACAAACATGCGTGGTTTATGTTGCATTGTGTTTGAAGATGTAGGTAGGTATGCTAAACAATTGTCGTTTATAATTCCACGTATCGTTTGCATAATGTAACTAGTAACCACATAATAAATCAAGATTTCAGATTTAACTAATTTGAAAACCTATAAAATTCAAAAGTTTCAACAAAATTTGAAAATGAACGGTCAGCTCATAGACAGTTGTTTTAATGATTGTAGATAGTAGGTACTTACTTGAGAAACAATCCAAATTATGAAATTTCTATTTAATTGTTTTTTATTAGTTAAGAATAGTGTAAAATTTAGTTTGAGACAGTATTTGTTTTAAGATCACGCTATCAATTGTTGCCATGTACCTATCATAAATTCTAAATTTCTCACAAACACAAAAGGATGCCTTCAAATCAAAGAGTATATTTATCAACGATAGAATATTTCTTTCTTGGCATTAATTAAGTCCGCCTTTTGTGAGTTGTGACTATTTTCTTTATATGTTAATTACTACAGGAACAAAATAATGTGATTTTATTAAAATTAAAATTAATAACTAACTTTAAAATGAATAATTCTAATGCTTTTAATCCATTTCAGGTACCCGGGGAGCTTAAATGAATATGTAACAATAGTAGTGTACATTAAAGGTATCTCAAATAAATTGTAATTTACAATTTATGATGTTTCATTTCAAGTTTTAACACTAAATTTATTTTATTAATTAAATAATAAAATCATTTCATAAGACTACCATTGCAATGCGTTCGAATTTAAAAATCTACCATTAATCACAAATTGTGATCGCGGATCTGTGGCTGTTCTAGTTTCAATAAAAAAAACACTCGCACGCGAACTTGTAAATTGACCTACGAACTAGACTTTGCTGAAGTGTGCTGTTCTTCCACAAATTCCAAGATGATGTCTCCACTTGCTCGCGCTTCTAACCAAATCAGGAGGAAGGTCTTCACCACCTCCGTGAGGAACCACTCCCATGGAGGAATTCCCGGCGAGGTAAGTTCCTTTTTCGAATTATATAACATCTGTTTTTGACGTTTCATTGCACCAAACCCAAATAGCTGAAATCAGTAATTAACACATAACTGGCCATTAATAAATGAATTTACGATACAAACAAGGAACTAGATAAATACGACACTTCATTATTATTACCAACTGTAATCCAATTCCAATTAGTATTATGTCCCTTTAACTGAATCTTTTGAAGGTTGTTTTTTATAACTTAATTATTCAGTTTCCCAAATTAAGAATCAGAGTAGTAAATTAGATAAAAATATATTTAAAATCTCTTAGTTTTATGATCACTGATTTTCCTAACAACCAATACTTTGTACAACAATATCCCATATCACTATATCCAATAAATCCATATTCCATATCACTATATCTATGTAAGGACACCGTAGGCTATTCATTATGAATTGAGTAGTCCCAGGTTTAATTCCCAGTTGGGGCAGACGTATAAGTGATAGATAAATGTTGATTCTTGGGTTGAATGTATGTCTGTGTCACATCTGACATGGTTTCTTTGTGAGAGAAATGCTCTCACATATACATTAATGTAATAAATAAATAATATTGGTTGCTGGTTACAGAATCTGCCATTTGATATTCAAAACCGGTACAAGCTGACTGGGTTGTTCATGGTCTTCATCGGGTCTGGACTTGCAGCACCTTTCCTCATTTGCCGCCATCAGCTTCTTAAGAAGTAAGGAGAATTGAAAATAAGGTGAGTATTCATTGAATGTCTACCCAACAACTGGTTAGCCAAAACTGTTGACTGGTGTAATTTTCAAAGGCTCAAATGTTCTCTATCTGAATAATGATCTATCTAAATAGATGATAGATAGATTGAACTTCTGCGCCTTAATAGATTGAACATCTGAGCCTTTGAAAATTACTTTCCTTGTAAAAAGCTTCACAAAATGTGAGACAAAACATCATATCATTCTGCTCCGTTTTTTTCATGTTATCGGCGCAAGTTATTCCTTTTCTTGTGTGAGTGAGATAGATGGCATTCATGGGTCTGTGCTCTTCTCTGTCTACGGCTTATAAGGAGAATAGTAGCAGATACAAAAAAACTAAAATGTTTTTTCTTCTGTTCACAGGTGAAGAATATCCATAAGCTGATTATTTTAAGTTATTAGTGAATTAATTTAACTAATAAAAATGTAGATATACATTAATGTTGGTTTTATTTGTAATATTAGCTATTTCTAGTGTATTCTCTTAAGCAAGTGACAAAAATATTTTTGTTACTGCAGAATAACAAAAATTATCAAACGAGCATCAGACGACGATTAGTTAGCAGTCGATCGCTCTAAATAAGTTAAGGATACAATATTAGTTAATATTACCTATATTACGTACTGGGTATGCTTGTGATAATTTGTGATGTTTTTATAGAAAGTTAAGTATCCCACCCATCCTCTACCAACGATACATGACTGTCATGATGTTGTTCATCACGTATCGTTGGTAGAGGTTCTATCACTTCTATGCCAATATTGCAATGGACCAGGCAAACGAATTTTTTTTTACACGTCAAATAAATCTATAAAAAATTACAAGAAAAACTGTGCTTTTACTTTTTCCATATCTCAATAAATGGCTTTATAAATCTCTTTATGCAGGCTAATTTTATTGTATGAAATTGATTTGGAAGAGTGGGTCCTTCTGGCACAGGTATCTTTATACTTAAAAGAAGGACTCAACGATTTTTGATTGTAACCTGTAATTGTTTTCCCAATAAAGATTATTATATTATATTATGTTATTATCAAAGTGCGTATTTACGGCCGTTGG
This sequence comes from Ochlodes sylvanus, assembly GCA_905404295.2. Taxonomy (NCBI): domain Eukaryota; kingdom Metazoa; phylum Arthropoda; class Insecta; order Lepidoptera; family Hesperiidae; genus Ochlodes; species Ochlodes sylvanus. The sequence goes on along the minus strand of FR990151.1, from coordinate 3,505,910 downwards.
TTTTTTTAAAAACGCAGGCGGGCGGTCACTACTCGATGACGTCATCATTCAGTAGTCGCGCGTAGTTGATAGGGATTTTTGACCGAAATGTTAATTTAAACTCAAGTAAAGCCGCGAGCGAAGCGCTCATAGCCCGGCGGCTTGCGTCGATCTCAAGTGATCGACAAAGTTAAGCAACAGCGGGCGCGGTCGGTAGTTGGATGGGTGACCGCTAGTGGCAAAAATTTCTTGACCCTTCCGTGCTTCGGAGGGCACGTAAAGCCGTCGGTCCCGGTTGTTATCATTTGGTAGCAGTCGTTAAGCCATGTCGGATACCTTCGGGCGGCTTAAAATTTCCGACACTTGGGTTGGCCACTAACCCCTCCACCAATCCGCACTGGAGCAGCGTGGTGGAGTATGCTCTAGGCCTCCTCAGGTACGAGGAGAGACCCGTGCTCAGTAGTGGGCCATTAATGGGTTGTAGCCAAAGCCGCGAGCAAACCTTAGTTATCAATAATAAAATAACATATATAATTCACATACTCTCTACTACATCTATGCAAAATTTCAAGTCTGTATCTATAGAAATAAGAAAGTTATAGATTTTTGAACTGCATAGACCCATATTTTCTATAGTTGCGCCGTATCGATCGTGCTCGCGGCCGAACTAAATCGTGACGTCATAGCGTAAGCGCGGAAATTCAAAAAAGGGCTTGAACTTCTCGTCTTTATAACTTCGGAAATACTGCATGTATTGATGTGAAATAAAAAGTTGTGTAATGTATATGACCTAAGCTCGGATTTTAGGTGTATTTGATAGTAATATTTTGACCCTTTTGCCTTCTCCATTGCCAATCATGTGAATTATTTTTTTTGTCTCTGTATTGTCTATGATTAGTGTCTCTACACACACAGATATTTTTTGACAATTAACAATGCAATAGATAAAATAGATTGTCTTTGGTTTGGTTAAAGTCAAACCTGTCAAAATTATCAAGACAAAATACTAAAAGTAAATATTGTCCATTTTAAATTCTCACACTGTTACTTTCAATACTTTTATGAATTAGATTGCTCAATTGACTACAAGCCAAGTAAAAGCACCCTAACTTAAGATGATTTGCCAGTGACATACAAACGATTACGTTATTCCCGGTAACCTAAAAATGTCAGAAACATCCTGTTACATCCTCGACAATGGAGCTTATACCGCGAAAGTGGGATTTTCAAATTCGGAAGCGAAAGTGGTACCGAACTGCATCATGAAAGCTAAGTCCGAGCGCCGGCGACCGTTCGTTGCCTCACAAATTGACGAATGCAGAGACGCATCAGGACTATTCTACATCCTTCCGTTCCAAAAAGGCTTCCTAATCAACTGGGACACGCAGAAAACGGTTTGGGATTACATTTTCAGCAAGGAATGCTGTCCTGTTAACTTTTCCGAAACGCCATTAATTTTAACTGAACCAATTTTTAACTTTTCGTCCATACAAGAAGCAATGACGGAGATTTTTTTTGAGGAATATGAATGTCAGTCGTTGCTACGAATTAATGCTACAGATTTAGCTGAGTATAATTATCGAAAGGAACATAATAACGAGTGTACTGTTGTGGTCGATTCTGGTTATAGTTTTACATATATTGTGCCTTATATAAAAGGGAAGAAATACAAGGAGGGCATAAGAAGGATAGATGTAGGGGGTAAGGTATTGACCAACCATTTGAAAGAGATTCTGTCGTACAGACAACTGAATGTCATGGAGGAAAGTTATGTCATCAACCAGGCTAAAGAGGACTCGTGTTTTGTGTCACAGGACTTCATGGGTGATATGGAGATTGCTAGGAAAAAAGGTGGGTATTTTCCTGAATAAATTGTGTAAACAACCATAACTATCCCACTTCTGATCTTGGGTCTTATTACAATATGAGTGCTTTCCGTGCAATATGAGTCCAAGTGCAGATTACCAGACTTCACTCACCTTTGAGAGCTTATTGAGAATGCTGAGGTGTGCAAATTTTGTCACAATGTTTTCCTTCACTGTAGCAAGTTATCATTTATGTAAATACACACATAATTTGTGAAAATAGGTTGTGTGTGCCAGATTCCAAACAGCCCTGTTTAGGCCTCCAATATACAAACATCTTGGCTATCACTGCTTATTAATATGTAATAATAAAGTTATTATATTATAAATATTATCAACACTTCGTTATCACTCTCTTGCTTGAATCAGCTGCCAAATTAAGGAATAAATTAATGTCATTTATTGTTAACTGTTTCCTTATTATCTTAGGGTGTACAAAACCACAGAAAAACAGACAAAAATTCTAATAATGATTGTTTTGGGTTCTATTCTGTTAATAAAAAAAGTAAATGATTTGGTGTCGTGGGACACCAGGTAGGAACGAAGTTCCTTCGGATACTGTCGCGCCTGCGCACGTCTCATTTAACGCTTTTATTCCACGCATTTTTTCTTACGGTTTTACTATCACATATTTATCAGTTCGGTCGCCGCAGCAAAACCTATCCCCTCCAAGCCTGCTGTAAGGAACTTCGTTCCAATAACAGTTTTTGTCGTATATCTTCTATGTACAGACAGTAACCAGTTACAGGTTTATTATTAGTATAGATGAATGTCTTATGCTCAACTTTTTTCCAGATTCTTCCAACACAATAGTAAAAGATTATGTCCTGCCAGATTACACAACCCTCAGGAGAGGATATCTTAGAGACATAGTTAAACCTGATGAAGATCTAGAGCAACAGACGTTAAGACTTAACAATGAACGCTTTGCCATCCCCGAACTACTTTTCCGACCGTCTGATGTAGGCATCCCTCAAATGGGAATTCCGGAAGCCATCATCCATAGCATAGATTCCTGTCCAGAAGTAAACAAGGAAAGCTTATTGGATAACATAGTTCTGTATGGTGGCAGCACATTATTCCCAGGGTTCCGTGATAGAGTTTACAATGAAGTACGATCGTTGGCTTTAGACCACTTTGATGTAAAAGTGAGTCTGCCAGATAACCCAGTCACTTATGCTTGGGAAGGAGGAAAAAGGCTGTTTAGAGATCCAGATTTCTATTCTTTCTGTGTCACTAGGGAGGAGTACGAAGAAGAGGGCAAGGCATTGGCATTTGAACGCTTTGATATATAGCGTCGTAAGCGAGTAAGGAAGTCTTCAGGGTGAAGACCTTGCTCGGAAAATTGAGGTTTGGCAGTTGATGGATCTGGATAATGAACGACAATAAGAACAGATTTTTCTGTTTCTTTCAAATGCGAGAAAGACGGTTGCGATGGATACAAAACCGAGTCGCTAAATAAATGGCTACCCTCAAACAGATAGAGGTGTAAAACTATGCTGGAAATAAGTTTCATGAATTGCGTACAGGAGTGTTGTGTTAAGGAAAAAGTGACAATGTTAGTTAAGACTGATTGCGTATTGTGTTTGTGATAAGTAACTAAATACATGAATCGATTAAATATTATATTAAAATGATTGGGTATAATTTTACTTTTTTGTTAACTACATTATTATAATATCACATTCACAAATTATTATCCTAGTTTTTGCAATAGCCACTCCAGCAAAAATTTAGGTATTCAACAATAAGGCAGTGGTGACCTGGTGACTCTAGTGATGACTGTGACTGCTTGGGACATTTTTTTCGCCATTTTAGTATGAGACCCGATGTCTATAGTAATAATAAGTCAATGTCGTGGTTATTTTAGCAAAAACAGATTTTCGTATTTATTATGTAAATACATAATTTCAAAAATTCTGCAATGTTCTTACATTTAACGTTTTTCAACAGATCACTCCACATGATTGATTAATAGGTTTAGGTATACGTTTTGTTATGCATTCATCTACGTGATATTTTGGCCGTTAATATGAAATATTATGAATGTCCAAGGATTTAATCAAAGGTCCAAGGCAAAGGAACAACCTATTGTAATTTATTGACATTGTAATTGTATTGTATTTGATTTTTTTTTATTCTGTGTTTCGTTTGGTAGGTAGATAATTAATTTGTGTCTCTAGGTCCGATAGACTATAGTATTCTGTGCCATCTGTGGTCTTTAGCTAGTCTGTAGTCTCTACTCTACCTACCTACCTAGTCTGTGGCAGTGTTGCCATATGCACCGTAATTACGGTAGATTTGCCGTATTTTTGAAATTTATTTTAAAATCTGCCACTTACAGTAATCATAAATTACGGTGTATGAAAGTTACCGTATTTTTCATAACTTTAATCGAAACTAGTATCCAGGCAACAAAGTTGCTCTATGGCCGGCAGCACCGCCAGTCAAGTGTAAAATTGTACGTGTCAATGTAATATCACCAACGTCTATCGTAGGTAAGTACCTACTTATTAGTTCCCTGCATCTATTAGTCATAGTCTATGGTATGCAATTCTGTCAATTTATCAACGAAAATTGAACCACAAACTTCTGTATCAATGGACGAGCCGATTTCACCAATGTTGTATAAGTCTTAACCCCGGGATATGTAGTCAATTACTCGCGAGTAAGCCCATTTTACGTTTCACCAACAATTAACCTAGGGATAAAATCTATAAAAGGGATACCGCCGATTTCGGCCGAGTAAGCTGCTATTCGTAGATAAGTATTAAGTAGTGTCACTGTCTCTACCACTAGTCACGGTCAACTCAACTGTCAGGTACGTATTATTCGATTAAATAAAAGAATACGTAGCGGTATTGCGCAAGTATACGTCAAACTGTCTATTTGACTTCGGTGCATTACGCATTCATTCAATTCATTCGTTCAAAGTCGGAGAGTAGGTATGCGAGAGTAAGATAACGTGGTGAAACGAATTTGAAGTTAACCATCGCATAAATCGACAGAGTAAAGTTATACTGGGAAAGCTAGTGTAAATTCTGTGTTGGTGGAATCGGCCCTTAATGAACGATTCTATATACAAAAAAATGTCGTCAATCATTGAAAGTGAATCAGAATTAATGAAAGTTAATTAAATATTGTTTGCATGTTCCTTTTTTTGTCACTAGTAAAAAAGTAAAAGCCGTAAAGTAGAAAAAATTTCTACCGTAAATCTACCGTATTTCTTTAAGCTGGAACACCGTATTTCTGGTAATTTTGACCCATTGTGCACCGTATTATTGTGTAATCCATCTGGCAACACTGGTCTGTGGTCAGTGATCAAATTGTTTTCTTTTCTTGAAATCGATTGATATGATAGACGAAATGAGATTTTAATTTCAGAAATTTAATCCTATTTCATCTTGAGTTTGTTTTAAATAAATATCGTGAAAATGGCCATGTTCCCAGGAAATGTGGCTTTTGATGAGTTTGGACGTCCATTTATCATTTTAAGGGATCAAGGAAGTCAAAAACGGCTTACCGGTATCGATGCTTTGAAGGTAAATTATTTGCTAAAATTAATAATAATATGAAATATAAATATATTATATGTTAAGAATCGCGTTTACTGTTTTAATGTGTTTCAATGTGTTAAATGGATAGTTATCAGTTACTTGTAGCCAAAAAGTAGGTTAGAAGTTACAAGTACTGTTTATATTAAAAAAGCAAAATATTCCGATTTTCTTTTATTTTATCAATAAACCATAACATAATGTAGTAATTTACTGTTTAACTATCGATCTGCCATTAATATATTTGATGTAGGCAGCAAAATAAAACAATAACAAGCATTTTTAAAATCAGATGTGATTATGAGTCACATGATATGACCCAAAGTAACTTAAACAGTAATTTTGTTTTCGCAATGACTATGATCCATGCAATTGTGTCAAAATATCGGTATAAATAATAAAAATCGTGAGTACCCGTTATAGTTGAAATGTTTAGTGTCAGCTCTAGAAGCAGATTTGTGGTCCTGAATTTTACGGTTAACGGTTTAAGATCATTTATTGCTCATAAGATTAAAAAGTCACTGAGGAAAAATGAATTTTATGCATTAGTAATTTTTATGATTTATATTTAAATGTTTTTACAAGGTGGGTTTTTGGTATTTGGTGACTCACAGCTCCTATATTTGTCAAACATTTAGGTAACATGGCATTTTACCGAACAAAAAATACAATATAAAAACAAAAGTGTTAAAATGTTATGATTAAACACTATTACTTACACTTATTATTTATCTAATTACATTAAAATTAGCATCAATCATTAATATCAACAATAATTATCCATAAAGTGCATCTAGGCACTGCACGCTAAATTCAATTTTAAAGAAGTTATGATACTGGCAACTTGAACTGAGGTGTGTGACACCCCATGCAACTAAAAAGACTTGAGCACAACAAATGAGCAAACAAATGAGCTTCTTTTTTACTTTTGCAATACACTTCACAGAGAGTACATAAATTAATAAATTGGTCGTCCTGTAAAAACATTTTGTATATTCAGGACTTCTCAGAAGTTCATGGATGTATAAAATTTAATATCCCATTTTCCTACAGTCCCACATCCAAGCCGCGCGGCAGATAGCAGGTATCCTGCGTACTTCGCTCGGCCCGCGCGGCCTAGACAAGATGATGGTGTCGTCTGACGGCGAGGTGACGGTCACCAACGACGGTGCGACGATCCTGAAGCTGATGGATGTTGAGCACCAGATCGGGAAGTTGATGGTGCAGTTGGCTCAGAGTCAGGACGATGAGATTGGTGATGGTACCACCGGCGTTGTGGTTTTGGCTGGTGAGTTGATCAATGATTGTTGAATTTTTTAACTGAAGACGTTAAAGGAGACTATATACCTGATGGTAAGTGATCACCATAGATTGGAATGGGTAGTGCAATTTGTGCTCAATGTCCTAAAACATTAAACTAATATGGACAAGCTTTGGATTCAAGGGATTTATAAGGAACGAACACAACATGGTATTCCTATTTTTAATTACCAAAAAAAAAACTTTATATCTAATGGCCACTCTCTTAAAATCATTTTGCTCCCAGGTGCGTTATTGGAACAAGCATCGAACCTCCTCGACAAGGGTATCCATCCAATCCGCATCGCAGATGGCTTTGAGTTGGCGGCAGCCGATGCTCTGGCTCATCTGGACAAGATCAGCGAGCCGTTCCCAGTCAGCAAGGATGCCAGGGAGCAGTTGATCAAAGTGGCAATGACCACCCTCGGAAGCAAGGTCGTGGTCAAGTGCCATCGGCTGATGGCTGAGATAGCTGTTGATGTAAGTATAGCTAACAGTTATGATAATTGTTGTCTATCTATCAGCCGTACGAAGTCCACACAGGCCTCCCCTAATTGGAGCCACTCCGACCGATCCCAAGCCCAACATAGCTCTCTCCATACCGCTCTGTGTGACTTTGAGCCTTCGAATGAGGCCAACAGTAAAAGTCCACGACTCAGATCCATATGTCTTTTAATTTTGAGGGTAAAATTAAGTTATTATGCATATATTTCTCATATTTGAAATAAGTTACCTGTATAGCACAAAGGTTACCATGATGGACCTCTGTTTGAAGGATCCTGAGTTGGATTCCCAGTGAGGTAGAAATTAGAATCAATCAACAATGAGTTTAAATTTCTGTTATCGGTCTGAGGTATGTGTTGTTATCTTGTTACCTTTGTGAGATGACCATGGAACCTACAGTATAGATAATCCTAGGATGGGCCTATGAGAGTACATAAAAAATAAAGAAAGGAAAGAATTATTTAATCTTCTGGAGTTTTTTTTAAAGAAAGAACATGTACTTAAATTTATTTAACATTCCAGGCAGTGCTGTCCGTAGCAGACTTGGAGAAGCGGGACGTGAACTTTGAGCTGATCAAGGTCGAGGGGAAGGTGGGCGGGCGGATGGAGGACTCCATGCTCGTGAAGGGCGTTGTCATTGACAAGACTATGAGCCACCCGCAGATGCCTAAAGTTCTCAAGGTATTTGTGACGGAACATCTCTTTCATTGGTAGAGCAGATTGAGCCCCGGGGGACAGTTATGGGTTATGATGATGGTGACAACGATCCCAGTCTCCTTGACCTTAATACCGATGATGATTGAAATGCATGATTGATTTTATAATGAAATCTTCCTTGGCTGTGTCTGAGGTATTGAGGTATCAAATGTGCTTCACAGTATCGTATATCATCAATCCAATTTGATAATAAGACTATGTATTTATGATTCATTATATAATATATATTATATGTCTAACTAATTGTTTTCTATTGCAGGACGTGAAGCTGGCAATCCTGACCTGTCCGTTCGAGCCCCCCAAGCCCAAGACCAAGCATAAGCTGCAGGTGGGCTCGGCCGAGGAGTACCGTGAGCTCCGGCAGTACGAGCATGAGAAGTTCTTGGAGATGGTGCGCAGGGTCAAGGTGAGGAGTTATACTTAATATTATAATACTGAAGAGTTTGTAAAGTCTAGCCCCCTTGCGCAACGCGCGATAAGGAACTTCGTTCCTAAAAACTTTGTTTGTCCAGGACGCGGGCGCGACGCTCGCGATATGCCAGTGGGGCTTCGACGACGAGGCGAACCACCTGCTGCTGAGCGAGGGGCTCCCGGCGGTGCGCTGGGTGGGCGGGCCCGAGATGGAGCTGATAGCGATAGCGACCGGCGGCCGGATCGTGCCGCGCTTCGAGGAGCTCACGCCGGACAAGCTCGGCGTGTGCGGCCTCGTGCGGGAGTTGAGTGAGTGTCGTTTGTGGGGTCGGTCGGTGGTTGGTCGTTTTAACTGTGGCGGGTACTCACGATTTTTGTTGTTTATACCGTTGTTTCGTATGTTTCGGGCTGTGAGCATGGTCCACGCGATTGGGTCGAAATATCGGTATGAACCGGTGTGAACCTATGGCGACATCGTACACACGTCACGCGCTGACGTCACGACAAGTCTGAATCGCGCTATCGATGTTTTTTTCTACACCGCTCGCATACACAAGTACCGACCGAGATGACGTAATTAATTACGACCACAAAAGGTATATATATTACTTGATAAATACGCATCATGTTAGAGGAAAGTGATGTATATCAAAGCAAGTTTTTAAAGGATTGATGAAAATGTGATATTATTTGTATATAACCTCACGAGTAGCACCCATTGTTTCCCGCAGCGTTCGGCACATCCAAGGACGAGATGCTGGTGATCGAGCAGTGCTCCAACTCGCGAGCGGTCACCGTGCTGATGAGGGGTGGCAACCGGATGATCGTTGAGGAGGCCAAGCGGTCGGTGCACGATGCCCTGTGCATCGTCAGGAGTCTTGTGCAGGTTAGTTGTGCCGATGTATCTTTTTAACACACTTGTATGATTGTGTGTTATTAGGATTTTTGTAAATTCCACCCTAAGGGGATGAAAAACTGAAACTAAACTGAAAGTTTTTATTTCTTCAATGGATTCACTCGAAACTTTATATACTCTTATAGGTTCCTCAAATGACGCAAGTGAGCACTAAAGGCGCGTTCACATAGAACTTCCGTTTTACTGGATCTGTTTTAACGGGTCAGTATTTCTGTTGCGTGTGGGATTTTTTACTGGATGGTATACTGGATTCTGTGTGAACACGCTCATACAACTGCAGACGCTAATAACATATCCGTTTAAACGGATCCAGTAATACGGATTGCTGTTTATTTCGTTGGTTTTTACTGGATCCAGAATACTGGATTCTGTGTGAACACGCTCATACAACTGCAGACGCTAATAACATATCCGTTTAAACGGATCCAGTAATACGGATTGCTGTTTATTTCGTTGGTTTTTACTGGATCCAGAATACTGGATTCTGTGTGAAATCGCTCATACAACTACATACGCTACTAGCATCCAGTATTCGGGATCCAGTAAAACGGACGTTACTATGTGAACGCGCCCTTAGAGAGGACTTTTGAAAGTAGGCGGATGAATTCGCGGGGGCGATGTATTACGATGTCACGTGGCGCGTGCGCAGGACTCGCGCGTGGTGTACGGCGGCGGCGCGGCGGAGGTGTCGTGCTCGCTGGCGGTGGCGCGCGCGGCGGACGCGCTCGCGTCCTACGACCAGTACGCGTACCGCGCGTTCGCGGACGCGCTGGAGGCCACGCCCCTGGCGCTCGCCGAGAACAGGTGCGCACGATGTACTGTACTATGATGACTGTACGTACGATGATGGGTTTTGTGTATTATTGAAGTGAATACTTGTTTAGTGTCGTTGGGATTTGGAATTCGTGTGGAAACGGAAATGACGCGAATGAAGCGTCGGCAAAATGGCGGCTGACGTAAGCAAAGCAAAACATCAATATTTGGACTGTCAGTCCAAATATTCGTTGTTATGAAGTTTCACTTGTAGCACGTGTGAATTGCACACATTTTGTTAAGCTATTGCATAGCTTTTATCGCGGGCCTTGAGCGTGGGGACCGAATCCAGAAATTCCGTAACGAAAAAAACCTAACACCCCCAATCAGCGCCATCTAGTAGCTTACTCCATCTAGTACTCAGGTATGGTACGTATGTTTTCTACAAACTAGATGTCGCTGTTCTGATATAACTATATAACTTCTAATAATTATAATTGCATAACTTGATAAAAAATGCTATGCAATAGCTTTACCGCGGCAGTCTCCGAGTGCCACATTTTTTTTTTTATTTGAGGCAGTAATGAAATCTCTTGGTCAGTTTTGACGAATCGGGGTAAATTTCTTTTTTTGTGTAATTAAAATTGTTCCTTTTGGTTTTTATAGTAACAAGAGCGTGATTTTTAATGTATTAATTATAAGTTAATGTTGGACCACCATCCCATCTGATGGTAAGTGGTGATGTGGTCTTGGGTGGTTCAGCGCACTATTCATATTTGATTTGAAGACAACTACCTACATTACAATCGGACGGAACACCGACGCTAACAATTATTCCAGTCGTTCGCGGTACGCATAATAAATGACGAACCAAATCGTGTCGTCCGCGCCAGAAGGACGTTAACGACGAAAGGACGGATGGATGCAGCATGATGGAGTCATAAGACTTTATCTTTTGAATTTTTTTAACAGAGTGCATATTACTATGGCCGCCACAACGTCTAGTTTTACTAATGAACCATAACTAATAACCCATAACTGTCCCACTGCTGGGCACGGGTCTCCTCTCACAGTGTGAGGGGTATAGGCCATAGTCCACCACGCTGGCCAAGTGCGTATTGGTGGACTTCACACACCTTTGAGAACATTATGGAGAACTCTCAGGTGTGCAGGTTTCCTCACGATGTTTTCCTTCACCGAAGCAAGTGATAATTAAATATCAAAACGCACATAATTTTTGAAAATTAGTGGTGCGTGCGGCGTTTGAACTCGGACCCTTCGGTTCGGCAGTCCAACGTTCAACCACACGGCTATCACTGCTTGATTCTATTCAATCAACTGTTGTCTGTCTGCAGTGGCCTGTCTCCCATCGACACGCTGTCGGAGGTGAAGGCGCGCCAGGCGGCCGAGAACAACCACAACCTGGGCATCGACTGCATGGGCCGTGGTACGTTTGTGTTTTGACCGACTTCAAAAAAGGAGGTTCTGTATTTTAGTTTTGGTTCAGTATTCTTGACTGTATTTTGATTTTCTCTATTTGATATTCTGTATGTTGATATTCGATTGGACGAACCGATTTTGATGATTCTTCTTTTACTTGAAAGCTAGGGCTTTCCGTGTGTTCCTGTTTAAATTTGGTCCAGTTGTGACAATGGCATTCATGAGAAAACCATATGAGTCTTACATTTGCATTAATTTGGAATCGTTTTTTTACCCTTTGTACACGGTGATCTCATAAACGACTTAAATAATTTAAATAACAGGCTTCGAATAGTAATGCTAAAGAAAGTCGGTGAAGTCAAGGATGTTGGACATACTAACTTATTAAAAGACTATTCACTCTCCACTTAAAAATTATTGATTGATATAGTTTAAAGAATCACGTCTATCAATTTTCGAGTGTGGTTACAGAGTACAGGTCTGCCGAAGCGAAATGAAGATGGCTATACAATTGGTATATTTAGATATGTCATTAAAAATTTAAACCTGTCATAAGCATAGCGAGAGCGGGCTTACATGAGTCAAATGTCATAAAAAAAGTAGGGTTCCATACGCCACATCGAATTCCATTACATCGAAGTTCATGACATCGAACACGTTACATCGATAGTTTATTATATCGAACTAACATCACATCGAATGTTTATTACATCGAATGGTCATGACATCGAAAGCTTTTAAAATCGAAAGCTCATTGAATCGAATTTATAACATCGAAGCCTTATCACATCGATAGGTCGTGACATCGACAGCTTCAGAACATATAGAACGGACATATTTTTTTTGATATATTAAATGAAAGAAAAAAATCATTTTTACACTAACGTTTAATGTTATTCATACATACATGTATGTATATGTATGTATGTATGTATGTACATGTATGTATGCACATGTATGTATGTGTGTACAGGTATGTATGTATGAATAACATTAAACGTTAGTGTAAAAATGATTTTTTTCTTTCATTTAATATATCAAAAAAAAATATGTCCGTTCTATATGTTCTGAAGCTGTCGATGTCACGACCTATCGATGTGATAAGGCTTCGATGTTATAAATTCGATTCAATGAGCTTTCGATTTTAAAAGCTTTCGATGTCATGACCATTCGATGTAATAAACATTCGTTGTGATGTTAGTTCGATATAATAAACTATCGATGTAACGTGTTCGATGTCATGAACTTCGATGTAATGGAATTCGATGTGGCGTATGGAACCCAAAAAAGTAATACTATTCATAAACTGTCTCCCAACAGACTCCAACGACATGAAAGCCCTGCACGTGATCGAGTCGCTGCACTCCAAGAAGCAGCAGATTGCCCTCGCAACGCAGCTGGTGAAGATGATACTCAAGATTGATGACGTACGCTCGCCGGCCGACGCCATCGAGTAGCCTTCATCACCGGCCAACGGTGAAGAGGTTTGGGGAGGATGATTGCGGAACTGTAGAGACTAAACTTCGTCATCGGTGTACGGTGAAGCGGTTGACGGTAATGGAATGGAGAAGGCAAAAGGGTCAAAATATTACTATCAAATACACCTAAAATCCGAGCTTAGGTCATATACATTACATAACTTTTTATTTCACTTCAATACATGCAGTATTTCCGAAGTTATAAAGACGAGAAGTTCAAGCCCTTTTTTGAATTTCCGCGCTTACGCTATGACGTCACGACGTGGCTCGGCCGCGAGCGAGCGACGGCGCAACTATAGAAAATATGGGTCTATGCAGTTCAAAAATCTATAACTTTCTTATTTCTATAGATACAGACTTGAAATTTTGCATAGATGTAGTAGATAGTATGTGAATTATATATGTTATTTTATTATTGATAACTAAGGTTTGCTCGCGGCTTTACTTGAGTTTAAATTAACATTTCGGTCAAAAATCCCTATCAACTACGCGCGACTACCGAGAGATGACGTCATCGAGTAGTGACCGCCCGCCTGCGTTATTAAAAAAACCAGCGGCCGTAAATACGCACTTTGATCGTTAATATCTCAGCCATTTATTGAGATATGGAAAAAGTAAAAACACAGTTTTTCTTGTAATTTTTTATAGATTTATTTGACGTGTAAAAAAAAATTCGTTTGCCTGGTCCATTGTAGAGATGTTGCTAACTGGAAGTCGTCCCACTTCTGATGTCGTGGTGTTAGTTGGGTGTTTGATTTGTAATGTTTAATTAGTGTCGTTGTGGCATATGAAAAGGTATTTTGAAGGTTTACTAGAAATATTCCTTTATTAAATGCGTATCCCACTTCTGATCTAAAAGTTAGTTTAGTAATTGAAGTTAAGCATTTTGCTTACTAAAAGTGCTAAATTGTGGGGTGAGGTAAAGACGTGTGTACGCTACGGAGTATTCAAACAGGGATGAATTGAAGTCAAGAATAGTGACTGCTTTTGATGAAGTGATTTTGTAGTGTTAAATCGCGTAAAAGAGAATTTGCGCAAACGTTCTAAACTCTGCATTGAGCGAGGAGGTGCACATTTTGAACAATAGTTATTTAAGGTTGGTGTAATTTATTTTTAAACTTTTTTTTTAAATTTCTTGTCTCGTTTCGACGAGAACAATCTAGAAATTATATTTTTAAATTTCTTCTATCCAGCTCGCACATTTCTTTCCTGTATTGTCGTGTCGCAGTTACAGTACGGTGAGTGTTCACCCTGTGGTGTGAATTAAAATACCATCTTTTGAAACCGTTCTTTCATATCACTTACCCACTTCTGTGACAATATTAACGTCTTAACTAGCCCACAATTGCGCATCAAAAGTGCGAACTAGCCCACACATGGGCACTCATACGCTAGAGGATAGAGCTACTTGTTCTGATCACACTGTTTAACGTTTTAAAATTAATATATTAACATCTTAACTGGCCCACAGTTGGGCACGTCTAATACTTCATTTTGACGATCGGTTAGAACATCTCTACATAATTATGCACCAGTGAAGTAATTATACCAAGTAAATAATTAATATTATTGATATTTTCATATGCAGTCGTGTTGGAATGTGGTTGGTTGCATTTTAGTTTGTTAAAAGTTAATTTATATCCTTCTAGCGAGCTAGACTCATTTGTAATTTTCATGTTAATGCATTTTTATGCACGTACAGTTTGGATTTGTTAAATAGTATAATTGTTTAATAGAAAACAGGATGTGAAAAACAAATCGAATAGTTAATGGTATTATCAGTTAATAGTTGGACAATTTTTTAGTAAAAATTTGTAAGAGTAAGTATTTCATGTATCAAAAATCTGCAACGCTTATTGCTTTCAAATGTAACAATTATTTGCAGAGAGAAAATATTATTGCCATAAATTTATGTATGTGCCCCACTGTCGGGTCTCTATAACATAAATGCACTGAGTTTATAATACCGATTTCGATTCGGCTTCAACGTCAACTACGTTGATACTGCCTATAAAATGTGGACACATTCAGGAGAAAAACCATTTAATCTTACATACCATATGAAGATACATTCAGGGATAAAATCATTTTAGTGTGATATCTATGACAATGCCTTCATAAAGAGGGATACTGTCGAAAACATTAAGATACGTTCAGGAGAAAAACCATTTTCGTGCGAAGTTGCAAAACATTAGACGCTTAAATTAAATTTGAAATCACTGAAAAAATAAATAATTTCACTAAATGAAAATGAAATAAAAGTAGCAATCATTTCCATGCCATAGACATGATATAGCCCAACATGCCATGAGGACATGTACAGGCGGAAAACCATTTTCATGTGACGGTTGTTAAAAGCATTTAATAAAAAGGCACCTTAAACATGTAAGCAATATTAATATTTACATAGTCATCGGGTGTTTCTAATAAACCCCGTCAAATATGTGTCCACTGAATATCAAGTGAATTTATATTATAGAGATTGATGGTAGCACCTCTTACACCTTATATATTGAATATAAGTCACAAAATGAATATTATCAGTTTGACTGGCTTATGTCATTGAAGTGAAACATTGTTGGTGACTGATTTAAAGGTTTTTAAATTTATGATTGAATCCATACATGTATGTAATGTGTGTATGTCTTATTGCACTAATAAATTAATATGCTAAGTTTTGGATTTTATTTTAGACTGATCCTTTAGAAATAAGCTTGGTCAATGCGTTAACAATAATGTTTGTGACAAATAGTGGTAACGGATACCGCAGTTAACCGAACAGGCCTTTGTCACAGTTTGCGACACACAGTTGTCATATCATCGTTCAGTGGCGTTTTGGAACGAAGCTCCTTATCGCGCGTTGCGTTGCGAAAGGGGGCTAGACGGAAAAAATTAAGACGAAAAGTTGTAACGACACTTTTTGCTATTGTAAGCCGTGCGGCGTGCGCATGTTTCTCTGTCTGTCTCTCTCTCTTATAGAAAGTTTATATTGAGTATTAATTATATTAGTAGTTGTATTATTATTATTTAAGTTTATATTACATTATATTTGTTAATAATAAAACAAAAAAAATAACATTTTATTACAATTCCTTCACTAATTATTCGAAATGAACTTCGTTCCATCCGGGTGTCCCTTGACACCTCTCTTTTTATGTTATTTTCTTTGTTTAATTTACGTACAGGCGCCCCTAGGCACGTGCTAGTTTGCCTTAGGGATAATTCGTCACTGACCAGATGTAATCATTACATTGTGCTCACCTATGCTTGGGGTAAATCAGCAAATTATTATAAAAAAACATACCACTAATCAACAAGAGTTTTATTTAAATACTGAACAAAATATCGTCCAATCTTATTGGCGTCTTCTTTCGAATGGTTCATCTTGGCATAAGTCAGGAATTGTCTTCTAAGCCGGAGTAGTTTTTGAGGATTCACCGACTGCATGAAGCCCACCTCCAGAACGCACCCTGGGTAGTCCGGGAACCTTACCTCGTCTACATTCAGTTGCTTTGCATCAAGGATCTGCTTTGACACTGCCTGAGTGACTTTCTCCAGTTCGTAGACAAAGTTTGAGGATGTCAGCGGAGGCTGGAAAGAGGAATCATTTTACAAAAGTGCCAAGTACCACGTTTGCCCATACACATTATATAAGAAACTTGTTAAAATACGAATCAGAGAGAAAGGTTATTATACAGTCGAAAATATAAATTAATGACAAGGATGCTTGGAAATATTATATGTACACAAATGGTTCCGCTCATGTCAGTATGTAAAACAATTGTATTTAGTTATATACAATGATTACAAAAAATATGAAGTCTAGTTTGGTTGCGGCATTATATCCAGACACAGGCTAGCAGTCCGCTGTATGAGCAGTGTCGGCCAAAGATAGTTTCTCAGATGTCACATCTTTGCACATGCTAAGGTAAGCTAAGGTTTTGATCGAATCCTGCACGCAACTCTAATTTCCAAAAATGATGTTTTAGTATTTAAGTATTACTTGCTTTCGTTAAGAAAAATATGTGAGGAAACCTGCCGTGGGACAGTTATGGGTTGTGATGACATGCTCATGACAATAAAATTGCCTACAAGTGAATGTGCCTACGGGTAGAAATTAGCATTTAAGGCACATCGGCATATTTAACTCGTTTTCATAATTTTTAGCACTTCGGCCCTTGTCTCACCTGTGGTGCGATATGATAATAACTTACATTCTGCGTACTCATGTTGGGTGGTGGCGGTTTCTTCTCAAACAGGACTTGGTACAGGGCGTCCAGGTCTAGCGAGCTGTGCGGCTGGACCGTGAACAACGGACTGTCCCATCTGTTGTTGGAGTTGGGTTCTTCAAACCTGGATGTTATAAGGGCATGTAAAGTTATCTTTGAATATTTTCATTGTATTGTTTTATTAGTTTTATATGAAAGTTGTTATTATCTTTTGTGTTATATAGATAATACTAGTTGTCCCAGCGTACTTCGTACCGCTTTATAATTAAAAAATGTTTTGGTGATATATCGACAGCAACGCCACCTATCGGGTCCAATTGTGAATCTAAACCATTCCCAGATCCCCTTGAACACACACAAAAAATTTCAACCAAATCGGTCAAGCCGTTTAGGAGGAGTTCAGTGACATACACACTCACACTCGAATTATATATATTAAGACTAGTTGTCCCAGCGTACTTTGTACAGCTTAATAATTAAAAAATGTTTTGGTGATATATCGACAGCAACGCCACCTACTGGGTCCAATTGTGAATCTAAACCATCCTCGAATCCACTTGAACCAAAACAAAAAAAATCATTCAAATCGGTCTGTTTGTTCTCGAAGGACTGTGAAGTCAGCCAATCCGCACTTGGCCAGCGTGGTGGACTATGGCCTATATCCCTCGCATGGTGAGAGCAGACCGCGCCCAGCAGTGGGACAGTTATGGGTTACGAAGAAGAAAAAAAGAAACTACCTTAATTTAGTCAATGCATTAAAAACTTCCTCCGTATAAGGTTCTGTGGCTCTGTTGTCAATAAAGCCCTCTCTGTCTTTATTATGGTTGTCTGCATTGCTGTCCTTGTCTATCATTCTTAGCTTGTTCGCCTCCCACGCGTCCTGATGGTTCCTTATAGTATACACCGTACATTGTGTCGATTTAGAGGCCTTTGATGCACAATACAGTTCGTAACGAAAGCCTGAAAATGTCAGTTTTTAATTTTATAGGTCTTGTGTTCAATTAAATTTTGTTTTGTGGTGTGTGAAAATGTCACATTGAAGTAAAAATTATGGTGCCCGGTTTCTATATTCGAAAAATGAGTTGTTTTGCTTACGGATAGAAGAGCTGTCTATGCGGTGTAACTAAAAAGTTATAAGAAACAACTTTAACAACTCATTACTGGTAACTACAGAACAATTGGTTTAAAGATATTGTAAATATACGAATCGGGCAGGCAGCAGTGGACTATGGAGATGTTTGCGATAAGTTTAATGCTACTGTGTTCGGGAATGTGAGTCATGGGAATGGAAAGGAACGATATGGGTGCATTGATTGTTTATAAAGTTTGTATAAAAAACTATTAGAGTAGTAAAATAAATTAAAATAACCTACACATTTTGAATTTCATAGCATGAAGTTTCACTTTTGCGCATAGGGACACCATTCACCAGTGTTTTAATGACAAATATAACCCTGATAGTAATTTTGTTTACTAACTGTAGAGACCAGGATAGAATTCTTGACCGTCCAGCTATTTATGTGACAGAGAAATGTTAATTCTGTTCCAAGAAAATGGATAAAATCTGTGTCCGATTATTGGAAGTGTATTACTTCTGTACTTATTCCTTTTTTAATATTCTTGACGACCCGGATGGCGCAATGGTTAACACGCCTGATCGCCGTTCCGAGGGTCCTGGGTTCGATTCCCAGCGAGGCGGAAATTTGAATGATGAATTTAAATTTCCGTTCTTGGTCTGGGTGTGTGTGTTCATGTCTTGTGTGTTGTCCATGGCACCCACGACACAGGGAATCCTAGTGTGGGGCTGAGTGTGTAGCGTTATTTTATTTATTTATACAATGTAAATAAATCGTTCGAACTGAGAGAAACACAGTTGAAGGCCATTATTGTGTGCGTTACAGAATTTCACAAACCTTTTATATAATTACTGCCATCCAAAATAACAACATTATCTTTCCCTATGAGCCGTATTACCTCGGACTTAAGATAACCTCTGACCCTTTTCTCTTTCTGAGAGTCTAAATATGTTGAGTTTATTTCATAACCTAACTTTGTTATTGCTTCAGCTTCAGATACAATATGTACAGTCTTTCCATGTTTATTTTCAAAAAAATCCTTTATTTCGTTAGCTCGGGTGCTTTTACCACTTACTGGCGTGCCACATAATATAATTAGAGGCATTTTTTAATAATTTAAACAAATTTAAGTAAACATCATCTGATCATATTTTTATCAGAATGAACTGTCAATGTCAATAGTGTCAAATTGTCAATCTGTCAATGTCTCTCACACTCACAAAGTCACAACACAGTCTCACAACATGATAGTTGGTATTGATACAACACAGATAACAAATAGGTAACTGCCATAATTTTTCAATCGTATACTACGTTCAACCTTTACTAATTCTTAATTAAAATATTTTTTTAAGAAAAATAAGTTTTGTTTTCATCACTTTTTATTTTGAGTAAATTAAAATTAAAACAAAATAAAATTAACAAGATTTCTCATTCAAGAAATGCTATTGACTTTTCTTAGAATTGTTTGAGTCACTACCATAGAGAAAAGTAATACACTGGAAAGTCACTACGTACGACACAAAGTCCGTAATCTGTAAGTCCGCACTACATTCTCCACGAAGTGCATAGTTTACATTAAAAATGGTCGTTGTCATACGCAATCATTGACTTATTATTGGTTTTTTATATATTAATGTACGCAATACATTTTTTATTAAATTTATGAGTCCAAAAAGGGAGCTATGGAAAACGTTTCAATGAATATCGTTCAGAATCAGAACTGATCTGAAGCTTTTGATAATGACTCCAAAAGTAAAATAGCTGACCCGGCGGACGTTGTCCTGCAACATAATAATATTGATATCTCAGGTTGTAACCGGCGTATTAAGATGAAACATGCACCACTTTTTAAGTAATACCACCTGAATTAATTCACACGCGCGGTAGTTTTCATTTTGCGACAACTCCTCAGATATTCTTTAAATTATTATGGTGTAACTATAAAGGATTATCATAATTTGCCTGAAATCCTTAGGGTGACTAAAGTATTTAAGTTGATAAAGATTAATACTTTATCCGTCTAAATAGCTGTCTATTTTCTAATTACTGCATTGTATGTGATCATTTTTTTAGAAGTTACAATGGGTATAGTAAACTACTTTACTAAAGATCTATAAAAGAGGAATATTATTATCTCATGCTCCTCAGGAGTTGGATATCTCTACTCTTGAGCTTTGAGATCTCACCAATTTAACGGAGTCCCAAGGTAGTGCTCTTTTCAAAAATCAGTGCCGTATGGGCCCGTCTCTCTCGCACACGATGAAGATGACAACTCCGGGAGTGTCTTGCAGTTTACTTACATGCATATATGTGTCGAGGATTTGAAATTAACCTTCCATAAATATGTATCGACCTGGACCTATTTTTAATAACATAAGAAGCCCCCAAAATTTCGTAGTTTTATGCAACTTGACTGTGTATTTACGCCAACGTCATATTGAGAAAAAAATAGTAATGTAACTTTATTATATTACTCATTCGTCACCATACAAAGATAATTCTGTATTCATCCAACAAAGTGGGTTGGGTGGAAAAATAAAAAAAAACAGGTTCTAAAAGTCCCCTTTTATTTCATAATTACAATAACAAATGTTACATCAATTTCCCAACAAAATTTTTACAAACATTGCATGCCTGCTTAGCTGTAAGTTTTGTAACATATTTCTAGCTCTGCATTTAAATTAAACCCTTCGTTGTTGAAAAACAGTTGCCATAATTTATATTAAAAACATCATAAGTAATAAAACCAGTTGCCATTTACAAAAAACTCTAATTAAATGAATAACAATGGCAGTATCAAGATGTTTGTTAAGTGCATTATAATAAAAAACCAAATACATATCTATTCCCTAACACTACATATCACATAAAGTTTACTTAACCAATAAACAACTTAACTAAATAAAATATTGTAAGTCTGAAATTAATATAATTAGAATGTAAAAACAGGTAACAGATAAAATCTTAAGTCATTGGGCATTTATTTCCGACTGATATTAATGTTAATTCCATTGTGATTACGATATAGGATACAGTTGAACCAGTCAACAATTTAAATTGCTGTAGATTGGCTGCTTAGGGAACAAACTACACGAGGAAGTTCCACTAAAAAAATTACAACATCTAAGCGCCAAAATGGCGGGAGTGAAAATAACTACAAAATGGCGGGAAAGAAATATGTCAAATTATTTCATATTTATTTTATACCATAGGAGAATTATTTTAGGAAATTTTATTACTATCTATTACATTTTTTATATAGAAAAATGTACAATGGTGACATTTCTATTATTGACATAAGTATTCCTATTAATTTATTTTTGATAAATTAAAACTACCCTATCTACCAATTGTTATTATAGCACAATCATACTCAAAAATCTTCTAAAATCATTTTTTGCATTTACCACCGTTTAACAAAGGTAACATATTATATATTGAATTTTCAAAAGGTGATCTACCAATGTTATAATGCAATAATAAATTAAACATGCATTCCATCAAAACAATAATACCTCATAATTAGAATATGTTTTTGTAACAACATGGATTCAAAAGATTGTGTATGCGTATCACTATTATGTCATATGAATTGCAAATAGGAAAATATTCACCTTCCTTACTAGAAGGAAAAATAAATGAGCACAACCACTACTTGAAGGCGCGCCCCAATGATATTATAAACTTAGATGTCACTAGCGAACCGAAAGTGAAGCAGTCAAATACGGCTAATTGTCGCAATTTTCACTAGCTCTTTCTGTCTCGTACGTTCCGTAATTATATTCCGCATCCATAGTTAGTGAGTTAGTGATGTCGACAGCGGATCAAACAGTGCAATTCGTGTTATATGAACGCATCTATAGATTATAGTATCTTTGGCGCAATCAAGTAATATTTTGTAAGGACAGGTATTGATATACCTCTATGTTGGTATTTGTGCTAGTGTTGAATTACTAGTTGACATAAAGAATACAATATGACTTAAAACGGAATGTTTTTTTTATTGTGTTCTAATAAGCGTAGACAGAGTAGAGTCTCTCACTCGCACAAGAAAAGGAACAACTTATGATACTGACACGAAAAGAATAGAGATAGAATGATTTCTGTACTTTTTGTATGGTGCATAAAGTTTTAAATAAATAAATAAATAAATACATAGTAAGTTTTGCCATATGTCTATATCCTTCTCTGTCTACGGTTCTAAGTATCTTCCAGTTTTAATTATATCAGAACGAAATAAAATACACGCCCACGAATAAAGGCGATATCATTTGATTCGCGCCAAAATACCGACACCGAGCCGAGAACGAGCGAATACTCGTAGCGAATTTCTCAAGGTACTCGAGCGTTCGAATCTTCTCAGCGAGTATCTAAATGGTGCGTAAACATAAACGTAAATTCGTTCTTCAATTTTTCTTTCATTATCTACTATTCTATTTTAAGACTTTGAATAATTGTCATAACTGATTTTAATGATTATTAAAAACGAAGAACGAACAGCAGTTTAATTCGTGTGTAAATTAGGACGTTTGCATAAGTCCATTTCAAAATACTTACTAGTTTGCTGCGTCAGTGCCAAGGTTCTTTTAGTATGCGTCTTCAAAGAAGAGTCTTCAGGCTTAAGTGCATTAAGTGCTAATTAAAATCGCAGACTCTAATTTTATAATCATATTCATAAGGAATTGTGATTGCATAACTTTAGGTAAATAATACAGAGTAATAAAACAGAGTAAATATTGTGTTATACATAACAAAAGTAGAAAAAAGGCATTTTTTTTTCAATATTTCGATTAAAATAATCCACACCATTAAAAAATGCATGTAATAATAAAATTCATACTTGTAGGCTGTATGAAACACAAACCCGATACTAAAATTTAAGTTTGGGGTTGCAACCTTTTTCCTATTGGTTAAAATGTGTAGATTAAGTATATACAGTACTCTGTTCACTTATTAGAGAAGCCTCGTGAGTGTCAATCTTCCTTACTACCAACTTCCGACTTCATTAATTAATTAAACTTAAAATTTTACTAAGAAAGGAAAATCTTATGAACTTTGTAGTTGTGGGTGGGTGCCATTAAGTAGAAATTTTAAAAAAACTGAACAGAAAAAAATAGAAAAGGTACAGATTATTATATACCT
Organism: Ochlodes sylvanus; assembly: GCA_905404295.2. Classification (NCBI taxonomy): domain Eukaryota; kingdom Metazoa; phylum Arthropoda; class Insecta; order Lepidoptera; family Hesperiidae; genus Ochlodes; species Ochlodes sylvanus. The sequence continues at coordinate 3,482,544 of FR990151.1, read as the reverse complement.
TATATACCTATACATAGATAGGAGAAGTGTTGCCACATTAGAAAAAAGAAATATTCAGTGTCACGAGTTCGGATATTTCAATGGAATATCCGTAGGAGTGTACACAACGCCTAATACGTTAATACATTAATATATTATGTTAACGTTTCGTTTCTGTATCCGAGCTGTGGCCGGACCTGTAAAGAGTAATAGAGGTATTATTTGAAAACCAATCTATAATGTCCGAGACAAATGTGCAACAATACGCGAAAAGAGCTACAATCGACTGCAATCGAAATGAAACCCGTGATGTTATTGAAACCATTGTTTTAGTGTTTGCATTACCTTGTTAACATTTCCATTCTCGCGATGACTGTGACTGGGACATTTTTTTCGCGATTTTAGTATGAGACCCGACATCAATGGTAATAATAATAAGTCAATGTTTAGCTATCACAATTCTTTATGCAAGATGCCACTTTCACGACCCCCTCCCACGCCCTTAACGTGTGACGTAATAGGGTATTTGACTACAATGAAAATATAGATCAAACTGTTGTTTGCTTAAAAGTTTATATGTTTTTATACCAATTTAGCCTACACATTATTTTAAAATTATTTGGATTTTTATTAAAAATCGATAGTAAAATGATGAATTTTTCGTGTTTAATCACGTGATCGAAAACACGCGATTTGGCTGAATGACGTCACTTGCTAGTACTGCTTACTATACGCAATGACAGCATTGACAGCTTAGTATGGTTATTTGAGCAGGTGACGTCATAACCTATTTTAAAATGGCGTATTAGCGTTTTGGCGGCTTTTTTGTTCATTTAAACTTTGATGGTGATTTTCATAGAAAATAGAGATATTTACAAAGAATTAAGCAAACTGCATAATGTATTATGTTATATTGAACAATTTGAGTTATTTTTCTAAATGGTGTCAAATACCCTATGGCCCCTTACTTATTTGGCAACACCAGGTGCAAGCCACACGTTTATGTGTTCCTACGCTGCAGGCGGGCGGCGATGCGGTACGCCACGAAGGGCCACAGCGCGAGCACGACGAGGGTTGGCGGGCTGAGCTCCTGCCACGGCCACCGCCAGCCGCGAGACACTTGCTGAACAGACAAACAGATGACACTTGACGTTAGCAATGGCGGGAAAACTGACGTTTAATTAAAACATATTTAACGGGCTTCGACGTCGTTCTTTCGGCCTTTTATAGCTACTAAACTTATGGCGTGAAAACTTTTGTAGTACAAGAGTAGGTACTACAAACACTTAATTTTATAATTTTAGTTTTACATTATTTTGACATTTAAATAACAAAGATTATAATCATAAGTAAACGTGAAAATATTCAAAATATGGAACCGATTAAAACGACATTCGTTTTTAAAAAAATACATTTCCGCACACAATTTAAGAACTAAATTTCACTGGAAGGAGAAAGATGATGAAGAGAGATAGAAACTATATAAACTTACATCTAATATCCGCCTGTCTCCCTCGACGGCCTTCCGCAGGGCTGCCACGTCGGCCTCCAGCCTGGCCAGAGCGCCCGGGAGCTGCTCGAGCACTTTAAGATCTGTATACCAGAAAACTATTGTTTCAAAATAAACATAATTTCCAATTCACTCGTAACTAGGGCATCATATCATATCCGATATATCCGGCCGAAAATATTATCCGGATAACAGTAGTTATAGTATCCGGATAATTCGAGTAAAAATGATAGTAGTTTTTTTAATATGTCATACCCTTTTAACATTGTTTTGTACTTATATCATAAAAATATGATATTTTAAACTATTTAGTCTTCGGAGGGACATTATCAAAGGTTCCCTCTGCGAGATCTACCGACTCTTGAACAGTAAGTGATTCGAAAAACTGTATTATTTTGTAATATGCTTGTAACCAACTGTGCTTCCTTATAAAAACCGGCACGCAAAGTGAGAAAAATGATATTATCGCTCTGTCTCGTTTTTTTCGTCATTGGCGTAAGTCAGTGGCGGCTTATCCGTCAGGAAAACAGGCTAGTTGTAAGGTAGCGCGCGCACGGAAATAAAGAAAAACTTATAAAATTTATAATATTTGGTCGCTACAGGGGCGCCGATGAGGTCTTTGCCTAGGACGCTCTCGACATTTAATCCTCTGGCGCAACTCGTTCCTTTCCTTGTGCGAGTGAGATAGACGGCATCCATTGGTCTATACTCTTCTCGTCTACGGCTACTCACGAGTAAGTTGCGATGTAATCTGATGTGCGTGGCCGTTGCTCAGTCGAGGCGTGGTCTGTGCGGGAGTTGTCGTCTCTTGTTCGTTCTGGAAACAAATCAACCTCGCATTGATACCCACATTTATTTATTTACTCTTAGGCTGAGACGATACTTAGCCTTAGCTCAGACTTTAGTTACGAAAAACTTTGCAGGTGTATTGTGTATTGTAATGAAACCAATAGAGGTATTATGACTTTATCGGTCTTAGCTTATGCTGAGCACAATCTCAACGTGACATGTCTATAAATATCAAATCGCAGTCTTTGCAAAGCAAAGTTTTTCGTAAGTAAAGTCTGAGCTAAGGCGTCTATAGATCTCAGCCTTAATGCCTACCATTACAGGTTTAAACCCAATGCGGTAGACACACCAAACAAAACTTAACTAAACAATAAAAACTAACTAAATTAAGTAACACTATTGCAATTTTATTCCATGCATCAACATTACCAACTTGATGCCAGTTTACACTGTCCGTTGCCGGTAAGTAGCTGGCGGCAGCGCTAAGTTGGCAACGTGAATATATTCTTGCCAGTACTAGACAAAAGTAGCGAAGCAAGTACACTTACTAAGAATATCGGTTACTACTTTATAATAAATCTATCTCCCTTATTATTGGTTTTAAATACCGTTTCTGTTCTACACGAGTCCACTTAACCTTACTTATTTCTATAAGCGATAGACCTTCGGAACTAGATCAACTAGATTTTGAATGTTCACTGGCGGTGTTCGACAATCTGAGTCTGTAACGAAAAATAAAAGTCCTAAAATCTCGATAAAATAATGCCCTATTCGTTCCAAACACTCGACACGTGTAAAGGTGCCTATTACAAAGAGAAGTAAAACAAATGGAGTAGTTATGAAAATAAAGAAAATAAACTTGTAAAGAATTTAATAATTATGTAAAATCTTGAAAACTTATCACCTAAATTTCTAAGTGCAGCTAAGTAGACACCGATAATAAAAAATCACAAAGCTTCGACTACAGTTACAATTTTTTTTTTTTTTAATAGCACTAAATATTACGCGTCATAAAATCGTATGCGTGGATACCATGGAAAATGTAAGCGAATTTGCCATAAATTATCTGTGTTTATCTGTAACTAATATTACTAATTATCTTTATATATTAATAAGCCTTTATTGTAGCTTAAAATGCATAGCAATTTTGATGACGAACCTAATTAAATAATCACCTAAATAACGATATTTTCATGCAAGCGGCCAGTGACGAAGGGTATTTTTGACTTTAGTGTACTCGTATTTTGTAATTTATACATTAAATAATTATGTCGACGCCCAGCACATTTGAAACAAGAAACCATTTTGTGTAGAAAATATACTAGTGTGGCGTTTTCTACACGCGCCATACTTTCTTGAATATGGCAACACAGGTATCCAAACCAAGAAAATAAATATGTTATAAAATCAAGAAGCATCTTAATTATAAAAATAAAATCCACATAAGCAGATGAATTGATCTAACTGGACCTTCATCATTTTTATCATCATCATCATCACCGTAATCATCACGACTTTGCGTATAGATTCCGACAAGCGTTTCGTCATCACAATGCCACTTTGGAAACAAATAGAGAATAGGGAAATCAGTCTTCAGCGTGACGCAGTCCCCGTATCTACTTCTGTTATTAAACTATTGCATAGCTTTTATCGCGGGCCTTGAGCGTGGGGACCGAATCCAGAAATTCCGTAACGAAAAAAACCTAACACCCCCAATCAGCGCCATCTAGTACCTTAATACTAAGGCGCTGTTCTGATTATAACTATATAACTTCTAATAATTATAATTGCATAAGTTGATAAAAAATGCTATGCAATAGCTTTACCGCGGCAGTCTCCGAGTGCCACATTTAATTTATTATTTATATGGTAAAAAATAATGAAAACCAAATAACTAGCGCCATCTAGTACTAAATAAGTTTACCAGTTTACGTGTATATGTGTATGTGTGGGTAGCATTGGTTATGTTTGAGACAAAAAAGTTAGTCTATTAAAAAACATCTACTGTCACTACCGTGTTAAATTAACTTCAACCACTAAAGCGTCGGGCACGACTTTTGTGTTCACTTATACCATCATACAACGTATAACTTTCCCACTGCTGGTGTCTTACAATGTGAGGGGTACAGGCCATAGTCCGCCACGCTGGCCAACGGATTGGTCGACTTCACACACCTTTGAGAACAACATGGAAATCTCTCAGGTGTGCGGGTTTCCTCACGATTTACCCTTCTTCGGGAGTACAGCATTCAAACCACTTACACGTTCAACCACTGATGTAGCGATTGACCAAATAAGGTGGTGACCGCTTACTATAAGACGGCCTGATGCCCATCTCTAGATCATTGATAAAAACACTACAAATATTACTATACTATTTCCATTTCTTTATTTTCTCGATGACAGTTCTGTAGTAGTGTTGTGACCAAATAAGTAATGATATCGACCGCATATATTTATTATATAAAATTCATCAGATTTTGATTAAAATAAATAAACAAAGATTACCTGTCGTTATAATTATTTCGTTTCATTGTCGAGTACCTACCTATACCTACTTATTTTACAACAAATTCGAAAATTTTAAAGTAGTTGGCATTATCAATCAAGAATAAATACGTGTAACATCTTGTAATGAAATATAATATTAGTCAATAAATTTGTACAAAAGTAGACAAAGGCAGTAGTTTAGTTTCTTACATTTTGTAAAAAAATATCGGGTCTGTTATCGTGTTACGTTTATCGATATAGCCCATCCCTATCAGTTTCTCAGAATCAGGTATAACCTTGTACGTGTGTAAACGTCATATTTTTATAAAATAATGCATACATAATGTAAAAAAGACGCTCGTTCAAGTTTTCACAGGAGCTGTCATCGAGAAAATAAAGAAATGGAAATATACACCAGGGTCGATAATTTTTAAAACCAAAAAAAATAATAGTAGGATGAAACCCAATAGAAAAGGAGGGGAATATTATAAAAATGAAAGGAAAAATAAATTACGGGCGATCTGAGGTCGGGAAGGGGATGGGGGTGAGTTTTTAAGGGTAAAAAACGGTTTTTCTCGATTTCCGGCAAAACTAAAAGTCCTATCGAAAAAAGTCAAATGGCAAAGTTGTAGGTAATAAAAAGATCTAAAACTTTTGTATTTACACTTTTTTCACATAACCTCAAAATTTATGTGAAAAATCCAAAAAACCAAGTTTTTGGTTTTTTATTTTTATCTCTTCCAAAAAAATTTTTTTTTTCACTAAATTTGGTGAAAACCTACCTTTTTTTGTCTCAAACACACTGTAATTTTTTTGATTTAAAATATTTAATTTTGTACCTTATATTGACTTAATATCGAAAAAGCACCCTAATTTTCAATCGAAAATTCACCCGTCAAAATATCAGCTTTTTTCAAAAAGTTGGTATGGTTTCTGTTCGTTGAAATCTCTACTTTCCGATGGTGAAAAATTAAATATGTTACTACAGTAAATCTTCTCAGAATCCCTCTCTCTAAATCCCTCTTTTATTTCATTTACAGAAAATTGACATTCTGTTTCGTTGTCAACGATATAATTAATAAGATAATTAATAAAATTCTTAGTGTTTTCACATGCTGAGCGACCCCTTTTTCTTTCTGTTCTTTTGTTATAAAAATTAGCTATACAAGCAGTGTGATAATGTGCTTTTACTGCGACTAAATCAGGCACATTTTGCAAACGAGCTGAAATCTTTTTATCGAAATCATTTAATACATACATTATAACATATATTTTTTTTTCACCATCGGAAAGTAGAGATTTCAACGAACAGAAACCATACCAACTTTTTGAAAAAAGCTGATATTTTGACGGGTGAATTTTCGATTGAAAATTAGGGTGCTTTTTCGATATTAAGTCAATATAAGGTACAAAATTAAATATTTTTAATCAAATAAATTACAGCGTATTTGGGACATAAAAAGGTAAGTTTTCACCAAATTTCGTTAAAAAAAATATATTTGTAAAAGATAAAAATAAAAAACCAAAAACTTGGTTTTTTGGATTTTTCACATAAATTTTGAGGTTATGTGAAAAAAGTGTAAATACAAAAGTTTTAGATCTTTTTATTACCTACAACTTTGCCATTTGACTTTTTTTCGATAGGACTTTTAGTTTTGCCGGAAATCGAGAAAAACCGTTTTTTACCCTAAAAAACTCACCCCCATCCCCTTCCCGACCTCAGATCGCCCGTAATTTATTTTTCCTTTCATTTTTATAATATTCACCTCCTTTTCTAATGGGTTTCATCCTACTATTATTTTTTTTCACTTTTTATTATTTTTCAAGGCTTCTACCCTGGTCTAATAGTATAAAAAGTAATTCCCGTAAATAACATAAAACCGCTCTTCTTGTATTACTGTTTGGCCCAATGGTTAGCGGATAGAGAATGCATTATACATTAAGCTCCCCATTTGTTCCTTAATATTTTATTATTGTCAATAAAGTTTAAATAAATAAATAAGCATTGTACCGGTCGCACATTTTAAAATACCCAGCGATCAATTACCCTTCGCCAATAGCAATAACAATGCAGCTTCCTTGGTAAATGGTTACTAACACCATTAAATAATGACCTATCCTTCAGGTAGGTATTCGCGAAAACAGACAACGACAAAATACGTTCTGAAAAAAATTAATAACATTTATGTTTCCATGAGCCAAATTATGTTTTTATTCGTAACAAAATGTAACCGTCTATTTACGTCCAATGATATTTCAATAATTTAGTTAGATTTGGTAACCACCCAACAAGGAAAACAGCAAAAGCGTGTCATTGGAAATAAATTTAACAAGATATCGATATTCCCATATTGTCTTATCATGAGTCTACAAAAATGTCGATTTATATCGATTAATCTATTCCATGTTGTGTATAATTTAATTGTTCTGTTTCATAAATAAATGCATTGAAAACATTGACTTATTATTACTATGGACATCGGGTCTCATACTAAAATCGCGAAAAAATGTCCCAGTCACAGCCATCGCTAGAGTAGAAATGTTAACAAGGTAATTTAAACACTAAAACCATTACATCACGTTTTAATTTCGATTGCTGTCGATTGTAGCTCTATTTGCGTTTTGCTCATTTGGCTCGGACATTTTTGAGCGCGGATCCGACGTCCATAGTTATAATAAGTCAATCATTGAAAAGTAAAAAGAAAACAAATTGTAAATTTTGTATTAATGTGGGACTTTGAGGATAATCGATTTTTAAATTTTTCCGTTAATACATTTTTGTCGTAATATTACGTTGTCATTCGATAAAAATCGACAAAATTCATAGACAGGTCTAACAACCTACCATACAACGGTAGTACATCCGGGCCAAGGAGTTGAGAAGCTTTCCAGTGTAACGCTTGTTTAGAAAAAAAAACCATATTATCATAAATATAACGGCTAATGTCCTAAATCAAACTCGCGTTCCTATTTCAAGATTAAGAATAATAATATGTACCATTCTCGTACACGCATAGAAAAATAACTTTTAATGCACCCTTCGCCACTGGCATCCTTACATTGGCTTTTAAAAAATCTATTTCCTTGTTGACTGTACTTTTCAAGTATGCCTGTTATTGGAGCAGGTAAAAATATTCAATTTTTGCTGATAGTTTAATTTGCTTCTTAAAAATCTTAACAGTACTTAGTAAAAAAATGTAAATAATGTATTTTGTAGACAGACTATATGAATAACGCCAGTGCGCAAATTATGACAGCACGTAAGAACTTACTTCTTTTAACCATAACAATGCTATTTAAAAAAAAAAAATCTAAAAAATGAATCAAATGGTTAACGAACTATTTTTAAAATTGTTATCTTCCATCATATTATTTTATGTGCCTTTTGTTTAAAAACTACGTGAAAAATTAGACAATTTAACATATTTATATAGGTACCATCCGCTAGTTCGTATGGTTTCGGCTATTTTGTGAAAATACAACGTTAAGGCGTATGAGGGTACGATAAATAATACACAGTAAAGTTAGCTAATAACGTCTCTTTTCTGTAGGAACAGGAAAATAAAACAAAAAATCAGTTGTCTGTAAAGTCGGTTTACCGACGATAGTTTTACGTGATAACGTCATAAAGAAATACTGATAAAAACACATTGTCGCGTATTCAACAAGAATACGCGACATACAACAACAACAAGAACAACAGCGTATTCTCGAAGAAGCTCGCATGGCGGCGTTCCAGTAGCAAAACTATTCTAACTAGCTAGCTCACGTCGACGACGTCACGCTCTGACGTCAGCGGAACGGGAACCTTTTTTGTGCGCTCTGCCCATCAATATATAAGATGTTCTCACGTCAAAACGTGACATCCCTCTCTACAGTACAGCGTCATCTCTAATCAACTACCGTAAACTCAAACTCAAATCATTTATTTCATGTAGCTATTTTTAATACACTTATGAACGTCAATTCAAACGTTAACTCATATTAGTAGCGCGTTTAGATGACGCGCGCCTATTGTATACACGGCGCGGGCCAACAACATCGCATCTTTGATCCGCGCCAGGAAAACCGACAACGGACGGTTCGCGAAGAACGCCCCAACCCCCAATAGTCAGATACAATATACTCACGACAGTGACGTCGACGGTGTCGCTGAACTCGTCGTCGGAGTCGTGCCGCGCGCGCGGCGGCGGCGACGCGCTGCGCACCGGCGACGACGCGCCGCTCGCCGACGACGACCCTGCGGCCGGGCGGACGTTCAACTGGCGTGGCGCTTGTGTTTAACATTATGGATAGAATATTGAGAACGGACGTCAGACCACAGATAGCGTAACTCTCGATTATACAAAATATAAGGACTTTCGTATAAAGCTACTCGATTATACTGAACGTTTCACGTTAAACTACCGGCCGTGTACGCCCGAAAAAGCATTAATCAATTTTACTTACAACTTCTCTCTCTCTCTCTCTCTCTCTCTCTCTCTGTGTGTGTGTGACTGTGTGTGTGTCGGTGTGTCAGTAAATCAGCAGAGCGACATACAGACGGGCGTGCCGGCGGTGGAGCGACAGCGGGCGAGCACGTCGCCGGCGACCAGCTCGAGGTCGGTGCTGGGGAAGCGCTGCTGGCCGTCGCCCACCGACAGGAACGACGCCACGTCCTGGTTGTACGACATCGTCTCCACTATCTGGGGGGCGACGGTTGTTTTGTTGAAATTATACTTCTGTTATGTTCTTTACGTGCATACAAATAACGTTGTTTTTAAAATCAGTCGCTATTTAAGTCTTGTTAAGTAAACACGTATTGTGATTCCTAACAACCTCCTTAACTAAACGTGAACCTAAAATACATCAACAACTTGAGAGCTGTTGGTGTTGATGTACTTTAGTCGGGGTCCTAAGAGCAATACCTTTTACGGCAAAATGGCGACTTACGTAAGCAAAGCAAAACATCAATATTTGGACTGACAGTATTCGTTTTTTTAAATTTGACTTCTACACAACTACACTATACAACCTTCTCCATAGTTATTACCTTGTGTAATTCGGAGACGTACGACTCCATAGCCTCCTCCCGGCTCATGTTTCCCAACTTGTTCCACGACTCCCATTTGGCCCTGAAATGTTCACCAATATTTTGAAGCGATTACAAAAAAAGGAGGAGGTTCTATACTTTATACTGGGTGTACATCAAAACCAATGATTCTTTTTATATTCGAAAGCTGATGCTTATCATGTTGTCTTAATTAAATTTGAGCGAGATATGACAAGTAGATTTTGAGTTATACCTAATAATGCGTATTTAATTGACTTCGACTACGTTGACGATGTTCTAATTTTATTATTTGTCAATGTAAAATGAACAATTTTTGGAGTCGGTTTTTTCTTTGTTAATGTGAAATGAGGCCTTAGTGTGAAAAATGTTCACACTACGGCTATTAATTGCCAACCTAACTGTCCCACTGCTGGACTCGGATCACCTCTCACAATGTGACGAACAGGCTACAGTTCACCATGGTGTCTGCGAACATTACTAACTTACATGTCATTGTGCAGGTTTCCTCATGATGATTTCCTTCACCGAAGCAAGTGACTATTAATTTCGATAAATATTTATTCACTTCAACTCTCGCTTGTTGTTTGAAAGCATGTGATCGACATAGTTCTCTGGCGACATCGCACACGTCACACGAAGACGTCACGTAGCCTGAATCACGCTATCGAAGTTTTCTACACCGCTCGCATTTATACAAGTTCCAACAGCGATCAGTCCGGGCTTCACTGCCTCCCGGGCAAGACGTGTTGCCCGGCCGGAGATCTCCCTTTGCCAAAGTTCCTGTCTATAATTTATGAAGAATTGTTCAGGCTTTTGATGGACATCAGCTAATTACAGATTTTCTTAGTCGAGCTTTTTTTGATGTATATTTTACTTCTCACCTGTTAACGACATCCCAGAACCCTGGTTTGGGCTTGTCGCACGGCCCCTCCGTGGCCTGCTTGAAGTAGCTGTAGAACTTCAGCATCAGCTCATTGCTTGGCTGGTACGACCCTGGAACGGGGGAGACAGCGCTTCAGCATTTATATTTATTTATTTAAATTTTCATGTACACCTTAAACTATAAAGGAAACAATATAGGTAATATTGTACATAGGTCCTGCTTATTTCCTAAAGAAATCTCTTCCAGCAGACCCAGGAATGGAGACGCAATGTAAGAGATTAAATTTAGCGTGCACAATCTTGGAAAATATATAATTTATTTATTTATCTTCATCTTTGACCGAATTATAACGAGACTCTTACTAACATTTACTAACAACAATTATTAACAGGACTAACATTCACTAACAGTCCCTGCCCCAGTCCTCATACTTACAAACTAACCAACTAATGTTCTAACACCGTCACCTAACCGGACTAACTATATATCCCAGTCCCCATATGAGTCTTGTTCTAAGTCGTATGATTTTAAACTTAACACATCGCGGATTGTACTCATTTTATTATGAGTTCAGCCGTGACCACGATACATGCAACTGGGTCGAAATATCGGCGTTTCAAAATACATATCGTGAGTACCCGTATCATAATAAAATTGTTCTAAGTCGGTCGCAGTTGTCATGGGCGGCAGCGGAAGGTACCTTAAATCAATAATAAAAAAAATACTCATAATGCCAACCATTACAGGTTTACACCCAATGCGGCAGACACATCAAACAAAGCTTAACTAAACATTAAAAACTAATTAAAACTAACTAAATTAAGTAATAGGTACTATTTCAATTTTGTTCCATGCCTCACAAAATATATCGACCCTATCATGGATCTCATTATGGATGTGTCATGATATCATGTCCGGGTCCTATATTCGAAAACGATTCGTTTTGCTTACGGATAGTAGAACTATCTACGAGACGTAACTAAAAATGATCTTATTAGAAACGATTTTAACACGTTCGCTGCGGCCATCGTAATTTTGTATGGAAAAAACACGACGTATACGCGATCCGCAGCGAAAGGGTTAAAGGAAAGGAAAGAAAGGAAAAGGGAAAATTTTCCACAAATTTTTCTCTCAAAATTCTCGTGAATCAATAATTTTGGAGCACTTTCAAGGTCGAGCCGTGATTCGACAAAACTAGAGTTTCGTTCTAATTCGGTCACTTATGTGTTGAGGACTTGATTTAAGGACCTTGAAGTTGCCTCTAAATAACTATAAACGGCTCAGTCAAATCACATCAAAATCATAAAATTATAGTCCAAGTTTAAAATATTGTAGCACTCAACAATACTGTTACGCCTATCACTGTCCATGTGAAAATACCGGTTCGGAACCCGCTATACGAGTTTTAAAATATCGTATTATAATTTAATTTTAACGTCATAGACAGCTTGGTTCAAAATTTATAACGAGTTATTGAAAGTAAACTTCTAGAGGACTTCGGAGGAATTGCTTAAACGTTTACCGCAGTGGCGGTAATAATAAAATACAAGATCAACGGAGATAAATAATAATCCCACTAAAGACAGTTCTACTATAAAGTGAGACTGACGCGCCAAGTACAAAAATAGTCAATAGTAATCTATACAAATAAATAAAATTGGAGGGTCTGTTTGTAATATTAAAATAACTGCTTTTTACTAAATGCATATGGATGTATACACGGCACATATATCAAAATAACATTATTTACTATTTTTGTCTGTCTGTTTGTCTGTTTGTTCCGGCTAATCTCTGGGACGACTGGACCGATTTTGATGGGACTTTCACTGGCAGATAGCTGATGTAATAAGGAGTAACTTAGGCTAATTTTATATTAGAAAGGTAATAACTTTTTGTTTAATTCCACGCGGGCGAAGTCGCGGGAACAGCTATAAGTTAATAAGTTTCCCGAAGCGAAGCGAGGGCGGGTCACTAGTATAATAAAAAAACAATAACGTACTTGAAACGTTACAGAACAAGAAAAATAATCATTGAATATGTAAATTGGGGAAATTTTGGTAATTTGCTGTACATTATTTTAATTAATGGATCTTGCCAGTCGATAGATAGGTACTGTAAAAATAACATTTTGAATTACATAGTTTAAATTCACCCGCGTGTAAGGACTCCGCGCATCATTTCTGTTTTTTTTTCACTTCAGTTATTATTTTATAAATAAAATAAAATGTTTTTATTGATAAAAATATCAGTAAGTTTTTCTCAATTTTTTAAGTGCACTTGCACACACTATTGCAGTGCACATACTGCAATTATTAATTTAATACAATAAGCATAAAAGTTTATAAGTATGGATTGAAGTTTGCTGTACTTTCACGCACAAACTTTATTAGATGTGTGTACTTACGTACAGTACACTCACACTTTGTATCTCTTTAGCCAAATATTATTATTTTCTTTAAAAGCCATTAGAAAGTAGCATGATTCGGCCCTTACCCAAATAGGCGCCGAATATAGTTTCGTAAGCCAACAATCTAAAGTGAAGAGAAAGTATATGCCAACTAGCAATGCAACAATATCAGATTTATATTATTTTTACGTTTTGCGGCCAATAATACTACTAGCGCGTAGACAGAGCATAACATAGACCTATAGATGCCATATATCGAACTCACACAAGAAAAGGAACAACTTAAGCCAATGACACGAAAAAGAACGAGGCAGCATTATAGGATGTTATGTTACAAAACACAGTTGTTTACAAGCAAATTAGACAGCTGATGTCGAATTTTTCTTGTGCCACATACAATTGTAGTTTCTCGTGCTGTCTCATGCGATGGTCAACATAAGTCTATATGGTTCGCTGTCTACGTAGTTAGATTCACATGTCTAACGAAATATGGAATCATTTATAAAATTTATTAGTTAGTTTTATATAGATATTATGTTATATATTTCTTTCTTTTCTTATTTTCCATTCTCGTTTTACTTGTGTGTTATTTTATCTTTGTACGTTTTATACCGCCTTCGTTGATATCTGTTTTGACCAAAGGTTGACTGGTAGAGAATGCTTTTAGCATTAAGTCCGCCTTTTGTACCACATTGATTCTGGTATAATAAAGTTTAAATAAATAAATAAATAAATACGTACTAGCGCATGCGTTAGGGACTTAGGGACCATTTTTATGACGTCATACGTTAAGGGGAGGGGTGAGTATAGTGACGTCGTGTTACGGGGAGGGAAGCTTCGTGAAATCATTGCAAATCAAAAACACCCCAATGCTGGACTTGGCTCTCTTCTCGCAATGTGAGGGGTACTGGCCATAGTCCACCACGCTGGCACAGTGCTACTTGGCAGACTTGACCCCTTTGAGAACATTAGGGTGAACTCTCAGGTGTGCGGGATTCCTCACGATGTTTCGCTTCATCGAACCAAGTGATAATTAGATATACAAATTTTAATAAGTAGAGGTATGTACGTGCATAATATTACTCGTAAATATACATAATTATTGTTTATCACACGCATCTAATGCAGTTTATTCGTTTAGAAGCTACGATGCCAAAGACAGACACTCAGACAACTTCAGACAACTTCAGACAACTTCAGACAACTCAGTCAACTTATTACTCCCCTTTTTGCGTCGGGGGTTAAAAATAATTTGGAACACGGTGCACGAGTATTTTATTCACCCTTTATATTCGTCAACGATTATTATACTCCGGAGCCTAGTTGGTAGTGACCCTGCCTGCGAAGCGAGGGGTCCTGGGTTCGATTCCCGATACAGATATTTATGCGACATAAATGTTTGTTCTCAGGACATGGGTGTTAGTAATAATAATACGTTTCTGTCCGTGCCACCCGCGACACGGGGAATCCTAGTGCGGGGGTGTGAGTGTATTAACGATTTTACTAGACTTGTATGTTGTTGATCGTATACATTCACCAACAGCATCTACACGTCATTGACCGGTGCCCAATTACCACGTGTACAGCAGTAACTCGGTCAGTATCTAAATTACAAACAAGGTCGGCCGCAAGATTATATTGCTACACCAACGACTGATATTGGTGTTATTTTTAACCGACTTCAAAAAAACGACTAGGTTCTCCATTCGACTGTGTTTTTTTTGTAAGGGTATCAAAATAACATTATTTACGATTTTTGTCTGTCTGTCTGTCTGTCTGTCTGTCTGTTTCTTCCGGCTAATCTCTGGAACGGCTGGACCGATTTTGACGGGACTTTCACTGGCAGATAGCTGATGTAATAAGGAGTAATTCAGGCTAATTTTATATTATAAATGTAATAACTTTTTGTTAAATTCCACGCGGGCGAAGTCGCGGGCACAGCTAGTTAATAATAATATTGGTGCTGTATGTTCCCTTGCTATCTTAATGCCATAAAAAAACCTAGCCCACTCCAACACGACCAGAAATTCTCGCTGCATTTTACTGTTTCGACAGGTATACCAATCTTAATCAACCACAAGTAAAAATCTTAATCAACCACAGTTTATGTCAATAACCCAACTGGCAGACTATCGTCAGCCAGACCTAAAGAAACATCAGTGAGGTGTTAACAAGCTTTCTAACAGTAAAATGAATGGCTATCAGTATTCCATCACTGGACTTTAGTAGGTAAAGCAAAGATATAGATGCGTTATGTTCAAACAACGCGACTTTCAGTTTAGGATCCGCTCCGATGACATTACTGTAACTTTGGATGCGAAAGGTAATTACGGAACGTATGAAACAGAAAGAGATAGCTAAACGAAAATTACGCCAATCAGCTCAATTTGAATGCCACAATTTTCGTGCTATTAATGACATAATATATGTATGTATCTATTTCTTTTATTTATGTGTTAAAACCATTAAAACCCATGTACCTACATAATTATGTTCGAGTCAAATTTTGCAAGTTGAATAATTACTTCATGTTACCCATTGACATATTACTAATGTTACCTTAGCTTAGAGGGTAAAGCGCGATGGGAAAACCTATTTAGTCTTGACTGCTTTATTACCTTTTGATAGTTGCTAGGCAACGTACTGAGGATTACGGATAGATAGAATATTGAAAACGACCCCGAGACACGTTAAAACACCTAATAAATGTTAGCGCGTTCTTGCAAGCCTAATCATTACCCGACCGACATCAATTTGACTGGTTTCCATTAAGGCTTCGTACGCCAAGCGTCAAAATAAAAGCTTCGCACTTAACTACGCTAAAATTTTCCATTCCCTCCGTACGGCGTTAATTAGGCCGTAATAAAGTAAATAAAAATAGTAAAAAACTTGTTCGCTCATAGGCTCATGGCCCGGCGACTTGCGCGATTCAAAGTGACGACAGCTGAATGAGTGAGTGTCGGCAGCTGGATGGGTGACCGCTATTGGCAAAGAATTATTAAGCGTTTCCTTATTTCGGTGGGCACGTAATAGCTTTCCGGGTGTTATCGTTAGATAGCAGTCGTTAAGCCATGTCGGAGGCCTTCGGGCGGCATGAAAAGCAAAACTTGTGTTGGCCAATAACCCCTAGACAAGTCCGCACTGGGAAGTGGAGGTCAAGGTATTCCCTAGTCCTCACTCCTCCTCAATGATAGGGTGAAACCCATGCTCAATACTGGGCCTATAATGGGTTGAAGCTTAATGAGATATCGATCAATATCAATAGACAATATCCAATGTCCACACTAATGATTCACAAGAAGAGAGAGTAATTTGAAAATCAATTCTTTACACGACTGTCTTCAGAACAATTCCGTGACAGGAAAATTTTGCCTATAGAACACAAATAATATTTTTAGAGACATTTAAATGCTATTCATACGTAAACCTGATTTCTGGGTACATTTTCAACTCGGATCCGTATACTACACAAATCGATTCACCCTTGACGACTTTTCGAGCATGTGTTACAATATTATCACTGAAACATGACCTGTATGTTATGTACTATGTATGTGCCGAACTGTATTGAACACCTTTATAGCCTCGCTCTTTGCATTTTATGTGTTCGTGGTACACTGCCGTGGTAACAATTTGTTCGTGATGACGTCGCTCGAGGTCAGTGTAGAGTGAATTAACTTATCCTTTTGTCACTTCTGTCATCCTATTGTACATAATTATGCAACTGGGATTATTTCTATGCCATCCATCATATCATATTTACCATCCTTTTATCACTTATGTCATCCTAGTACATTTGAATTTCTACATCGGTGGCAATCGTCGCTTTCCCAGCCGTGTTTGTACCACTTAGTTTGACCATCGCGGTGTTGATCTCTCGTAAGTCGGAATTCGACAAGCCTGAATCGCGCTAACGAAGTTTTCTACGCCACATACCCGTTCGTTATTTCCATAACAATAACTCTTTAGGTAGCAGTCGTTATGCCATGTCGGAGGCCTTCGGGCAGCATGAAATCTTTCGACATTTGGGTGAGCCACTTCTCCCTCGACTAATCCGGGTTGGAGCAGCGTGGTGGAGCGTGCTCTAGACCTCTTCAATGATGAGGACTGACCGGTATAGTAGGCCAATAACAACTGTAGGAAGAAAGTGAATAAATACCTATCTAACCTACACAATTGTCAGCGTAGGCGATGTGCTTAAAATATTAATGTGTTATTGCGCTCTGACATTAGTCCGTTTCACTGGATCCAGTGAAACGGACGTCCTAGGTGAACGCGCACTAAGTGTTTTAGCTATTGTGTTCCGGTTGAAAGGTGTGGACTTGTGGAGCCGCTTACACTTATTGAGGCGACCTTCTCAGTCCTCAAGGGTAGCAGAACATCTGTAACCGAATCACAACGAGACTATTACTAACAATTACTAACTGGGTTTACTAACAACAACTAACAAGATCTATCACTAACAGCCCGTGCCCCAGACCTCATAATTAGTTACTAATATTAGTACAGATACAAAAGATTATTGTAACCTGCTGCTCGTCCACGGCAGGCAATATCTTTTTCCACGTTCCTCAAAACCGTAACTATTCGACACAATCCCGGTAATCGAACCCAGTACCACACTCACAGATCTCACCAGCCCCGTCACCATTTCAAAACTGCGACAGATTAAACAGGCATTAGAATTACGTAACCGCGTATTTTATGTTACAGTATGTTGCGTAGTTTATGTTGAAAAACAAACATAATTGCATCATGATGACCGATTTGAGGAGATGAACGGTAGTTAAGGCCATAGACCTATGACTTTGTAGAAATGACATTGGCCCAGTTGACGTCCCAATTTTTAGTCCAAAATTTAAAGTCCCGCGCGGGACAGGTTGAGTCCCGGTTTTCGGGTGTTAATAATCGTATTGTTTTATTAATATTAGTGTAATCATACTATAAATCTGATCAATGTCTCTACGCGGATTATTTTTGAGAATAAAATATTAGTGGGATATTTTCGTTGATTTATAACTGTGTTTATTTTATTTAAACCAGTTCACATAAGAAAGGACTGTAGTAAAATCAACTATCGATCCACATATTAAAAGTGATCTAACTTAAGCATACCCCGAATCAAAATTACTATAAATTGCTAAATTATAACACCAACAATAAATCGTGTCACTTCCACGCACCACTCACTCTATGGTCTAAAGAAAAACGCATAAAAGAGCAAAAAAAAACTATGACTAAATTACCACACGTTTACATAACAGTTGCAATGCAACGATCTGGACCGAGCGGCGAGCGGTGAGATGATTGTGGCAAAAACATATTTAGGGAAGTCATTTTATGCTAATGGTTTAGATTTAGAACAAAATTAGCGATCGGCAGTCCATGTGCTTCTGTTTATTGTGTAAGTAGTCGACAAATGAACAGATATCACCCAAAGCTATTAGCATCGTCAACAAATTTATCACTGAAGAATGAGGGGGGAGGGGAGAGAAATGGGGGAGGGGGAGAGTAAGGGAGACTAGGGAGAGAAAACACAAACAAAACCAACTACTTAGCTCGCCTTCACCATATAAATCTTATTTAACTTCATTTTCCATGGCAAAAAAAAACATAAAAAATCGTTTTCACACTCACACCCCCCGCACTAGGATTGCCTGTGTCGTATAGCATGGACAACACAAATAACACATCACTAACTACACCCACGACCCGAAAACAAAGATTCATCTGTCACATAAATATCCTCCCCGGCAATCGAACACGGGACCCCTCGCTTCGCAGGCATGGCTACCAACTAGACTACGGGGTCGTCAATACCAACACACGTTGCACAGCACGCGATCACCTACAAAATCGAAAGTCATTTCAGCGTGTCATTCACTCTGTGACCGCCAAAAACAAAAAATCAAAGTGAACCTAAATTAGACTAAGTAAAGGCCTGTTCAGATATGTGCGGTATCATCTACGGCCAGCGATAGCGCCATCCGAGTGGGTACGCGCCATTCCTAGGCGGTACGGGATGTTTCGCGACAGCCTAAAGGAGTGCGCACATTACAACGACTCCACGACCGACCGACGCCAACGCGACTAAAACCTTGACAAAGCTAACATTCAATTATGAGCCTTATATCTTTGAACGTAAGGTTGAATTTCGAACTTATACTTAAAAGCCCTGTACGGCTCGCCCTACACCCATAGCCGTTCCGTTTCGAGACCAACGCGTCGACGTTGCGTTGACGACTCACCGTAGACGAGTAGTCCACGCGTCGACCGACACAATGACGTAATGTAACTAGCGTCGGAGTTGAAACGGAGTGGAGACGGAGTCGAGTTGACGTCGATGAAGCGTTGATCGCGGAACGGAACGTCGGAGTTGAAACGGAGTGGAGTCGGAGTGGAGTTGACGTCGAGTTGGTGTAATGTGCGCACTCCTTTAAGGTTGGTCCACACTTGTGTTGTGACACTCGGCCTCGGAAACGCTCGGCCGTACCGTCCGTTTTTCTAGCGTAGAGTTAAGAAGTAAACAAATGATTAACCAATATGGCCGACTAGGAACGTCATCGTAACGTCAGTTAGACACTGGCAGTCTATAGAGTATGGAAGTATTCCATTTAATAGCTGTTGGTAACTACCGCGATTTTGTTTTATCGAATTGCATCGATATCGATTTCTACTTTTCGATTTTATTCCAATCTAACAAATATGTTTTATTGAAATTAAATACTGTGTTTTATTTACATATGCCTAAGTGACTGTATAATTAGGAAGGATGATATCTATGGCATTTTATATTAAAACAGTGTAGTAATTCATATATTTTTGTTACTCTTTTAATTAGTTTCAAGATATTTAATTTTTTACTTACTAAAACAGAGAAATTATTATATTTTCAAACTTTTGCAGACTTAATACAGACTGCATTATTTAATCTCCATTTCGTCTTTCTATTACCAGAAGTAAAAAATAACATGATGCAATCATTTAAAAAATTACAGTTAAAACCAATATTATTTTAAACATAAATTTTGAATTTAAGTTACGTCATGTAGAACTAGGTACATACTAAATGTACAGTAATATTTGTCCTAAATGTATACTTTTTGATTCCCCTTTAAAGTCCAATCAAGGTAGGTTATGTATAGCTATTTAACTCAATTATGATTCACTCTCTATCGTTGATCTAAAATTTTATTATCTTTGTAAAAAAATCATGAATAAAAAAATTATACAACAAAATATTAAAAAACATTTTTATTCATCATCATAGTCATCGGAGTCTTCTTCGCTTGACTCTGATTCCGAAACCTGGATTATAATCCAGGTTTGCATCAGATCAACCAACTTCGAACTTTATAAATTAATTAATTTATTTCATTAATTCATGGATGGTACTTTGGATGCTGCATCAGATCAACCAACTTCGAACTTTATTTATTATCTTCTACATAAATCGTTAATTTTACTCGTTTCCGAAAATTACAAATTAATATTCTGTAGAGAAAAATGGGTACGTACTTAAGTACGTGCGTGAGATGTTATACTTTAAAAATAGATTTTAATTGCATGCAAATAATCAATTGCAATAACTATGGTAAAAGTCAGATAATGTAACCTTAAAAAGTAATGTTTAATTTACCCTTTCGAAAGACATTTTAGGAGTATTCAGGTGCTGCCCCTTACTTTTATTCTCTGTGTTCATTCGCTTGACAATAGACTTAATAAATAATAACTAAAATGTGGACTATAGCTAACTCCGGGGAGGCGGTTTTTCGTGTTTTCGGTTTCGTGTTTTTATTCGTAACGGTTCTATGCTCTTTGTTCTATGTACGTAATAGAGGAGTGACTAACATGACTGTTACCGCGCGGCCATGCAATCTTAGTTAAATTTAGTATTAAATAGCAAAATAATAATTCACTCTTTCCAAAAGTAAATATCGATAACTACCATTCAATTAATCGTTCAAGCCAATACTACTAATCGATTTTTTATTCACATCACTACGATTCAAATGTCCGATATGTCAAATTCTTACTGAAATATTATATCTGTGCAATTTATGCAAATGAGGTTAAATATAATTTCTTAAATTGATGAAATTAAGTATATTCGAAGCAGTTTGTGGTGTAAATCAAAGTGTAATGTATTAAGTGAACCCATTTAATTGTATATATCATAATTGAAGCGTGCAATTGTGTTAAAATGTGATGTTTCCAAAAACAGGTAATGTTTATTACTTTTCTCGCGGCTAGAAAAATGGACTGTACATGAAAATGCGTTCGATCCAGCGACGGACCGAACACATTTTCATGTTTCTATCGATTGTTCGAGACGTTTTTCTCCGGACAGTTACAATGTCACGCTTGTTCACGTAACAGACGCCGTCCACGCTACTAGTTGCACGTGTAATGTTACAATCCTACAAAATGTTGCTGCCTTGTTGCGTGGTGTGGGCCCAGCTTAGGAATACCGCTTTACCTGCTCGGACACCGCTGTCGCCGGCGGTAGACACCGCGCATATGTGAACAGGCCCTTACCCTGCATATGGACCAGTCATTAGGCACTTGGTTTATTTACATTGAGATTGGTGACCACGGCTTTGACCGACAAGGAAACAGTACAGTTTCCTGAAATACGTGGTCAAATGGTAGTCAAATCGTTTTTCTTACTATTTCAATACAATATTTAAATGGTAACTTGGTAAGTAGCAACAATATTCATAATTTTGCACGTATCTTAATTCCAACTAGCAAATTGCTTGTAGTTGATTTAATTATATCCGTTGGCGCAGAGCTCATCTTTCAAATTAAATCTCGATTATGTCTATTATACTCATTACATACGTGATTATGTTGGTTGTGCTACCACAGAAGTGGAATTAATAATTCACTGCAGTAAACTGACAGGTGATATTGTCATTTAGTACAATCTAATCTTAGAGGTATATAAAATTCTCGTGTCATAATGTTAGTTACCATACTCCTCCCAAACGGCTCGACCGATTTTTATGAAACTTTTTTGTTTTAGTAGGTATGAGAATAGGTAGTATATTTCATACCTCTGGGTGATAATTGTGTCCATATCCAGATTTTTTACAATTTATCAAGATTTTGTGTAATTTGGCCATAATATTACGATATGACGGAAAATTCCTGCCCACTGCGAGCTATCTTGGCGTGCGCTGCCTAAACCGTTCGAGTTACACGAGGATAATGTATCGTTTGATTAAATAGACCTATATAAAAGTCCACGATAGCATATTATCTACCTTTTATGTCTAAGCAAATACATCCAAAATAGTGAGCTATAAATACAATTGTTGTTTTCCGACTCCCACGCGGGCGAAGCCGCCATCAAAATCTAGTTGTACATAGTTTTTGAAATGAAAATTCTTTTGGGAAGATGTGAATTAGATTTTATGAAACGAAAAATGTAACGGAAAAGTGACAACTATACATTATAAGAGTTTTTACTGTGAGAGAACAAGACAAAAACATACCTAAGCCAAACATTTTTACCAGGTTGAGCAATTAAAACGACCAACTTCAACACCCCCCCATCTTTTTGGGCCTCTTACCGCCCCCCTCTAGGCCTTCATCGCCCACAAGGGGGCGTTATCGCCCCCCCCCCCTTGGGAAAATCTGTACTTGCAATTAGTTAAAAGTGGCAATCTCGTATAATAATCTCAATATCGTGCATATAGCGGAGCAGTAAAGTTTAGAAATTGTCTAAAACGGGACATTCACAGTTAGATTGTGTGACCGGCCGCAGTTTTCCTACATTTCTATATCATTTTTTAGAACTAAGGGGCCATCTATAAATGACGTCACACGAATTTCATGATTTTTCGATGTTTCTCCGAGAGTTCTCCATAATGTTCTCAAAGGTGTGTGAAGTCCGTCAATCCACACTTAGCCAGCGTGGTGGACTATAGCCTGTACCACTCACATTGTCAGAGACGACCCTTGCCCAGCAGTGGTACAGTTATGGTTTAGCAAAGGAGATCTCCCGCCGGCGAAGGGTCAGGCCTGGTGAGCAGTCGAGCTCCGACTTTTGACGATCGGAACTTGTAGCGGTGTAGAAAACTTCGTCAGCGTGATTCAGGCTTGCCGTAACGTGACTTTCCTACCGTGCGATGCGACATGGGTTGCGATGATAACACTGATAATGTCTAATACGCGCGTTCTCGCCCTTTCTCGCCGAGTGTCTAAACATGGCGTTAAAAGTTGCAGAAGTCGGTGAACGCAATTTAGTTAAAACGAGACGACCGAAAGTGAGAGCCGTTTGGCAATGTGCTTTGTGCCGGCCCGGGTTACACGTGTCTACTGGTCTTACGTAGGGTTGCCACACGGTTTGACAACCCATGGCGCAATGGTGCTGCCGAACTGCCGATGAAGGGTACAAGACTCGGTTCCCGGCGAGAAAGAATGAGTTTAAATTTCTGTTCTCGATAGCAAACGAGCATGCAGCACCACCTTCCGCTGCCGCCCATGACAACTGTGACCGACGTAGAACAAGACTCAAATGGGGCCTGGACTGGGATATTTAGTCCGGTTGGGACCCGGTGTTAAAACATTAGATGGCTACTTTGTTAGTAAGTATGAAGACTGCGACAGGGACTGTTAGTGAAAGTTAGCTCTGTTAGTTATTGTTAGTAATACTCCTGTGAGCATTTGTTGAATCGTGTGAGAATTGAAAGAGATAGCACTATGACCTGTTTGTCTTATTACCAAGACAAAGGATGATAGCCCCGAGCCCCCGACGCACTTAATTATCTTATCCATCCAATAAGCCCAACACTCGGCCTTAGTAAGCAATCAATTGCTTGCCGCGAAATTGTTATACTGGGTCAACTATCACTTCGATACAGTTCGATACAGACTGGACAAAAAGAACACTTACACAGTTATACCCCCGCACTGAGATTCACTGTTTTGTATGGCATGGACAAAAAAAACAATACGTCACCCATACCCATTTTCTTTATTTCTTTCCGCGGGCGCGTTCAATAGGTGGATCGGTGACTAGTGGCAATAATCTTCGCGCGCTTCACGTTTCAGAACGCCTTAAAAGTAGCAATGTGCAGGTACTGAAGCTACGGTAACAAGCCTTCGGAATGTCTGGGGCAGTGTGGGCATCATTCGGGATGCTTGGACAGAATTCGGGATACTCGGAGGCCCAAGTTGATATGACGAAGAGGCTACGAACGAGCGTGCCGAAGAATACCGCGGCAAAGTACTGTCGACCCGTGGGGCGCAACAGTCACTACGCCGGACTGCCGTTTAATTAAAGGGTCCTGTGTTTGATTCTCAGCGAGGTGGAAATGTGAAGTGTTCTCGGTCTGGATGTGTCCTTGTCTTTGTGTAGTCTGTCACCTACGATACAGGGAATACTAGTGTGAGGCTATATATGAGCGTGAAGCGTTATTGGAACGAAGTTCCTTACGGCAGGCTTGGAGGGGTAGGGATTTTGCTGCGCGACCGAACTGAAAAATATGTGATAGTAAAACCGTAAGCGTGGAATAAAACCGTTAAATGAGACGTGCGCAGGCGCGACAGTAGCCGAAGGAACTTCGTTCCTACCTGGTGTCCCACGACACAATTTTTTTTTTATAGTTGCTGTCAGAGTGCGCGCGTAACGTAGTGATGCCGAAGATTAACGTGTCGTATCGTACCCTGTTACTAGTGGGAAGACCCAAATGAATACGTGTTCAGAAGACGGCTTTACGTTTTCCCAGTTACTACTAGTTTATGTTTTGTTTTCTAAAGTTTAGAATCTAAACGATACAAACGAAACCAGACAAAGGAATATAAAAATGACAATCACATCAGACAAATGCCTATTGTTATTTTGTTTATATTTAACTTTAAACACTAGTCATTTAAATGAAGAACGGTACCAACAGAAACAGTGATTGACACTTTATATTGTATGTTAATCTACTTAGTTATTGGTTAACTTTTTACACCTTATTCAGATAGATATTCATTCGGCCATAATATATTCGGTTTTTTTCGAGCCGAATATTCTTACCTACAAATACACATTCGTGACACACACACACATGGTATCCGACATGGCTTAACGATTGTTACCAAATGGTAAACAACCGGAACCAACGGCTTTACGTGCCCTCCGAAGCACGGAAGCGCCCAAGAAATTTTGCCACTAGCGGTCATCCATCAACTACCGAGCTACCGACCGCACCCACTGTTGCTTAACTTTGACTATCACTTAAGATCGACGCAAGCCGCCGGGCTATGAGCGCTTTCTGAGCTCTTCGCGCAAGAATACAGACGATAAATCCTTTGATGCGCGCCAAAATACCGACACAGATCCAAGAACGACTGGATACTCGTAGCGAATACAGAAGATGACCGAATAGGCCGTTTACAAACTCGTATTCACGCATTCTCGGCCTTTCTCGCCGAGTATCTGAAGGTGTTAGGTATGTTTCGTTCAAAAACCAAAAACACGACAGTAGATGATCGCTGGTTTTTATTGGGTTTTTGTATTGAGTTTTTATTGGGTAGCCTGAGTGCCACATACCCACCCTACAAGAGGAAGGGATGCGTAAAAGGCGTTGCCCCGGTATACAACCAGTATACAAGGTATAAAAAAATTTAACGAATAGTTTGAAAACCTAAAATCATGCTTTTAAAAATGCAAAGCAATAAATTAAGTCACTGTGCCAACTGAATCAAATCTTGATTGTTTATTATTTTGTGAATTTATTTATAAAAGAGAATCCTAGCTTTCCACATCATGGGGAATCCTAGTGTGTTAGCTAGTGACACAGAGTTGACTTGCTTATTGAATAAATTTTTCCTTTTTTTCAGTATATCGTGCAGTTGATGTACGGTGAAAGGAGACTGAATATACCTATTTCTTAACACTGAGACGTACAGACAACCATTAGTGTATTGTTGCCACATATTCCTTTGTGTGTCTAGAATGTCATTAGGCTAAGTGCCTAGACATGTAAATATACAGAAATACAGTAATGTTTATATTGGCCAAGTCACCTTATGATACGTAGAAACGACCCACATATAGTACCTACAATGTTTGAATACATTATTTTATGTTAAAGTTGATGTTTGTTAAACACTAATATTCGTATTTAATATTACTATACATGTAGATAATATATAAAATACATACGACTTTGTGAAAAAGTATTAGGCATCCCAATTATTTTACATTATCTCAAAATCTTAATATTTTTGCTATGTTCCATTGCATTGATGAAAGGCTAACTTTAAAAATATAAGGACAATACATCACCAACCTAAGTCTGCTAATTTATAAATGTTTAATTGCATTGTGTCAGAATAGTTTGACACAATTGATATACAAAGTTATATGGCAACATATAAGACTCAGGCCCATGATTTGAAAAAAGTTTTAGTGTAAAACAAATGTTATTAACATTTTTTTACCCGTACTCATAGTGAATACAACTAAGTTTATTTAGTGAATACAACTAAGTTTATTTACATCTACGTAACAAATTATAAACAATAATAAGCACCAACACACTCATACCCCTGTAGTAGGATCCCCTGTGTTGCAGGTCACATTCACAACACAAATAACACATCAATGACACCCACAACCCAAGAACATACATTTATCTGCCACATAAATATGTGCCACGGCCAGCAATCGAACCCGACGCAAGGGGTCCTAGCTTTCCAGGCTAGTAGTCATTACTAACTAGACTATGGGTTCCTAACAAAATGATTAAGAACTCCAAAGAAATACAACTTAATCTAAGTAAAATGAACATAAAAATAGAGTTAAAAAAGGAATGTTACGGAAAACAAATTTAATCACACAAATTTAATGGACATTAAAAAAATACTTATATAGTTTTTTTTCTCAATCAGCTGAAATATAACTGAGCCTATATCCTGTCTGAGCAATTTTTTATCTATAATTACAACTAGAAAAATTTCCCTTGCTTAACTTTTATGTTTAGAAGTGTTATGGTTTACTGTCCTTAATATCTCAGGTCCTAAGCGGCATAATAAGATGAAACATGTACCATTTTTAAGTTAGACCTCCAGCCATACAATTGTAAAAATCCCATCAAATTTTACTCAGTAGTTTTTAAGTGATGCGTGTACAAACATACAGATAAACAAAATGTTAAAACCAATTCTAAAAACTAATAAATCTAAAAATCTATTGGGAGAGAGTTGTTTACATATTATTATATAAATGTGGGGTGTTTATTTATAGGGCTAAACAGCCCTCATACATTTTTTTCTTAATCATATTTCCCATGACATAGACCAATAACAGATTTATTTTAGGTAAGAATACCCAATACCTACTTGCTGTTATAAAAACCAATGATATCGGATATAAGCACATTCCAAAAATACTTATCGCTTATAAAGATAAACGCAAAGAAAATAATTAAGATACCAAGTTCCGGACCTTTGTACAAAACATTGATAACATCATTGTTCTCTCCAACCATGACGAGGATTTTTCCATTACAAAAACATCGAAAACAAAAAAAAAACCTTACCGCTCTTCGGCAAACTGCGAATAACGTTGACTGCGGCATTAAATTTCTCTTCCAAAGACATTTTGGCACAAACACTTTTGATATCACTGTATAAAGTGCACTTTAGACCCGATCACAACACGGATAGTTCAAACCACGAAACACGACATATTGGCTTCACAAACCAACACGAAGTCACGAATAATAAAAATCAACGATACGATATCAGTCTGCACTGTACTCACTACTCAGCCAGGCCTGAACGTTCACTTCGTAATGATAGTCGAGTTTTGATATGATCGCAGGTCGGCTTAAAACTCAATTAAAAAATGAAATAGTCTTGTGCAGCCTCAATGGGACTTTCGGACGTCGGCAATAAAATAATTGAGTTTTAATAGAATGTATTTAGATTTATTCGTATGACATGACGGAATACTTAATTTACTCGTACGGCTACGGTAGGTATGTTCCTAATACAATGTTAAACTCATCTATCTACTATCTATGACATCAATTGACATCTATGTCATGAAATTGAAATTGAAATCCTATAATCAATTGACGGAATTGACAGTTGATTTGACTTATTTGACAGACAGAATAGTGATGTACTTGATACCCAGTGCAGATTAGACTAGCTAACATGTTATTAGATAGATAGAAGAGTAGATTCTAGAGTAGGGTTTGTGGCAATTATAATAAAATTAACTATATTTATCTAACGGTTACATTAAAATAGTGTCTAAAACTAAACGTTCAATAATATATCTTATTTCGTATTGTATTATCTGTAATCTGATTATACAAGTGTCATCCAGAAATAGGATGCTTTTTGCCATCGACCTCACCTGCATCATAATAATGCCAGTAAATAAGTGGTTGATATGTTTTTCAAGTTATGTTTTACGCACTCCGGTTGGTGGATTGGAATTCATTTGAACTAGGATGGCGCACAGTGGGACGAAAATCGGGTCTTCATAGACTTAGGGTTCTTATGTTATAAATGTTTGATTTTCCTTCGGAAACTAATGTAGAATCGTATAGGAAGCCACAACATTATCATATTTATGCATCTCTGGCGATAATAACACGTTTTTATTTTTTTTTAATTAAATTTGTATGGAACAAAACAGAAAAATCCAATTTATTCGAGACTCGAGAGAGTGCCCCTTATTTCCTCTCGTACGATTATTGCCACTATTTTTCTCCATTTTTTGACATATCGCACATAGCTGGCACTGTTGCGACTTCAGGTGAAAAAAAATGAAATGTGTTTTTGAATTAAATTTGTATGGAACAAAACAGAAAAAGCCATTTTATTCGAGCATAGATAACATTCAGAGTGGCAAGTACCTTTTAAAAACCCTTACGCACCAAAAATAACGTGCACAAAATGAAATAATGATAAAAAACACATTCAATTTTTTTCACAAATTATCAATTAATCAAAGTTACACTACTTTGATTAATTGATAATTTTGATCAGAGTTAAACTTACACTCTGTCCGCATAAACTCTATGAACTCTGTTCTGTCTGTAACAGTGTGTCATTTCCATTGACTTATGTCATTTCTCGCTCTTCAATTTCAATTAATGTCAAAAACTCAAACTTGAGAATTTTTTAATTCTCCGATATTTAAGTGTTCCTTTGAAAAGGTAATTAATCGATAAAAACTCGTGTAATCGTACTGTTTTAATGTTTAAATAGTGTTTTACTGTGTTTTACAGTGGTTTAAGTGGAAGTTTTAACAATATTTCGGTAATGTGAATGTTATTTCGTGAAATACGCGCACTTGAGCGGTGCCCGACGAATTTTTAAATATTACAATTCTGCTGATTCTATATTTCATTTGCATAAATTGTTGATAAAAATTAAAGTTGATTGTACGTGTAAATCGTAATGTTTACAACACAGTTTATTCCTTACAGTTGTTACATTAATTTTTATGTACAGGCATGGTGTAGCATAGAATGCTTAACTATACATTAAATTATTAATGTATTTTTAATTTTTATGTATTTTGTGGGTTAGCTTTTTATAAGATAAAGTGTAGTACGCATTAATTACGAATTTAAGTTAATAAGCGTTCTTTTGCCATTTATTTTGAACTAGTAAACCCGCCCTCGCTTCGCTTCGGGAAACCTGATTTTTTCCGGCTTTCAAAACTTTAATATATTATACATATAAACTTTCCTCTCGAATCATTATATCTATTTAAAAAAACAAGCATCAAAATCCGTTGCGTAGTTTTAAAGATCTAAGCATACATAGGGACAGAGAAAGCGACTTTGTTTTATACTATGTAGTGATGTTAACTTGATCTTTGGTGAATTCTACAGGCCAACCGAAAGGACAATATTCCTATAGAATCTATAATTATGATCTATACTTATCTATCAACTTGATATAGATCATCACTTGACTCCTACATTACAAAATTAAAGAGCCAGAACCTCTACTACTTAATAGCAAAATGTATTGTCCGTATATTCTTTCCTGACTGTTTTAGAATACCATATTACATCTCGCAAACCAGCCGACCTCTTCACAACCCCTTCACGTAAAACCAAAATGGGTAAAATCCCAGATTTCAAGATTGACCGAGCTGTACAATAGACGTTGTGTATATACCGATATCGACATAAATTGTATGCCTTTATATAAAGTTATAAAGGTTATAACTAAGTCATTAAAACTAAATCCGTTCTACATGTAAATTTTTCGTTTCCAGTTTTATGTCCACTTTTTTTTATCTTAGTTTACATATTTATACACCTGTAAATGTAAACAACCAGTGTATTACAATGCGGTTTTTGTAATGTCTTCTTTTTTGCTTCAGGAAGTGATGTTTACCTATAATTGGAAGTGCATTTATTGTTTCCCCTATAACATATAAATTGTGTTTTTTTTTCAAACGTATCGTCCGCTGGTAAACTTAATAATTAAATAAATAAAAATCTATTCAGACTTTGTATCTGTAAAATCAATACAATATTTTACTACATAAAGTATGCCTGAAATGCCATTGGTTTGTATAGGGGTATGGTTGAACTGCAGCTGGCCAGCTATCTCCTATTTCTTGAGTCCCTCCCGTTACTTATATCCGGGTGGGGGAGCCGGTATTTTCTTTCCTGGCATACTTGGCTGGCAGTATGCTTAACTTTCATTTATTGTACTGTAAAAATTTCTTTATGAGGTATAAATATATGTATATCACACATAGTATTAATGTACAGTACAGTATCAAAACCACAATAACCACAGACCATATTTGCTGCAGTTTTCTACAACAAAAATACAGTACATAATTATAGTATGAAACAAAAAAGCAACAGTAAAGAAACAAGCACATTTTAACGTGGGAGAAAATGAGATACGGAGCATTATCCGCTTGCGTGCTCCAAGGTCGGGGTCCTAGAGCAATACCTTTTACGGCAAAATGGCGTTTTCCTTTTTTTTTAAGCTTTCACTTCTACCACTTGTAAATTGCACACATTTTTTTCTTATTTAAAGTTACAGACAACACTTGTTAGTATTTGAAGAAACCCACATAATCAAATGGGAAAATCAATGTTACAGGAACTTGACCGTCACCAAGATAACAGACCACGGAGACAAGATGCCGGAACTTACCGAACTGGACAAGGCCACGGCCTCCATGACTGAGAAGAGGAAGGAGGAAACCGCATCGTCAGACAGCGATTCCGATGACACTATTCCAGAATTGGAAGATGCTGGTGAGCTTTACACCGTTTGTTATCAGGGGCCAAGCGTAAATTACGTCACACAAATTTTAGGACATTTCATTTTGTCACACAAATCACTTTTGGGTGACCCTCGCCATCCTTGTGACACATTGCTACCATATTGTGTAACCTCAGCCCTCCATTAGTGTGAAGTCACATAATGTTTAATTGTTAATTAAAGAGTTGATAATATTGTAAAGTTTTGTGTTGAAGGTCTAAGTTAAAGTTTTAACATTCAGTATAGCTTGTGACCTGTTCTCCCCGTCACACAATGTCACACATCACCAAAGTTGTGTTAATGTATGTGTGGCTCCAGTACACTATTGTCTAAGATCATCATTTAATAATAATGATTGCTACAGGTGCC
Source organism: Ochlodes sylvanus (assembly GCA_905404295.2). Classification (NCBI taxonomy): domain Eukaryota; kingdom Metazoa; phylum Arthropoda; class Insecta; order Lepidoptera; family Hesperiidae; genus Ochlodes; species Ochlodes sylvanus. Next base: position 3,450,797 of record FR990151.1, on the reverse strand, counting down.
CCTGGCGCAGGTGGTATCGCCAACCCCATCGCTGGGATCGACATCGTGTCGAAGGCGAAGCAGTCCCGTGGTGAGAAGAAGGCTCGCAAGATCATGAGCAAACTCGGACTTAAGCCCGTGAGTGTTACATTATATTATCTTTATATCATCGGGACATAATTAGAAGGGAAAGGGAGATTTCATGTTCAACTCACGGAAGATGTGTCACTTTAATGACGTTTTATACACGGTATGTACCTACATATTCCAGGTGCAAGGTGTGAACAGAGTAACGATCAGGAAGTCTAAGAACATCCTGTTTGTGATCAACTCCCCGGACGTGTACAAGAACCCGCACTCGGACACCTACATCGTGTTCGGTGAGGCCAAGATCGAGGATCTGTCGCAGCAGGCAACCATGGCGGCTGCGGAGAGGTTCAAGGCGCCCGAGAGCGCCGCTGCAGGCAATGACTCTGCTACACCTGGCACTGTGAGTCGTTTTCTTTTTAAGTTTTAACAGACTTGGATGTCTTTGTTTTAGCCAATGATATAATTTACCAATTAATCGGAACACAATTGCTGTTAGAACAATTATTACAGGAATGGTATTTGGTACCATGGCAGGCGGTAGTACTACCCGGGGCCACGGTAATAGTACTCCATCTTCATACACGGTATACAGTATTCCATCTTCATACAAACGGTTGGAACGCGAATCATACCTACGCGCCTCGGAGTTTAGTACACATTAAGTACACAACAGCCACAGAAGCGCCATAGGGACGATGGAACGAGTGGGTTTGTAATCAGGAAGCGTGCGTATAACCTACCCGCTTACATTCACTACAACTAGAAAGAGGCGGCACTAGCGCGCGCGGCTGTAGGCTTTATTTCAAGGACATTGCCGAGTCACAATACTGTATGATACTATTACCGTGCCGGGGCGATGTTTATTCGCTCTATGTGACATACTTCGACAATTATCGAACGGAATGTTTTTGTGTGCAAAGTTTGTTTACACAAATGTTTTCCATGCACCAGACGGTGGCCCCAATAGCCGAAGAAGACGACGAGGAGGGTGCCGACGAGGCTGGCGCTGACGTCGACGAGAAGGACGTGGAGATAGTGATGTCGCAGGCCAACGTGTCCCGCGCGCGGGCCGTGCGCGCGCTACGGAACAACCACTCGGACATCGTCAACGCTATCATGGTGAGTGTCAAACAGATTTGATGGTATTCAACGAGCTATAAAGTATACAGGACGCCCTCCCATAAACAGTCAGTCCGTCCATAGACAGTGACTTAAACCGCTAAACGTTCACAATTGCTTCTTATTTTATGCCGTAAAGTCATACTCAATATTTCTCTCATTTATTTCATGTAGGTATGATACATACACTTATGAACGTCAATTTTTTTCATTTACCACCGTTTCGCTAAGGTGCCTTTAAATGTTGATTTTTTTAAATCTTTGAGGAGAAAAAGAAACGGCGAAAGAAACTCCTCGTGTTATGTACAGTGTTATGTATTCGCATAATACAGTAACCATCTCATTTTGTCACAGGCTTAATCCTATATTGTCTCTGTCTCACTCATTTCCGGTTAACTGAATTTAAAATCACAACGATTTTAATAGTTTCACTTCAAATATGTAATACTCAAATTCCGTGTTATGTAATGGCGAATTTTAATCGCTTTTTCTTTGTTTTCAGGAACTCACTATGTAAAAGAAGCATTTGGAGTAGTCACAACGGTTATTTTAAATGTCCTAGTTTTAAGTCTGTTGATAATCTTGGCGGCTGGACAAGGATGGTATTTCTGTCTTGCTCGCACCCCCAATACTGAGCCCAGTGTGCAGGGCCCCACAAGAATGGATTGTAACATGAATCGATACGGGAATGTATATAGATATTTACTTTGAATTACATTGAAGGTATGACAAACCAATGATTGTTTTATTTTATCTATACATACAAGCTTTCCACCCACGACTTTGCCCGCGTGAAATGCGGTTATAACGCGCCTTTTAATGAACTCGACAGCGCCTTTTTCTTCTAACTTGTTTTACAAATACCATAATTTACAAAAATCCTTTCTTAGTGCTCACTTGCGCAACCCATATACTAAGTTTCACGAGAATCCATTGAAGAAATAAAAAGTTTCAGTTCCTCTCTAACGGGGGAATTTCCAACAATCCTCCACTCCCAAAGGAACATACATACATCAATAAATTTCAGCTTCTTGAGTCGAGTGAGCTGACTAGTAACATTTGGTTGGGCACTGGCCAGAATCAAGTTCTAACCCACCTACCAGGGGTCCTTCGATATCTGTGACTCTCATAAATAAGTGAATCTGTTTGTGACCGTCACATTATTAAGACACACTTATGACATAACTTGTGTAAAAGGGCAAATTAATACATGAGCTCCATTTTACAATACATTTTTATTGAATGACAATATTGACATCCTTCCTTTGTTCTTCTGTTTATTCTTGAATAGGGCCTGTTCGCCGGCCAGTAACATTTTGCAGGAATACCTGAAACCTATGAAAGACTCCCAACTAGAGATGGGCAATCTGCCCAATATGCCGGGCAGATTGGATAAATTCCTAATAAGCGCCCATAAATTTCTTACCTTGCCCATTTATGTGGGCATAAATCGTGTTGTTCAAAAAAATATATATTTATTAGAATCAAGCATTGGAAGTGAGTGAAGTAATAGTCTTCAGCTAGTGTTTATTGTTTATAGGTATAATTTCATAAATTAAAGCACATTTCCCTAGAAACATACATATACATATAATTAAAAAAGTATGTTTTACCATTTAAATACCATGAGCGCGGCAACTAACGATACCTGGCATCGCGTAAGGGGTGCGGGAAGAGGGATGCGCATACGCACCATGCCCCGCCGCCATTTTGTTGTTAATCGCTTGTTGTTAATCGCAAAATTTCAAGTTTCTAACACTTGTAGTTTAGGCCCTGCGTTGATATGTCAGTCAGTCAGTAAGTCAGCTTTTCCTTTGATATACATAGAAGATAGATGAATCCCTATTTCCCTTAATCACGGCATCACGCCTAAACTATTAGGGTTAATACGTAGGGTTAATACGTAAAAATCCTTTCTTAGTGCTCCACTAAGAAAGGATTTTTGAATATTCACCCCCTAACGGGTTAACACGGGGGTGCAAAGTTAGTATGAAACTTTGCTTGTTTTTATATACTTGTCGCCGTCATCGATTTTATTTTCTTTTAACTTTTTTATTTGAGCCTTTAACAATGTAGTTCAACAGTTTTTAATATATTCATTGACTGGCTCTGGATTCCGAGGTATAAAGCTTCAGGCACTCCACTACTCTTAGAATCGCGATATCTCAGGAATGGTAACTCTTAGGAAAAATAATTATAAAACCATTTTTGTAGAAAATTTTAAGATCTACAACTTTGGTTTTTTTTTGTAAAACGTACCGTTTTAGAGAAAAATCTAAAAAACCTCAAACTTTGACCTTTGAACCCGAATAACTTTTGAAGCACACATGGGATCGATGGGGATTTTTAACACTTTATTTGTAATGGTAAACCCTCTCCACCAAAATTTGGCTTTCCAGGAATTATTGTTATTTCAAATATCTAAATTAACCGGACTATAACTCTTTAAAATTTACTTTTGAGATACCACTGCGTGGTATCAAAATTTGCGTAATATTTGGACGCTCCCTTCTGGATGCGCCAAAGTTTAAATTTGTCTACAATTAGCCGAAATTTTTTGGAAAAACCCAAAAAATACCGTTTTTTCCAAATAATTTATTGAATTTTCAACTTTTTTCCAAAATTTTAATCCAGTTTTGTAGCCCTTGTTGAGTCCGACCCGTAAACACCTCGCGCGTCCCGATCCGACCACGTGAACAGCAAAAAAATTTTTTTTTATTTAATTGGAATAGTTTGGGGCTGGAAACTTATTTCGTGTTTTGCACTCTCAAAACTATAATAATATCAATTTGTCCTTATATTGTTTTTACCAAACGTCTATAAAAATACTATTTGTTGCCTTTGTATATATTTTCTATTTACTTTATTTTCTAAAAAGTAATAAGCATTTTGTCATTCACTATTGGACATACACCCCTTAAGTTGCGCTTACAAGATGGCGCTACTGTCGTGCACGGTCCCTATAGTGGCTCCCACGTAAAATGTACTCGTAGATATATGCTGTCGCGGACTTTTATTTAGGACTATTTACCTTTTCCCGTGGGAATTTAATGTTATTAAACTGTAAAAAGATTCTCTTCGAACTTCCAACTAAGTCTATTCAAACATTTATATCAATCCAGAGATGCTTTACGAAATTAAAGAAGGAAAAAACAAATTATTACTGGTGTTGTTACTGTTGTAGTTCAAATAGACATCATAATGGATCTTCCCTGGGGAATTAGATTTTTTTTTCGGATTAAAAAGTAGCCTACGTTACTCTCCAGCCTTCTAAATATCTCCACACACAAAAATCTATCTTAATATATATATTTCTTGTGTTCGTGTGTATGTGACTGAACTCCTCCTAAACGGCTTGACCGATTTGGTTGAAATTTTTTGTGTGTCTTCAGGTGGATCCGAGAATGGTTTAGATTCACAATTGGACCCGGTAGGTGGCGTTGCTGTCGATATATCACTAAAACATTTTTTAATTATAAAGCGGTACGAAGTACGCTGGGACCACTAGTATAATTATAAAAGGAGAAGCTGACTGACTGACATATCAACGCAGGGCCTAAACTAAAAGGGTTAGAAACTTGAAATTTTGCACAGGGGTTCCTTATATAACTTAGGGAAGCACTAAGAAAGGATTTTTGAAAATTCAACCCCTAAGGGGGTAAAACGGGGGTGCAAAGTTAGTATGAAACTTTGCCGTTTTTGAGGGTATTCGAATGAAATTCAGAATGAAGGTATTTCATTGAAAGTTATGAAACATGTATAAAATATTTTTTCGAAAATCATTCCTTAAGAGGAAATGCTACGGGTCATTTTTCCATACAAACGTTCTCGACTAATCCCTCGCTGGTTTTTGACTCTAGATCAATAATTTTTTCACACAAAAATAATATCATCATTATCTATGTCGGTACGTTTTGATTTTTTTGATATTTTTGTTTTCAAAAGTTTTAGGCTACTTCAAACAGCACTTAAAACGGCCAAATAAATATGCTGCAAACAAACGCCTAGTACACAAATTGTATAAATAATTAGCACAAAAAGCTAAACGGTCCGACACAGAATATCTCCTTCCCATTCAATTTCCAAAATTTCGTTAAGATTGCTTTAGTTTTGGCGGGGGGATTAGTCGAGAACGGAACCTCGATTTTGATGATTTTTGCCTCGGGTTTTTACACGGAGCTGCAGTTGTCCCTATCGCACTGACATACACGCCGCTCGCAAGCGCGACAGAGATATTGAGTGAAAAAATCCCAAATTTGAAAAAGGGTTCGCGTGGTATTTCCTCTTAAGCGGGTAAAAGGGGCGCGCAAAGTTTGTATGAAAGTTCTCTGATTTTATAAACTTTTATATATTTAGAGATTTTTGGCGGGCGAAGTCGCGGGTGTAGGCTTGTCTTATATATATAAAAGGAGAAGCTGACTGACTGACATATCAACGCAGGGCCTAAACTATAAGGGTTAGAAACTTGAAATTTTGCACAGAGGTTCCTTATATAACGTAGGGGAGCACTAAGAAAGGATTTTTGAAAATTTACCCCCTAAGGGGTTAAAACTGGGGTGCAAAGTTAGTATGAAACTTTGCCGTTTTTGAAGGTATTCGAATGAAATTCAGAATGAAGGTATTTCATTGATAGTTATGAAACATGTATAAAATATTTTTTCGAAAATCATCCCTTAAGCGGGTAAAATGGGGGCGCAAAGTGAAAAGTGCTCTGATTTTACAAACTTTTATAAATTCAGGCGTTTTTGGCGTGCGAAGCCGCGGGTGTAGGCTTGTCATACCATAACATCGCTCCGTTGCGACGTGAAAGAAGGACAAACAAACAAACAAACTTTCGCATTTATAATATTAGTATCGATGTGATTATTTTTTCATTAAAATACGTTCAGAACTTAATTTTTGTTTCTACTCTTAGAATATTTCCTATTTTACATAAGAAAAATATTCAAATCTTGTTTAACTGCATATTAAAATATTTGCCCTGTGATTGGGAATTTATTCAGGCATAAAATCATTTATGCCCAATATGCCCGTAACTTACCATTTATTCCCGCCGGGCAGAAACAGATTGCCCATCTCTACTCCCAACTGAATATCTCTCCTCTCCGCTCCTCAATCTACCCTCCACTCCTCAAGCCTGCTCCTCACCACTCCACACCGCGCCTCACCAGCTCACCACACCTCACCTCGCGTCCCCACACCTCATATGACCATCTCCTGCTAATCCTGCTCCTCGCAGTTGTTCTAGTAGAGCTACAAAATTCCTCCGTTACACTTGTATAGTGTTAATTGACCCTCACGCATCTAAATGCCGTGGACAAATCGCGTGACACCCACGACACTGATTTAATTTTCGTTGCGTTGTGGTCCATTTTTAGCTCAATGACCGATTTTAGCAATTAAACCTAACTTACCAAAGGGTTAAAGCAAATAAAAAACCAAAATGGATACAAAATAAACAGTTTAATACTCAGTGAGACCATATTGCGTACGTAACATACGTCCTACAGACTTCTAATAAGGTATACATATTTTTATTATCCACCGTTAAAGCTTTCTTATTGACACATTGGCTTACAAACTGTATCTTATGAAAAGGGTATAAAGGTTGAAAATGGTATGCATTGGTTAAGTTTATATAGAATTTATGGTAAATTAAGTCTACAAGACTTTACATATCCCATAATTGCCCCACAGTTGGGCTTGAGTCTGTCAAATCTTGCAAGCTGAATTTGAAATACTTCCTCCTACATTTATAATATTAAATATGCTATAAAAGTGTTTTTAGGTATTCAAGCTGTGTATATTACATTCTTGCTGAATTGGAAACGCTTTAATCCCGTTATCGGGTATAGCTCTATAATAACTGGAGCAGCGTGGTAGCAAGCCGTAAGGGTACGGTCAAACAGCCGACGGGGCGTGACGGCGACGCGACGCTGGCGGGACGTGAAGAGGTTGTAACGTATGGGCAAGTATGGAATATGTCACACAGAGCCGTCGCGCTCGGCGGGTCGCGTCACGTCGCGCGCAGTACAACGCGGACGCTAGCGTCGCGTCGCCGTCCCGCCACGTCGGCTGTTTGACATACCCTAATTGGCGGATATACCCAAGTCCAGCTTGGGTCAGTGGGGTTACACAATAAATTTTGACAATTGGTCCTTTATCCAGTGTGGGTACATACATACCAACTAAAATCAAAGACTCATACACAAACATACATGATAAGTGAAAGAATGTTCATACAACACGAGTCGCACTTTTTGACGGACGCAAAGGATAAATTACGAAACGTATGAAGAAGAAATAAATACATTAATTAGCGGAATTTGACTGAACCAGACCTCGGTTCGAGTCCAGATGTAAAAAAAAACCAAAGCTGGGTCATATAGGTACTAGATATTAAAGTGTCGTATGCCAGCTACATAACCTAACCTTTAATATCTGGCTGAGATGTATAGACGATACTTAGCCTTAGCTCAGACTTTACTTACGAAAAACTTGACTTTGCAAAGACTGCGATTTGGTATTTAAAGACATGTCACGTTGAGATTGAGCTAAGACCGAAATTTCATAATTGATTGCTGCCATCTATCTGTTTGTTAATACGAAAAATTTAAATGTCTTAGAAACCGACTAATGTCAAGGTTCATTTGGGACCATTATTTTTGTTCGGATAATAGCCAAAGTTTATGGTAAGTCGTCTATTTCATGAACTTATTAGACTTTGCTCAGCTCGTACTCAGCCAAGTCAAAGATCGCTTTATAAATACGAACGCTGTCTTAAGTAAGTAAAGTCTGAGCTAAAGCTAAGTATCGTCTATACATCTCAGCCTCAGACCACCCTCAATCAAGAAAAAAATCAAATTAAGACTATTTAATAAGTTTATAAACATCTGTTCTATAACTTGTTATAACATTTACACGTAAGGCTTCCTGCATACGAAGAACACCGAGTCGTATTCATGCTGCATCATTGAATTGGGATTTTGTGCATATTTCGTTTTCACACCGGTACGTTCTTTCTGTAAAATTTAAAGAAAATTACATAGCCTGATAAAATTAAGGAAATCAGACCGTATAGTTGTGTAGTTTTGAAAGTTGGTACAGCTGTTGGTCTGTGCGTTTGTACGCGCTAATCTCAGGAATGGCTGGACCGATTTTGGCGGGACTTTCACTGGCAGATAGCCGATGTAATAAGGAGTAACTTAGGCTACTTTTATTTTAAAATTTTCCCCGTAGCAATTAAAATTCCACGCGAAGTCGCGGGCACAACTCGTTAATTATAACATTGGATAACTCACCAGAATCTCAAAGCCAACGTCGGTGATGATTTCCAACAGGATATCGTAAGGTGGTTCTATGCTGTTTTCTGTCGGCATGTCACTGTAATAGAATCATTATTTTCGTAAACATACATTGATTCTGATATTATCAATACATATAATCAGTCTGAAATTATTTATTTTATTTTAATTCTATTTATAAATACAGCAAATTAGCAATTTATATCAAACAAGGGGCAGTGATAGACGTCGGAAGCCGAACAAGGTCTGGGTTCAAATCCCGAATGCACCATTTATTTTCAAAAATTATCTGCATATTAGAATTTAATTATCACTCGCTTCGGTGAAGGAAAACAGCGTGAGGAAACCTGCACAACCGAGAGTCCTCACATAGGCCCCTCATACCCCTCACATAGGGTTGCCAACCGCACTATAATATAGTATTGCACTGTATTTTAGGACTGTACTATTATATATCCTGTTGAAGAAATATATAGTACACGAAAATACTATATTTCTGTACAATAGATCAATTATATCCTGCAACACTAAAACTAATAAGGATGCAAGAAGTGGAAAAGAATACAGTTTTCATAAAAAAAAAGAGTAAAAAATATAACTTTGACGACCCGGATGGGTTCGATTCCCAGCGAGGCGGAAATTTGAATGATGAATTTAAATTTCCGTTCTTGGTCTGGGTGTGTGTGTTCTTGTCTTGTGTGTGGTCCATGGCGCCCGCGACACAGGGAACCCTAGTGTGGGGCTATGAGTGCGTAGCGTTATTTACGGTGATCACCTGTAGTGATAGAGCAGCGGCCCCAGGTTGATCCAGTAGCCGCCGGGGCGCAGGATGCCGTAGATCCGCTCGATGAACTCGATCACGTTGGGCGCGCAGTCGATGAAGAAGCACGTCGCCACGCAGCTCCACTCCTCGGGCTCCGTGTACACCTGGAACATCGGGGTCGTCTCTGAACACTTTTCAAACTCAAAATCAAATCATTTATTTCATGTAGGAATGATACATACACTTATGAACGTCAATCTTTGCATTTACCACCGTTTCGCTAAGGTGCCTTTAAATATTGATTTTTTAAATCTTTGAGGAGGAAAAGAAACGGCGAAAAAAAACTTCTCGGCACATCTTTTAAAAATAGTGCTTAAGAACGAATTACAATATTTTTGCTAGGCACTACCATTTTATACCTAAATACTAACTTGAGCGGAACCGGTTGCGGATGTCTATTACCAAGCATCCTTGTCATTAATATACTCATCGATAGTATAATGACTTTTCTCTATAAGCCGTGTTTCAACACGTTTCTTAAATATTTGCTTCGTACCTTGAGGAAGTCCCCGGCGGCGATGCACAGCCGGCGGCAGCGCGAGTCCGCGATCGCCACGTCCGGGAACGGCTCCGCGCGCAGCTGGTGCTCGCACGTCGCGTGGTTCACGTACTGGTGCACCCACGGGTGGACCGTGTGCTTGTTCGGCTGGGGGTTCGTGTACACCGTGATTCGTAACACACTTGCGATACTGACGGGGGGTACGGAGGGCACGTAAAGCCGTCGGTCCCGGTTGTTATCATTTGGTGGCAGTCGTTAAGCCATGTCGGATACCTTCGGGCGGCTTAAAATTTCCGACACTTGGGTTGGCCACTAATCCGCACTGGAGCAGCGTGGTGGAGTATGCTCTAGGCCTCCTCAGATATGAGGAGAGACCCGTGCCATTAATGGTTTGAAGACACTCAGTATTCAATTATCATTCCAAATATGTAATTAAAATGGGTGCTTAAAATTTGACGTAATTATCCATTACAAACCAATAATGTAGACATACTGAGCGCGCGGTATAAACAAGGTCACTAATCCGGCCGCTGAGCCGCCGGCGGGTCGGTCGTAGTACCTACACAGCTGTTCGCCATTTATTCCGTGTATTTTTAGATAATTTTGATTGCCGTTTTTGAAATAATTATCGTGTAGAATTTTGACTTGATATTTTTAATCATTCCATGTGACCACGTACTTTCATGTCATCGAGTAATTAAAAATCAAGTGAATTAAAAATCACCCAGTATATGCAAGCAGTGTACAAAACTTCGATAGCGTGATTCATATGTCTAACGTCATTGTGACGCGTGCAATACCACAGTCTAAACCGTGTAACCCCGTCTCACAGCACTAGAGCACTGACCTCTGGACACCTGTTCAGTATAAAGTTGCTCGCGAACAGCATGAACAGCGAGAACTCGTTCCCCTGGCAGGTGTAGCCGCGCGCGGCCACCTCCCACGCGAGCCGGCCGAGCCCCGCGCCCGGGACCAGCACCTTCACGTGGCTGCGGTCGCTGCGGGCGACAGTGATACAAATTAAAGAGACGAAGAGAGAAGAGGTGAGGAGAGGAGAGAAGATAGGAGATTTGAGGAGAAGTAGGCGAGGCGAAGTGAGAAGATGCCTACCTCTCCTCATCTTCATGAGGAGAGTTTAGGAGAGGTAGGCACTGAGGTACTTCTCCTCAACTCTCCTCATGGAGATGAAGAGAGTTGAGGAGAGGTAGGCACGGATGCTCACAAAATGTCATCGACCGGAGAACAGGCAGTCTTCGAGATTAGACAGATCATTTAGAAATCATTATTAAGGATCTTAATGTAGTCCATTTAATAAGGTTTTTAGTATTTTTTTAAGTATAGTATATTGTAAAATCAATAAATGTGATGATGTACCACGGACAATCCAACATAAAATTATTGGAGTACCACTACTGTAGTTCTTCGTCGGAAATTTTAATAAAATTTAAGTTACCTGAAAGTCTTGTACGGATTTAAAGGTAAGTTTTCTGGCTAGACTTATGTCTGTTGAAATAAACGACAGTTTAGATCGTCCTGAATCGTGACCACGATGACAAAAAATGCAAATCACGTATCTACCACTAAGGGACTGTGCGTGGGGACCGTCAAGATGGTGTGTGGTGAATGCTGACCACCCGTGGCCGATCGTGCAGCCTTACCTGTACTCATGAGGCGGGAACCGCGCCTCGATTTCGTCCAGTATGGGCTTGTAGCATTGCTCCCTCTCTGGTGCACCCGCTTCGCTCCAATCACGTACTATGTTCTTCAACACTGATTGCACCTAACAAAAATTCATATTCATCTTTGAGTAACACAAACTTAGAATATGATTATTACGGTTAAGGTAAAGGCTTTTTTGAGACTAATGCGCACAAAGGCATACAGATAAAAATTATAACAATCATAGTTTTAAGTTCTATTGCATTCATTCTCCCAAAACATATGCACACCCACAACAGTTAATCTCTCTCTCTCAACTCTCTCCCTCTATATCTCTCTCTTTCACACAACACAAAGAAACCAAAGATCAACCTTTTCAACATCATGCTGCATCTTATGCTGTTTCTGCGATGAGATCTCACAATTATTGTAATTACATCCAAAGTTTTCTGTGCTAGTCCCGTTAGTGTCCGCGGTATCCTCAACACTGTGGTCCACGTTCTCGAACATGGTGTCCACGTCTTTGATGATCATGTGGACTACTGAGTTGTTGACGTCCAGACATTTCTTGAACTTGCTGAGGTACGTCTTGTACTTCTCGAGTCGTCGTTGATGGCTCTGGGGTAGGGTCGAGATGATCTTTTCGGACTTGTGGATCCTGTCGAGACTGCATAATCTGGAAGCAAAGGAATTCATTTTTATCTGATTAACCTTTCAGAAGGTAGATTAAAAAATTGCCAGCGTCTGTGTTCCCGTCCTATTATGAGTATGTATTATAATCTTCAAATCAAGAGTAAATAGGTTGTTACTAAGTTAGTGCGCACTACCATCCAAGACCACATCTCCACTTACCATGAGGTGGGATTGTGGTCAAGCATTAACTTACAACAAAAAAATAAGTACAACACTTTCAAAGGTCTGAGGTCCAGATTAGGGACGCGAGTATGGTTGCACACTATACTGTTACATACAGTACAAACTATATCACGCTTTTTTAAGTTAATCTCAAAAAAGTATACAAAATACTGTTCTCATCTCCGCTGGTTTCCAGTCAGATCAATTTAGAAGTAATTATTGCACTTAACTAATTGAACAATGTCACCTGTCAATTTCATAAACAAATCGCTGATTGTAATAGTCTAATATTCCACATATCCTGATAATGTTCTGTTGCATGACATGTCATTATAAAAATGCATGCTCTAATCATAATAATATCAAATTGATTTTCCTTATATGACTCACTTACATCAAAGGTTGCAATGATTAGATCTATGTGACGTTGAATGATCATGAAATTACTAAAAAAAAATGATCTGTGAAATGGAATGACAAAAGAATGAATAAATATATTTGATTGGGATTGATTTGAGATAATTTTGAATTTTAATTGAATTACGAGTCATCTGACGCAACGGTCATTATGCCAGACTGCCATTCAAATGGTTGTGGGTTTCATTCTCAGAGGTGGATTTATTTTATTTTATTAGTTGCACCAACAAAGTGTACACTGTCAATATATTTTATTCACAATCATCAATAACCTTCACCCTAATGTGGTTAGTTGATTAGTAGGTGTGAGGACGGAGGCAAGGGCTGTTAATGGTTTGAGCCTCAAGTCTCATTATTGAACAATAATTTATTAGTCTGTTCAATAAACTTCAGGTTACCACTATCTATTCCTTCAATCCTAAGTGAAGCTATCTGATATGCTGGACCAATCAAGCCTAATTTTGTAAACAAGCCCATGCCATAATCCATTGGAGATACCAATGGACAACTCAGTTTGGCTTATCTATGCACTAAGTTACAAATTTATGATAGCCTTTATTGTGTGCACCTAATTCCTAATTACAACAAAAATATCAACTTAAAGTATGGAAAATAACAAACTCGATAAGTAAATAACAAATCTGTAATGAGCACACAAACATCTATTAGGAGAACCGAATGTACCTCCATAATTTCACATATAGTTTAGGGTTTAGTAGTTACAATTTAGGTCTTAAGAACTCCGTACTGCGGCGACAAAACAGCACCTTATTACCAAGGACGTTAGGGCCATAGTTCCGCACGTGGGCTCACGTAAACAAAGGTTCTTACATCTAAATAGGTTAATAATACGATAGATCCGATCTGACAAAGACTAGTTGCTATGCAAAGTTTAATGTTCAATATCATAGAAATTACGATGAGGTAAATACCCGGTATTGGTATCCAAAGTGTTTAGAAAGACATTCTTAATCATGTTAATAAATAATTTAACTTACTTGTAATATTTGAAAGCATTAACCACCGCTCGAAAATGGGCGCGTTCTTTCGCTTCGTCTATCTCTTCAGCTGGTGCCGGAGAAGACATCTTTTGTGATATTTACAACAGAAACAACTTTCGAAGATATTGAATTTAGAAAGACAGAGTATAACTCTACAAAATAAAATTATATCACCCGGAAGTAAAAAGGAAGCTCCTAAAATAATCGTTCCTTTCTTCTTTGTAGCTTCTCTTCGTCCATCGCATCGTCCGACGTCCGATCGTAGTGTAGTGAGTGACGTTTCTTATTTCTTTCTTTGACAAACAATGACAAGACAAATAAAATTAATAAATTATTGTTTGTCAAACCAAAGATCGCCGTCAGTTCAGTTGTCAAATCACGTTTCGTTTCAGGTACCCCTATTCAGGTACCTACTAGAAAGGAAAATAACTAGAACTATTTCTTTAGCCGCAACTTGATCAACATATTTTGTGTAATGTTTTTTTAATTATTTCAATTATAGTGTATAAACACGGATTGATACATAATAAAATATATTTTTTTTTGTAATAAAGTGTAACTCTGCAAAAACGGAACGTTTACGCACGTTCAATAAATATGTCCGCCAGTGTCGACGAAATGTGTTTGTCAACATTCTATCGATCTATCTTGTAATTTGTAATACCTCCATAATTACTTCCGAAATCTATTACCTAGTTTAGTAGTTTGATGTAAGCTATTTTATTCCACGCGTAAACTATAACAAAAATTAAACATCTTTGTTACTTTCCTGTAAAAAATCCTAAACTGCGAACTTGGTTGGGAATAAATAAAAATTCATATCAAATCATGTGCGATCTGACTGCAAAATAATCGATTAATAAGTGTAAAAAACTAATGAGTTTCCATTGTATAGTGGTGCAATCGCGTTAATATAGAATTGGAGTTTGAAATGTGTTTAACTGCGCCGTTTTGTCGCAAGATATTTGCGTGAATGAAAAAATCAATACTGCCTGCATTGTCGCTGCTTGGTTGTCGTTCAATTACGAAAAGAACCAGTGTTAGAATTACGCAAATATGGAAATAAGAAAATATTAGCGATCGGGGATTCAATATACTCGATTCAAATATGATGGAAGGAGTGCTGTCTCAAAGAATGTCGCCGTTATTGAAATGTATTTTATTATTTCTTTTTATATTCACCGCGAAAGTATTGACATCGCGCCCCCACGAATCCCAGGATTCGCAGAACGAGATCCAACATTTCAAACCCGGGCATTACGTGCGTACTTTCACCAAGTACCACCACAGAAGAACAATTCAATGGAACAACTTGGACCCTAGCAACTGGCCGGTTACACAGGACCAGCCGAAGGTTATTGGAAAAAGAAGCGTCGGCGTTCTAAATTCGAATGAATTGTTAACTTCAGAGGCTGTTGATAGCACATTGAGTCAGTATGCTTCCGACTATGTGCGGAGTGACATGATTGAGTTTGATAAGAAGGCTGTTTCGAATGACCAAAGTCCTCACAATGGTGTATCAAATAATGTGAAGGAGTACAAAATGAAGGCAGCAGCAGTGGTTACCAAGGAGTCTACAACACCGGGGCCATTCATAACTTGTTTATATAAAATACATAGTGTAGCCATGAGTGTTACTCCTTCAATCGAAGAGAGATACATTGAGAGAGCCGACCAGTTGACTGTGGAGAACGAAGTTTTTGGTATGTATATATTTTAAGTATCAGTCTGCTTTAAGTGGATGGTCATTTTGGGGAAATGTGACCACCCTTGCATATCTGCAAGTCCTATCTTGAAAGCTACCAGCCAAGAAGGAATTAGTAATTTATTAGTATTAAGTGGTAGTGTCCTTGTTTATATATTGCCGCTTTGAAAGCAAGACCACTCAAGTCATTTGGACCAAATTTACAGGAGAGTCAAAAAACTATGCAGTGTTGGAGTGCATTCTGAGTTGTGTGATGTCATAATGTTTTGAATACTGGTCATTGATGGTCCGAACTGTCTATAATGTGGTTGGTACAAGGAGTATCTCTGTCCGATCACATTGCAATGTCAAATCAAAACCGCCAAGCGTTGTTTTCTAAGCGACAATACATAATATCAAAATTTTAACAACATCCAGAGCTTTGCTGAGTGAAGAATAAATGAGGACCTGTATCATTATTTATTATGATCTCCCTAAGACTGAGCCAACCCACGCAATAACTTGTACCCAGCGCATATATAATGTTTAATCATACATATATGTATATATAGTACTGCCGACGGTTCTAGGCCGCTCTGAAGATAGGCTTTCGGATATAGTGCGCAGGTATTGTACTTTAGAGAGAGATAGCGACACGAACACTGAGCGTGTGACTGAAACAAACAATGCTCAAAGTGACACCCCGCGCGTCTTGCCGCCATTTCGACCCTAAAATTGATTTCTACGCAGCGATCTGAACAAAGTTCAGGGCGGCCAAAAACCGCCGGCCGTTCTATACAAGTTTTCCATTCTCTTACAGACACAGGTGCGGTATCTGATACAACTCTTCCAAACGGTGAAGTTGTGCAGGTACAGCAGTGCACAGACCCTAGGGCTTACTGCTATACGCTGTTGCATCAGGACAATGAAGGAAATGTCACTATATTGGGGCAAGGTAAGTATCAACAATGATTTATGTACTGGACTGACAGCCATTTTTCAAAACTTTCATCTGTATTATTTCAACCTAAAAATTTAATAAGGTATAATGTAAGGTAAGGTATAAATAAATGTATTACATATTTGTTATATATATTGGTGTTATATCTGTATAATAGCAAAGGACCTAATTTGCTCTATAGTATATGTGTTTAAAATTTAATCATGAGCAGCAAGTAGAAATCCATACAAGATACATATAATATCGACGGTTAAAAGGCGAATTGATTCAAGCGCCATCCTGGGCGATATTGAGTTATATACATCATTGGAATCGGCGAATTTTTCCGCTTCGATTGAGCCAGGTTTGAGGTTAATCTGAGCACTTTTTTGGCGCTTGGCTCCATGACCAATTTGGGTATCATTTTTGCTTACGTGGTATCAAGTGTAGCGAATTTGGTTGTTTTTTTCAAAGCATGTATATAGACCCACGAAAAAAAAGGGTTTTTCTTACTATTTGTAATTTAAGCCATTTATCCTCGGATGGAATGAAATGGTATCGGCATTTGAATTATTTTTACTTGATCTTAAATAATTAAACAAAGGATGTTAATTCCTTTTTGCTTGAACCATATTTATTAGTGTATGTAACTTAAATCATTTTGCCTTGAACATTCAAACATTATCTCTGTCGCTTGAAACAATCTTACCTGAACTAGTATGTTGAAGAATATCACTTGTGCTAATTTTCCTTGACCAGTTTTAAGTCAAATCATTTAGAATTGCGAGTAGTGCCAATATTCGAAGGCTGATTATTACAAATATTACCAACGTTTAAATATACTTAAATTTAAGTAAATGAATAATTAAAACAAAAGTTTTAATTATTTTAATTATTAATAATAATCTTGCGATTAAAACATTTTTTTTTAAATCTTATTACATCACTGTGTAATTTGAGACATTACCCCTTGAACAGTTTACAACTAGGTGAGCGGTTTAAATCATTTATCCATGAACAGTTTACAACTAGGCGAGTGATTTAAATCATTTATCCATGAACAGTTTACAACTAGTTGAGTGATTTAAATCATTTATCCATGATCTGTTAAAGAAGTCATTGTACACTTGAATTATTTTGCTTTGAACAGATAAATAGTAATCGTGTACTAAGATTCCTTTTGCCCTGATCAGAGAATTGTGCAAAATGGCTCAAGTTACATCTAACTCCGTTAAAAAACACCTTTTATTTGTTATATATATACAAAAAATTAGCACAAAATATGCCGCTTTATGATTGGGGAGACTCGTCAATTTTTATTGTATACTTTAAGAATAGTGATTTTTTTTCTCAAAAAATAAACTTTAAAACGCTCTCCTGTAAAGTTCTCAAAATGGCGCTTGAATCAAGTCGCCTTTTAACCGTCGATATGTATTGTGACTCTTACTTTAAAGGAATTAAAATACTGGTGTGCCCCAAGGAGGTACCCTGAGTTCGTTTTCATGGACAAGAAACATAGGAAGTTTCTTGTCCATGAAAATGAAGTACCAAGAACAATAACATAAAGATAATGCATTGTTATTACAAACAATGGACATCTTTTATTCCCTAATGACATTAGACAATCTCAGTAATAATAACATAATATGTAATATACAAATGTTATAAATCAATATGTTACCATTCCCATCACAGGGTAAATACACTAACTTTGAAAAGCCTATTCTTAAATTATTGGTATTTTAATTGTAACATATGTTTACCATCCACAGGTTGTTGGCACTCCTCGCAGGCCGAGGGGCGAAGTCCCTGCGACAAGTGCACAAGGGTCACCGCGAAGCTACCCGCGAGCAAGTTTTGTTGCTGCACTAAGAGTTATTGTAATGCTGACTTCAGTAAGTTTAAAACTTCTTTATGAGATCTTTTGTGCCTTATATTATTTTCACGAGTTTTAATCATAATTATCTAAGTCCTTATATGTGAGAAGTATCGAAGTGCTTAAACACCAGTATGCGCGCGAACGCCGTTTTATTACGCTCAAATTGATAGTTCTTTTTTAACTACAGCTTGGAACAAAGTTCTTTCAGTGTAAGCTGTTATTTATCAAAATATGAATTATTCTGTCAATTATTATATCAATGTTATGTCAATTATTTCATCAATATTATGTCAACTATTTTGTGAATTACATTAATGAATGAATCAACTTACATTTGATTTTATTCAATTATTATGTCAAATTTTATTGTTATTCCAACAGCTACATTAAAAGAAGAAACGGTGACGATCAAAGCGCAATCGACAATGGACACGTCATCAGCGGCGCAGAGTTATTCGAACATAGTGGCGGCGGCCATTCTGGCAGTGGTCGCAATGCTGTTGACCGCTGTGGTGCTCCGCAAGATGTACTGCAAGAGAGTTGATTTGGATAAGGATGATTTGAGTGATGGAGTCGACGTTGAGAAAGGTATCTATGCAAATAAATAAAATTGGAGTGTCTGTTTGTTATATTAACTTAGCCTCTTTTTACTAAATGCATTTGGATGTATACATTTTGTTTTATAATTTTTGTCTGTCTGTTTGTTTTGACCAATCTCAGGAACGGCTGGACCGATTTTGATGGGACTATCACTGGCAGATAGCTGATGTAATAAGGAGTAACTTAGTTTTAACTTACTTTTATTTTAGACTTTTCCCAGTAAAAAATATTGTTCCACGCGGACGAAGTCGCGGGCACAGCTAGTTTATTATAAATGCCCGTTCAAATGCGCGCTGTATCTGCTGCCGCTGTTGGTAGCCTGGTAGGTCTGAACAGGCCTTAACTGACACTTTAGGGGTGTACATTTTAGTCCTCAGGGGTAGCAACACATTTGTGACAGCGTTAACAAGACTTACTAACGACTACTAAGAGGAAGAGAAAAAAAGGATCTGAAATGTATGACGTCACTTATTAATTATAATAATGTTCTTAGTGCAAGATTCTGTGCGTCATACTTACAAACTAACCAACTAATGTTCTAACACCGTCACCTAACCGGACTAACTGTCCCAGTCCCCATATGAGTCTTGTTCTAAGTCGGTCACAGTTGTCAGCGGAAGGTGGTGCTGCATGCTCGTTTGCTGCCTTAAATCAATAAAAAAAAGTCAGTGTTAATTGTTTATATCTGTTTCAGGCGACATCATGGGCAGCGGACCGGACGCGTTGGCGACGGGATTGCTGTGTGTTGATAACTTGACACTTATAGAACACATAGGTAAGGTACTTTGTAACTGAACTCTGCCCACTTTTTCTACGTGACAGCTACTGTACTGACTGACGTCTTCGTCCTTAAATTGTGTGTCATAGAGACTATATTTGCATAAAAAAACTAATCCAACAACGTTTATTAAATGATTACAAAGTAAATATTCTAGATAATAAGTACTAGAGGTAAATTAATGCGTAGTTAGACAATGATAATGAACGTCTGTTCGATGTAAACTTTGTAATTTTCCGCGCAATTTTCTTAATATTTTCTTTCATAAGAACCTTCTCCTGACAATAACAAACACAACAAAAATATAATAAGCGTAATCAGTCCAACCGTTCACGCGTGATGACTTCATTCAGATGGATTCATTTTTTAAATATATAGACTAGCTTTCCCCCGCGGCTTCGCCCGCCATAAATCCCTAAATACATAGTTAAAAGTTGATAAAATCAGAGAATTTTCATACTAACTTTGCACCCCCCAAATCCCCTTAGGGGGTGAATTTTCAAAAATCCTTTCTTAGTGCTCCCCTACGTTATAAAAGGAACCCCTGTGCAAAATTTCAAGTTGCTAACCCTTATAGTTTAGGCCTTGATATGTCAGTCAGTCAGTCAGTCAGTCAGTCAGTCAGCATCTCCTTTTATATGTATAGATTAAAACTGTCCAGGGATTTGATCAATGCCATATCCCGATGTTTCTAACATTCATTCGTCTGTTTCCAGGGCAGGGCAAGTTCGGGTCGGTGTGGCGCGGCAGCCTGGGCGCGACGCCAGTGGCGGTCAAGCTGTACTCGAACGCGGCCGCCTGGCACAAGGAGGCCGCGGTCTACTCGCTGCCGCACCTCGCGCACCCCAACATACTCAAGTACTATGGTGAGTGTTGAAATGCTTTCGTTGATACCTTTTTGGGTGACCGTTTTGGGTTATCTAGTTAAATTTAAATTCGATTATTCAAAGGTGGTGGTTGTTAAGGGCCATTATCGCCCAACGCATACAGGATAAATAAAAGTTTTGATTTCCAAATATTTATTGAATGCCTTTTGTTTTCTGAATGCCTAGATGGCGTTGTAACAAAAAATCACTATATTACGTTTATATACTGATATTAAAGTTTCTTGAGTTTCACTTCTATCGGATTGCACACGATATTTTTTACCATATAACCTCAACACACGGTCGTACA
Source organism: Ochlodes sylvanus (assembly GCA_905404295.2). Classification (NCBI taxonomy): domain Eukaryota; kingdom Metazoa; phylum Arthropoda; class Insecta; order Lepidoptera; family Hesperiidae; genus Ochlodes; species Ochlodes sylvanus. Next base: position 3,429,994 of record FR990151.1, on the reverse strand, counting down.
TTTTTTAAGTACATTTATGGAGTTGAAGCAAGAAGCTTCCAACTCAAAACTCCATCCCCCGTCCCCAGGCAGCGACACCCGCGCATCCCTAACCGAGGGCGGAGCCCGAGAGCACCTCCTGGTGCTGGAGCTGTGCTCGGGCACGCTGCGCGCGCGGCTGCAGCGCGCGCCGCTCGGCTGGCTGGAGTTCGCCACGCTGGCCCACGGCCTGGCCGCCGCCTTGGCACATCTGCACACACCTGGTATGTCTTTATTCTTCTTATAAAACTTCGATAGCGTGATTCAGGCTTCGTGACGTTACCGTGGGACGTGTGTGCGATGTCGTCACAGTACGAACCCACCAATACAAAAGCTATGGCCCCGAATAGTATATATCGACGGTTTCCGGGCTAATTGTATTAAGCGACACTCTGAGCTATGTAGACATTTATACATATTTGGAATCAGCGAATTTTTCTGCGTCGTTTGATCCGGTTATAGGGAATATGTAATAAGAACAGTATAATCTTTCTTTTTGAAAAAATGATGCGATTTGCTAAAGTTATATTATTTTTTCTATTTTTCTAAAAATCGAATCTTAAACAGCTCCGGTGTTTCAAAAATGTCGGTCGATACAGATTGGCCCGGTACCCGTCGATTATCAATTCAACCGCTAAATACCCCCCCCTCCCCCGAGCAGCGGGCGGCAAGCCGTGCGTGGTGCACCGCGACGTGAACAGCAGCAACGTGCTCGTGTGCTGGGGCGGGCGCGCGCGGCTCGCGGACCTCGGGCTCGCGCAGCCGGTGCCGCACGGCGCGCGCGCGCAACACACTCCACACCCGCCGCACGCGCACCACCCGCCCGCCAGGTACAGCGAGGTGAGTGGCGTGGCCGGCGGCGGCCGTGTTATAGTTTGGGTCTAGTCACACGGATAGAGAGCGCGATGGAGACGACGTTGCGATAGGAAAATCGTGAGTACCCGGTTGCGGTCAAAATGTTTAGTGTCACACAATAGAAACGATGTAAAAATAGGAAAAATCGTGAATACCCGTTTGCGTTTTAAATAACTAGTGTAACACAATAGAAACGATGTAAACATAGAAATATCGTGAGTACCCGTTGGCGTTTAAAATGACTAGTGTCACACAATAGAAACGACTTTACAATAGGAAACATCGTGAGTACCCGTTAGCGTTTAAAATGTTAAGAGTCACACAATATAAACGATGTAAAAATAGATAAATCGTGAGTACCCGTTTACGTTTAAAATGTTCAGTATCAGCCACGATTATAAGGTTAAGATAACTTTGAACCCATAATAATAAACCTTTTGGTTATCCCTTAGAGGTTTCAGATTTAAATCCAACTCGTCTATTAAACAAATACATTTTTAAGGGTACTCACGATTTTGAAATGACCACGATCATTTCAAAATCGATATTACCTGTTTACATTAAAAAAATATTTCAGTCTCCGCGAATTCAACGATATCAGTTTAAAATAATACGAATACATTTTATCTGTAGGCCGGTACATTACGCTACCTGTCCCCGGAAGCCCTGGAGGGCGCGCTGGACCTGAGCGGAGCCCGCGCGGCGCTGTGCGCGGTGGACGTGTTCGCGCTGGGGCTGGTGCTGTGGGAGATGCTGTGGCGCTGCGCCCCCGCCCATCCTCACGGCCGGGCGCCGCCCTACGCGCTGCCGTATCACCATCACGGGCTGCCCGTGCGGCCCACTCTGGCTCAGATGCAGGTGGGTGTAGTACGCCGACGGTTCTAGGCCGCTCTGAAGTTTAATTTGCAATAAAAATATATAAAAACTATTCTATCTTTTAAGTTAGACCTAAATACGGGTACATGTGAAATTTGATTGAAATCGGTTCAGTAGTTTTGGAGTTTATTGGCAACATACATCGTGACACAAGATTTTTATATAATATATATAAGATATAGATATTGATGAGATATTTCTTCTCCAAAATCATAATATGATTTTGAACAAAAAAGCAAAGTGCAAAAAGAAAAAAGAAAAAAAATTTGAAATTGAATTTTCAAAGACAAAATTCAAGTTCAAAATCTGTGCAAATCTGTGTGTGTTCAAAAAAAGTGCACTTGTGAGTTGACCCAGGCCCAGCATTGGGGTAGTTGTGGGGTATGAGGGAGCCGATTAATGTTAACCGATTCTCCACAGAGTCTGGTGTCCCGCAACAAGGCCCGCCCACCGTTACCCAAGGGGCCGGTGCCCGAGCTGAGGGCTCTGAAGATCGCCAGCGACACTTGCGACGAATGCTGGGATCATGATGCCGAGGCTAGGTGAGAACATTCTAGAAGACTCGGCTTCAGCCCATTAATGGGCCACTGCCGGATATCGCCATATATGTATATTGGCCAGCGTGGTGGACTTTGGTCTGTACCCCTCACATTGCTAGAGGAGACCCGTGCCCAGCAGTGGGACAGTTATGGGTTGCGATGATGTCCCACACGTCTTGCCAAATGCAATCAGTGCAGTATAATTAAACAACAATAATTTACAGGTTGACAGCAGTTTGCGTAGAAGAACGCATGGCTGAACTGAAAATGATGCTACTCGTGCAAGGGCCAGTGATACACGATAATAATTTGCATCCGCATCCACCGTGTAAGTATAAAAATACATTTTGGGAACTCTGTGTATGCTTGTGTGTCTGTGTTAAGTTAGGTTTAGGAGTAGGCTAAATTCCATTAACAGGGTATACGCATACTTTAAGCAATAATTGCTGCAAAAAGAGTTTGTGAGTTAAATTTGAGACAAGTTCCTGTAGCTTACTCGGTAGTGTCTGCCGAGCAAGGAGATCCAGGTTCGATTCCTGGGGAATATTGATGCAATTTAAAATTATTTAGGTTTGTGGTTTTCCATGTCAGGGGAATCTAGCGTGAGGGTGGGAACGTTTTTTGTTATCTTTGTTTTTTAATGAAATTTTAATAAAATTCCTGCAGTGGAAGCTCATGGGGCTTCACCACCGGAGACGGACAAGAACTCCAATTGTACGAGCGCTCAAAATGGTGACGTCACCACCCCCCTCCTATACCCTCACCCCCACATCGGCAGAAACGCGTGCATAGAACGAAACACACACACCAACACACAGACCCACGCCGTGGAGTTAATACACAAGAGCCTCAAGGACATTACAGCGCCAATAGAAGTGCCGAGAACTCAGAATGTCCAAGAAAATTGTCTGTCTGTCGCAAGAATTAGCCACAATCGGCTGCAAATGCAGGAGAACTCTGATAGGTTCAACGAGATCAGGTCGTACCAACGTCCATTGGACTACGTGCAGAATGACGTCAGCTGCCATGAGGTGGACCGAGGCCCGAAGCAGACCAACCTTCTCCATGATATCAAGGTTGAGAAACCCAAATGGGGCATCAGGAAGTTCTTTGAGAAGAAATTGGGCCGGGGTCCCAGGGAAACTGAGGTGAAGTTAGTAGCGGAGAGCTCGAATTCAATACAAAATGGCCGAACAATGACATCGATCATCGATAAACCTTGCAATATACCATTCGATACGGTCAGACCAGCGAATTTGGTCCTCAATCAGGACAACTACAATTTCGAGCCGTGCACTCTCTCCCCGCCAAACAGAACCTTGTCCCCGAACATGATGATTGAATCTGAGATGAATACGGACAAGGTCTTCAAGGAGTTGCCGTCGGAGAGTGAGAAGCATCAGATTTTCGCAGTGATTGTTCCAAAGGTGAAACCTGCTGATTTGGGCAAGAGCAAAACTTCGGGCAGCACTGAGAGCATACACAAGAAATCTGTTAGGGCGTCCATGTCGTCCCAAAGCATTTTCAAGGCTGGAAACTCTGAATCTGAAGACTCTACCTTAAAGAAACGACTTAGCTGCGATAATAGGATAATCTCAAACTCTTCCAATAGCGGAAGGTCTTCTCGGGCGAGCATCAATTTGGAACTGCAGTATATCGATAACAATCAGACCGAGAATTTCAATGGGAATGAGAGCCCGTTCGATTTAAACTCGGATTGTTCGAGCAGCGAAGATGAACATTTGATGCTGTTATCAGAAAATGGAGGATCTAAGATTACGATGCAAACCATTCCAAAGACAGACGAGAAAAAGAAGTATCAAAACGATGTGCTGAAGGAAGCGAGTCAGGCTAAAACTGATTTTGGATTCAATAAATTCCAGAATAAATACACTAATTTCGACAATGAATTCAGTGATCCCAATGATAAGGAGAATTTAGGATACAGTGGGGATAACCCCGTTTATCTGGCAGCGTTGAACGGAGAGATAGATACGGATTTGAAGCTTCCAGAACCTTCGGATAGATCGAAGCCGTCTCTGAAATCCCTTGCGATTAAACGCCAACATTCTCTGGAGCAAGTCAGTGAGATTTTCACGTCGGCTGGGGATATTAACTTGCAGAATCCCGCCGGGAGGGTGAAGACTCCGGGGGATTTGCCGGTAGCAGTGCGGAGGGCTCGGAGGGATAGGGCTTTGCAGAAGGGGAGGGCGAGTGAATGTAATAGATTGAGCTTGTATGACGATAGAATGATGTTTGGAAATAGCCTGTGAATTGAATAGACCATTGTATGAAATGTATCAAATAGTTAGAGGTTAGTGTCGAATTTGAGTGCATGCTTGGTGTTTAATGTCTACGCGCATTTCCTCAATTCAAATCCCACCCGGCACCGACTAATAGGAACATATTCAATTATGAGCTTTATATCTTGTGCCTTAAGGTTGCATTTCAAACGTATACTCGAAAGAAAAGGTCATGGGTGTACGGATCGTCGACCGTGCGTAGCACACGTATTTCGAGTATACATCTGAAATTAAACTGTAAGTAAAAAGATATAAGGTTCATAATTGACTTGAGTTGGTGCTGGGTGAGATTTGAGTTGGTTGTAACGTGCAGATCTTACAACTCAACTCCAACTTAAATTCAACTCATATGAAATCATTGAAATATGATATTTTATAGCGTCTTTTACGGTTCAATTTTCAACGTTTGAAAGAACTGATCAACGGTCCGACCGATTCAACCGTAAGGAGCAAAAAATAAAGTTCATATTTCAATACTTTTGCGAGTTGATTAGGAACTGAGTTGGAGTTGAGTTGATGCTCAGTCTTTTGCGCTGCGAAACGGCAATTTTTTATTTGAATATGCTGACTTTTATTCAAATTATATTGCAATTCAGTTACAGGCATGTATAACAGCAACTATTCTTATTTATATAGCACTAGCGACCCGCCCTCGCTTCGCTTCGGGAAATCGGTCCATACAAACTTTCAACCTCTATTTCAGCCTCTTCATCCCTTTTTTTCGCAATAAAAGGTAGCCTATGTCCTTTCTCAGGGTCTAAAGATTGTCTGTGCCAAATTTCATCAAAATCGGTTGAGAGGTTTAAGCGGGAAAGCGTAACAGACAGACAGACAGACAGACAGACAGACAGACAGACAGACAGAGTTACTTTCGCATTTATAATATTAGTAGGGATTTGGTAGCTACATTGTGGCCGTTCAGTACTTGCGTATAAGCTATAGATATTATAAGTATAGATGCGTTACGTATAGAAGACGTTATGGTAACTATGTAAGGGAAAGATAATGACGGAACCTATGAGACAGACAGAGATAGATGATAATTACTCCAAGAGGAATTTGAATGCTAAACTTTCGGCTCGCTAGTGACAATCTACGTTTATAATATCATTGGTATAAGCCTTATTTTTTGTCGTATGACTCTGTTGCTATGGCAACGCTGTTTACGGATACCAGCTGTGCACATGCAATTAAATGTATAATAAATAGTGACTTAGGCTGAGATGTATAGACGATACTTAGCCTTAGCTCAGACTTTACTCTGACTTAAGACAGCGTTCGTATTTATAAAGCGATCTTGGCTGAGTACGAGCTGAGTAACCAAAATCTTTGGCTATTATCCGAACAAAAATAATGGTCCCAAATGAACCTTGATATTAGTCGGTTTCTAAGACATTTAAATTGTTCGTATTAACAAACAGATAGATGACAGCAATCAATTATGACATTAGCGGTTTTAACTTATGCTCAGCGTGACATGTCTATAAATACCAAATCGCAGTCTTTGCAAAGTCAAGTTTTTCGTAAGTAAAGTGTGAGCTAAGGCTAAGTATCGTCTATACATCTCAGCCTTACTGTCCTATGGATAAAAAGTGTGTTAAACGGAACATAAGTATTTCTGTTATATTTTTATATCGTATAAATTTCTGTTGCTATGGAAACTCTTCATATAGGCAGCAATCTTACAATGTTGGCACACACGCAATGTTGTTTTAATTGGTGACATTAATTACTTGGGTATCAAGATAAAATGTTGACATTCTAAATAATTATAGATATACGAGTATGTATATATTTTATCTTAGGACAAGTATTAATATGTATTGTGTTTATTTAAATCAAACATTCTTTGGTTGATGCATTGACTTATTATTACTATGGACGTCGGGTCCGCGCTGAAAAATGTCCGAGCCAAATGAGTAACAAAACGCAAGGAGAGAAACAATTCCGCGTTCACGACTACAATCAAAATTAAACCGTGATGTAATGATTTTAGTGCTTAAATTACCTTGTTAACATTTCTATTCTTGCAATGGCTGGCGTTCACGACTGCAATCGAAATTGAACCGTGACACAATGATTTTAGTGTTTAAATTACCTTGTTAACTGCATGACATGTCATGACATAACTGACTGGGACATTTTTATCGCGATTTTAGTATGAGACTAGATGTCCATAGTAATAATAAGTCAATGGGTTTATGAATTTTTTGGTTTATAACTTGCACAGTGAAACGGCCGTGTGGTTTTAAAGTGTATGACATCAAATCCATATCAAAATGGCGGCTCCAATATGGCGGCTGTTTGAATAAGGATGTCCTAGTCAATAGAGATGAGTTTTCTGTGTTTTTATATCATTTTGTGATATTATTCGCAGATATATTGATATGGTTATTGATATTGTAATTATCGGAACGGTTACTTTTGTATCTATTTTAGTGATTCTTGGCTACGTGTAACCGGTTATAATTAACCTGTTTTTAGATTACATACTGATATTAGTTCCGGAAAAGATGTTTTAGCTTTTAAACTAGCCATACACGCCAGGGTTTTGCCTGTAGAACAAGAAATATTGATTCCGTCAGTTGCACTTTGACAAAGCTTACGGCGCGTTCACATAGAACGTCCGTTTTACAGGACCGTTTAAACGGATATGCTAGTAGCGTATGTAGTTGTATGAGCGTGTTCACACCGAATCCAGTATACCGGATCCAGTAAAAAATCCCACCCACAACGGAAATACTGACCCGTTAAAACGGATCCAGTGAAACGGACGTTCTATGTGAACGCGCTCAAAATGCTCAAACTCAAACTCAGGAGCACCTTAATTGGAGTCAGAAATGACTCCAAACACCGGGCAGCTCATGTCAACGCACGCCAAACGTCTCGCGAAAAAAAAGAATTATGACGATTTGTCCAGTTACATTGTGTCACAAAATATCTGAAAAGCTATTTATGTATTATTGCTAAAAACATATGATTATCCGCAGCCGAATCATTCCCCGCTTTCGGGAAAGTTTCGGTTTAGTGCTTCACTTTAGACAGAGCGGTTGTATTATGTTATTATTCTAAGCCTGTACAGTTAAATTCAGTCAGGTAACACCCTAGCGTGCATGGCTAGATTTATATCGATAACAGAGCGTTAAAGTTTGAAAAAATATCCATTTGGGTGGTCATTGACTATTGATATAGTTACGCAAAATGAGGGTTCGTCGAAAAATTAAATAGCAAACAAGCTCTTTTGCAATTGATTTGCCTTTTTCGCTCGAGTCAAACGTCTAAATGGAATGAATGTGTCGAGGTAACTTGGACCCTGTGCATAGATATACTTATGATATTCCACTGTAGTTATTAATGTGATATAAATATTACGATACGAACAAATTTGAATTGTATTTTCTCCGTTTTGCGGTTGAATTTACTGTTGACAACTGTCGATTTTTTTTAACTTTGGAATTTATTTGCTAAGTTATTGATTTTTTATGAAATAAATTACAATGTTATTTATCTGTTAATAGTTATAAACAATTTTGTCAAACATGCAAAATTCGTTGCATCGATAAGGTCTCCGCACATTACACCAACTCGACGTCGACTCAACTCCGACTCCGACCGTGTGAGCGTCTGTGCGGCGAGTAGTACACATCTTTCAAGTATACGTCCGAAATTCAACCTTGTACAGCAAGATATAAAGCTCACAATTGAATTTTAGTTTTGTCGTGTCTTTTAGTTGAGTCGGTGAAGGGTGGGAGTTGAGTGATGTATGTGAGTGATACGATGAAAATAATGACTTCACCTATGTCCTTCTTATTTAGTATGTGTGTCGAGTAAATTCGATCGCAAAATTATTTTATTACAATTTTGTGTCATTGCATTGCATTTATAGTAAGACTTGAGCTTTATTATAATAGAAATATGAGTTAGTTTAGGAGTACATCGAAATGTCTTAAGTGTAATTTTTTATCTATGGTTCCATCTTACATTTATTTACTCTGTGATTGTCCATGCGCTGATTTTTTATCGACTTATTATGTGTGTCTATGATTTTTTTCTCTTGGATGACGATTGTATATTTGTATTAAAAAAATACTGAGACATTTCGATTTCAAATAATGTTGGGTGTAAACAAAATTAATATTGCAAAATTAGTCTACAAACTATGTTACCTCACATTAAATAATTAAAAGAATACATTGTCATTCAAATTAATTTAATTTTTTTGTTTAATTTATCTTTAATTACGCTGGTAGATATTTCGTATAAAATTATCGGAATAATGTTAAAAATTAATAATTCTAACTTTTCTAAGTAATGATTAATGATGACTAAATAATTAATGAAACTTTAATAACAATGACTGTAAGACTATATTTTTTTGTTATGAATGTATTTATTTTTTGTATTTCGACAATTCCTTGACGACGACGAACAATCCTCGATAAGTTACGTAAAAACGAACGTTGTTTTGATTCTGTCACAATCCCAACTCACAAATGAATATATTGAGCGCCTAATAAAAAAAAATACCGACTTCAAAAGTTAACTTTTTTACGTTGTACATTGGGCGCGCTCCACTCCGCGATCAAAACGTTCAAAACATTCCCTTTTTCTATAGAAATAAAGTCGTTTTTAGCGTGGTGGTCGCTTATTAGTGAAACGGCCCCATTGTCGTGTGACGTCACGTGACTATATCGATCGGTTATTGGCCGTTGACGTACTCGAATTGTGAGTACCCTCAGTAGCTCTTTGTTTTTTATTGATGTATAAATATTTTTAATTTTATATTTTAACTTTTTCAATATTATGTGGGTTATTAATACAGTATTTATTGTTTTATTTTAATTATTTTTAAAATTATAATGCATTTTTACATTATCATGAAGATTTACTTGGCGGTTTTTGCGTACGCGCACGCATTTTTTTCGTTAAGTTGTATCTAACATTTTCATGTTACACAATGATGATATTTTTAAATATTACATAATTATGTGTTTGTGTGGATTCAGTAGGGGTATTGAATTTAGTTGTCAAAAGATGTCAAAAGATTCATTGATGTGCACCGGTTCAGTACAATTTTATGCACTTATTGTTATTAAAGTTAAAGTTCAATATTATTATTAATGTTTTTTGTGTTGTAATATGTAAATTTTGTATTTTTTGTTTCATTTTAATTACGACAAAAATGTGATTCTTAATTTTATTAAAACATTTGTAAATATTTTCGTTCCTAATCCGCCATGTTAGTTTTTTATTGTTAAGTTTATAATTTTAAATGAAAATGTTTTTTTTTTCTTTGTCTGGTATTTCTGATGGGCGCTTGTTTTATTTAAGTTTTAAGTAACTTTGTATGTTAAAGTTTGTTTGGGAATTAAACACAACTGAATGAGGTCATGTGTTTTATTACGAGCTGTGCCCGCGACTTCGTTCGCGTGGAATTTAACAAAAAAATCTAAAATAAAAGTAGCAATCGGCCAGTGAAAGTTCCGTCAAAATCGGTCCAGCCGTTCCAGAGATTAGCCGGAACAAACAGACAGACAAAAATTGTAAAAAATGTTATTTTGGTGTATGTACCGTATATATATTATTATTGTATATACCTGTAGGTATGTGTGTGTATGTGACATGTAGGTACCTGATTTAAGTTGTAAAGTAGATATAAAAGCAAAATTATTAAAATCTTTTTAATTATAAATGATTTATTAATTAAGATTAATGAATTCAAAGCTTGGTTACAGGAAATAACGTCAGCATATATTAAAAGTAAAAACAAATTGTTTAAACACAAAATAATCAAGCGAAATAGCGTGAAAAACCACAGGTAATATATTTCAATAGTAGGTAAATACGAATAATTTCCACAGAAGCGTTCTGAAATCCCTTCCCCCGCAAACGCAATTTAATTAAGCTCGACTTTATAGCGAATTTTATTTTTATAAACAGGTGGGAGGAATGAGATTTAAAAATTAATTTCGTTGTAAGTTTACTGGTCGGCTCGTGTAGCTGCAGGCTAATTTTCGGGATTATGGGAGCTATGAACTATTTCTTGGAAGCTTTTGACGAGTGTCCCAATAAGTGCGATTGTTATAAAGCATCCTTGTATGTACCATGTAAAAAGATAAAGTAATTTTCGCGTGCCTTGAGCGTGGGGACCGAATCCAGAAATTCCGTAACGAAAAAATCCTAACACCCCCAATCAGCGCCATCTAGTACCTTAATACTAAGGTATGGTACATATGTTTTCTACAAACTAGATGGCGCTGTTATGATATAACTATATTGAAGGATTTACAATGAAACATCAAGAAGGTTCCAAACGAGACTGATTTTATTAATATAAAATGTCGGTGGTTAGCAACTAAAATATTATAACTACCCTCGACTATCTTAATACATTACAATATTTCCCCCCCTTTTTTTAAATCTGATATATTCTTAAAATATTCAGATTAAAGATAAACATAATTACGGAGAGTAAATTTTAACTAATAGATATTATTTAAGTAGGTAAAGATACAAATATGTAAATGCCTTTAAATACCTAACTAAAAAAAAAAAAACAAGACTTAATTAACCAACTTAATGACAAACACCCAATAGTTTTAAATTAAAGTAAATAGCATGCATAAGAAACATAATAATAACACCGAGCAGCAAAAAAAAATACACTAGAAACACATAACAATTAAAATAAAAACAATAAGTATAAGTAAAATAATAATAATAATAAAAACATAGTTGACAAAACTTGAAAAAAAAGAATATTCCTCATACACCATTGACTTATTATTACTAGTCAATGTCATCCACATTAAATGTTTGTTTTCGGCGCGGTTTTGTATTGACCCAATCATTATTGTTACGACGTAATGAAACGTTAGATGCAATGGGTACCGTGGGTGTGTTCTGAGCTGTGTCTCCAGGGCTAACTGTTGAAGCCTCACCATCAGAAGCTCCCCTGGTTTCGGTTACAGAAGGTTCAGGGTCCACAGTCTCTATATAAGTGGGTGAAGAATATTTAACAGATTTTCTTACCGGTAATATCTGATCGATGTGTTTACGTTGTTCACCTTCCTTGCATTGCACCTTATACGTGACCGCACCAGTTCTTTCCGTTACCTTACCTTCCTTCCACTTCGGCCCATTTTTTGAATAATTTCTTACTAAAACAGTGTCATCGGGTCGCAACTGCCTAAATGTGCCACCTGCATTGGCCGTCTGCAATCTCTGAGCCGACTCCACCACGTCTGCCGTGTCCACCCGCAGCAGGTCCAGCCGCATGCGCAGCCGACGTCCCAGCATGGCTACAGCCGGCTCCTTCTGTGTGGTGGCGTGTGCCGTGTTACGATAATTTAATAAGAAATTACACAATTCTTTTTCAATCGGTCTGCTTGAAGCGACTGCCTTCTTGATTACCTTTTTCAATGTCTTCACTGCATTCTCTGCAGCGCCGTTACTCGACGGATGATACGCAGGAGCGAGGATGTGCTTTATTCCATTGCACCGTAAAAATAAATCAAATTCCGCTGATCGAAATGGCGGTCCCCCATCGGTGACCAATTGCTTAGGCAGACCGAAGCGCGCGAACATTTCACGTAACTTACTAGTGACTAGGTTCGCCGATGTTCCTTTGTTCATTGTAAAAATCTCCATCCATTTCGAATGCGCATCAACTATTACTAGGTAATACTTACCGGCGTACTGCAGAAAGTCCGCGTGGAGCCTCGCCCAGGGCTCCCGCGGCCAGACGTACGGCGCGGGCGGGGCGTGCGGCGGCGCGTCGCGCTGCTGCCGGCACGCATCGCATCGCCGCGCGCGCTCCTCGATGTCCCGATCGATGTTAGGCCACCACACGTAGTTCCGGGCCGTTTGCTTCATACGAACTACGCCCATATGCCCACTGTGTATTTCGTCAAGAATTTGTGTTCTTAACGTTACCGGTATGACGATGCGGTAACCCCATAGTATGCAGCCCTTATCTACATAAAAATTTTCGCGTCGAATAAAGAAGCGATTTTCTTCCTCAGAGTCCACGTGCGCGGGCCACCCACTCATGATGTACCCGTAAATTTTACACAGAAGTTGATCCTTTTTCAACTCCTTGGCTACGTCGGTGTGGCAAACGGGAAAACTATCTTCTATAAAATGTAAATACGCGGCTTCGTCGTCCGCCTCACATTCCTTCGGACGCATGATTAGAGGTAGACGAGATAGACAGTCCGCATTACCATTTTCGCCCGTCGACACAAACACGATGTCGAAGTCGTACGCCGCCAGCCGCACCGCGTACCGCTGCAAGCGACTGGCCGCCGTCTGCGGAATCCCCTTTTTCGGTCCAAATATGTAGCTCAGCGGTTTGTGGTCGCTACGTAAAATAAAGTGCCTACCGTACAGGTATTGGTGGTGACGCGTGACTCCGTACACGATGGCGAGTGCCTCCTTGTCGAGCTGGCTGTAGTCGCGCTCGGCCCCAGTGAGCGAGCGCGACGCGCAGCACACAATGCGCTCGGCGCCGTCCGGGTACCGGTGCGAGAGCACCGCCCCCAGGCCGTACGAGCTGCTGTCCACCGCTAGAATGAGCGGGAGGCCTGGCTCGTAATGCGCCAGCACCGGATCGCTACATAATGCCACCTTTATCTGTTCAAAAGCCATGTTACAAGCATCAGACCACACCCACTTCGCACCTTTCTTTAGTAAAGCGTACAGAGGATGAAGAATCGCACTAATATTGGGTACAAAACGTGCATAGTAATTAATGAAACCTAGTGCTGCTCTCAGCTGGGATACATTTTCGGGAGCAGGCATACACTTAATGGCATTTACCTTACTATGATCTGTATGTAATCCCTCTTTATTTATTCGATAACCAAGGTAACAAACCTCATTTTTAAAGAATTCACACTTTTCGAATTTTACCGTAAGACCGGCCTCCTTAAGGCGCGTTAGAACAGCCCTTAAATTACTTAAATGCTCGTCTCTATTGCGGCCCGTCACGCAAATATCATCAATAAACGCTACACATTGAATACCCGTAAGTGTTTCCTCTATAAGCTTTTGAAATATTTCTGGTAAACATTTTAATCCGAAGGGCGCTCTGCGATATACAAAAATACCGACGTGGGTTGTGATAGCGGTTATCGGTCGTGACGATTCGTCCAATAACAATTGCATATAAGCGTGTTTTAAGTCTATTTTAGAGTATTGTTCCCCGCCACTTAACGCTGCGAATAACTGTTCGATGCGCGGTAAGGGATAATGGAAATCTTTTAACACTTTGTTAATTGTTACTTTATAGTCCCCGCATAGACGTATCGAACCGTCCGGTTTAATAACGGGGACAATGGGCGTACCGTAATCAGACCTCTCGACCTTATCAATTATTTGTTCCCGTTGAAGACGTTTTATTTCCGCCTCGACAGGAACTCGCAGCGCCAACGGTAGTGGTCGAGCCTTACAAAATATAGGCGTGTCATCGTTTAAATATAGTTTAATTTTTTGTTTGAATGTCCCAATTTTATTACAAAATACTTCAGGGAACTCGTTTCTTAACTGCCCCACTACTGCGTCGACCCCGTGTATACTATGCAACGGATGCATATGAAATAAATGAATCGATTGCAAACGTAATTCTCGCATCCATCGACGACCAAGCAGCGGCGGCCCGCCGTGCTCAATAATGAAAAGCGGCAATGTAGTGCGCACCGATATCGGAGCCGCTGCCGCCTGCTCCCCGCCGTTATCGCACTCCACCTGCACGTCGACGCGACCGATGGGTACGATCGCCTCGCCGGTGTAAGATTGCAATTTAATGTTATCGCGTATAATAGGCAAATGAGAAAAATATTTATCGTAAAATGACTTTGACACTGCCGATATTTTGCTTCCAGTATCGATTTCAAACAACACTTTCTTACCATTAATTAGCAAATTACAATGATACGGACCATCCTTTACACTTTTAACACACAAACTTTGCAAAGTAAACAATCCATCATACCCTTCCTCCTCCGAATCGGATTCACTCTGGATGAAGTTTTGATACTTCGATTTCCCGCCGAATCTGGTACTTTTAGTACAAGCTACACTTAAATGACCTTTCACTTTACACTTGTCACACACGTAGGACTTGTACCGACACTTGTTGGGGGCGTGCCCCTCTCGACTGCACCGCCAACAGGGCGAGGCGCGCGAAGCTCCCGCCGGGGCCGCAGCGCGCGGAGCGCCTGCAGCCACCCGGTGTAGGCTGGTGCTGCCCTCGCCTCCCGTGAGTCCCGCTGGGCCGGCCGCCGCCCACGGCGCGAGCCCCGAGCGCGCCGCGGCCTCCGCCGCGTGCCGCTCGGCCGCCTCCAGCGCTAGCGCCAGCTCCACTGCCTTCTTGTAGTTGAGCTCCGGTTCCGCGAATAGCCGGGATCGCATATCTTCGCTGTGCAGACCCGAAACGAATTGGTCACGAATGTTTTCCTCAAGGTTGCTGCCAAAGTTGCAATGAGTAGCCAGGTGCTTCAAATTCTGAAGAAACATTCCGATCGACTCGCCTTCGCCTTGTCTTCTTTGTCGAAAGGTGTAACGCTCGGCAATCTCGGAACGCTTCGGTTCCAGGTGATTCTTCACGAGCGTTACTAGGTCTGTAAAAGACTTGTCCTCGGGGTTGTTCGGTGAACAAAGGTCGCACATGAGTCCGTACGTTGCCGAGCCGACATGCGTTAGCAAGGTGGCCACGCGTAAGTCACTTTTAATATCGTTCAACAAAATGAATTGTTCGATTAATCGCACATAAGCCGACCAGTTACGAGACCCGTCTAAATCAAATTCGTGCACTTTCCCGAACGGCATCGCGAATTATTTCTAAAATCGTCGCCACTGAAGGATTTACAATGAAACATCAAGAAGGTTCCAAACGAGACTGATTTTATTAATATAAAATGTCGGTGGTTAGCAACTAAAATATTATAACTACCCTCGACTATCTTAATACATTACATATATAACTTCTAATAATTATAATTGCATGAGTTGATAAAAAATGCTATGCAATAGCTTTACCGCGGCAGTCTCCGAGTGCCACATTTAGTTTTTTTTACGGGGGGTCTTTATTAACGCAATAGAAGTAAAAACTAGGTTTTTAGAATTTTCCTCTGTTTGTTTATGGTATTTTACGCGCTAAACTCAGAAACGGCTTAACCGATTTGGGTGCGGTTTTCACTAATATACTGTGGTAAGTTTATTTAATTTAAATCGGTTAAAAGATAAAAAAGTTATGGCAGCTGAATGAATCACGCATAACAATTTCCGAATTTGTGTACCTACTAAGGAACGTGTTTCCCGTAGCAAAGCGAGGGCGGGTTTACTAGTTAAATACTAAATTCCTTTTAACATCGTTGGTAGAAATATTCATGGAAAGAATGCAATATAGGAGCAGATCTCACATATTAAGTTATGCCGATATAAAATACGGCTAGGGTTTATTTTTAGAAAACGTCGTTTTATCAGTGTTCAGGCCATGAAAAACTGCTACAATGTAATTAGAATACGAAGGTAAATTTCGCCACAATCTACAAGGTCTACATCGGGCGGTCCCGAAATCAGAAGATCCCGGTTAGAGTCCAGATGTAAAAAAAAAACAAAAAAAATACCGTCTTCCAGGTACAGGGTATAAACTACACATACAAGAATTTATCTACCTAATCGAAAATCCGGATAATTGAATGTATGAAGAAAAAAAAATTCACTCAAGTTGATAACATTGTCGAGCACTCTCAGGTGTGCAGGTTTCCTCACGCTGTTTTCCTTCACCGAAGAAAGTGATAATTAAAATCTAATGCCCGCATTATGTATTAAAATGGGTAGTTGCGTGCAGGAATCGATCCCAGCCCCCCTGTTCGGCAGTCCAACCATAAAATCTTGCCTATCACCGCCTACGTTAACATAACATTGCCCTAACCTTGTCTGCGAAGCGCGGGATCCTGGGTTCGATCCCCGGCCGGGGCAAATATTTATGTAACTTATAAATGGTTGTTCTCGACTCATGAGTGCTAGTGATGTGTTCTTTGTGTATATAATAATCATGTATTTTTATATTATTGTGTATATCGTACCTACACGGATGCCCTATGACAACAATTTACTTCGGTTAATCGAGTTTCTGTTCTGTTCTGTTCTGTTCTGTTCTGTTCTCGGACAGTATTCGTAAAACAAAAATATTCGGCCCTCTAAGTATATAAACGGAGCGTTAAAACCACAAAAGTCCAATTTGTGTAAGAAACGACCTCCGTCGTATTTGCTTATTACGATTTAGGTACGTTTAATTTCTTTGTTTCTTCTATTCATTGCGATGTTTTTATTACGTGACCTTCATTAACCATTGTTATACAATGCTAGCCGGTCTCATCTTATGAAAGAAAGTAAAAGATATTTTATTCCATTATTAGGTATACTCGTATTATAATTTCCACTGAAGAAATAAAAAGATTTAGTAACCTAGCTAACAAACTAACCAACTAATGTTTCTTACACCGTGCTAACTGGAATAACCATCCTAGTCCCCATTTGAGTCTTGTTCTGTGTCGGTCACAGTTGTCGTGGGCGGCAGCGGAAGGTGCTGCATGCTCGTTTGATACTTTAAAATCATAAATTAAAATTAAATACGTCCTAAAAATGTAGGCTTTGTATTTATTATGAAGAATAAATTGGAACTCTTTTGGATCTATTACCAGTCAGTCTGTCCTAATAACTCAGAACTGCAAAACTCTGAATTGAAAATATAGCACGTAGGTAAAGCAAATTAAGTAATAAACAAATCCGAGATAGAAGGCGCAAACGGCAATAAATACGGGATCGGGAACATTTGTTGTCTGAATTAAGACGGACGGCTATTGTCTCGCGGGATCTAAGCTACGGTTGGCTCTGAACACACTGCTACAGATGCTGTATTGAGCTAAAAAAAACTAAACTGTGTGAATCTCTCTAGGTAAAGAAAAGCGATGGAGTATCGCTTGTAGTGTACCCCGGAGCACAGGATAAAAATAAATCGTTCACTTACAATCTCGCCACTAGCCCAGCGGAGAGTCAGAGTGCAGCACGCATATTTAGTGTTAGAAGAAAACAGTACCATAGAATATTTATACATCAGCTGTCAAATTCAAATTCGGGTGAGTACATTTCAGTTTTGCGCGCGTAATTTTTTTTTAATTTTTGAAATGCAAATGTGTTCGATATATTCTGCCTATTTACGTCATGTATTTCACGCTTGCCTCGGTTTTTCCTTGGGGTTATTTTTGTTTTATTTATTTATTTTAAGGGCGCGTTGTATTTTTATCTGAAAATATTCTTTAAAAATAATTATATTTTATAAAAATAATAGAGTATCCTTGATTAATAAAACAACAGAACACTATCTTAATATGCATACATAATATTTCAATTGTGCGTATGTATGTCACTGAACTCCTCCGAAGCGGCTGTACCGATTCGACTGAAATTTTTAAATTGGATCATCATCACCATGGATGCCCACAACGTCCCACTGCTGCGCTTGGGTTTCCTCTTACAATGCGGGCGGTATAGCCACGCTGGCCAAGTGCAGATTGGCACACTTCACACATTTTTGACAACATTCTAGAGAACTCTCAGGTGTGCAGGTTTTTGTTTATTTTACTCGGGATAACAACAGCTTTTCTTTTTAAACATAATATCACATATTTAATACACTAAAGTAGCCAATTATAGGCCAATTAGTAGTCAAGTTTTATATGGTTTCGTTGGTCGCACTATAGTCAAGAACGAGACCCGTGAACCGGACGTGCAGGACTTATGCGCAATTGCTTTGACCTCTTTGGTAACAAACAGGATAATGCATCACTCAATATCAATATTCATCATTGCGAATACTGAACTACATGGATTCAAACCATGAATGGCCCCCTACTAAGCACGGGTCTCTCCTCATACCTTATTAGGCCTAGAGCATACGCCACGCTGCTCCAAAGCGGAATAGACGAGGGTTTAGTTTAGTGTAAGTGGCGTAGTATTGGGTGATAACGCACTAATTTAGTAGAACTAGTAGAAGCCTGGCTTTCAACTCTTGAATGGCCTACTAATAACGCCTAAAGCATATTCCACCACGCTGATTCAGCGCGGATTGGTGGAGGAGTTCGTGGCCAACCCAAGTGTCGGGAATTTTTATGCCGCCCGAAGGCATCCGACATGGCTTAACGACTGCTACCAAATGGTAACAACCGGGACGGGTATGAGTGTGTTAACGTTACATTTATTTAGAGGTCACTTCTTGTAGTTTACCATTTATGCCTATAAAATATCACGACGATTCCAGTTGGGAGTCAGTTTTTTTGGAAATATTTAAAAGGTAGTGTGAGTGAATGTTATTATACTTAATAGTGAATAGTTTAAGCGTTGGATTAAATCCAATTTCCATCGTAAAGGGGATAAGTAAATAAGGTTTATCGCGGCTTATCGCTCGAGAGCCGTGATTCGAAGCTGACAGCTTTCATTGCGCCCGTGATAAGATCCATCGATTTTTCGGTAATAAAACTAATTATAATACTCGTACGTACCTAAGCAGTGATTGTTGAATTACAGATTTGAACTTGCCTCTGAAGTTAATTATCTCCACAATCAGCCATGTTACTTTTTTTTACTATTTTTGACAGAAGTTCATGAAGTTAACGTTAGTACGTATTGTGCAAGCTGTGAGTATTGGCGACTGGAACCATCAGGTGAGATCGTAGTCAAGCTTCAACCGATGTTAGTAAAAATAAATAACGCGAAATATTTCTCTGATTTCAGATAAACCAAACATGTATAAAGGATAGCTTTATCTGGAGACCATGAAGAAAATAGTTGTATTTCTGGCTGTTCTGCAATTGGTCGCGAGTGAGAAGACCCTCAAGCGTCACTTCGATAGACTGAACAATGAGACCAAAAACTTCAACGCTTTAGGAGCGGAGATTTCCTGGGAGCTGTCTCTGCATCCTAACAATACCGAGTTATTGAAGAAAGCTGCGGAATTCCAGCACAAGTATCTAGAATGGCAGCATGCTACCTGCAATGAGCTGGAAGTTGTCAAGTATACTACAGTACTGAATAAGACCCAGGAGAGAATGATATATCTGCTTTGTAGAGGACCGAAATACACGCTTGAGGAGGCCAAGTATGAACTAAAATCCACACTTATATTCTTGGAGCAATCTCTCATTGCTTTTTGAAGTGAAAATCCTAATACCCCAGGTATTAGGATTTTTCTGTAAAAAGTGTTACGGCCGCGTGGAGTTCTTGATGAGAAAAAATGTGCATTTGTCGCAATGGAAGAACGAATAGCAACGGACAAGTGGAAAAACGAATCGCATTTTGTCGCAATCGAAATTTTATTGCGATTCGTTTTGCCACTTGTTCGTTGCGATTCGTTTTTCCACTTGTCCGTTGCCATTCGTTGGCATTCCAGTACTACAAGTATTGGAAGGCATTCCAGTACTACAAGTATTGGAAGGCATTCCAGTACTACAAGTATTGGAATGCCAACAATAATTCGGGTTCTCCGTTTGTTACTGGCCGGCTTCACATCGTTGATGCCTGGCCTTTGGTAATACTTAAAATAATTACACTTACCATCAGATGACTTGACTCTGTTCGACATTTACATAAAAAGGATCCGTAAAAATTCTTGCTTTCAGGGACGCCTACAAACTGTTAGACAAACTGCAACATATTTACGCAGACTCCGAAATCTGTTTACCAAACTCAAAAACGGTAAAGCGAGAGAATCTTACGAGCATTGAAGAGGTCATCATAACCTATTTGTCATATCCTCGAAGGAAATGGCACCTGGATAAGATCTACCATTTAAACAATGAAGATGGATTGCCGCATGACCCAGGGTCCTATTGCATGAGAGGGGAATCTGACTTCAATAGACTCATGAGCTTTTCGAGGAACGAAGAAGTTCTTAAGTGGATCTGGGAGACATGGCGTGACATGATGGTTGATATGAAGGAGCCTTATCAAGAGCTGGTGAATTTGCAGAATAAGGCAGCTCGAAGAAATGGTTTGTATTATAATTTTATTTTAGCGGCACTCGGGAGACTGATGGTCTGATCTCTTTTGGTAATTTATGTGACTTGGGGCAAACTTCACGGTGATGCTCTATTGCGCATAATGTGGGAGAGTGGGGGTTAAGTTAGGTGCTCTTCGAATGTTATGTAACGATATAAACGGGTATTGGAAATTGGTTACAAAGTTTGCACTTTACATATTAAAGTCGTTTGGAATGTCCTGATTCATCATGAACCTAAATATTAAGGGTCTTTTCTAGATAATCTGAATAAAATTGAAGAACTTGCTAATAATAATAATAAAGAGCCGGAATATTTTAATAGCAAACATAAAAACAAAGATAAAGCAAAGATAAACTTTTTAAATATGAGAGTTCAAGATTTAAGAACATTCCAATAAATTCCAGGATATGCAAGCATTGGCGATGTTTGGCGTAATGAGTTGGAAATACCGCACTTTATAGAACTTTGCGAAGAGTTGTACCGGAACATTACGCCCTTGTACAGACTGCTGCATGGCGTGACAAGATACTTCTTGAGGAGAGAGTATGGCATGATAGTGCCTGAACGGGGTCCGATTCCAGCCTATCTGTTGGGTAAGTTTTTTTTATAAACCCTTACAAACCACACCCTGATTCGATGTCGCGGGTGGCATGGCGATACAAATAGAATATCACTAACACTTAATATCTGCCCCGGTTGCGAATAGAACCCGGAACCCCTCGCTTTGCAGGCAGGGCCACTACTAACTAGGCTACGGGGTTGCGTAGTAGAAGCGCTATAACATGGGGTTCTTCATGAAAGGGGTGAATTTGTCAACTCCCCTGGTGTTGCTTGTGTCCATAGGTGGCAATGACCGCTTACATTCATTGCTCATGTTTTTTCGTCAGGACTAGGTACAGTCGCTCTAAAAAAACTAGTTCGTTCTAGAAGTTCTTGGTAGACGATTAAGATAATTAAGTCTCCGAAACAAATATTTAACGAATATTTTTAAACATTTGCAGGTGATCTGTGGGCACAGAATTGGGAGCCGTTAGCTGATCTCATCCTGCCGAAGACGATTGATCTCGATAAGGAAATGAGGGAAGGCAAAGTTAAATGGGATATCAATCACATGGTAAGTTAGGCTTTGATTTGAATCTTGTACGGGTTTTTTATTATCAAGTTCTTATTATCAAGTCAACAATAAACACCTATGCTTCTTCTAACCCAAGACTACATCGCCAGCCGCCACTTACCATCAGTCACGCATTCACTTAAAACAAGTTTTAACACAGGGAGATCTCTCTACAGGCGAGGTGTCATGCCTGGTAAGCGGTCGCGATTCGATTGTTCGTGTTCGGTTCTGAACTTGTTTAATTGCGAGCGGTGTATAAAACTTCGATAACATGATTCAGGTTTGGCGTGAGGTCACCATGTGACATGTCTACGATGTCGCCAAAGTAAAGAAAACTGTGATGGATGGTTTACAATTGTAACAATAAGGAATACACTTACAACAAAAAAGAAATCCATCCTATTCCTACCTGTCAAAAAAATTCGGAAAAATGTGAAAAAAATCATCATCATCATCATCACAACCCATAACTGTCCCACTGCTGGGCACGGGTCTCCTCTCACAATGAGAGGGGTATAGGCCATAGTCCACCACGCTGGCCAAGTGCGGATTGGCGGACTTCACACACCTTTGAGAACATTATGGAGAACTCTCAGGTGTGCAGGTTTTCTCACGATATTTTCCTTCACCGAAGCAAGTGATAATTAAATTTTAATACGCACATAATTTTTGAAAATTAGTGGTGCGTGCGGGGTTTGAACCCGGACCTCTGGTTCGGCAGTCCAACGTTCAACCACACGGCTATCACTGCTTACAAATCGTGAAAAAAATACATAAAAATAATATAATTTCAATAGACTCTTCACCTTTTATTAACGGTTACAGCTAAGAAGAGCAGAAGATTTTTACATGTCACTCGGCCTGCCCGCTATGACAGAAGCGTTTTGGCGCCAATCAGTTTTTTCGCGGGAAAATTTTACCGCAGCCCGTTGCCATGGCACCGCAGCTGACATGTTTAAAGATGGCGACTTTAGGTAATGTTACCATGTCTAACATTTATCTACCATTTTGGTAATTAGGAAGTAGTTAAATAATACTTTAACAATATATTACTTTTTTATTAAGAGATTATCAACATTGTAGCAGTGAATTTGTTATGTGTTTTATTCTAAATAGGTCTTGATTTTATTATGTCTGTTTATGTAACTACATATTGATGTTTTCAGAGTAATATATTGCGCGGATGTTACTTTTCAAGATTTTCAAGTGCTGCATCACGAATTGGGACATATTCAGTATTTCATGGCTTATGAGAAACAACCGGGCATATTCCGTGTAAGTTTTGGTTTCGGTGATTGTATGGTAAAAAACTATTAAGTCTAGAGAAGTAATGGTAGTTTACTAAATGACGGATGATGCGAATGCACCTGGATTTTGCTATTGGTCACTGTTCTTCATTGGCACTGAAAAGTTTTTGATGTCTTTCGATTGCAGTGTTTATTTTTATCTCCATAAAAGGGTTCTAACTTGGTTGTCAATACTTTGTCAGCGCCTTTAAATTTAATGTTACCTTCCATGGATAATAGATAGCCATTTACCATCATATGGTTTATCTACACGCTTGACCAGTTCAACTTGTCTTGACGTATTTTTTTAAATACTTGAAATATCAAGCAGGTACTAGAAAGTGCTCCTGCTTGATATTTCAAGGCTACAGTGATTTTATTCATGTTTTCCAGCAAGCGAATGCGGCATTGCACGAAAGTATTGGAGACACAGTCATGTATGGAGCGATGACACCACAACATCTGCATCGCCTGGGCCTCGTTAATGACTCCGTTCTTTTTTCTAACCCTGAAATAGAGACTAATACGATTATGGGCAATGTTAGTGATATTATCAAAGTGTTTATCGAAGAACATTATGAAAGTGAGGAACGAAATATCACACCTGTAGAATATATGCTAGGAGATATGCCAGTAACGCAAAGAATTGAACCGGAGATAACAGCAGACGATATTCTTCTTCTAAAACAAGGGTTGAGCAAAATACCTCAAATACCGTTCGCGCTGGTAATGGATGTGTACAGATGGAAGTTTTTTGAGAACAAAATAGACAAACGTTTACAAAATGCTGAGTTTTGGGCTTTGATGGAGAAACATCGGGGAATAGCTCCTATTCCGAAAAGAGGAGACTTCTTCGATTTAGGAGCTAAGTTTCATGTCCCAGATAATACACCATTTATGAGGTGAGGATGTTAAGGTTGGATAGATAATTAATTATTATGCCCATTTGAAAACTAAATATAGATACATAAATTGATTTTAATTGTTCAATTTTAAAATAGTGTGTTTTGTGGCACAAATTAAGAATTAAGATTTTCAGAACTTAATAGAACATCGATAACGCAAATTCATGTTATTTGTCAGGTCTCATTGAATAAAGAGTGTATCAGAATTACAAATATAAATGCATATTTTTTCCTAATATAATTAACTTAAAAAAAGCAGTGATAGCCGTGTGGTTGAACGTTGGACTGCCGAACCGGAGGGTCCGGGTTCAAACCCCGCACGCACCACTAATTTTCAAAAATTATGTGCGTATTAAAATTTAATTATCACTTGCTTCGGTGAAGGAAAACATCGTGAGGAAATCTGCACACCTGAGAGTTCTCCATAATGTTCTCAAAGGTGTGTGAAGTCCACCAATCCGCACTTGGCCAGCGTGGTGGACTATGGCCTATACCCCTCACACTGTGAGAGGAGACTCGTGCCCAGCAGTGGGACAGTTATGGGTTGTGATGATGATAATTAACTATCTAAGATTTCCATGTTGATAAAAAATACATGGTATATGTACCTGTCGATTTTGATTCGCTTTTTCGTCACACACTAAGATTTTATTATGTGCATTGTTAAACCAATTAGGAGCTTTAAAATTGCTAAATTCACACTATTTATGAAATGTGTTGTTTTCAGATATTTCTTAAGCAGTTTTATCCAGCATCAACTATTTGAAAGTCTATGCAAAGCTTCTGTTTACGGACGGCGCAATGTCAAGGAACCAATACCGGACTCCATACCGATACATCGGTGTGATATATATGGGTCTAAGGCTGCGGGAAAACTTTTGAGGTGATATTTACACTTTGAACGTACCAATAATAGCCAAAACTTGTTGAACTACTTACACCGATATTTGAGTTGGCTACTAACCCCGTGACAATCCGCTCTGGCGTAGCGTGGTGGAGTATTCTGTAGGCCTTTTCAATGATAAGAGACCCGTGTAAGTAGTGGGCCATTAATGAGTACAACCAGATCCAGAATCATAATCGACTTAAAAGATGTGAAAAATTCTATACTAAATTTATTTCCAGGGATATCATGTCCCGAGGCCATTCGCAGCCCTTGCAGGAGATATTGAAAGCGACCACTGGCAACCCTGACATCACGTCCGCCGCCCTGGAGCGATACTACCGCCCTCTACAAGACACGTTGCAGCGGTTAGTCAATAAGTATCAAATTCCACTTGGCTGGTAGATGAAATTAAATAGATTTAATGATTATAACTACTCCTAGGCACATGAATTGAAACAACTTGATGTTGTTCTTTTAACATAATTAAATAATTGAAGCATATATAATGCTGTGTCACTGCTGGAATATTTAATTACTTTACGTGTGTTATGGTATTGAAAAATTACCCTCGTACATTTTTGATTTTCCTGATGTATTTTGCGTTGCTTAAACAGTGAAAAATATTAAACGAATTTTTATTGTATAAATTCGAAAGTATCTGCTGATCAGTAAGTAATAGTATGTATTGATTGTTATTCAGATGACACGGAATTAAGGTTAGATTAAACGATACCTTTATACTTTATTAAGAATATAAGCTTAATATATTTTGTAAGTATTTTGAAATACTTAGAGTATAAATACATGTTTATTTAAAGGTTTTAGCACTAATAAAGTTACTCGATAAAAATATTTTGCTGTATTTATTTTACTATTATCTACAGTAGATACCGAAGTGTTTCTTGCGTCTCCTGTCTGCCAGTAACTGAAACCATACTCTGTCATGGTGTTCACTCCCCTCTCTTAACTGATTGCGCCATTTGCTTCAAAAACTTGTCTCTCCTGTCGTCATTGCGGAAGGGCATGTCGTTCCCGGATCGGCTTGCATAAATCTTGCATAAGTCTGACTAAATAGTCTGACAAAGACGGATAGGCCTATGATGATGATGATGATGACAGTAGATGACGGTAAGTGATCATCCCCATCATAGCTCTACGTAACTGTCTGCCGGTCTGTTTTCTCTAATGCCCGTTTCTTATATTTAACCAATCCTTAAATCGATCGTTTTCTAATTACCAGTAACGAGTTCTTAAAGTCTTTCCTTATAGTAACTTTTTTTTAAGATCACCTTTAAGTTACGCTTCGTAGATAAAATTAATAGAATATTCACCCTTCCAACTTTTATGTAATTTTTTAATACATATATTGTGATATAGGAATATGTTTTATAAGCATGTTACGTAATAAAACAAAGTTTAAATTAACAATAAATACACTTTATTAACTTAGCCTCTTTAAATAGTGCATCTTAAAAAATGTTTGGATTTCTGTAGTTATAAAAAGTAACAAGAAAATAATGAAGAAATGGTTTGCATTCTTTACAAATATACGTCACGTTTAATAGACCCGATGTTCAATTGTTTTGTAAATTAGATGATAAATATTTAAATGACTCAATTATTATACTGTCTCAATTATTATATTAAATATTTCGTGCTTATGTATTTGAAAAGAATGCAATAGTATCAAAAATGGCAATTACAATTAAGTAATGTTAGAAATATGTAAAAATTCTTTCGTTAGTTAGTCTTTTCAATAAAGGTAACATTTCAAAATAGTGTTTAAACTTTTCCCCCCTTTTGTATGACTAGAGGTAACAAGTTAAAACGCCATATTTTATGTTCCCTTTATTTGTGGACTGGAGTCTATTTATAATTATGTACAATTATAATTAAAATTATTATTTACAAAATGCTATAGGCACTTACGAATAATCTTTAAGTATTGCAATTAAAGCGAGTATTTTTTATCGATTTTTGTCATTGTTTAACAATTTCTTACATTATCACATTTTATTGTAAGAATAAAATTATGTAAAAATATAAAAAATATAATTGTAAAATGTTTTATTTCTACTTGTTTAACATAAATTCCCAATTCTACCAATAAATAAAAAGCTTATTATAAATTAATTTGTGAATTTAATAAATAATAATTTAATTTCCGTAACTAATTTTATCGACAAGGTAACCTACTCCTTGGTTTTTTAATCTTTCATTCTTCTTGTATCTCATTATTTCTTCACTGCTTATTGTATTAATTAATTATCATCAACTCTGGCAGTTTAATTTCCATGTTTAGAGCAAGTGTTGCTTTTGTTAAAAACGGCTCAAAAGAATAATGTTATAAAATGGTAGAAATTTTGTATAATTAACAATTAGAGTTGCAACCCCTAATACGTTCTATTTCATGTTATTCGTTTTAAAGTCCTTCGTTTCTCACAACAGTACAATCACTAGGGTCATAGCAAAATTCTATTATCTTGTCACCTGTATAAATTCCTTGCGTATTCAATATGTCATGTGTCAACGATTAGTTATGATTGGTGGGTTTGATCTAATACACTGACATTGTACAAGTATTTCTTTCCAGAACTTTTTATACCCTGTAACTCGTGATTATTATAAGGTTTTCATTGTCACATCAATTAATTAAAAACAATTAATTTGACCAAAGATTCCTTTGTTCCATAACGAACAATAACGTGTCAACTATCAAACTGACAAATGTCAGTGTTGCAAGCTACAAAATGGTAGAATTTTAAGGCGACGACGATTCAGTCCTGCTACGAGAGCGTGGTAGCATGTGATATCCAGTCGACGGTGTGAGCAACGCGATGGTAAATCCCCGGTTGACCTCGACTAGCGCACGAGTAGCCAGCAGAGACCACTCCGATGAGGTACCATCGACCAGTGCGCTCCAGCATAAGGGGTCCACCGCTATCGCCTTGACAACTGTCCTTGCCCCCACCGCGATATCCCGCGCAGAGCATCTCTGGGTAGATTACTACGTTTATCCCTGGAATAGAGAATACTTGGTTTATAATTACCATCGAGCATAATATAACCAGATAGAGTAGTATATGAGCCATCCAATTCCGAATCTGATCAGTGATTTTTCACTGATAAATAGCAATTACCGCCCGCATTAAACAAATGCGTCTTGCTCTTACCTAGGTGTAACCTATATACATCCATCTCATTCGTAATTTGTAATGTGTACTACGTAGGCTTGAATAAATTGCCCGTTCTATCTTAGTAGTTCTTAGAGTAGGCCAATCATGAGTTGAAGGGCAGACTTCTACTAAGTTATCACCCAATACTACACCACTTACTTAGATGGTAGACAAGCATTAACTTATAATTAACTAGCAGTCCACCCCGGCTTCGCACGGCTATTTAACAAAAATTCCAACATTTATTATGATTTTATATAGCCTATGTCACCCGGGGATAGTGTAGCTTTCCAACAGTGAAACAATTTTTCAAATCGGTTCAGTAGTTTTGAAGCCTATTCGATGCAAACAAACAAACAAACAAACAATCAAATCTTTCCTCTTTATAATATTAGTATAGATAAAGGTATCAGTCTATATCATCACCATTAGCACGATGCCAGCGCTCGCAGACCCGGTTATCCAGCACCGGCACGTCAACTGCCTGCAGCGTCCGAGGGCGCAGCTTCGACCCTGGACTCAGAGCGCCCCAGCCAGCCGCCCATCCGTACTGCCCCAGATAGTCTGACCCCCGCTCCGGGAGGCATATAGGTGCTGGAATTGGGAAATAACATTGGAATTGGGAAGTAGTAAATAATAATACTCGTAAATAACGCATCATAGTACCACGCTAGGATTTGTGTTTACATACTCACAGTCCCACATAATTCCCTGTGTCGTGGTTAAGCGTTCATTGAAATAAAAATACCTTAAAAGTGGGATTCAAATGATTCAATTGAAATAAAGTAAGTAAGTCTGATTTGATCAGACTTACTTACAGCAACTTAAGTTAAATATAGGTAGCTAAGATGATTTATTTCAGGAGTTTAAGAAAAAACCTTCAAAAGGTTTAAGTAATAATAATATACTGACCTATATGCGGCATATAGTGCACATTTCTATCCAACGTCAGCACAGCGACGTCAAATCGATCAGCTTGGGGTGTGAACTTGAATAGCGGATGCACTTTGATCGCTCGGACGCCGAAAGTGTACGCCGGTAGTGGTTCCGCAGCGGAGTTGATGACGTAGTCACCAAGCGTCACGCGCACGTGACGCGGCTGGGCGCGAGCGACGCAGTGCCCAGCTGTCACGACGTGACGACGCGATATTAAGGAACCGCCGCATCTGAAAGTGTTTTATGCAAAAGTGTGAATGAAATTATTTTTATTTTTATTTGGTTTTCAAAAACACTTTGTGACTGTTAAACTATGTCATCGCTGCAATAATTATGAGTGGTCTTGGAAGAAACGTCAAGAAACTCCTTAGAGTGTCTTTTCTACTCACAGTTAGGACAGAAAATGGTTTGTCCAAGCAGTTTAACAAGAGGCTGCTATTAAACGTTTAAAGCATAATTCTGCGTACAACGCAGAATTTTATTAAAAGCACATTAAGATATTAAAATGACTTGAGAATGATTTTATCTTACTTACATAATTTTGTTTAATTCATTGGATATTGTATGATTCGTATACTACATTGTTTATTTTTCTGTTGATGGTTTGAAAAATTAAGTAACATAGAAAATAAGACATAAATAATTTTGGAAGTGATGTGATCAGATCACAGAGATAACCGAAATTGATATCGGAATACGTATCGGAATGCATCCGACATGCCGAAGATCGGTCTCACTGGAGAGATATACAGAACAACCTATAATAATTGCGTATTTATTTTTTTACTTTTTTTTTGCGTATTTTAATAAGTTAGTACGTCCAACATCCTTGACTTCATCGCCACTTACCATCAGGTGGGATTGTTGACCTTCAGCAATGAATACCCGACCAAGAAGAAGAATTTTGGAAGTAACTACTCTTCTAATTAATTACATAATACAATTTATATAAAAAAAGTTATAATAGGGACGTGTCCTTGTCACGTGTGTGGCAGACAGCGGACTATAAAAGCGAAATTTGTGTGACAATTTTTAAACAGCCCCTAAGAAACCTTCATCGTTTACTGAATTTAATTGCTAACTAATTACCTGGTTTAAATTCACCAGTAAAACCCAACTACCGCTATTATTATTCCATTCAATACACATTAACATAAATCACACGCGCATGATATACGCCGGTGAATTTACATAGCATTAACGTGTTTTTACACGAAAGTAGTTGAAAGAGAAATTCCTTCGTATTACGTTTAATTCGTATTGTTCACTTTTCAATGTCAGTATTATATTACCGTAACTGTTTGATAGGTGTTTATTAAGAACGGCTAATGGAATAGTTGTGGAAATTGTACGAATTCTCAATACGTTATGAACGTGTTAAAACACGTCGATATTAGTAACAAATTTGACGTCGCGTCGTAGCTATTTTGTTTCTAGTCGATCATAATGCACGTATCTCTGATCCAGACCATATTGATATAAAATGCTAACTATTTGGCATAATATTAGATACTTATCTGTCGTGTTACGTAGGATAAAGTGTCAAAAAATACAGAGTCCAATTACCGTTTTTTTAGAAACCATAACGCTAGGAGACAATGGTACAGTAATTTACTTGAGACCAAAAAATATTGCATAAACCTTGTCATGCTCCGGAAATTTAATAGAAAACTATGTAAGAACATATAGGAGAAGAGATGGGTAATTACCGTTGCGTTGACAAGCAATTAGTTTTGCGTAACATTGCTCTGTTGTTACAACTTGCTTGCACTGTACATAGGAGTTCCATATATATGTCACAAATTAAGGGGAAAACCGGGACAAACGGGCTTTGCCACACGTATCTATCTAATCTACTACCTTTGAACGATAATTCTACTAATTCTTGTATATATACCTACTTATAATTTGAACTCGGAAACGGCTGCAACGATTTTCATGAAATTTAGTAAGCAGGAGGTTTCGGTTTCGGGGGCGATAGATCGATTTTGCTAGGTTTAATTTTTGGAAAACGTCGTGCCTTTTCCATTGCCTGAAAACACGGATTTTAATCATTCGTGTTTTCAGGCAATATATACCTTCATTATAGATACAATTCGATATATATAATCAAATACCTTCTGAATTATTTCTGTGTCTTATTTAAATGTGTACAGGGAAAACAGTTGATATAGGACTATGTTCTAATGAACATACCGCTGTGAAGTAGGAGTTACCGCCTTTAACCGCGTATAATACATAGAGTAGAATATTCAGTTTAAGTTATACAGGTTAGGTTAAGTTAGGATATAAATTATACACAAACAGCATGCAATCTTACTAACTAAAATTATATTACATATAAGAGGAATGTGCGAAAAAGTTCGTGTAAATATAAAAGTAATACGAAAAACAAGAAATCTATTTCATGCTTGAAATTATACTTTGTACATGCATTTTCACTATAAATAAACTGTGAATATTTTAATAGATGAAAAACTACAGATAGAAAAAAGAATATAAAAACATTAATATTTACAACTACATTTTTTACTAATTGTACCCTAAAAACACCAAAATATAAGAATTCTACTACACTATGCTGCTGTATATCAGTCTCTTTCGCACATTTACCTCTCTATCCAACACTGCTTCCAACCGATAAGCTCGAATATCGACATAAGCATGTTGCATCTGGAAAATTAATTTATTAATTCAGGATTAGTTGTATTAAAAAAGGAAATTCTACCAAATAGTGTTGCCATTATTGAGTAATAAAGTAATTGCCAGTAAATAAAATTTAGATTATGTTTTATAATAATCTAGATTTTATACTTTAATAATGACAAGTACCTACACACAATTTAGTATTTTCAGTAAATAATTAATTGGTCAAAATAAATGTTAAGAAATAAAAGATATTAATAAAAATACTACGTTTACATATTATGTTACACTTATAATTGCACTTTTTAGTAATTTTGAGTGAGGGGTTAGTGCATCAATGAGTTTGTTATGTAATTACAAAATATTACAATAATTCACAACAAAATATTATAATGACTGCATAGATTGTAGTGTTTGGGGGTTCTTGTAGTTGCTAGGCTGTAGTGCTGTGTTTGGGAGTCCTTATAGTTGCAAGGTCGTAGTGTAGTATTTGGAGGTCACTATCCTTGATGGGGTATATTGTTGTATTTCCGGGTTCTTGTAGATGAAAAGGTGTAGTGCTGTGTTTGGGAGGCCTTATAGTTTCAAGTGTGTAGTATAATGTATGGGGTTCTTGTTGATGCCAGGGTGTATAGTTGTGTGAGGGTTCTTATAGTTGCTAGGTTGTAGTATTGTGGTTGGGGATTCTCGCAGTAGATAGGGTATAGTGTTTTGTTTGGGGGTTCTTGTAGTTGCTAGGGTGTAGTGTTGGGACTTTTTATAGTTATTTGTTACCTTGAGGAACCGATTCGTATGTAAGCTTGCCAGGGAAAGGTTCCGAAGCCCGCGTCGTCTCCGCCCACTATCCGTCGCTGAGCGGTTTGCTTGCTTACTGCTATACCACAACCTTAAACAAAAAATTGGTTGTCTGTAAAGTCGGTTTACTGACGATAGTTGAACGTGACAACGTCTTAAGAAAATAATTTCCTTTGAATGAGTAGGCAAGCACAATAAAAGAACACTTTTTCAATACAAGTTAAGTCATTTATTAAAAATGAATGCTGGATACTTATACATCCTACATCGTGATTCAGAATTATAGCGCCCCACTACTCAACGCCATCTAGTGTACTGCAAGTGAACTACCAGCTCAGCCAGCCTTCCTCCATCGATAAATGGACCCAATCGAACTTAATGAATAATTGTTCACTGCACAATACATAGATGGCGCTGGTATAATAATTCACCAACGGTAACGACGGTAACGCATGAGTCATGTTTTTCATGCGTGCCACCGAATTATAAGACGTTGTTACGTCAAAAATAGCTCATTAATATATCTGACATCAACGCATAATGCGAACCCGTAGTCTAGTTGGTAGTGACAATGCCTGTGAACGGGTCTCACGTTCGATTCCCAGCCGGGAACTATGACAGATAATTTTGTTCTCAGGTTATGTGTAAGTGATAATATCTTGTCACGTCATTAGGGAAAGTCACTGCCATCTAGGTTAAGGGTGGTCGACTTATGTACCTAAGTTATACCTATATATTAGTATGATAAATAAGTCAT
Source organism: Ochlodes sylvanus (assembly GCA_905404295.2). Classification (NCBI taxonomy): domain Eukaryota; kingdom Metazoa; phylum Arthropoda; class Insecta; order Lepidoptera; family Hesperiidae; genus Ochlodes; species Ochlodes sylvanus. Next base: position 3,396,838 of record FR990151.1, on the reverse strand, counting down.
GTTAGTAATTAATTACCAATTTTTCTAATAATTGTTTTTCGCAACGTTCGCTATCTTAAAATTTTTCTTATTTCCTTATTAATTATTATCTTAGCGATTTTAATATTTGTAGTCTGACTTCGGAAAGCTTAAAAAATATTTGTTAGGCCGAAAGGGTGAAGATTTTTAAATATCAGCCACTACTGTTAAAAAAACAAATAAAAAAAAAACATATACCGAGGACAGAAAAATATCATTCAAATTTCCACTCGCTGGCAATCGAATACTGGACCCTTCAAACGGCAGTCCGGTGTGGTAACCATTGCGCAATACAAGTAGTCAAAATGTGATAACAGTATAATTTTTCTTTGCGTGAGTATCATAAATGCATTTTACATAACGTTCTTTTCGTTCGAATCGATGTGGGTTTCTATGTCAACAGCTATTTTATGAAACGGCTACCTGATGGGAAATTATTAGTGATTTCTGTTCCTCCATTTCCTTTTCGATGTTTTTAAAGGAAACTGATGTGTAAACAGAAATCTTTACACGGTCGCTGTGGAGATCATAATTTTGTATGGAAATAAACACGACGTATACGTGATCCGCGAAGCGCTCATAGCCCGGCGGCTTGCGTCGATCTCAAGTGATCGACAAAGTTAAGCAACAGCGGGCGCGGTCGGTAGTTGGATGGGTGACCGCTAGTGGCAAAATATCTTGAGCGCTTCCGTGCTTCGGAGGTAAAGCCGGAGGACGTAAAGCCGTCGGTCCCGGTTGTTATCATTTGGTAGCAGTCGTTAAGCCATGTCGGATACCTTCGGGCGGCTTAAAATTTCCGACACTTGGGTTGGCCACTAACCCCTCCACCAATCCGCACTGGAGCAGCGTGGTGGAGTATGCTCTAGGCCTCCTCAGGTACGAGGAGAGACCCGTGCTCAGTAGTGGGCCATTAATGGGTTGTAGCCAATACGTGATCCCCAGCGAACATGTTAAAATATTACAACCTCGATCTATATCTCTAAGGTTCATGTCGGTTCAAGTATTGCTGTTTTAAATTTATTCTTTCTAAAAAATGAAATTGAAAAATGTGTGACATCACACCGGGGGGACTAGGTTCCACAAATGTGACAAGGACCGGGGGCGGGGTTAAAACATTCTAAAATTTGTGTATCGTGATTCATGGATAGCCCCTAATAGCCAATGAACAAGCAGTCGAGAGTCCAGGGTTCAGTGACTTCCGGAACTATGCCTATGTCAGTTGGTTTGGACTCAGTCAAACAGGGTCCACTGACGTCCGTGAATTATGTGAGGTGATTTTGGTATTTTTTCGACCTCTCTCCCACCTTGGTGTGATGTCGTGACGTTTAGTTCGATCACCTCCCATCGATCTGAGTTTTAAAATCATGACTAAATAAAAATATATGTTATTATACCGTCTATGTCGTATTCTTTCTCGGTCATCTTAGGCAGCAGTTTAGGTACCCTCCATAACTTAAAAATCTCAATTAAAACACTCTTTTTCACCACAATCAATATGAAAGTGCACATAATCAAACTGTACTTCATTATACCAATTTATAAAATCATTTTTCTCACACAATTATTATTTAACACATTAAATCATTATATACCTAATTAAATTCAGTATTTAAATTCAATTATCACGTATTTGTTAACGTTAATTATTGTGGGTAACGTTTTAAATTAACATAATTAGAAACACGACGAGATTTATCAAAGTTACGCACATCAATTAAATAATTCACGTGACACAATTATTTATAATTACACGAATTTCACGTGCGTGAATTATTTTAATTATTCGTTTTGTATACGTCTAATATGAACGGTTGAGTTCGGATAACTGACAAGCGATCACAGGGTTATGTAACTTTAGTTAAGTAACAAACAGGTATTTGAAAGAACTGCATTTTTACTCAAAACTGGAGCTGTAAGTACGTGGCCTACTTAGTAAGGTTTAATTTTACATATTTCACTGAATAATGAAAATCGATTATTGATTAATCGATTAATCGATTCTTAATAACTTCTCACTGGACTAACCATCCTAGAACCGATGTGAGTCTTACAATTGCCAAGTTGGACGTTCGACTCCTGAACAAGCCTGGGTACAAATCCAGCATTCACCTCTAATTTTCAAAATATATGCTTAATTTGAAATGTTAATTCATTATCACTCGCTTCGGTGATCAAACATCGTGAGGAAACCTGCGCACCTGACTTCTCAATCAATATATGCAGTGAAAGAAGACCCGTCCCCAGCAGAGAGACAGTTAAGGGTTGCGAAGAATAACCTTACATAGCAGACTTTACTCAAAACCTTCCATAATGACTCTCACAGAATATTAGATTATCCTAAGAGGCGACTCAAGCCGCCTGCTTATAAGGGTTAATATAGACCGTAAGGGTTATAATAACATCAATATTATTATTAAATCATATCATTAGTACTATTGCTGGTATTCGCGTGAAATGTAGCTATTAACCTTTTGTTTACAAAGGCACGCAAACCTAGTCGTCATACTTACTAACGAACTGTCCAATTAAACCCTCTGCTAACAAGACTAACCATTAAACCATTAGTCCCGATTAGAGCCTTTGGTGTTGGTCACAGTTGACATGGACGGTAGTGGTGCTGCATGCTCGTTTGCTATTTCAATCCATTAAAAGAGGCTGTCTAAAAGTGTTTGAAATCTATTTTGCCTAATCATAAAAACAGGAATATATTATGTCTTCATAAGTGATGAAATTAGTGAACGTTAATGTCTAGTGACGCAATACAAGTCTAGACCGAAATGGTGTACTGTCTTCGTTTTGTTCGTCTGATTGCGTGGTGAGTGTGGTGATCTAGAAATATGCTAATGTTTGCAGGGGTCAACTTGCTGGGGTCAAATCTTACTTGAGTCAGTTGTTAAACTACACTATATAACTAACTTTCCCCCGCGGCTTCGCCCGCCAAAAATCCCTAAATATATAATTTGATAAAATCAGAGAACTTTCATACTAACTTTGCACCCCCCTTTTACGCCTTTAAGGGATGATTTTAGAAAAAATATATTTCATGACTTTCAATGAAAAACCTTCATTCATACTGAATTTCATTCGAATAACTTCAAAAACGGAAAAGTTTCATACTAACTTTGCATCCCCGTTTTACCCCCTTAGGGGGTGAATTTTTGAAAATCCTTTCTTAATGCTCCCCTACGTTATAAAAGGAACCCCTGTGCAAAATTTCAAGTTTCTAACCCTTAGTTTACGCCCTGCGTTGATATGTCAGTCAGTCAGTCAGCTTCCCCTTTTATATAATAGATAGATAGATAGATAGATAGATAGATTTATTACATCTTAATATATATAATTCGAGTGTGAGTGTGTATGTCACTGAACTCCTCCTAAACGGCTTGACCGATTTGGTTGAAATTTTTTGTGTGTCTTCAGGTGGATCCGAGAATTATTTAGATTCACAATTGGACCCGGTAGGTGGCGTTGCTGTCGATATATCACCAAAACATTTTTTAATCATAATGCGGTACGAAGTACGCTGGGACAACTAGTATAATATATAGATAGATAGATTTATTACAGCTGAGGGTATGTTGTGTAATTATCGTTATTAGTTTGTAGCCTATCACCTCGGTGAGCAATACGGAAAATTCACTCTAACCACAAGTTCACCGTCACCACATAACCTCAGACGAGAAAGTTCAAGTTGAAACTGTATAGTACCACCTCGGTGGAGATAATTCGGAAAACTACGTTATTAAGTAATTCAGTTTTCTCCAGCAATTCAGGTGGTAAAATGGCTACAGTAAAATTGTTTAAAAATGTGAGTGCGGTAACTGATTTTTTGACGTGATAACGTCTTATAAATCGATGAACGCCGGCTTCACGCGCGAAAAAGTGTGACGTCATTGTCACGTTCCACCAGAGCCGAGCGTGCAAGCGAGAGCGCGGAACAAACGATAGAGAGACACGATCGGCCTAATCAGAACTTTATAACTTATGTGAATGCCAGAGGGGTTAAAATATTCTGCTTAATAAATGTATGTAGGTATACTTCTAATCTTCTATTCTGTGTAATAAACTAATTGTGTCGTGGGACACCAGGTAGGAACGAAGTTCCTTCGGCTACTGTCGCGCCTGCGCACGTCTCATTTAACGGTTTTATTCCACGCACTTTTTTCCACGCGTCTCATTCCACGCTTACGGTTTTACTATCACATATTTTTCAGTTCGGTCGCGCAGCAAAATCCCTATCCCCTCCAAGCCTGCCGTAAGGAACTTCGTTCCAATAAATGATTTGAGTTTTGAGTATGTAAATTCAGCTTTGTAGAACCACAGTAGAACTTCGGAAAGTAGGGGACACCGGGGAGGGTTGTTACAGATTTTGTGTATCGTTGCATATCTCGGACAAAAGTAGCTTTAGCTAAATGAAGCGTTGGAGTTGTAAGTTGGAGCGTTCTTGGCGATGGCATTTCTGTGCACCCAGATGTAATCGTAATCTGTAATCTGATTACATTCTGCCTGCAGTGTGATTCTAGGCCGCATCAATATGGCCAAAAGTGTCTCGAAGCGAAGCGGATCAGTATTATCTCCATTACTTAATGTACGAGCATGTATGTCTCTGAAGCAATATTAGGGAGCCTACACGGGCGACGGCTCGCACCATAGCATTGTACAATGGTCGGTTAGCGTGTAACACGAATGCTTGTGTAATATTATGAGGACATTGTGCACGAGGTAAGTTTAGGAAGTAATATTATAGATAAGATATGACGGTGTAGTCCTAGGTTCGAATTCAGATTGAGGCAGACATTTAATTTTTTTGTCTAGTGTAGAATGTAGTCTTAATTATAGGTTGCCAAGGCATGCATATTGGACTGGTTTATTTTATAGAAGTGAATAATTCTTTAGTATCGTTGTGATTTGGAATTCGTTGAAACGGAAATGACGCGAATGAAGCATCTGCAAAATGACAGTATTCGTTGTTAAGAAGTTTCACTTCTAGCACGTGTGAATTGTACACATTTTTTATTTATAGAAAAGTATTTATGCTACACATCTATGACTGAATTAGATCGACTCTTTTACTAACAGGACTAAATATCACTAACAGCCCCTGCCGCAGTGCTATTACCAACTAACGTTCATAAGACGTTATCTTATCAGTCACAGTTGTCATGGGCGGCAGTGAAGGGTGGAGCTGCACGCTCGTTTGCTAGCTATGACGTAAATTAACAACGCCTGAGTATTTGAATATAATTAGTAAGCTCCTAAGACTTTATCCTTCTATGGTGCAAATAAAAAATGATTTACCTAACTAAATCACCAAACTAGATCATGCCTGAAGAACGGCCTGACGACTGATCACGTTCGGAACTTGTACATGCAGCGGTGTACAAAACTTCGATAGCGTGATTCAGGTTTGACGTGACGTCACCGTGCGACGAGTACAGTTTTACTGTACTCTATGGACTGTACCCTTACACAACAGACTGACAGTGGAACATATAAGAGTTGCGATGATGATTCTTTTATAAAATAGTGAAAGCGTGACAGATATGCTTACGAAATCAAATGTCATTGTGGGCAAATGTCAAACGTATTTAATGGTTGCCAATATAGCAAACTACGATCAGTGAGGGATAAGGTCATGGTAGGTCCGGTAACTGTGAAGAGGTTATGAATGATTCTTGAATTGTTTGAATTCGTAAATCATTCATGAATCGTAACAACAAACTTCGGGATCTTATCGGACATATTCTTTTTGTAGATTCTATTATCTATCTTTCTTCATCCTTCTATCTTGGCCGGCTATTAGCATAAAAAATAAAAACCCTTTAAATAATCGATTTTCAAACAATTGCACTGTGCGATTAATCTATACAAATAAACAAAATTTTAGTGTCTGTTTGTAATATTAAAACAACCGCTTTTTACTAAATGCATATGGATGTATGCACGTTACATTATACCAAAATAACATTAAAAAAAATTCTGTCTGTTCCGGCCAATCTCTGGAACGACTAGATCGATTTTGACGAGACTTTCACTGGCAGATAGCTGATGTAATATGGAGTAACTTAGACTTCTTTTATTTTAGAAATTTCCCCGTAACAATTAGAGTTCCACGCGGACGAAGTCGCGGGCATAGCTAGTCGAGCATATATAATCGATTAATTCTATTACACACCATTCGTTCTACTTCGCTACTGATATAACAGTAGGAACAGTTTTGCATGTCAATGTTGGCAACTAGGCTAAGTGTTTAGTATTCTTTGCGTTTTTTTTGTGTCCTTGAATTTTTTGTAACCTTGATTGTTTTCATTTTATAAGCGAAATATATTTTGTGACATCACAACTGTGACCGACCCAGAACACGACTCAAATGAAGACTAGGTACTAACCTAATTAACGTTCTAACACCGTATTCTAACTGGACTAACTAAGTCCAGTTAGAATACGGTGTTAGAACGTTAATTGGTTAGTTTGTTAGTAAGTATGAGGACTGGGACAGGGACTGTTAGTGATAGTTAATCCAGTTATTTGTTGTCAACAGTCCAGTTACTAATTCTTAGGATCTAAGAGTCTCATTCTAATTCGGTCACAGATGTGTTGCTACCCTTGAGGACTAAGATGGTCGCCTCTAAAATGTGTCTTACAAGCTTTGGTTAACACACAGACAGACAAACAAATCATAAGCTTTCAAAAATTTAATCCTTTGTTTTACTAAACCGAAAATAAAAAGAATCTATTCAACGTCAATTTCAAAACCTAATTAAAATACCCTTTTAATTAGGTCTTACGCTAAATCCGTTGTAATACACCATTACGTATTCAACGAGTGTGACGCACGGACACCGGTACTGTTTGTGTACGTGTTTTGTGTATATATATATTGAGTAAGAAGCTGCAATGCCTTATGTCATAGGGTGAAAGTTGGACCGATCTTACCTACTTTAAATCGCGTGGCTTACTTATGTCAATTGCTTGGCTTCAGGCCATACTGGCCCACTACTGAGCACGGGTCTCTCCTCATGATTGAGGAGGCCTAGAGCATACTCCACCACGCTGCTTTATTGCGGATTGGTGAATTTAGTGGCCAAGTGTCGGAAATTTCTGTTGCTAGAAGAATTTCAACTCAGCTTAGCGGCTGCTTACAAAAAAAAATAATGTGGTGTCGTGGGACACCAGGTAGGAACGAAGTTCCTTCGGCTAATGAAGGCAACGGCGAACGAAAAGAAAGAGGGAGAAAGAGAAAGGTATTATACACTACTCGCTTGTGTATACGACTGTCGCGCCTGCGCACGTCTCATTTAACGCTTTTATTCAACGCATTTTTTCTTACGGTTTTACTATCACATATTTTTCAGTTCGGTCGCCGCAGCAAAACCTATCCCCTCCAAGCCTGCCGTAAGGAACTTCGTTCCAAAAACTAACACTTCTAACACCGTCTTCTAACCGGACTAACCATCCTAGTCCCTATCTGTGTCGGTCACAGTTGTAATGGGCGGCAAAAGAAGGGTGGTGCTGCATGTTCGTTTGCTACCTTAATTCAATAAAAAAACCAACGGTATGCATTTCTGAAGTGCCGGCAGAAGTGAAAACTAGATAATTTTTTTTATAAACATAAGTAAATCAGTTGTCCTACTACCTACTTTAGATGTGCAAAAAGTGCACAACGCCGCTAAAGAAGTTTTAACTAAAAAAAAGTATAACTTAGTGTAGCATTTTAAGTTTAATTTAGAAAAACTTATCGTTTGAATCTGATTGTATATTTTGATTTCTGATTCTTTAAGAAATGCTCAAATAAAACATAAATAATATCTGGATGACCGAGCTTTGCTCGGTATTTTTTTTTATAAATTGTGTTTTTTGACTTCGTGTTACTTAGCAACGCCATCTGCTGTTGTATCGTTAAAGCAATTAGTTGCTCACAAAAAAGTATTATTATTCGCCAATATATGTCAGGAAGAATCATATTTTTCAGTTTAAATTGATTCCTAGCTAGATCGATTTATCGCCCCCGAAACCCCCTATATACTAAATTTCATGAAAATCGTTGGAGCCGATTCCGAGATTCCAATTATATATATACAAGAATTGCTCGTTTAAAGGTATTAGATTAGAAAGATAGATATAATTTTTGGAACGAAGTTCCTTACGGCAGGCTTGGAGGGGATAGGTTTTGCTACGGCGACCGAACTGAAAAATATGTGATAGTAAAACCGTAAGAAAAAAAATGCGTGGAATAAAAGCGTTGAATGAGACGTGCGCATGCGCGACAGTCGCATACACAAGCGAGTAGTGTATAATACCTTTTTTTTATTTCAGTTTATTAGCTAGCTTTTAAAAACAAGTAAATTCATACGGGAAATATGGCCCATTTCTATGTTTTTTTTTATTATGTCTTCGTATTTTTATGCCTTTGTTCTAAAGATAAATATAGCCACTATTCATGCACAAATGCTAAAACTTGATTTTTTTGCTTTATTATTATACATAAAGGATAACAAACCTTACGGTGTCCCATTGACATAAATATTCAGTTATCTAACCAATAGGCATTCAATAATGGACACAGTTTGTTTACGTTAGTCATTATGTCACAGAGAAAGCGGCACTGCATACCAATCCGCCAAGCTTAGCAGCGTTCGACTTGCGGAAATTATACGGTCAGCTGTTTTTGGCATAAACACTGCATAACGCCAAGTGCGAGAGGGATTCGTGCGTGGTTCAGTAGACTTGCTTATCCCACAAAACAAAGTCTACGAGTGACGCGCCAAATACACAATATAGTCAGTACAAAAATGTGGCACTTGGAGACTGCCGCGGTAAAGCTATTGCATAGCATTTTTTATCAACTTATGCAATTATAATTATTAGAAGTTATATAGTTATATCAGAACAGCGCCATCTAGTTTGTAGAAAACATACGTACCATACCTCAGTATTAGGGTACTAGATGGCGCTGATTGGGGGTGTTAGGTTTTTTTCGTTACGGAATTTCTGGATTCGGTCCCCACGCTCAAGGCCCGCGATAAAAGCTATGCAATAGCTTAAAAAGAAAACCACGTACTTACTTACTTGAAACGTTACAGAACAATTAAAATAGTTGAAAACGTAAGAAATGGGGTAACTTAGTGTGCATAATAATGTTCTCGTTCATGAGTAGTAGTATGAATCAAAGTATTTACTTCAAATATTTATTACTATCGACCGGCATGATCCATTAATTAAAATAATGCACACCATATCGAAATCTCTAATAGTTTTTGAGATGACTTAGATCTACACTTTTCTGGTAGATTTTTTACATATTTTCGTCCAATAAAACCTTGCCCTTACGATCACAAACAATAAAAAAAAAAACCGAATCGGGCCAGCTGTTTTTGAGTATTGCTTAGCAACGCTTTTAGCGATTATTTTTATTTGTATAGAATATCATATTTCAATACTTATCCTATTCCGGACGAACATAAATACAAAAACGCAAATCATAAAAATTGGTTCAGCCGTTCTTGAGTTAAATAGTGTAACAAACACGACTTTGTTTTATATTAATTATAGTATTTATTTATTTATTTATTTAAAACTTTATGCACCATACAAAAAGTACAGAAACAAAGGCGGACTATAGTATACTCGTAATATGTATAGAACTAAACTAAAGTAACTCCTAAAATTACATCAACACAACATTTTCTTGAGATGAAAAAAATATGGCGAATTCCCCGCTTAACACACTAAGATTTTCCGTTATCAAACTAGGTGTTATCTGAACACTATTCCTAGTTATATCATTCGAGAGAAATCTGCGTTACTGTTTCTGGTGCGTATTAGGTGATACGACAGTTCGGTAATCGACCGCTTATGGCAATGAGTGAGACTGGCTGATTTGGAATTAGGTCAGTTAGTTCCGTAAAAATACCTAAATGATTTTTTTTACTTTTTTCGTGGCTTAAAACGCTTTGAGGCCCCCCATTAATATGTCAAGTGACTAAAAAATCACCTTGCTTAAACGCATATATTTTTTGAAGATTGAAGGTGCGTGTCTGATTCGAACCCTAACCCCTCTGTAGCATTTATTGTTTTAATGTGTAAAACTACGAGTATTTTGTATTTCCTAATGCTAAACATGTAATTGCGGATTGATTTAATTTAGTGTCTAACCCAAGTATCGAAAGTTTTTATGCTGCCCGAAGGCTTCTGACATGACTAACCTAACCGTGCCTAACGCCCTTACGTGCCCTCCGAGGCACGGAAACGCTAAAAAGTTTTTACCATTAGCGGTCAACTATTCTATTCTATTCCCCACTGGAGCGTAGCGGTGGAGTATGCTATAGGCCTCCTCAGATATGAGGAGAGACCCGTGCTCAGCAGTGGGTTGGGTTCAAAGCAAATATCGTATTAGTCGCTCAGAATGCGTCATATCGATTGCACGACTCGTCGAATATCCATAGTAGGTAATTTTGGAAATCTGTATCATTGTTTCAAGAAAACATACGTAACGGTTTGTTGTGTTATCCACCGCTAGAGATGAGCGGTATGCGATGAACTATTTGTAACTAGTAACTGCCCTGGCTGCGTTTAGGGAAACCCATAAATAACGCTACACACCCATAGCCCCACACTAGGATTCCCTGTGTCGTGGGTGCCATGGATAACACACAAGACAAGAACACACACACCCAGACCAAGAAGAGAAATTATATTTTATTTACATTTCCACCTGAGAATCGAATAAGACATGGTATTATACGGGTCCATGGTGTTAAACATGACCATTGTGATATACGGGTTATAGTCACCTATCTTTGTTATGATGTGCAATGAAGCCGATAAGTTTGTTATATTAAAAAAAAATCCGTTTGTCTGTGCATTTGTTTTGATCCCGCTTATGTCAGAAACGATTTAACTAATTTGGAAAACATAAAATTTGTAAAACATTTTTGATTCTACGACTAAAAGCTAAAGGAGAAGTTGTTGAAAATTTAATTTGCAAAGAAAAATGTTCTTACTAATTTTATGTGAAGTCAATAGTTTTCCAGATAAACCATAAACATCATCTGCACCCATGTTTCTACGATAGCGGCCGTGGGACAAGGGTTGCAACCGAGCAAACTTGGATTTAACTTTACACTAACCCGCTCTTGATATCTAAAAAATAAAATTGCAGTCAAACTCAACCTTAATGTAACTTTTCAATGGACTATATCGTGTGTTATGGAATTGTATCCAGAAGCGAAGCGTGGGCGGGTTTACGATTAAATAAAAAGTATCGTTTCTCACTCTTCGCTGCTAGTAAGACGTCGCCAAATACACGAACTTTCCCTTACAAATTCTACGCCTACAGAACGATTATCGAAATATGGAGTGTGGACTTTCAACAACCATTGTTTAGTAATGACGAGCGGTTAGCGCGGAACCACTTGGTGTAACGGATGCTGTTGCTTTACTTTTTTATGGATTTAAGATAGCAAACGAGCATGCAGCACAATAATAAATAATAATAATAATAACAAACGTTAACACACTCATATCCCTACACGAGGATTCCCTGTGTCGTACGGAACAAACAATTATCCGTCACATAAACCTCTGCCCCGGCCGGGAATCGAACCCGGGAACCATTGCTTTGCAAGCAGGGTCACTACCAACTAGGCTAAGAGGTCGTCATATACATATCTTAATACAACAACAGTGGTATAGCCTATCCTTCGCTCAGGGTGGTACCACCGCCCGCCACGGTACTCAGTACCTAACTTAATATATATAAATTACTTGTCACGTAGTATGTCCGCGATGGACTCCTAAACTACTTAACCGATTTTAATGAAATTTGCACACGGTATGCAGTTTGATCCAACTTGAAGGATAGGATAGCTTATATCTCAATTTATAGTCGCAATTTTATTTTATTGCAAATTATTTGTCTATTAATTATAGAGTGGTACGAAGTTCGCTGGGACAGCTAGTTATTATATATTTCTACCGTATAATAATTGATTTAACAGCAGGTGTGAATTCGGTTAAACTTTCATAGACGCGGCCATGTTAGTCTTCAAGGGTAGCATTAAGGCTCCGCGTAAATTATCCAACTTGCCACAGCCACCGGTGGCCGAGAGGAGGAGCGAGGTGGAGAGCGGGTTATAAAAATCAGCGGCAACAGCAGCAAGCAGCAGCAGTAAGCAGCAGCAGCAAGCAGCAAAAGCAGCAACTAACAGGACTGACTAGGTTTCTAAGGCCTAAAGAATAATAGTTTTTCTCATATACTATCTCCCGTTTAACAGACAGCAATTAAAAAATTTATAATATACATCGCTGTTTAACACGTTAGCTGCGGCACCAATTTTTGCATACTTTCCGTTCCTGCGGCACGAGGTATAATCGGCCCGTACCGTGACCAGACGTTAGGGCGACACGCGGTCTATTAGACCCCACCTCCTTTTACAGACTAAAATCCATTTTCTGGCGCGAAATCAAAGATAAATGAGAATTTTGGTCCTTATTGATATAGACAGTGAATTGATGAACCCTAATCCACCGTCGCCCCGGGATCTGATGGCTAGTTTAGGAATTATTAGCAAAACAAAATATGGGATCTTATACACCTCGTAACGCACTGAAATAGGGCAAATTTTCGCTGCGATTAGTGATGGGAAAAATAATATCGACGTTTTTAAACTGTCTTAACTACGCAACGACTTGACCGATTTTGATCAATTATATCTCATTAGATCGTTTTAAGGGCAAAACCTGGCAAAACAACACAAAGCTATCAAAGGATACATTTTTTTTTAAATAATCTAAATTGTGCTTGAAGGCGCCATAAAGAAAAAAAAACCGGCCAAGTGCGAGTCGGACTCGCACACGAAGCGTTCCATTCTATACCATTAAGAGGCACCTATTACAGACTTATTATTGGAAAATAATGGATTACGGTTTATGCATAAGGTTTATCTTTCTATTTGTATATGAAAATCTTAATGCGGTTCACAGAATAGAAAAAAAAGGCAACCAGAAGTAGAAAAGAAACTGTCCTATTTATTCTGCCTCGGGCTTTAAAAATACAATTATTAGAACTTGAATTAACATTAAAAAATCAGTATCAATATACTTTTTTATAAAAATCTCAATATATATGTTGTACTTATTTATGAGTGTTTTTCATTGAAACAGGGTAGACAATAAGATTTTTTGCACTGAGTGAACTGAGTCAAAATCTTTTTGGATTTTTTATCAGCTTCACGAGATGGATTGTGATGCACAACACTGGTCGCGGGAAGCTCGCGTTGAGTGCGGTACGAGGTCAGGGGGGATATGGGACGTTTTAGCCTCGTTCCGCACTGCATTAAAATTATATTAATTCAGTGCGGCACGAGGCCTAAGACATCCGGTACCAAGGTAGGAACACCACCGAGTCCGGAACCATTAGTGATCTCAAATATATATTTATCTCTTTCCTACACTGGACCAAACCAAAGCTATGCCATTCGCACGACAGAGAAATTCACTATTTTGCTTGCCGCACCACAGGGAAGTTGCATCAGGGGTGATTTAGGCCTCGCTTCGCACTTAACGTGTTAATTAAAAAAGGTCATTATTTCATAACAAGCGCAGGACAGTTAAAATGCAATTAAGTGGTAGGTAAGGAAATTGAACTAGTCGTTAGAAGGCAATGGCCAGAACACTCCGGAAGATGTGAACGCTCGAATGATCCCACAGATTCGAGAATGGTCCAAGTTATGAGGTTTGCGCGTAAAAGTCAACTAAACTATCTATTATTGTAGGTATTGCTGTATTTCAAAGTAAAATTGTAAAAGTGGCATATTACAAAAAGTGTTAATTTTGTTTTATTTGTAATTGTGGTATTTTTTTCTATAATGGTTATGTTTGATTGGGATTTATGTTTGTTTGTAAATGTATAAATTGTAAAAGTATATTACCATTGACTTATAATTACTAATAGTAATAATAAGTCAATGCATATTACGACAAATTCAGTTGTACTTTTTGTAAGTGTTGTAATTTTTTTTCGTATATTTATCTTTATTGTTAAAGTTATTAATTATTAATTGATTTAAACATAACTTTCAATACCAAATTATTAATACAAAAGGAAATTTAACTACTTACATCAAAACAATAGAATAATTTTTCTACAGTTACTTTTTAAGAATCTGTCTTTCTAATAATTTTTTTTTACTTATAATAAGTTAATGTTTGACTACAATCCCACCTGACGGTGTCGGTGAAGTCCAAGATGTTCAACGCATTTTGTTTTAAGTTGTTTCCGTCCTTACACGCTTGAAGGTTTACACAATAATTTAGAGAGGTTGAGTTTTGAGAAACGAGCCCGTAGCCTAGTTGGTAATGACCCTGTCTGTAAAGCGAGGGGGTTCGATACCCAGTACAGATATTTATGTGACAGATAAATGTGTGTTGTCAGGTCATGCATGTAACTGATATGTTATTAGTGTTGTCCATGCCATACGACACAGGGGATCCTGCCGGGATATGAGTGCCAGCGTTTATAACAAATGTGGATCCTTCGTACAAAGGAATAATCGTTAAGTAGATAGTGGGTAATTTATTAATTATTTATTAATTTAACCACAATATGAAGAAACCCCGGTTCGGGAGTCGATTAACCACTCGGCTATTCACTTTAAACACCAAATTACTATAGGAAATTCAACTAATTACATCAAAATAAACACTGATGTTTATTTATTTTATTTATAACCGCGACCTCTCACCACTTGCGACCATCATCGACGGTAATACCATTTCCGCCGCCATCCTTCCGAATGCCTTTCACTCTTACTCCGTGGCCTTCGATGTTAATGGCTGTATACATGATACGACGATTCGCAGTGCCTCTGTGCGCTTGCAGCTCAGTAGCGCGCGTCGATCGTAAGTGATTATGGCGGTTAAGCAATATTGGAGGTGATTGTAATTTGAATGGTTTGTCGTGAGGAAATTGCACCTGAGAGTTCTCCATAATGTTCTCAAAGGTGTGTGTGAAGTCCACTAATTCGCAATTGGCCTATAACATCACTTTGTGAAAGGAAACCGTGCTTAGCAGTGGGATAGTTATGGGTTGTGATGATGATGATGATGATGCTTGTAGTAACTTTTAGAGTTTATACATTAGTTGTGTAGTCTCCAGTCGGGACATGCAGAGAAACTCAAAATGACCTATTACATAATTTAATTTTACTTTAAAAATGACAAATAAGTGACAATTGGTCGAAGTTAGAAACAAACAGTACACGTGGGAATGCGAGTAATTGTGGGAAAGTAGCACTTTATTTACAAATAATAATTAGCAAACGTTAGCTTAAATTTGGAAGCAATCACTTGCTTTCGAAGCGAAGCGGGATCGGGTTACTATTAGTGTCAAAAAGTCCAGAGACTTACGAACAGAAAGTTAAAATAATCAGGATTTTGGTTTTCAAACCGGGATAGATAGAAAATTATTATTATGTAACTAGGAAAAAGCTGAGCTTTGTGAAGGCTCGCGTAGTTTTTCTAATGGGTAATAATTTTAAAGGTTATATGACATTGTCAAACTCAAACTCAAATCATTTATTTCATGTAGGTATGATACATACACTTATGAACGTCAATTTTTTGCATTTACCACCGTTTTGCTAAAGTGCCTTTAAATATTGATTTTTTTAATCTTTGACGAGAAAAAGAAACAGCGAAAGAAACTCCTCGGCACATATTTTAAAAAAATAATAATGCTAGATTACAAATTTTATACCTACATACAGATACATACATACTAACATGAGTAGAACTGGTCGCAGATGTCTATATCCAAGCATCTTTGTCATTAATATATTCATATGTCGCTTTCCCGCTAAAACTCCGCAGTTATTTTACAACCTGATTGTAGTTGTGTCATCTAGTATTAAGTAGATTAACTACGATGTATTTGAGTATTGAGTTTAGTCCTGTTGCAGCGAAGTTAACTCTTTGGTTTTCTAACAGATGGCGTGAGTACAATAAAATTATATCCAATGAATACAAAATTTTTCATGGTAATTTTTTAATTGTTACAAAATTATATTAATTTTGACAGATAACACACCTACATATGAAGTTAAATTACAATGTTAAAGCACTAATCTATAGGCGTAATAGTGTTTCAGTAAAGTGTACCAGAAATTGCTCAGATTGTGGGATAGTGAAAGGGCTCGTTTTGCTCGTTCTAAATAGTCTAAACATGTGTAAAAATGATTTTAGATTTTTTGTATGTATGTATGTTACGCGCATCACGCAAAAACTACTGAGTGTTTCACAGTTACATTTTTGTTATTTTGATCTTAATATGCCGCTTAGCGCTTAGCTTGAAGCGCTCATAGCCCGGCGGCTTGCGTTGATCTCAAGTGATCGACAAAGTTAAGCAACAGCGGGCGCGGTCGGTAGTTGGATGGGTGACCGCTAGTGGCAAAAATTTCTTGAGCGCTTCCGTGCTTCGGAGGGCATGTAAAGCCGTCGGTCCCGGTTGTTATCATTTGGTAGCAGTCGTTAAGCCATGTCGGATACCTTCGGGCCGCTTAAAATTTCCGACACTTGGGCTGGCCACTAACCCCTCCACCAATCCGCACTGGAGCAGCGTGGTGGAGTATGCTCTAGGCTTCCTCAGGTATGAGGAGAGACCCGTGCTCAGTAGTGGGCCATTAATGGGTTGCAGCCAAGCCATGCCGCTTAGATATAAACAATGGTAATACTTTATATTTGTTAATTAATGAGTTTTTACAATAAGACTTCCATAAAGAATACCAAACTAGTAACAATAGAATAAATAAAATGTCAAATTAAATTATGAATAATTAATACTTTGAATACCATTCAGCTTAATGATTTTGAATAATGTATTAACTTTTGTTAAAACTGTTATATAATACGGGGAAAGCAATTTGCTTTTGATGTGCCGCTTTTATATAAAATTAATTGTTAATTCGCGATTTCAAAAATAAAATTATGATGATTATTACCATTGACTATTACCATCGTAATCAGATAGGAAAGTAGTTACGTGCGAAAAGGATCGACGAATAGTTCTATTTCGTACAAACCTTTTCATGTAGATTTTTTTACGGAAAAGGCCGATAAATGATTTGAAGAGTCGACGAGAGATATTTACCGACCCCCGCGGGCATCAGTTACACCAAACCATTATAAAGTCTCTAGAGGTAGAGTTATAAAAAAAAACTTACGAAAAATAGTCACTATCCGTTAGATTCTAAATGACGTAACGCGAGCGTAAGATAAAACCAAGACAAACCGCTATAACAAACGACCATAAGGGAGGTGTTTTTTTAATTAAGATAGCAAACGAGCATGCAGCACCACCTTCCGCTGCCGCCCGTGACAACTGTGACCGACTTAGAACAAGACTCAAATGGGGACTGGGATAGTTAGTCCGGTTAGGTGAAGGTGTTAGAACATTAGTTGGTTAGTTTGTAAGTGTGAGCACTGGTACAGGGACTGTTAGTGAAAGTTAGTCCTGTTAGTTATTGTTGGTAATAGTCCAGTTAGTAATTGTTAATAAGAGTCTCGTTCTAATTCGGTCACAGATGTGATGCTATCCTTGAGGACTGAGATGGTCGCCTCTAAAAAAGTGTAGCCGGCTTCACACTACGTGGCACCGTAACTCACGCCTCTAAGCTTCTTTAAATATGATGAGAGACCTGTGCCCTGTAGGGATCGTTCAGTTCAAGCCAGACGGTATATACTCTCTAATTCAAGTAATGCTTTTGAAACGATCAGCATTGTAGAAAGTGATATCATGTCACATTGACATTGTCGAACAAATCGCAGATCCATCAAATTATTCACGCTGGGTATTACTGCCCATGATCCGACGGTTTGTTGCGTCGATATATCGATCGTCGATCGTCGTCGTCGTCATAGCCTTATCATTAGCCAAAACGGAGCGGAATCTCCATGGACATTTGTACCATTGAAGGTCTGCAAGGTGTCACAGTTCACGAAGGAAACAGGAGAATTAATTACTCTCGGACACCTTTTATAAGAACTAAAATCATTTCGCAGACTTCTCTCGCCTGCAATAATGAATGTAACCGGGTCAGAGTTATTTCTATAAACATTCAACATCCGTAAGTATCTGGCCGTAAAACTTGAAGAAAAGTTTTATTTTTAAATTTCGATCATTTCGAATTTCATTGCTAAGGTAATGAACAGTTGTTGGGGTAATTTTGTGGACCCGTATGGCGCAATGGTTGCCATGCTAGGCCGCCGTTGGGAGGGTCCTGGGTTCGATTCCCAGCGAGGCTGTTTTGTCTATGGCACCAACGAT
This sequence comes from Ochlodes sylvanus, assembly GCA_905404295.2. Taxonomy (NCBI): domain Eukaryota; kingdom Metazoa; phylum Arthropoda; class Insecta; order Lepidoptera; family Hesperiidae; genus Ochlodes; species Ochlodes sylvanus. Next base: position 3,378,498 of record FR990151.1, on the reverse strand, counting down.
ACTGAATCCTAGTGTGGGGATATAAGTGTGTAGTGGTATTTATTTATGCGGTAGCTATGAGACTATTATGTTTGTATGTATATGAGTGATATGTTATTTTTTCAACTTAAATTTTACGTACCTACTAATTAATCAATTTTTATCTACGTAATACGGATGAGTGCTATTTCTTTTGAAAAGGTGAATTGACTAAAAAAATCCTAAGAGCCTTTTAGAACCTACTTCAAAAAAGGAGATTTTTTACTGGGTCTACCGATTTTGGTGATTCTTTTTATATTCAAAAGCTGGTGCTTTTCACGTGGTCCCATTTAATTTAATTTACGCGAGATCTAACGAGTACTTTTGAGTTATCCGTAAAATACAATGCGTATGTTATTGACTTTGACTACGTTGATGTTGAAATAAAATAAAATGTTTGAAGTCGATTGTGTTTGTATGCATTATTGACCTACAAAAAAGTGAAAAAAAAAAATTAATTTAAAAAAAAACAGTAATTCTTTCATTCAAATACCAATTTAAGGTTTTCCCAATCCGGAATCAATGCAACATCTGGATCTGTCCACAACACATTGCCCCATCGCAAGAAACTACATGAATCACCCGCCGAAGTTCCGTTTGCTGTTTCATAACGCAACAGATTTGGAAAATCCATAAAGTTTGCGGTAATTTCAATTTTATTGCATTGTAATACAGCCTGCTCCGGCTCACCTTTCGCCATTTTAATGTTCCATGAGAAAGGAACACGCGAATGCTATTCTTATAGTTTTGAAATTATTCGGTTTTAGGATTTTGTAATTATTGCGTATCATACAGTAATATGGCCAAATTGCTTGCATGTTTAAGTTGAAATGTGCCAAGGATATTGTAATGTTATACTATTTCATGCTTTGTTAAGCAAAAAAGAACATTTTAAAATCTTAATGTCGAGGCCAAAATAAGTTTGTCCGAATCCGTTACAAAAAAAATGGTTGCCTGTAAAGTCGGTTTTACGGGCGAAGATTTTACGTGACAACGTCTTTTTCTCGGTAGAATATTTATTGATATGAATATAATTAAATTGCGCAATAGGAACAAGGAATTGAATGAAAATAAGAATTGCACAAATTTTAACTATAGAAATATATTTTGTTTACTAAAACATTGTACATGTAAACTTAAACTTAACGCGCCGATTCAATGCGCCTAATTCTCTAGTGCTGCGCGCGCGACAGACCGATCATAGTTGAGTGGGAGAGAGACGCAAGGCATTCGGCGGGCCTCTCTCTCGTTCGGTGACTCATCGTAACGTTACCGAGCGTTACTATTTTTCATAAGTGACTCCCAGCTAACCTAATTTAAGACGTTGTCACGTCAATAAAAAACATAACTGTCAGATTTGACTTTAACACTAAGGCGCGTGCGGTTTAGGAATTGGCGCGGAATTGGGAGTGACAGCTGGTGCCCAAGTCTGCTAATTTTTAAATGCTTCAATCGCATCGCGGCGGAATAGTTTGACACATTTCGTATTTTAAAGATTTTGTGTGCAAAGTGTTTGCAAAAATGTAAATCAAGTATTTTTTTAATGAGATATAGATTTTATTGTTGTGCTCTAGGTTGGGATCAATTAAGTTTTGCATGCAGAGCATCACCCTCAAAGCCACGGTGATAAGTGAACACGATGGTGAGTGTCCACAGCAGCACATGAACATCAGAATGACCACCAATGCAACTTCTATCCTAGAACACGCTGTTTTAACCCATTTTCTTTGTCTCTAATCAGGTAGTCGTATCACCAATAAGGCAAAGTGTGTTCATCCGTTCATCCAAAGCCAAACAGAAAGACCCCGATTAAACTATATACACAAATGTTTGCGAGCTCGCAGTGAAAGTGGTTGCGCAATAAACAGCTGAGCGGTACAATTCCGATGCAAATGTACAGTCACGTGTTTTTGGTTAAAACTGGCGCCAGGATTACTGGTTTTCATTTAAATTAAGAATGCGTGAACTTTTATTGTGAACGTACTTACAATTATATTTAAATAGTTCCGAGTATTCGATAAGAGATGGCGTTGAATACAATGCAACGGATTAAAACATTTGAATTTCATGACTACGTAAGGTCAATTAAAATCTAGTTTTAGACAATAGATGGCGTTGATAGATGATAATTATTATAGTTTTCAATAAGCGATGGCGCTCAATTTTTTGTTATCCATATTGAGGAAGAGTTTAATTAAATTTTCATCAATTTTTAGACGTCCATTACTTGAGTACCTAAATTGATTAGTTGGAACCTGCTATCCTAATGACAGTGGAAATGGTTAAATTCATTCATTTTTTCAGTAATATTCTTCGGTTAAAATAAGATTATTTTAATTAATAGTAGCTTGTTTAAGTTTAGAGACGAGTTTAAATACGTTCTAAATTAGACGAATATTACTTCTCTTAAAATCTTAATATTGAAGTCACATTATCCATACTTCAATATTAAGTCAATGATACTTCAAGTAACATTTCTTACTTCTTAACCTGTGGATTAAGTACTTAATATACATTATATACAATAATACATTACGATAAAAATAATATCACTTACCTGCAATTATAAAAGGTTATAAAAAGACATACAGTTGCACTCATTGCCATTACCAAGTCATTGTTACCACGTCATGTAGTTAGGCAACTTGTCATGTTACTGATAGACATGTCATGTTACTCAGGAACAAGTCGGTTGTTGTCATATTTGGATTGTTTTTAGAGTTATTAAGATATAAATCAAACTACTAAAATATACTAATTAGTGTGATTAAGACGAACATGATCTTCTAGCTACTTATTTTATACACAAATGCATACATACATACATAAATATTAACATACGCATTCAAGATCGCAGCACGCCTGAGACACATGCTTTGGGTATTAGCATGATGGAAAATCGAGCCACAGTAGATGTTTGAGCATGTTCGAAATGAACATGCTTATTTTTAGTAAAGCACTTACACACATGCTACAAAGTAGCCTTCTGTTGTGCTAGTAATGAGCATGTTTGTTTACCTGTATAATACTGTAGGGCATAAAATGATATCTACCCTCCATATTTTAAATAAATATAACCAACTAGCGACCCGCCCTCGCTTCGCTTCGGGAAACTTATTATCAAGTGCTTAAATATAACTTTAAGAGATGGCGCTAGGCGTTCTTATTCTTTAAGTTAGGAAGGTTCACCTAGATGGCGCTGTGCTTAAAACCCGAAGAAATCCCATACAAACTTTCAACCTTTATTTCAACTTCTTCATCCCTTTTTGTCGCAATAAAAGGTAGCCTATGTCCTTTCTCAGGGTCTAAAGATTGTCTGTGTCAAATTTCATCAAAATCGGTTGAGAGGTTTAAGCGGGAAAGCCACGCAGACAGACAGACAGACAGACAGACAGACAGACAGAGTTACTTTCGCATTTATAATATTAGTAGGGATTTTACATGACTGGGTAACAATAAAAATATAATAAATAAATTTGCACTAAATTAAATTCTCTCCAGTATGCCTCTTTACACGAGAATAAATGTTTGGTTTAGTTAGTTCAATAAAATATATAATATTCGATAAATAATAATAATAATAATAATATAGAATGTGAGGAAGCAAGACATAGTTAGAATAGAGCGAGAAAGAGAATAAGTTTTATAGATAAATAAATTATATTCACATGGTGTGTACCTTTTGAAGTCCCTGGATCATAAAATTCCTAAAACCCTGAAAATTCTGAATAATATTCTTCTAGAATATTCTACCTATGTCTTGCCAGACGACCACATTCGAGCTCTATTAGTTCGGTTAGACTTCATCTCACACCGTTGCGTAACAAGGAATAAAAAATCTTAATACACAAAAATTAGAAGAACTTAAAAAAATTAACCAATCAATGAATGTTACCAATTTGCAAAATAAATAAATAATTTAAGCATGTATTTATTATTTTTTGGCATTAATATTTCTGTTTAGTATGTATCGTGTATGATAATTGCCATTATAATTTACATCAATGATACAAAGCTAATACTTAAAAAATATTAATTCGAATGTTATCAACAAGATAAAGACAATTAATATATAACATCCAATGTAATCTGATAATTATCACAAAACGCCCTGTTAAGCGTTCAATAAAAAAGCAAATTAAACTTTTGACAGTTCAAAAACATCTTAATCCAAAAGCGATTAAGATTCCTTTCCAATGTTACGCAACAGTGGACTATCGGAGTTCACTTACTGTCGTCGTTTATAACGGGGCCATAGCTCAGTTCGTTCGACGTGTACTCAATACTGTTCGAGTCGTGTACTCCGAGAATTCCACCAGCCTTCGCTACTCTGTGACAACAGCCTTTGAGTAGACCGCCACAGGACCCTTCTAGTAGACCGCCAACCATCCAGCAATAAAAAAAGAATTCGCAGGTCCCGCCCTGTGCACAATCCTTCTCATCTTGTCTACTGACAGATTCTGTCACAGATTCAACATTGTTGACGTCTAATTCGTTATCTATATTTAATAATTTTCCCTTTCTATATTTTGTACTCGATTTTGTATCACTCGATTTTGTATTTGTACTTATTTCTTTTAATATCTCGCTCATTCTCGTCATTTGCTCGTCTGATATAGGCTTGAACGCTGGCAACACTGTCGAGTTCGGATACTCGTAGTCGAATCGTTTTATATATGGCAACATTGTGTTTGTTTGAACAAACATTGGTTTTGACAGCTGTGGTTTTCTCCTCTTTCGGTATAGAGCTCGTTGTGGATCGTAGGCATCTGAATAAATGAAAAGAAAGGGTTTAATATTGTTAAAATATGTAAAAGCAGCGAAATTTATAGGGTTATATGGACATCATTTATACAAATATTGTTTTTACATATATATATTTGGAATTTTAGACAACTCTTGGAAGAAGTTAAAAGTCAAATGATTATATACAAAAATGTGTAAATATATGTGCATAACATAAATTCAAATGAAAGTGTGTTGTCACACACACGGACATAGACATTACAACCAAAACCTAAAATTATTATTTTTTGGGGTGGAAGAATGTGGACGGGACGGTTGTAATAACTACAGTCCCACTCTGCACTCGAAATTCGACTGTAATACATTCTGTCAAAGGGTTACTTCACATTGACAGTATGACCGTGCACATTTCAAACAACATGTCAAATGCATACTAGTGTGCATAAGACATCGTATGTATATTAGTGCGCGTAATGTTTAGTTAATTAATAATGTATTACTGATGTATTATTACATAAATACGATTTATTACATTAAAAATTTAAAAAGCCCTCTACGCAAAAAAAAATATAGTTTAAGGAACAACCCTTTAAAGTAAAACGTTTATACTGGCACGCGTGATGCACTAGTCTTAATCTAGTTATTATACGCCAAAAATGATTTACATCATTTTGGAAAAATCTGAGACTCTTACACAGCTGGACCGATATTAACCAAACGTAGCTAAGGACCACCGCAAGGAAACTATCTTTCAATGAAAAAAAAACCGCATCGAAATCGGTCCATCCGTTTGAGAGCTACGATGTCACAGACAGCCACACACACATACAAACATCAACGTCAAACTTATAACACCCCTCTTTTTGCGTTGGGATTTAAAAAATGTATTTAATTCAACTGTGTCAAACTTCATACTTCTTCACCGGACCCCCGTAATTTCGTAAAAGGAGGTGCAGTTTTCGTTTCAAGTATAATAGTGAAGTACATTTTTTGAGGTTATATTGTCTAAAATACTTATTTATTTATTTCCGTTCAAGAGATAGACAGTTCCGTTACTCACTCTTACGGCGCGTTCACATAGGACGTCTGTTTTACTGGATCCAGAATACTGGATGCTAGTAGTGTATGTAGTTGTATGAGCGTGTTCACACAGAATCCAAAATCCCACACACAACGGAAATACTGACCCGTTAAAACGGATCCAGTAAAACGGACGTTCTATGTGAACGCGCTCAAAATGCTGTGTGAATGTTACCTTCCGTTTTACTGGATCCAGGATACTGGATCCAGTATACTGGACGTCCTATGTGAACGCGCCCTTAGGGTACGGAACGGTACTAAAAATGTCTATAAAAATAACCTAATGTTATGCCCCGCATTACAAGATAATATTATGGTAATTAAGGTAATACTGTCCGCTGGTAAAATACTTATTATAAAATTTATGATCGTTTCCAAACTACGCACTCCCGAGTACAGTCAACAAATAAAGTACTATAACATACAATATTAAATTGTAAAAAAAATGTTTTTTTTGTTTTTTTTTTAAGTATTATAATATTTAATTTTTGTAAGTTAGCTAATTAATCATAGTTACTTAAAATATATCACGCTTAGCATGAAAATGGGTGCGCTGACTTTACTTTTTACTTACTGGACTATTAACAACAATTAACAGGACTTACTGTCACTAACAGTCCCTGTCCAAGACCTCATACTTACTAACGAACTAACCAACTAATGTTGTAACACCGTGTCCTAACTGGACTAACTATCCTGGTCCCCATTTGAGTCTTGTTCTGTGTCGGTCTTAGTTGTCATGGACATCAGCGGAAGAGTGGTGATGCATGTTTGTTTGCTCCTTTAATTCCATAAAAAAGCTATTTATATGAAAAAAAAAAATCCTTGACATGATTTTGCCGACCCTACCTTACTTTCACGTTACGCTAGACTCGCGTAATGTTACACAATTACATAGTTATTTGTATTGTACCGAACCGTATCTATTGTCATCACCGCTTACCGTTCGGGTGGCCACTGACCAGCCTTTTCGTCGAACACTTTCTAATACTGAAAACGAACTGACCATCTCATTACCATTATTTACTAGGTACTAGAATTTCAATTCCGGGAACCACAGTACATTTAAAAGACCATCTAGGCTTGTTTATGTGCGTGCCGCTGCACCGCTACGTCCGCACCGAAATCTTTGTGTGCGTTCTATGGTGTGTGGTTTGAAGATTGTCGTAACCCATAACTGTCCCACTGCTGGGCACGGGTCTCCTCTCACAGTGTGAGGTGTATAGGCCATAGTCCACCACGCTGGCCAAGTGCGGGTTGGCGGACTTTACACACCTTTGAGAACATTATGGCGAACTCTCAGCTGTACTTTCCTCACGATGTTTTCCTTCACCGAAGCAAGTGATAATTCAATTAATATCGGTGAAGGAAAACATCGTGAGGAAAGTATCACACACAGCTGAGAGTTATTAGATTATAATCTAATACTCGCATATTTATTTAAACTAGAGATGCGAGCAGGATTGAACTCAGGCCCTCCTTTTCGGGATTTCAAAGTTCAAACTATTAGGCTATAAATGCTTTAATTAAATAATATCAATGTCAGTGAACAAATAATAATATTATTATATATAATTCGATTGTGAGTGTGTATGTCACTGAACTCCTCCTAAACGGCTTGACCGATTTGGTTGAAATTTTTTGTGTGTCTTCAGGTGGATTTGAGAATGGTTTAGATTCACAATTGGACCCGGTAGGTGGCGTCTCTGTCGATATATCACCAAAACATTTTTTAATTATAAAGCGGTACGAAGTACGCCGGGACAACTAGTAATAATATATTGCGCGAGTACATACCCGTATCATGATAAAATTATTACAAAATATATAAAGTGGGTTATGGGTTTACGGTTAAGCTTAACCATTTAAACTGAACCAGTTAAACTAACCGCATATTATAATCGTGATTATGACTTGGTGCGTTACGTAAGCTCTTGGTTATTAATGAGGCCTAGATTATTGTTTTTATGCAAGTTAGAACCAGTTTTAGATAGCCGGCCTACTTTCTTCATAGACTAACTGTGCAGGCAATGTTTTATATACCGACTAAAAAAAGCGGACCTATGATAAATTTTTCATTGCAGATTCGGAACCTGACAACAATTCTGCGTCGAAAGGTTCAAGTCGCGCGGCTCTACGTCCAATAGATAATTTTGTAAAGCGTTAATAGTATATTTCATTATGAGTGCGGAAAGCCTGTCATTGCAAAGAGTTCCGACAAATGTCTACCCGAGCCGAGGCGCAGCCGAAGGTGAGGGTTGACAGTCGGAACAAGTCGGAAAACGGCAAATTACTGTTAAAATTATCCCAAGGAAACGCATTCCCGGGATAAAACTATACTTTGTTAAATTCATTAAAATCAGGTTCAGCGGATTAAACATAAAAACGTAAGTCAGAGTTACTTTCGTATTTATAATATTAATATGGATAAATCCGTTTTACTTATTTCTTATAATCGGGGAAATAAACTGAAAATTGTTTTTTATGAATGAATGAGGAGTAATTAATTGAATTTGGTTGGATTGGGGTCGGTTCTTCTATTTATGCAGAAAAAGAACCCCGCATGCTAAAAAAAAACATTATATTTTAGCCGCATTATCGCATTATATTTTGGTTGCATTTTAATGCATTTGAATTTAACGAATTAGCATTCAAGTTCCCAATTGTCCTAAACAAACTGGGATTTTTCTATGATCGATTAAATTAATTGCGCTAAAATATTTTGTTTAACAAATTAATTGTGTGAAAATATTATTTTAACAAATTAATTGTGCGAAAATAATTTCTTAACATATTTAATTGTAATACAATAAATTGTTCACAAATTAATTGTATCACGATAAATTGTTAACAAATTAATTGTAACAAAATAAATGTTTGAAAAACTCTATTCATACATGCAAGTATGGATGTCAATGACACGTATGTGCGAATGAGATGGAACGGATTGGTCGTGTGCGGGTGAAAGAGACAGCTATTGTTTGTGCGTTCGGTTACATGTGAGCGCGCGTGCCAGTGAAATCTGTTAAGAGGAAGATATTCAAAACATTTTTTTACTAGCTGTTGCACCTAAGAGTTCTACATAATGTCCTCAAAGGTGTGTGAAGACAGATTGTGATATATCCATCAAACTTATAGCAACCCTCTATTTTCGTCGGGGGTTAAAAAACAAAAAAGAGAATAATTATGTATGCGACTATTTCCCATTAAATTATAATGTGCATGTCTTCAAGTAATCAGTGAAAGCCTTGTTAGTTATTTATGTTACCACATAATATTTAAAATATTACGGTACAAATGGCTAGCTTACCATAATGTTAATACTACATATGTATTTAAGTAATATAAGTAAGCTATATCGCTATTTACTATCAAGATTGTAGTCGAGCATTTACTAATAATAATTAGTAAAAATAAAAGTATAAAAAAGAGCTTGGCCTTAACAAGTTGACATGCATCAATTTGAACGCTCACGCGCGTAACGCTGCTTCTAGATAACTGTGAAGTAAGATTATAACCAGCCCCGTTAAAGATTACATTTAAACGTGGCGGCCATTGATATAGTCACTGAAATACGCTTAGATTCACCAGCAAACAATTCTTCTTCGATGCAGACAGTTTTCTTCAATCATAGCTAAGAAAATTGTACGTTAAGTCAATTAACCAGCCTTATAGCTCGCAGTAATTAACAAACAAAAAATAAAGTACAAATCATCATCATCAGTTCATCCTATTTTTAAGCTATTGCATAGCTTTTATCGCGGGCCTTGAGCGTGGGGACCGAATCCAGAAATTCCGTAACGAAAAAAACCTAATACCCCCAATCAGCGCCATCTAGTACTTTATACTAAGGTATGGTACGTATGTTTTCTACAAACTAGATGGCGCTGTTCTGATATAACTATGTAACTTCTAATAATTATAATTGCATAAGTTGATAAAAAATGCTATGCAATAGCTTTACCGCGGCAGTCTCCGAGTGCCACATTTAATTTTTTTTTAATTTAGCTAGCAAACGAGCATGCAACACCAACCTTCTGCTGCCGCCAGTGACAACTGTGACCGATTGTTTCCTTATTATTATACCGTGCTAATTTCGACAAAACTGGTGAACAATAAAGAGTAATTTTGTATTATATTTTATTGTATTAACAGCTAATTAAATTAATAAAATTGTACTATAAGCAAATCTATGAATATGTATGTATATGTGGCGACATCGCACACGTCGCACGATGACGTCACGACAAGCCTAAATCGCGCTATCGAAGTTTTCTACACCGCTCGCTTATATGCAAGTTCCGACCGAGATTAGTTAGTCGAAGCTTGGCCGCTCCCCAGGCATGTCGTCTCGGCGGGAGATCTCCTTTGCCAAATGCTAAATTTATATAAATACAGTACATAATTGTTATTTAACCTTCCTCAACTTCTCACCATCTCCAAGTATTGACTGGTAGAAAATGTCTTTATGTTTTTCAATAAAGAATGAAATAAATAAATAAATAATTTAATAACATGTAAATTCATTGATATAAATTGTGTGATTCATTTATTCATTACTCAGAGAACGAATGTAATTTATGTAAATATCAATAAATTTTTATTACAATTTACAATATAATAACAAAAATATGTTGTTAAGTAATTTAGAAAGAATTCCGATATCTGTCGTATATATCGTAATTTGATAGTGCTGTCAATTTGTATGCATAATATATTACGTAATTTTACGGTAACGTTACAATGCAGTTAAACCGTTATAAAAACCGGTATTTAAAGTTACCACACAATCTTTATGTTGTGGCATAGAATTACACTGAATACTAGTAACTGTCTGCGACTTCGCTTCAACATTTACGGCCTACTACTGAGCACGGGCGTCTTTTTTTATACGATACTAACTTAATCCTTGACTACAATCTCACCTCATGTTACGTGGCAATGATGTCCTAAGATGGTAAGCGAATTGAGTACATATATATTCACTCTTCTCTTATAGACCCCACATCAAAAGCAGGCGGGGTACCGACGCGGGTAAACTATTCCAGTCCTTTGCGGTGCGCATTACGACCGACGAGCCAGACCGCGTCCGTACCGGTGGGATGTTGATTATATGGACAGATACTCGCCGTACGTCGGGTTGTGCGGTGGAGAAACGGGGATGCGGGAATTAAATCGTGCAATTCCTGCGCACACTCTCCCAAATGTACCCTATAGAAAATAATGATGAACATCCGGGACCGACGGCTTAAAGCCCTCCGAAGCACGGAATCGCTTAAGATGCAGTCTAGCAGTCAGTCACCCATCCAATTACCTCCTATAGGATCGACGCACCGACCACCCAGCCAATAGACACATAATGTTTGATTTTCCGTATTGAATGCATTCTGGCAACTGGCTGAGGTAACACGAAGCGGGGCGACTGGCTAATTCAAGGCCACACGAAACGTTGGAAAGAAATAGATTAATTTAAGCAACGGGAAAGAATGAGACGGCACGAATTTATATCGGTACTATAAGCCAGATGTGTTGACAAAAAATGTTTATGAATAGCGATTAGTTACAGTCTTACCTATTATATGTCTATAAACTTATCAAACTAACGCTTGGTTTAAATTACCTTAACCTTTAATACCGCGTTCCGTAATTATACACCTATTATACAATGTTATACACTGACATTTTCCGCTATGATATAATATACCAGAAGCACGTTTGCATAACAGCTTGTGCAACAGGTCAATTAACACCGGAACAAGATTGTTGCAACATTAGTTGACCCCTGTACGGTTGTTTATTTTAAACGTTTGTTGTTTTGTATGCCATGTTTTTAGGCATATTTATATACATAACAAGTTGTCCCGGCGTACTTCGTACCGCTTTATAATTAAAAAATGTTTTGGTGATATATCGACAGCAACGCCACCTATCGGGTCCAATTGTGAATCTAAACCATTCCCAGATCCCCTTGAACACACACAAAAAATTTCATCCAAATCGGTCCAGTCGTTAAAAAATGTTTTGGTGATATATCGACAACAACGCCACCTACCGGGTCCAATTGTGAATCTAAATAATTCTCGGATCCACCTGAAGACACACAAAAAATTTCAACCAAATCGGTCAAGCCGTTTAGGAGGAGTTCAGTGACATACACACTCACACTCGAATTATATATATTAAGATAAATCTGTAAGTGATCGCTGTCTGCACATGGAAGATATATGAAACAAACTATTATTAAGGGCCTTATTAACGCAAAAGAATTCAAAACAATGATTGTTATATTTTTTCTGTGTGTCTGTTTGTCTGTGGTTTGTACGCTCTAATCTCAGACACGGCTTGAGATGTATTGTGCGCAGGCGCACCAATGTATTGTGGTAAACTTAACATTGAGTTTTTGTTTAAGATCGGTTCAGAAATAAAAAAGTTGTCATTTTAAATAATCACGCGTAAATATTTTCGAGAGTGGGTCCTTAATTACTAAGGGACAGGTTTCGCGTCGTCCTAATTACGTCACAGATATGTTGCTACCCTTGAGAAGTAAGATTGTCGCCTCTAAAACAGTGTAACCGGCTCCACACCTTTCCAACAACAATTATCACACGGTAGAAACGGTACTAGGTACCGTGGCGGGTGGTGGTACTACCCGGGCAAACTATACAAAACCGATAATATCTAGGTTCCATATAGACTTCACCATCTATTCAACGATAGACTACTTTAAGTAGATTTACTGTGGCGAACTGTAGTTAGACTATGGCGTAATGGCGTACGCCGCGGTCTTCCGTCATTGGTCTTGGCTATACAAGATCATTGCCAGACAGGCGGCAAGCGTTGGGAAATCTCTATAATGTCGCTCGTGGCCGCGTCGCTTTATTTCCTAAATACCTTCCCTTGAAAACCTGGGCCTTAGCACAATTAACACTACAAAAGTTTTATTTCATATGTAGTTGGATTATTTTTGAGAAATAAATAAAATATAAAAAATGTATTACGATAACATATAATTTTAAACTGATATTATCGCGGACACTAAACATTATAATGTATACGGGTACTCACGATTTCGAATTGTTTTACCGTTTTAATTGTGTGACCATGATCCATGCAACTGGGTCGAAATATCGGTAAAACAATTCGAAATCGTGAGTACCCGTATACATTATAATGTATATGTATTACGATGTCACAGGTCAGGTTGAGGGCGTAGTGCAATGTTAAGTAAACATTTTGACAGAATGAATTATGGTCGAAATTGTAACGCACAGTGGGAATCACTAGCCTATACTCGGTGCCAAATCAATTGAGAAAAACGGACATTGACCTTTCGGTCGTTCAAACAGGGGTTGCAAACCTACAGTATAAAGGTAAATTTTTTATGAGCCTTTTTAATTTATGTAAATAATGATAAATATATTACATGCATAATAACGAATGTTTAAAGGTTCTTATAATAGAAGAAAAAACAATAATAATTATTATTTTATTTATTGATTTCATGAAGAACGTATTTTTATTCGGTGCAATCATCACTCGAAGTTTCACTTGATATGTATTCAGATTCAGACGAACTGTCTGTAACATTAATTATGAATTGATCCACACTTTGGTCTATTCTGTCATCCAACCCACGCATTTTTTCTTCAACCTTAAGGACATGCTGGACACAGTTTTTCCACTTATCTGGTGTGATTTGAGGTAAACCATCCTTCAGCAAATTTACAACTGAAATGTAATCCGAGACGTACACACGCTAGCGCTGTCGAAACACGAATGAAAACAAAATGGCGGACCGGCCCAAAAAAGGTGACGCAAGCGCAACCCCTGGCTCTCACGGTCACATGTTTTTTAGAACGAAATTACGTAACCCGCGTTTTATTTATTTTAAGGAATAAATTTTCAAAACATCAATGTGGTGATTAAATTGCTTGAAAGTATTATTTTTATATAAAACTGTAATGAAATGAATTGCTTCGATACTTACCATGAATTATAACCATGAATTATAAAATATAACACATTTTTGGCGATGTACCTACCAAATATTGCGAAGTTTCTATAAACCACAGACAGTTCTTTACGAAACAATAAAACAAAACATTTAATCTGACCTAGAAGTGGAAATATGTTAACATTGTTAATAACTCGAAATTTAATATATTGCAAGTTATACTCTTTTACACTCGGCTCATTTTTGGGGTCAATGTCCGTTTTTCTCAATTGATTTGGCACCGAGTATAGTTGGTAGTGACCCTGCCAAACAAGAGGTCTCGGGTTCGATTCTCGAGTCACAGATAAATATTCGCTGTCTTTGTGGGCGTTAGTGATGTGTGTGTGTTGTTCAATTTCTAAAATGCCACACGTGAAACGGAATCCTAGCGCAGGATCTGAGTGTGGTAGCGTTTAAAAAAATTTAGAAAAAATATTTTGAATCCGGCAGGCACCACGTGGAAAGTAAGAAACTGAGATTAGCAAGATACGTTATTAAAATAAAATGTATTTATGTCTGTCGCGAACACTTTCGTGGCGTACAATGCCGTTCCCAGGTGCTATCAGCTTTTTGCACGTGCATCAGTGAAACTTCATCTTTCTCCGTCCTTCCCACGCTCGTCGTGAAACATATTACATCTAGAAGCCCCGCCCTCGCTTCGCTTCGGGAAACACGTCCCTTAGTACGCACATTCGGAAATTGTTAGGCGTCATTCATTAGGACTTTTGAATAACTTTTGAAGTGAATACCGTTGTGATTTGGAATTCGTTGAAACGGAAATGACGCGAATGAAGCATCGGCAAAATGGCGGCTGATGTAAGCAAAGCAAAACATCAATATTTGGGCTGACAGTATTCGTTGTTAGGAAGTTTCACTTCTAGCACGTGTGAATTGCACACATTTTGTTTTTTTTATTTCTCAACCGATTGAATAAAGTTAAAAATAAAACAATAAGTTATAAGTGAAGCTTGTCAAAATATATTGGTGAAAACCGCACCCAAATCGGATAAGCCGTTTCGGAGATTAGCGCGTACAAAACCACAGACAAACGGACAAAAATTCGATCCTAAACCTAGCCATAGAATTCAAAATTCAAACTCTTTTTTTATTGCGGGTATCACTGATTCGTGTAATTTTTTTTATTCGTCGCCAACTTATTTGATATATTTATTTATTAACGTAATTTAATCTAAAACCATCATAATATATAGAAATTTTGTCTGTTTGTGCGCGCTAATTTCAGAAACGACTAAACTGTTTTGGATGCGGTTTTTAGAGGTCGCTGGAATCTGTATCATCCAATTTAATTTTGAAGGTACTAGGCACTATTACAACACACAACTTACACATCACAAACACCCACGACAATTAAAAAACATTATTTGTCACAGCCCCGAAATTGAACTAGGGACTAGGGCTTTGAATGTCAATAGCTCACTACCGACTGAGCTATGGGTCTGCAAATTCAAATCACTTTAATCTAGTCCTGTTATAATAGTATAAGTATATTTACACCAGATGGTGCTATTCGTGTTGTTGAATCACGCTAACGATTGTATTACGAAGATTGTATAAGACAGAAAGTTCATATGTTTTTATCAATTTAATGTTCACACTACTTACTAATTAATTATAATTATGGACAAGAGTAGTATTTTTGGAATGGCAAAAGGTGTCAAACCCTTTTGCATGGTAAAATATGTTTTTTAAAATAAAATGTATTAAGTTACGGTCGAATTTCGAGCGTAGAGCGGAGCGGGTAAGTAGTAGCTATGTAGCTAAGTAGTAAATTATAGTATAACTAGTTGTCCCAGCGTACTTCGTACCGCATTATGATTAAAAAATGTTTTGGTGATATATCGACAGCAACGCCACCTATCGGGTCCAATTGTGAATCTAAACCATTCCCAGATCCCCTTGAACACACACAAAAAATTTCATCAAAATCGGTCCAGTCGTTTGAGAGAAGTTCAGTGACATACACACTCACACTCGAATTATATATGTATATTAAGATAATTACTTACAAATATCGCGAAGTTCACTTAGAAATCCTTAATGAAAATATGAAGGCACGGCACGGGCGAAGCCGTATGCAATAGTTAGTAAGTTATAAAAGTCCTAATTACCCGTTACATTTAAAATATAGACAATTTAAAAGACGCAGTAAATCGTTCAAGAGTTAAAGAATTAAATGAGCTATTAAGAAGAGCGAATAATTTGTCGCAAAACATTTATACGCCAGCGACCTAATTACGCTAGATTGCGCTTGGTTAGTTTCATAATCATTTTATTTTATTACCTGTCTTTAAATAATATAAATAACTTATAAGTAAATAAACATTATTAGTGACAATTTGTGTAAAATGAATTGCAATGAGACAATTATAGTTTTAAAGTGTAACGGAATGACGTCGGCATATTTCACGTATCTCTAATTTACTAGATATGTAATCATATTCGCAAGTAGTAACTTCGCTACGCTTCGGGAAATATAAGTCATTGACTTATTATTACTAAAAATGCGAATATGAGTTATATACATTGACTTATTATTACTATGGACGTCGGTTCCGCGTTAAAAATGTCCGAGCCAAATGAGCAACAAAACGCAAAAAGGGCTACAATCGACTGCAATCGAAATTAAACCGTGATGAAGGCTTTAGTGTTTAACATTTTTTTCGCTATTTTAGTATAAGACCCGACGTCAATGGTCGAGTCAATGGTCTCAGTACTCAAAATCGAAAACATTTACATTGGATTCTTAAAATTTACATAATCTTTTGTTTAATAAGCCACAAACGAACAAAAGACATAACCGTCATAATATATCACCGTCGCATTTAGACGTCAGTAACACCAAACGTACCACCGATGGGTTGCAGGTTAAGAAAGAACATGGTAAAGAATGACATGGGGTTCTTCAAACAAGATGTAAAAATAGTTCTCCTTCAGCGCCGGCGTTGCATTGGCGACTGCCCCGGTGTTGCTCGTGTCCACGACGATGACCCCTTACTATCAGATGGCTCGTCTGCTTTTACGTCAGCCCTTCAGGCTATAAAAAAGAAGACGAAAGAAAGGAGAAAAGACTTCTAGGAACACGTCGAGTCGCTTGGCTCAAGCATGAGGTTGGTAGCCCACCAGTCCTACCAAGCAGGAGTCGGCTTCCGTCGCCTGACGACTCCCTGGTTTGCCGGCATTGGTCAGGAGGTATTCTGTCCCAATACGACACCAAAAAAAAGTTTAACGACGTTTTGTGCTTGACTTCAACACATAAATGTCGCACTGACTGGTCTCTTCATAATTGAGCAGGCTTAGAGTATACTCCACCACGCTGTTCAATTGCGCATTGATGGAGGGGTTAGTGGCTAACCCACTTTTTGTGCACAATACCTTTCCTACCCCTTTTTTGCTGTCCGTAAAGTTATCTGGAACAGATTGCTCTATAGCGATAAGAGTGGCTACTCCTAATGTACAAAGGTAAATGTTACCTATTTACCGTATATTATTAAAAGCATTGTCTTATATATAAAATTCTCGTGGCACAATGTTAGTTACAATACTCCTCAATCATACATGGCACATCCCAAATTTTTACTTCCCTACCCAATCAAATTTAAATCGCGCTTTTTATAGTCATTAACTACAAGTAATCTATATGGCGGAACAACGTTCGCGGGGTTAGCTGGTATTCTATAGATAGTCTCATTAATAGACAAATTGGGTCCAAAACAACAGCCAAAATCAAACACCCAAACCGGAATCGAACGTCAAACGTACAAAGAACTGGACGATGCATTCGAAGGAGGCTGCGTTACGTCACAAGTTACATCATGGCTGCCATTTTGACAAGGAAAGCATCTTTGGTGGTTGCGCAAGTCGAGAGCGGAGCTAGAAAGTCTAGTGAGGTGGTTCTGTGAGCTAGTTAGGCTAAATAGCTCACAGAATATACCGATACCCGGTCTACTTTTAAATCGACTTCAAATAAAAGCGTATTTAAAAGGAGGAGATTCTCAATTCGACTATATTTTTTTATGTTTATTACCTCAGAACTTTCGAGTGGGTGGACCGATTTTTATGATTCTTTTTTTATTTGAAAGCCGGTGCTTCCCATGTGGTCCCATGTCAATTTGGTTCAGTTCTGACAATGGCATCCATTAGAAAACCATATAAGTCTTGAATTTGCATTATTTTGCAGGCGGTTTGTTGACTTGTAAGATTGTTTACAAGCTTTTATTTATTAATTTATTTTAACTCAGAATTCATTCCATATCCATAAAGAACACAACTAGGTACTACAATTACAAATTTCATAATAATTACTACATTAATACAAAATTTTACTTTTATTTCACTTGCAATGTACATAATATAAATGTATGTTTGTGTCAAATCTCGCAAGCTGAATTAGAACTACTTCCTCTTAATGTACGGACTTGAAATTTTGCATATTGCTGTAATTCCGATGACAATGCAATGTTATGACAACCATGACCGGGTACTGCGGTCAGGACTGGCTCCAGACATTGGAACTCCTCAACGGTTAACAGCAACTTAAATTGCTTTGCATTTTCATTAAATTTGCGTAATTCGCATTACGTTATTATAATGCGAATTACGTTGTTTTAAGTATTTGAAGCTATTAATTTATAAGCTTGTTTAAAAATATTACCTAAGCGTTTCGAATGTTAATCTTCTATCTATCTTCTCTATAATCTCTTCCGTTACAACGTTCTAACGTACAGTGGAAACTACTGAACACAACAAGCTGAATTTTGGCTTGTATGTTCCTTGGGGAGTGTAGGGGAGCACTAAGAGAGGATTTTTGGAAATTCCCCCCCTAACCGGATAAAAAAGGGGATAAACTGATTGTTTGGAAATGTGTGGGCGTAGCCGCGGGGAAATGCTCGTAGTCGATAAAGCATTAAATAGAGGTGCGGGATTCGAACCCAGCCCCCCTGTTCGGGAATCAAGCGTTCAAACCACTTGATATGTAATCTGATTTTTAATGACTATGATTGACAATAAGTACTCGGATTATAAACAGTCAACACGGAACACTTTTACCAGGAATCTCGATCGCTTGTAAAATCGCAACAGTTTGTACAGGGAAAGAAGTGTACGTCTAACTGATTTTAAACCTTATCACGTACCGATAAGAGCTAGAATCGCTCGTGATTGATATATGACTTTTGCGTGATTTTGTGTAGCGTGTGTATTTAAATGAAGGGTAGTTTCGTTTGTGCATTCTAGTGTTAGTTTATTTTGTTAATTCGTTTTTTTCATATTTTAGACTTAACACATTGGTTATATATTACATAGCCTAGTTGTGGCCTTGTCTGCGAAGTGAGAGGTCCCGGGTTCGATTTCCGGTATAGATTTTTATATGACAGATACATTTTTGTTCTCGAGTCATGTGTGTTAGTGATGTGTTATTAGTGTTGTCCATGCTATGATAAAAGGAATCCTAGTGCGGGGGTGTGAGTGTGTGTGTGTGTTAGCGTTTATTTATTATTATTATTACAGTATCTAGGGGTACTCACAATGTTAGGTATATGCAAACAAATAAATAAATGTTGGACTGTATAATTATGCCTGCAACTATTTGCTTATATCGTCGTTTCGAAAAGATATATTATCCTGAATAATATATCTTTTCGAAACGACGATATACGAATACGATATACGAAGTAGCGTAGAAAGAAACCCCTCAGCATACCTTTTAAACTTGCTTAGTCTAACTAATATTATAAAGCTGCAGAGTTTGTTTCTTTGAACGAGGTAATGACAAGAACTACTGGTTCGAATTGTATAATTATCTGTCTTGGAAAGTCCATTTATTGAGAAAGGTTATAGGTTATATAACATCACGCTACGACCAATAGGAGAGGAGCATTAATGAAAAAGGTTGCATAAATGGGAAAATATTTAATATTAAGTAACCGTAACGAGCAAGTTTCCCGACGCGAAACGAGGGCGGGTTCACTAGATACAGAATAAAGATTTAAGGTACGCGTTGACCCTTAGAGAACGACTTTAAGACATATCAGATTTTGACTAACGAAATTATTTTTACAGACTTCATATAATCTTACAAGTAAAAAAAATTACTTCAAAATTATGCAAATTTAAGAATTTCATGGTATGTCATCGTCAGAATTGGAGCAAATTAAAAGGCGAACGGGAACGGGTAGACGGGAAACACCGGCTTTCAAATAAAAAAGAATCATCAAAATCGTTTCACCCAGTCGAAAGTTCTGAGGTAACAAACATAAAAAAATACGGTCGAATTGAGAACCTCTTCCTTTTTGAAGTCGGTTAAAAAGGAGAAGGTTCTCGTAATTCGACTGTATTTTTTATGTGTAAAAAAAAAAAAATTTTTTTTAATTACAAATAAATAAATAAAAAAAATTACTGGGTGTACAGATTTTGATCATTCTTTTTATATTCAAAAGCTGATGCTTGTCATATGGTCCCATTAAAATTTGAGATCTGACGTGTAGTTTTTGAATTATCCTGAATAATGCATATTTAATTGTTGAAGTCGGTACAATTATTGTAAATTCAATTATAGGTTATTAAGATAAGTTATCTAAGAAGAAAGCGTTTAACATTTTCTTAACACAAAAGATATGTACGGCAACCACCGTCTGACGTAGGCAGTGTGGGAAAAGACCTTGTGGTAGACTACCACACAATAGGTAAAAGTTTGGTTTCTTTGTTAACGCATTACTTGCATTAAGTGAAGATAAACCATGATTTAAGAGTGATCTCTATAAACATTATTATGTTTAACATCTATTATATATACAAATCTGAAGTCTGTTTGTACGTTATGATTTTTGACAAATTTCGCGATAAAAATTCATGTTATGACTCACTGACATCTATTTTACCATTTTTGAAATTTTACCCATGAAGGTTCCGGGTTCGATTCCCTGCCCGGGTAGATATTTATGTGTCAAATAAACTGTTCTAGGGTCGTAACTTAGCAATGATTTATTTGTATTGTCCAGCAACACTCCCGGTTTGTTCCTGGAGCGAGGTTCAAGAGAATTAGCATTTATTTATTTATTCAAATTTCCGCCACGATAGAAATCGAACCCAGGATCCTGCGGCAGTCTGGCATAGAAACCATCACGGTATAAGGGTTTTCAGTCAAAATTTTACTTTAGTAATTACTCTACAATTAATAACGCTGAAATCATTGACTTTAAAACTTCGATGTTTCAGAATAAGTTAATGCCTCTACATCCTAGTCCCTAGTCCTGCCTATCCTAGTCCCGATGTGAGTCTTGTTCTGTGTCGGTCACAATTGTCATGCGCGGTGGCTACATAAAGTAGGGATGTAATATAACATATACATACGGGTTAATTATAACCCCCCTTCGCTTCGGGTGTACAATACCTTCAAAAGAGAATGTAACGGTCACCGTTACCACACAGATAATCTTCGTGTGTTCCCGTCACGGGCAATTGGCCGGCACGAAAGGTTGTAGTGATACATGTCAAGGGACTGTATTGACGGGTAGTTGATGACTTCCTCAGATATTGCCGGTGTTGCCATACAGTCATTAATCATCATGTACATAATATGTAATTATCATGCTAGCGCTTATCTACCCAGCGGAAGATCAGCGCTCCGATCCGTAGGTAAAAAGAAATAGTTCTATCCAGCTTGCAAGACTTGACCCATTGCAAGTTAAATAAAGATAAAAAATGCCTACATTTGGTTCAGTCTGAGGGTATTCGCCCATGTCCGATAATAGGTGACTGATTTTTTGTAGGAGAAAAACGAACGTACTGATAGCAATAGTGCAACGCACACGTCCTACAGAAAGTCATCCAGAAATACGGTCATAAGAATAGGAGGAAAAATCAGCACGATGATTTGTCCTATAAAAAGTCTGACGTGGGCGATCACCCTAGTTTTATTACAAAAATAAATAGAAGCTTTGCAAGTCACTAAAGTAGTAACGATAAATCAACACGACAAGGGCGCCACTAAACTTTGTGGCAGTACGTACCCGCTGACAATTAAGACGATTCTAACGATACCTCATTTGTGGAATTATGATAAGTAGTTTAGAAGTTCTGCCGGGAAAAAATAATACAATGGCTGAAAAAACCTTTCGTTTTACTTCGCGAAGTAAAAAGAAATACAACATTGCAATGAACCTCGCGTCTTACACCCGGTTCCTTTATTTGACCAATCGTTAAACCGATAGATTCCAAGTTACCAGTACCGAGTCGTTAAGTCGTTCCTATTAATCTTTTATAGGAACACATTTTTAGTTACGCCTCGTAGATAGTTCTGCTGTCCGTAAGCAAAACGAACGTTTTTAGAACATATATGTATGTAGGTCCCGGGCATTAGTACCCGCAGATTTACAAGCCAAGATTGCAACGAACTTCTTCAATGAACTGCTGTGACCGCAGACTCAAGCTTACATAACACTCACCTCTATCGGCGAAAGCGTCATTACTCCCCGACCCGATATCCTGCAAAGACTGGTCCTCCGAGCCGATGTCGTTCAATCCAAAATTCTGTTCACGAAACACCACATTGTCATTGAACGCTGGGCCAGCGTGGGAGTTCGTTTGAACTGCACCGTCCGAGTACGGGAACACGACTCTTGGGCTACGCGCTTTCCAACCGTTGTAGAAACTGGTCCTCACAGCTGGTTGTTGGAAATATGGATCGAAGCCGAAATTAGGCGCATAGGGACGGCCGAAGCGTCCCTGATAGAACTTTGGATAGCCTTGGTAAGGGATTCGCAAACGAGGGATCGGTTCGTAAAACCTGTCGTTGCCAGAGGGCGCTTCCGTCCGTAAGTCCGTGCCTTCCTCCGGAGAGGTGAACTCGTAATCAGAAGTGTCATCGAACTTAATTTTGGAGCTGTGATTTTTGTCTGTCAAATCAATTTCGCCGCGAAATGGTTGACTGTTCTCATCTTCGTCAAGGAAAAGGACGCGCGACTGTCTGGAGAGGTAGTAGGATTTTGGTATGAACATAGGCACGGAGTAGACACGGCTTAGCGCGCGGCTCGCCTCGCTCGATACGACGGACGCAGCGACAAGCAGAAACACTTTCCAACTATTTTCGCCGTACATATTGCTTCGGTCACTGCACTATCACTTTCATTTCGGTCTGACGCGTAATGTGTAGGTTTTTCGCGGGGAATTCTAACGCATTGTTTCGAATTCAATTCCGGATTAGATTTCGATTTTCATGATTTTTTTGGCGTAACGCGTGCGGTCGCGGCGGGAGCCAGGCGCGAACTGAGCTGTCCCCGCGGTGTCAGGAGAACGACTGAGGTTACATAAAGTTGTTACGTCGGTTATGTAATAGTGTTGTGCCTTGGCAACCGCGTTTTTAGATTTCGGATGGCAGATGCTGAAAGTTGAAGTGACCCCATTTTTTTTTATTTTGTTTAATAATATGCACATAGGTACAACGAAAGTAGTGTGTTATGAAATTTTGCGGGGATTTTTTTATTTCGGAAATATTGTTATAAAAACGTCTTTTTTACTGGTTTTTTTATTTTAAATTTTTCAGTAGAGAAAACTTCATTATAATGTTGAAGATTGTGGGTAAATGTTGTTTTAGTAAATTTTAAATTAATTTCGAGCTCAGTTAATTTTTTTTCATGATTTTTAGAAATTCAATCAATCATTTTCAATTTTTTTTATATCTTTTCGTTTGAATTATTTCTTTGTTGTTCAAAGGTCTTCAACAAAAATCTTTGTGTCTATTGCTCTCCTGTAATAAGAAGATGGTATTAAAATTGAGAAATAGTCCTTTTACTTTGAGGTATCCTTTTGTTTCTTTAAAAAATAATGTAAGTAAAAAAACCGAATTAAAAATAATGTAAATTCAAGACTTACTTATATGGTTTTCTCATGGATGTCACTGTCAGAACTGGACCAAATTTAACCTCCCACCCCCGGAAGCAGCAGCTTTCAAATAAACAAGAAACATCAAAATCGGTTCACCCAGTTGAAAGTTCTAAGGTAACAAACATAAAAATACAGTCAAATTAAGAACCTCCTCCTTTTTTGAAGTCGGTTATTTATGTATGTATGTATATATGTATGTTTGTTACTTTGTGGTGATATGGAGACTAAACGCATGGACCGATTTCGATCATACTTACGCCAATTGATTTGTCTAAATCTTATCAGTGTCACTTAAGATATGACAGTTATTTAAATTCGATATGACGACCACCAAATATCATATTGTGAAAAAAATTAAGTTCACAAACCATGTTAAGTGGAGTATCATAAAATAGTTATTTGACAATAATCTTTAGGTTTCGATAACCATTTTCGTTAACGACCGTGTGAAATCCTTTAAAATCGTGATAGATCCTCTATCACGATTTAAAGTTGGTTAGCAACCATTCTCAAATATTTTTTCAATACTTCGCAGCCGGATCTTAGGTTTTTAATATGTGAATGGTCATTTTACAATCGATTCAAGTCCATAGACAAACCGCCATCTATTGAATCATTTTGATGCAGCAGAACCTTTCATTCTACGAGTATGTTGGACATACAACAACCTTTCACTCGTAGCTATGTAAAAGTTACGTGAATTTGTCAAGAGATGGTGTTGAATTCTATAATGATAGATGGTCTTTTGGTAAAAGAACCATGTATGAGTGAGTCCTGGGTTGCATTTGATACTATATTTAGAGAGCATAAAAACTTCATATACTTGGGGTTGCCACTAAACCCTTCACCAATCCGCACTGGAACAGCGTGGTGGAGTATGCTCTAGACCTCCTCAATGATGAAGGGAGACCCGTGCTCACTAGTGGGCCATTAATGCGTTGAAGGCAAATCCCAGAAAATGATAGCCATATGATTTGAAAGGTGGACTCTCGAACAGGGGGTCTAGGGTCGAATTCTGCATGCACCTCTATTTTTCAATAAACATGTGCGTATTCAAAATTAATGGTCACACTTGTGAGGAAATCTGGAAACCAGAGAGTTGCCAGTAAAGTTCTCAAAAGTCTGCCAATCCTCACTGGGCCAGTGAGGTACTGTGGCTTGTACTCTTATCATTGTGAGAGGAGATCCAAGCAAGTTTGGCAAGCAGTTTTTTATGTTGCTAACTTTCTACGGGATATACGGAGCACTCTAATGCCTATTTTTGTAAGGACCGTGTATATAACTATAAAAATAAACTACTACAAAAAAATCGTCTTCAGTAGTATTGAAAAAAGCCTAAAAAATATTTTTGGGAGCGAGGGTAGGTCCAGTTTAAAAATAACAGATTGACAGACATCAAACTCCGGAGCAAAAGACATCAACGCGCTCTAAACTCGTTGATGTCTTTAACTCTACGTTAAAATAACATTATTGCAATGTTGTTTCTTATTATATTTTATTTATTTATCAATACTGTTGTAGGTTAATGATGTCTTATGTCTGTGTTCTACTATTGGGGTGTGAGTGTGTGAGCGTTTATCTATAAATATTATTAAATAAAATTGAAGGTATATTCACTTACTCACTGATTAAACACGAAGTCTCGAAATCCAATTAACATATTAATTGAAGCTGAGTAATTTACGAGTAGGCGACGTGAGCTGACAACGGATTTAGTGATTTTAACGCCTAGTGGGAGTAAATAGAGGTTGGTTAATTAATTAATTTATTTTATTTATAATTTATGTACACGTACACAACACATATAAGAAAACAGAAAAGCAATTATGTACAAAGGTACTGTTTATTTCTCAAAGAAATCTTTTCCAAACAAACCATCCTTTTTCTCTTGAGTATCGAACCCAAAAAATGACGTGCATAAGTCATAAGTGTATCAGTGATACATTTTTATGAGTAAATTATTTTGGATTTTTTGAATTTCAATTAGACAGTTAAAAGTATTTTCTCGAGGCAAGCCGTGGGCGACAGCTAGTTATTTACAACACCCTAGTGTGGCTGTACCCTTACAACGCGCGTGTCCGGTTGTAAAGCCAAATGACATAACCGAAAGTATTGATATTTTAAAGAAATGAAACGAAACTCGAGTTACGGGCGTGTTCGTTGGCGCCGCGTTACGTCACACGGCGCCGAAAGTGTGTCGGTGGTACAGGCTTTGCTCGGGGTTTTACGTGTCTATTGCAATATTGTTCCTTAACGCGGCTTACGGGTAGTGTGATTTAGTAAACGTCACGTAACGAAATGCCGTATGTTGTGTATGTTTGTGTTTTTGAAGTGGTGTACGCCATCTAAATAAATGATGCACCAAATTGCGTTGTCCGTATCGAAAAGATGTTAACGATAACTTATTAATTCTGTATATTTATTTAATACAAACAAACATACACAACCACAGTATTATAACATAATATAAATAAGTGAAAACAGAACCGACAGCTGAATTCGTCGTGTACATTAATCTCCCACGGCGCTGTGATTAGTCAGCTGGTTGGTATTTAGCATGATGGCCGGCTTTCGTGTGCATGGGTGTACTTTTAATAAACAAATAATCTTAATATATATATTTCTTGTGTGCGTGTGTATGTGACTGAACTCCTCCTAAACGGCTTGACCGATTTGGTTGAAATTTTTTGTGTGTCTTCAGGTGGATCCGAGAATGGTTTAGATTCACAATTGGACCCGGTAGGTGGCGTTGCTGTCGATATATCACTAAAACATTTTTTAATTATAAAGCGGTACGAAGTACGCTGGGACCACTAGTTAAATCATACATTTATATTAACATTCTAACTGTTTTATCTGTACGTGACGATAGATGATTTCTACCAGTTAACTACCAAATAAACTAATCATCATCATCATCATCATCATCATCATCACAACCCATTTCTGTCCCACTGCTGGGCACGGGTCTCCTGACACAATGTGAGGTATAGGCCATAGTCCACCACGCTGGCCAAGTGCGGATTGGCGGACTTCACACACCTTTGAGAACATTATGGAGAACTCTCAGGTGTGCAGGTTTCCTCACGATGTTTTCCTTCACTGAAGCAAGTGATAATTAAATTTAAATACGCACATCATTTTTGAAAGTCACAGGTACGTAGCTAGGATTCAAACCAAGGCCCTCCGTTCGGGAGTCCAACATTCAAAGCAAAACACCAATATTGGACTGACAGTATTCGTTTTTTTATTGAAGTTTCACTTCTACTGCGTGTGAATTGCACACATTTTGATTTTTTATAACATGTTACTATTCTTAACAAGCTTTTATTTAACTTGCAATGTACATAAATGGAAGCGCTCATAGCGCGGCGGCTTGCGTCGATCTCAAGTGATCGACAAAGTTAAGCAACAGCGGGCGCGGTCGGTAGTTGGATGGGTGACCGCTAGTGGCAAAATTTCTTGAGCGCTTCCGTGCTTCGGAGGGCACGTAAAGCCGTCGGTCCCGGTTGTTATCATTTGGTAGCAGTCGTTAAGCCATGTCGGATACCTTCGGGCGGCTTAAAATTTCCGACACTTGGGTTGGCCACAACCCCTCCACCAATCCGCACTGGAGCAGCGTGGTGGAGTATGCTCTAGGCCTCCTCAGGTACGAGGAGAGACCCGTGCTCAGTAGTGGGCCATTAATGGGTTGTAGCCAATGTATTAATGTATGTTCGAGTCAAATCTCGCAAGCTGAATTAGAACTACTTCCTCTTACTGTACGGACTTGAAACTTTGCATATTGCTGTAGTACCGACGACAATGCAATGTTATGACAACCATCACCGGGTACTGCGCTCAGGACTGGCTCCAGACATGGGAACTCCTCAACGGGTAACAGCACAGTGACTAAATTTATTGCTTTGCATTTATAATTAACTTAGCATTATAAAAGCGTGAGTTTAGTTTTTAAAACTATTAATTTATTATCTTAGATTGTGTTACTTGTTTAATACAATGAGGTGAGAATTAATTTCTCTCCGCCAAAGAGCCGTTATTAAACAGTTTTTGCGATTTGTCATCGAGACTACCGTTATGTTATTAGCGTCTCGTGTAACACAAACTGAGCTACATTAATGTGTGAACTTAGAATAATTACACTATAGAAACGAAGTCCGTGCGACCGTTTTGAAGCACCTTATTTGGAGTCAGAAATGACTCCAAACACCGGGCAGCTCATGTCAACGCACGCCAAACGTGTCTCGCGAAAAAAAAGGATTATGACGATTTGTCCAGTTAAATTGTGTTACAAAATATCTGAAAAGCTATTTATGTATTATTGCTAACATATGGTTATCCGCAGCCGAATCATTCCCCGCTTTCGGGAAAGTTTCGGTTTAGTGCTTCACTTTAGACAGAGCGCTTGTATGAAGACTGTCTTTCTATAGTGTTATTATTCTAAGTGTGTGAAGTTATATTACAGTGATAGCCGCGTCGTTGAACTCCCGAGTCGGGGGGCCCGGGTTCGAGTCCCGCACGCACCTGTAATCTTCACAAATTATGTACGCATTAAAATTTAATTATCACTAACTTCGATGAAGGAAAACATCGTGAGGAAACCTGCACACCTGAGGTGTGTCTGTCAATCCGCACTTGGCCAGCGTGGTGGACTGTGGCCTGTACCCCTCACTTTGTGGGAAACTCGAGCCCAGCGGTGGGACATTGGGTTGCGATGATGATATAAAGCACCCAAAGGATCGATCGAGTAACTGCGTGATAAGTAGTTGATGAGTGATGGATCGATAGTGACTAAATATTTTAAGCTCGTTTGTTATTATTTTTATTAATTTAAGGCAGCAAACGAGCATGCAGCACCACCTTCCGCTGCCGCCCATGACAACTGTGACCGACACAGAACAAGACTCATATGGGAACTGGGGTAGTTAGTCCGGTTAGGTGACGGTGTTAGAACATTAGTTGGTTAGTTTGTAAGTATGAGGACTGGGACGGGGACTGTTAGTGAATGTTAGTCCTGTTAGTTATTGTTAGTAATAGTCCAGTTAGTAAACTTTAGTAAGAGTCTCGTTATAATTCGGTCACATATGTGTTGCTACCCTTGAGGACTGAGATGGTCGCCTCTAAAAAGTGTAGCCGGTTATCTTTTTGTTTTAAAAATATGCTGAGGAGTTTCTTTCCCTGATTATTCTCCTTTTTAAATCACATTTCTGAAACAGTGATAGAATCAAAAAATGATGCATTAGACATCTCTATTAATAATGTAAATAATCGATTTTGAATTTTAATTTGACTTAACAAAAACATCCAATGACTTTTCCAAGTTTCTTAAAAAAGTTATTAAACGCAACAAGCCGGTGAAATTAACAGTTAAGGCTTCAATCAACCGGCATTATTAATTATCCTGCCGTAATATCAATGCACGAAAACGTGAAACCGCCTAGAACTTCCAAGCAACGCAACGTGAAAACCGGCCTTAACAACCAGTTTTGAGAAAACGACCAACAGTCCTCCAACGATCGTCAAGCAGTACTGACGGTTTCGCGCAACACCCTCCTAATATATACGAAAACAAATTCCAAATTCGAATTTGAATTTTAATTTCGAACTAGTGTTGCGCTATGTTGAAGTGTTTTTGGCCAATGACAGGTTGAGGCCTAGAGTTTTATGTTATAAACAGATATTATTGATTGAGACATTTAAGTGTTTTGTGGAGTGAAAGTGTTTCTAGACCTAAAAGTGAAAGGAGCTGTCAAGTGAGTATGTATCTAAAAGCCTGTTTAAGCAATCGGGTTAAAGAGATATTTTAATGAAGATGCCTGTATCGACCTAGATACTTGATCAAACAGAAGTATTAATTGTCCCAATGCTGGGCTAATCTGGGCTAAATCTGACATAAACATGACCCTAACACACTCGTACCCCCGCACTAGGATTCCCTGTGTCGTATATGTCATGGACATCACGAAAAACACATCACTAACACACGAAAAACAACATTTATCGGTCACATTAATATCTGTACCGGGAATCGAATCCGGGGCCACTACAGATTAAGCTACAGGGCGTTAGTTTGCGAATCGCATTGAAATAAATCACTTATTTATTATTGAATTAATTAGAACGGTTTACAGTTACACACCAATTACACTAATTAAATACATAACATAATAATATTAAAATAACAAAATATCAACATCACAAACAAAATGCTTCAGTATGCAAAAAAAAAATACACAAACCTTGATAAAAGCAACATAAAAAACATATAATATCTAAAAAAAAAGCAATTTCTATAATATTAAATTAAATAATAAACAAAAGAGGTAATAAGTCAATAAGATAACAATAAATTGCTTACAGACTATTTTCCTATGGTATGTAAATAACTGTTAAGGGATCTTGTACTATAAATACCCCCATGATAGTTTTTAGGGTTTTCCTTATCCAGGTTGATAAACGGAACCCAATTAATGTGCCTCCTCTATGTCTGTCACAGGACTATATCTTTGAATGTGTGTGTGTTCATGTAGAGATATCGACCAGTTACCATTTTATATGCGGGAATTAGATGGAGGTGCTTCGGAGGGCAACTTAACACGTTCGCTGCTGATCACGTATACATATATCGTGTGTGTGCAAAGAAAATTACGATCGCCGCAGCGAACGTGTTAAGCCGTCGGTCCCGGTTGTTTACATTAGGTTTAGATGCCTTCGGGCGGCATGAAAACTGCCGACACTTAGGTTGGCTACTAACCCGTCCACTAATCTGCATTGGAGCAGCGTGGTGGAGTATGCTCTAGGCCTCTTCAATAATAAGGAAATACCCGTGCTCAATCGGCCATTCATGGGTCGAAGCCACATGCATGAATTATACTTGCTTCAGTGAAGGAAGTCATCGTGAGGAAACCTGCACACCTCAGAGTTCTCCATAAAGTTTTCAAAGGTTTGTGAAGTCCCTAATCCACACTGGGGTAGTGTTAGGACTATGGACTGTACCCACCAACCCCACAGCCCTGTACCCCTCACTAATTAATACTAACCACTCCATCAATCCACACTGAAGCAGCGTGTTGGAGTATACTCCAGGCCACCGCAGTAATAAAAAGATCCGTGCCCTGATCTTTTGCAAATACCCCCCACTTCCACCTATCTTTTTGATCCGGAGCGTTTTACCTCAGTGGTAGAAAAGGCTAGTGGCGTACGAAAGGCATTTTGGCCGCAAACACCTGATGAAGGTTCAGCGTAGAACCGCAGTACTCCCACTATTCGCTGCTCTTCGCGAGGGCATAATCTTAGTCTGTTCATGGTGTGAAGCTCGTGACAATGGTTAACACCTAATCTTAACGTGCCTTAAAAAGCACGAACGCATTTCCAAACAGTTATGAAAAGAGACCTGTGCTTTGTAGTGCTCAGTTTATGGGGCCAACTATAACACCCAATACCAAACGTTACGTGACCTAAACTGCCCGAATGCGCTCACAAATAACGCTTAACGTGTCTTGGAAAGCACAGAAGCGCTCACAAATCAGTACTAAAGCTTCACGTGCCTTGGAAAGCACGGAAGCGCTCACAATAGCATAACAGACGGCAAATAAACAAAACTGAGTTGAGAATTTCATTTCCATTACAAAAAGAATTATCGAGGTTACTTTCGCTCGCTTCTTTTGAATCTTTCACCGTCTAAGTGAATATTATCTCATGAGCGGGTAATTCGCGAGCACGAAATACTTAAGCGAGAGGTTCCGGGTTCGATTCCCAGGGCAGATATTTGTGTCAGATTCAATACAAACACTCTTTATTGTTCACCAGTTTTGACAAAAATAGCAAGATATGTATAATGGTAAGAAGCGTTCATAGCCCGGCGGCTTGCGTCGATCTTAAATAATCGCAAAAGATACGCAACAGCAATTATATTTTAAATACAAGTTGTCCCAGCGTACTTCGTACCGCTTTATAATTAAAAAATGTTTTGGTGATATATCGACAGCCACGCCACCTATCGGGTCCAATTGTGAATCTAAACCATTCCCAGATCCCCTTGAACACACACAAAAAATTTCATCCAAATCGGTCCAGTCGTTAAAAAATGTTTTGGTGATATATCGACAGCAACGCCACCTACCGGGTCCAATTGTGAATATAAACCATTCTCGAATCCACCTGAAGACACACAAAAAATTTCAACCAAATCGGTCAAGCCGTTTAGGAGGAGTTCAATGACATACACACTCACACTCGAATTATATATATTAAGATTGATAATGTGGGTTAGTTGCTAAGTTAATCCAAGTATCGGAAATTTTTATAGCACAACTGCGACCGACGGCTTTACGTGCCCTCCGAAGCACAGATGCGTTCAAAAACAAACAAAAATAACGTTGACTACTTAACACGGCTATTTAATCTCCGTAGTAGAGCCTCCTAACTTTTTACTGGGTAAGATTTTGATGGTTTTTTATATTCCAAATCTGATGCTTGTCATGTTGAGCATGATCTGACGAGTTGTTTTTGAGTACCCTTTGTTGTGTTTTTTTTTGAGTATGTTTTTGACTTCGACTACGCTGATAATGTTTTCAGATGACTAGTTGACTAGTTGGTTTTCTTTTGTCAAATTTATGTTTCTTCCAAGTCCCAACCCTGGTTAGCCCGATGAGAACAATTAAGTCGAGCGAAAGCGCGCATGCTCCGATGCTTTTCGAGGACATGACCCCATCGCGCTGCGTGAAAATAACGCGTTCACAAACATCATTAATTAGACATCGGCATCTTGGTCGGCAACGCATCGGGATGTCTTTGGTATTAGTGATGTCCTTGACGGTGACCACTTACCACTTGGAACGCCTTTTTATGGATTTAAGATGGCATACGAGCATGCAGCACCACCTTCCGCCGCCGCCCGTGACAACTGCGACCGACACAGAACTTTCAATCGGGACTAGGATGGTTAGCCAGTTAGCAAATGTTAGTCGGTGAGGTCGTTAGCAGGTAAGAGGACTGGGGCAGGCACTGTTAGTAATAGTTAGTCCTGTTAGTTGTTGTAAGTAATAGACCGATAGTAAGACTGTTGTTCTAATTCGATCGCAATAGGGTATTTGACTACAATGAAAATATAGATCAAACTGTTGTTAGCTTAAAAGTATATAATTTTTTAAACCAATTTAGCCTACACATTATTTTAAAATTGTTTGGATTTTTATTAAAAATCGATAATAAAACAATGAAATTTTCGTGTTTGATCACGTGATCGAAAACACGCGGTTTGGCCGAATGACGTCACTTGCTATTACTGCTTACTATACGCAATGACAGCATTGACAGCTTAGTATGGTTATTTGAGCAGGTGACGTCATAACCTATTTATAATGGCGTATTAGCGTTTTGGCGGCTTTCTTGTTCATTTAAACTTTGATGGTGATTTTCATAGAAAATAGAGATATTTACAAAGAATTAAGCAAACTGCATAATGTATTATGTTATATTGAACAATTTGAGTTATTTTTCTAAAAGGTGTCAAATACCCTATTGTGTTGCTACACTTGAGGACTAAGATATTGAACATAAAAAAGTAAAAAGAAACACATCATTTTAGTGAAGTGTTTGTGTGTGTATGTGTGTGTATGGGTGTTTGCTTGTGTGAGTTTTTGTTTGAGCGGTTCAAACTCAAACTCAAAACTCAAATCATTTATTTCACGTAGGTATTTTGCATACACTTGTGAACGTCATTTTTTGCATTTACCACCGTTTCACTAAGGTGCGCCTTTAAATTTTAAAATCTTAGAGGAGAAAAAGAAACGGCGATTATTTAGTTATCTATCTTTTCAATTTCCAGATTGTAACAAGTATTACCATCCGTGAATACTCACCGCTATGTCCAATCACAACATTAAAATACCATCGCCATGTCAACGGTAAAATATGACGCAAGTCACACGAGATGGATTCATAGACACAAACAAAGAGATGTACACAGAGAATTATACACAGAAAAGAAGAAAAGGAAGTATGTGTTTAAACGAAGCGTAGGAAGAATCACAAAATGGCCGACGCGGAATTGGCGCGCAAAATGGCGGACAAGATGGCGGATGCTGTTACCTATTATGATTTTAAATGTCGCTGGCCATGCGAATGCGGTTGAAGGTAAAAATATTATAGTTATATAAGCACACTTTAATAATTAAGTGCTTATACGAGTAACAATCCTTGCATGTGTCTTGACAAGACTTAGCACGCAGTCTTATGTCATTTAGACAAAATTATCGATGCTTGAATGTCTTTTTAAATTATTGCATTTATTTTTCAAAATTAAATGTAATTATTGTTATCTCATACCTTACTTTCGTGTTCGTTTTTTATAAGGCATACTTGTTTATTGCGTCATATATGGCATATTTATAGTGGTAGCAAGTATATATATGATCAGCAAATTTTGCTAGACGCAGCATGCATTGTTAATTGTGAAAAATATTTTATGTGATTAAAGTTAAATGACGTGTCATTAATACGATATATATAATTAAATAATATTATAGGTATTCAATAATGCCATAAAAATCATTATATAACATTTTTAAGGCTCACTTTGATTAATTTGGTCACATTATGATTTTTCCACGTATTTCAAATTATATCCGGATTTTAATTTTTTTATCCTTTGGTTTTCCATCTTTCACTCATCATTGGCTGTGCGTACTTACACCACTACCTTTTTATTACTATAATCTATAACTAGTTTTATTATTCCATTGTATTTGACCAATAAAATATTATTGTTGTCTTTTGGAACTATCTAAAATCATGGTTTCATCAATTCCAGTTCTCTCCAGCCGAATGCTGGCGTCATTCCTAGGGTACCCGACGACCTGCACGATAGGGTCTGAGGTGAAGCCCTGCACCCTGTCCCTGAGCTGCTGGCTGCGCGGCGGCACCAGGGTCAGGGGCTGTGGTGGAGGCTGGCTCTTCTCCTGCTGCGTGACTGCTGAGCAGGAAAGAGATGACTTTGATAATACGTAAGTTGTCTTCTAAAACGAATTAACCCTTTCCGTATTAATTACAAATATGCAATTTTTTACAAATATTTTGTAGCAAAAAATAATGTCGATATATTAGTTTTTTAAACGACGCCACATATGGCTTCGTATATAATAAAAATACTCTAGGGTATAACGATTTATGAAACAGATGAGCTGGTTTTTCTAAGTAATTTTATCAAATTGGGGTTGAAGCAATTTTTTTTTTTCTGCAAAAATACCGGCTCGTACTAACGCGACACGCAGTTTAGGAAATTGTAACTGTTATATGGCTGTATATCAGAAATATTTGGGAAAAAATGTATGAGGGGTCTTTATAGGGGGGACTGGCCTTATAAAGCCCCTCATATTTTTTTTACAGAAGCAATACGATTTTTTTCGATTTGTTTGTCTGTCTGTGTATGTTTGTATGCGCATAACAAAAAAACGTAAAAAATACTGAATTAAATTTGATGTGGTTTTAAATTATCCACCTGTCGACCGCGCCCGCATTTGAATAACACGGTCGACCACTTAGATCAATATAAACCGAGTAAAAGTGTTTCAATTACCTTAATTTTACAAATTTATCGGTGTTTACAGTTTTGTATACCATTTTTAAAATAAAAATTAATACATAAATTATGTCGAATTTGACCCGATCTCAGAAATATCTAGCAGTTTAAGTCAATTGTCATAAATACGGTCAATTTGTCCTACTTTCTCCTTATGAACAATGTCAGGTCACAAATTAGTTTAATATTAGAACAAAGATATTAAAATGTAAAGAATTAATATTTATTTTCTCAAAAGAACATAAAATTCGGCTTCGTATATTTGTGGCCTCAAATCTCGGAAGGGAATTGATACGAGTAAATTTGGAATTTTTATACAAGGTAACATTTTAATAGTAGAGTGTTTTTGTATACTTTTTATGGCTTCGCACCCAAACGAAATCCAATTATTATGCTGTCTGTCCATGTAATGTATGTATTAATTTAAAAAATAGAATTAAATTGTGTCGTGGGACACCAGGTAGGAACGAAGTTCCTTCGGCTACTGTCGCGCCTGCGCACGTCTCATTTAACGGTTTTATTCCACGCACTTTTTTCCACGCCTTTGTTCTACGCTTACGGTTTTACTATCACATATTTTTCAGTTCGGTCGCGCAGCAAAATCCCTATCCCCTCCAAGCCTGCCGTAAGGAACTTCGTTCCAATATCCAAAATGTCCAAAATATTAGAGTTAATATCGCTCTGTGGTACGAAACCCAACGTGTGCGAGTTCTTTAAATTTTGAATGCTTTGTGTACGTTGCTCCTTTCGTTGCTATGGTAACCTACAAAGCCATTTCTTGTATTTGTAGTTTTCAGTTTCTAGACTAGTTTTTAGCCATTTCTTGTATTTGTAGTTTTCAGTTTCTAGACTAGTTTTTAGCCATTTCTTGTAGTTTTTAGTTTTTAAGCACTATTTTTAA
Source organism: Ochlodes sylvanus (assembly GCA_905404295.2). NCBI lineage: Eukaryota > Metazoa > Arthropoda > Insecta > Lepidoptera > Hesperiidae > Ochlodes > Ochlodes sylvanus. Next base: position 3,342,279 of record FR990151.1, on the reverse strand, counting down.
AAGATGTGCCGAGGAGTTTTCTTTCGCCGTTTCTTTTTCTCCTCTAAGATTTAAAATTTAAAGGCGAAACGAAGGTAAATGCAAAAAATGACGTTCATAAGTAAATATACAAAATACCTACGTGAAATTAATGATTTGAGTTTGAGTTTGTAATGAATATATGTATTTGTCAATTTTAGTTAGTGCGCAATATTATTATAGATATTAAATGATTTTGACGACTAGTATTGCGCAGTGGTTACCACACCGAACTGGTGATCGAGGGATCTTGGGTTCAATTCCCAGTGATGCAGAAATTCGAACAACAACTTCAAATTACTCTTCTCAGTCTGACTGGGCATGGCATACGACATGGAATCATAGTGTGGGACTTTGACTGTGTAGCGTGTTTTAATTTTTAATTATTCATTTATTATATTTTCAGGATACCGAGTTCAGAATGGCGGTACAAGGTGGTACCACCGAAACTGAGACAAGTTCCCACTCGCAGCGTGGTCCCCACCAATGTGTTTAGACGAAGGGTGGACGACGACGTCACTCAGGTAAGGCTCAAACTAATCTTCTCTCAAAACCCCCGAATGGATTCCTAAATAAGACCTCCCTAAGGCTGGGCATATGCTGGAATGCAGGCGACGCAGTACAGCAAATCACAGATCAGTACACCTCAGGGCAGTTGAGGCAGACATGTGCCCCCTCCGTATGCTGCGACGCAACTCATTCGCATCTTAGCTAGTACAAAGAATAGACGTTTGACAATGATTCTATTAAACGTTAACAAAATCTGTTCAGTTCTGCGCTGCGTGGAACTGCGTCGCTTGCGTTCCAGCATACGCCCAGCCTAAGAGAAGAGTGTACCAGAGTTGAGTAAAAGTTAAATAAACGTTTGTCACAATGACAGGACATAGAAGCATTATGGGCATTACAGCACAATTGTAGTGCCTAATCGCCTCCACAATTACAGTTTACAATACCAACTTGAGTGCGGTTTAATGGTGTTTTAACTGCTATTAAGCATGGGAAAGTTAGGAGAAACTTATGAGACTAGTCGCAATGTAACAATGAACTTGGTAGCGAATGTTAAGTTTCTTGTAATACTCGTATGTCACAGCTAATTTATGAGTTTAAGTTTATCGCGGGTATTATGAGTATGTTAAGTTTTATGGAATGTTATGTTAATAGGTTAATTTAGGTTTTGAAACGTTAATTGTGGATATTAAACATTTATATACTATTGGTTTTCATGATTTCGGGGTTGGTGCATCATGTATTTTAGTATGCTTAGACGGCCAAGTCATTTTACCGTTGGATTCCTGAATAGCGGGGCTTGGATTGTAATTGTACCTACATCTAATTTTCTAAAATTATATGTAAAATAAAAGTAACTTTGGATTAAAATAAATTCATGTCGCTGGGTCCGCTTCCGTTATAAAAATTTCAAACCGCTAATCTGTATTTTAATATCGTCCCTTTTGTGTAATATAAATAACATATTAACGACCCATGCCGGACCGCCGTACCAAGTGTCCTGGGTTCGATTCCCAGCGAGGTGGAAATTTGAATGATGAGTTCTAATTTCTGTTCTCGGACTGAGTGTGGTATCTTGTCTTGTGTGTTGTCCATGGCACCCACGACACAGGGAATCATACTGTGGCAATATGAGTGTGTGGCGTTATTTTTTTTATTTTATTTCGCTGGCCTAAAGATTACGGACGACACTATTTCGCTATTTTTTTAATCGTGTTTTTTTTTATTTTCCAGGTAGACTGTGGTCTTCCTGCTACCAGGATTCTCCAGAAGAGGATCATAGGTGGACGGGAAGCCAGGTTCGCGGAGTTTCCCTGGCAGGCCCACGTCAGGATATCGGAGTTCCAGTGTGGTGGAGTATTGGGTATGGAAATGATGATCATTAATGATCACATGATGAAATGATGTGGACCCGGCTACACTTTTTAGAGGCGACTATCTCAGTCCTCAAGGGTAGCAACACATCTGTGACCGAATTATAACGAGACTCTTACTAACATTTACTATCTGGACTATTACTAACAACAACTAACAGGACTAACATTCACTAACAGTCTCTGTCCCAATCCTCATACTTACAAACTAACCAACTAATGTACTAACACCGTCACCTAACCGGACTAATTACCTTAAATTAATAAAAAAAAATTGAGCAATGACATTTAAAAGAATTTGTGACTTTAAAAATTATAATGGAATTTGCTTAATGGTTTGAAGTAGATTGCTTGCTTAGAAACCTTAGTTCGAATCTTGCATGTAATTATTTATCGGATATTGCGGCGTGTTGATGAGTTGTTATTGCCGGACCGTCGGCGTCGTCCCAAGAGTCCTGGGTTCGATTCCCAACGAGGCGGATATTTGAATGATGAGTTTAAATTTTTGCTCGGTCTGGGTGTGTGTTCTTGTCTTGTGTGTTGTCCATAGCACCCACGACACAGGGAATCCTAGTGTGGGGCTATGAGTGTGTAGCGTTATTTTTAATTTTATTTTATTAATCATTAATTCTCCAGTGTCCCGATGGTTCGTGGCGACGGCTGCCCACTGCGTGTCTCGCGCCCGGCCGAGAGACATCGCCGTGTGGCTGGGCGCACTGGACACCACCGCCGGCGCGCACACCGCACGGAAACTTGGGTAATATAGATTATTACCTTAATATTAGAATACCTTAAGGTTAAGATTATTAGATTATTACGTATTATTGATTCCTTTGGTAGTAACACCAAAGAAATTAAATATACGAAATGAAATGATGTGACGGAAAAAGTGTGTAAAAATAACCATCTGTAATGACCACCGACCACACAGCCAATAGACACCTAAAGTTTGATTTTCCGTATTGAATGCATTCCGGTAACTAGCTGAGGTAACACGAAGCGAGGTGACTGGCTAATTCAACGTTGTGATTGGCTAATTCAAAGTCACACGAAACATTGTAAAGAAAATAGATTAATTTAAGCAACGGGAAATAATGAGACGGCACGAATTTATATCGGTACTATAAGCCAGATGTGTTGACAGAAGCTATTCGCCTGTTATTAGGCGTCTATTGTCGGTGGTAATGACTGATCGCACGCTCAACAGGGTCGTCCAAAAAATTCTGCATCCCCTCTTCCAATTCCGGATGACGCAGCCGGACCGCTACGACATCGCGTTGCTGAAGCTCTCCCGGCCGATCGTGTACACGGGCCACATCCTGCCGATATGCCTCCCCGAGGCGGAGCTGGCGCTGCGCGGCAAGTCCGGCGTGATCGCCGGCTGGGGCAAGACTGACGCCAGCACCGGCCACACGGGGACCAACTTGTTGAGGTCCGCTACGGTTCCTATATTGAGTGAGTTGTACCACGTTGTACTCGTTTTTAAAGGCTTAGTTTTAGTAGCAAACAAACAAAACTTTGCTCTCAAAAAGGTTACGCTACGCAGGGCGTTATAAATTTTATTTAAGATCTATCGCCTGTTATATTAGTGTAAATTGTGTGACATAAATAAATAAAAAAGAAAGAGAAAGAAATAAATAAATGTGTAAATAATATAATAATAATAAGAAATAAATAAAGAAAGAAATAAATAAATGCCAGTTCTCATGTAAGTAGGTACATGTATACTGAATAGTGCCTTGTGAGAGCCTGGTGGCTTAGGTAGGTTTGAGTACCTCTGTTTTTGGTCACCAGTGCCCTCCCGCGGCTTATTCCAGTGGTACAAGTGAAGAAAGTTAACTTATTGTACTTCCAGGCACAGAACAGTGTATCAACTGGCATCAAAGCAAGCAGATTTCAGTAGAGATTCATTCAGAGATGATCTGCGCTGGACACTCGGACGGACATCAGGACGCCTGCTTAGGTATGTATACTTACCCCCCCTTGCTTCGCTTCTAAAGTACCGTAGATAATAACATCATGTAAGTTCCATTTATGCCAATTTTTACTTAAATCTGTGCAGTACTTTTCAAGAAATATGCGCACTGATCATCATCTTCCTGCCCATTTCCCAATTTAATTTGGGGTCGGCGCAATAAATGTTCTTCTCTTCCATTCTTCCCTATTTGCCGTCACTTCTACACTGACTCCCTTTTCTTTCATATCCTCTCTCACACAATCCATCCATCCTTTCTTTGGCCGTCCTCGTCCCCTGCGTCCATCCACATTCATATCAATCACTCTTCTCGTCACATGCGTTTCCTCTCGCCTCATCACATGCCCATACCACGACATTCGGCTTCCTTTCAACTTATCTGTAATCGGTGCTACTTTCAGACTTCCTCTAATATACTCGTTTATGCGCACAGATAAATAAATAAAAAATCCAGCTATCAACTTGTCAATGGTGTCTGTTATCTGTACAAATATATACTATTATACAAGCTAACTATGTCTGTCTGGTACCTCTTTACACTTAATCCGCTGAACTGATTTAGACGAATTTGGAATGGATACAGTATAAGGCCCTGGAAGGTATACGATAATTTTTATCCCGGAAATTATTGGGTTGAGAATGGTTGGAAATGGTCGAGTTGAAAATGTATGGGGAATCAACCAATGCTCAAGTAAGAATATATAACTCATAATAATGGTAAGATTGCGATAATATTTGGCTCACGGGTAGACCATGACCTGGACTAGGTCACAGGATACATTAAATTACATTAGTCCCGGTAATACATTCCCTTGGGATTTCGGGATTACTACGCGAGCGAAGCCGCGGGCAGTCTTGTTAACCATCTTGTCTATGGGCAGCAAATTTCGTGATCCGTCCGGTAATTTTTCATCTATGGCAATGAAAAAACATCTTTATTTTTTCAGGCGACTCTGGAGGTCCTCTCATAGTCCTTGACAGCGGGAGGTACTACCTGGTAGGCATCACCTCGGCCGGCTTCGGCTGCGGAGTAGACCACCAGCCCGGCATCTACCACAACGTTCAGACCACAGCTAACTGGATCCGCGCAGTAATCGCGCCTATCACTAACTATATTGATTTGAAATAGATTTCGTATGTTGGTAACAGATGGCGTTAGCTGTCCCAACACTAAGTTTACGATTATTACTGTTAGCAATAATCGTAATAGCATTAAACGATGGCGGTGATAATAAAATTTGTAGGTTTTTTGTTTTGTGTTGTAAAATATACTTTGACCATTGACTTATTATTTCTAATAATAAGGCAGTGACTTTAACGCATATTTTACTGAAATAATAAGTATGGCATGTATTAATTTATTTGTTAATATGTTAATGAAGTCATTAGGTAATTGTTTAATGTTATTTATTGCAAGTTTTAAGCTTTGTCGTCACAGATTCTCATTTTATAGTCTGTGGAATATTTGCCAGCGACTGGTGTAGGTTTTATGAATATGCTGTGTTTTATGAATTTAATATTAAACAATTTGTTCCCATTAGAAGGCTAACAATTTGGAAATGGAAACGGTATGTTTATAGTTTTACAGCGAACATTGTCCTGCCATATACCTAAATGGAGAAGGCAAAAGGGTCAAAATATTACTATCAAATACACCTAAAATCCGAGCTTAGGTCATATACATTACATAACTTTTTATTTCACTTCAATACATGCAGTATTTCCGAAGTTATAAAGACGAGAAGTTCAAGCCCTTTTTAGAATTTCCGCGCTTACGCTATGACGTCACGACGTGGCTCGGCCGCGAGCATGATACGGCGCAAGTATAGAAAATATGGGTCTATGCAGTTCAAAAATCTATAACTTTCTTATTTCTATAGATACAGACTTGAAATTTTGCATAGATGTAGTAGATAGTATGTGAATTATATATGTTATTTTATTATTGATAACTAAGGTTTGCTCGCGGCTTTACTTGAGTTTAAATTAACATTTCGGTCAAAAATCCCTATCAACTACGCGCGACTACTGAGAGATGACGTCATCGAGTAGTGACCGCCCGCCTGCGTTTTTAAAAAAACCAACGTCCGTAAATACGCACTTTGATCGTTAATATCTCAGCCATTTATTGAGATATGGAAAAAGTAAAAACACAGTTTTTCTTGTAATTTTTTATAGATTTATTTGACGTGTAAAAAAAAATTCGTTTGCCTGGTCCATTGCTTGTAGTGAAAGATTTGTATATTGTTCATACAATTCATACAAAAATACTAAAAGTGCGATTAAATTTTGAGGAGTGGAAGCAGGAAAGTGAATATTTGGGGTTGAAAAATGGGTGAAATTATCAAAAAAAATCTGGATAGAGACGCCCTGATCACCTGACTTGAGGAATTTGACACCGTAACACGAGATTTTTATATATTAAATATTAACAGGGTTCCCACATAGATAGGCGCGACATTAAAATTCCACAGTCTTAGTATTAATGTCTTGCCATTCTCCTTCCTAATGACTTAGAATACTTAGATAATTTGATCTCTAATAATTTATTTAATGTATTTATTTGTTGTTAATTTAAATTGTTGTGAAGTAAAACGGTTGAATTATCATTTGTTTTATTTTTTATTGTAACAGCCGTCAAATGAGCAGGCGAAATGTGAGTGGAAGAAGTCTAATTATTAAGCTATTGCATAGCTTTTATCGCGGGCCTTGAGCGTGGGGACCGAATCCAGAAATTCCGTAACGAAAAAAGCCTAACACCCCCAATCAGCGCCATATAGTACCTTAATACTAAGGTATGGTACGTATGTTTTCTTCAAACTAGATGGCGCTGTTCTGATATAACTTCTAATAATTATAATTGCATAAGTTGATAAAAAATGCTATGCAATAGCTTTCCCGCGGCAGTCTCCAAGTGCCACATTTAATTTTTATTTTTTAATTAATGATGTGCTTAAAAGTATGGTTTTGTGCATGAAAGAGATATGAGTAAAACTGTTACTGGGGGTCTTTAACCCTTTATTAAGGTAATATAACCAAAAACAATGATTTTTAGAACTTTTGATTGTTTATCTGTCTGTGGTGTTGTGCTTAACCGATTTGGGTGGCATTCTCACTATTATATTGTGGTAAACTTCACTTAAAATTTAGTGTTTATTTAATTTCAATCGGTTAGTAAATAAAAAATTTAAAAATGTGGCATTCGGAGACTGCCGCAGTAAAGCTATTGCATAGCATTTTTTATCAACTTATGCGATTATAATTATTAGAAGTTATATAGTTATATCAGAACAGCGCCATCTAGTTTGTAGAAAACATACGTACCATACCTTAGTATTAAGGTACTAGATGGCGCTGATTGGGGGTGTTAGGTTTTTTTCGTTACGGAATTTCTGTATTCTGTCCCCACTCTCAAGGCCCGCGATAAAAGCTATGCAATAGCTTAAAAAGTTATGTCAGTATAAAGAATCACGCCCAACAATATCCGAATGTGCGTACTAAGAATAAGTCAATGACTCATGTTTTCCGAAGCGAAGCCAGGGCGAGTGTACTAGTATCATCATATAATGTGTCGTACAACATAATCACAAAAATATTATTAAAATAGGTACCATTTTATCAACACTTTTATGTATTTTAACTGAGCTGATTACTTCATTTCCGGCTAATCCACTTCCTACGCCCTCTATGTTATTCGAATTCAAGTTAGGCACAGATACAGATATACCCAACTATAAAAATTAAATTTTAAATTTATTTCATCGAAGGAAGTTTTATTTAATTTAGTCTGTGATCTATAAAACTTTGGAGGGGTAGACACAGAAGAGAATAGAGCTATAATGCCATCTATCGCACTCACGCAAGAAAAGAAAAGGAAAAACTTACGCCGATGACACGAAAAACAAGTGTGTGTGTGTGTGTGTGTGTGTGTGTGTGTGTGTGTGTGTTTGTGTGCCCCCCCTGTTCAAACCCCGCACGCACATCTAGTTTTAAGATGTGCGTATTAGAATTCACTTGCTTCGGTGAAGGAAAACATCGTGAGGAAACCTGCACACCTGAAAGTTCTCCGTAATGTTCTCAAAGCTGTGTGAAGTCCACCAATCCGCACTTGGCCAGCATGGTGGACTATGGCCTGTACCCCTCACGTTGTGAGAGGAGACCCGTGCCCAGCAGTGGGACAGTTATGGGTTGCGATGATGATGATTTTATAAATATCTATATGAAATAAATTGTTTGAGTATGTGTGTTTTCCATGGCACCCTGACACAGGGAATCTTAGTGTGGGGTTATGAGTGTGTAGCTTTTATTACAATTATTTAAGCTTAGTTCCTATTGCAAAAAATATATTAAAAAAAAGTATTAAATTCTTGCATACACGCGTATTGGTAAAATCAAATATTTTAATATCAATAAAGTGTCGTGTTTTCAGATAACTTTCAAACCAGCGTAATATAGAAACCAGTTTTAGAATAACGTCAATCTAATTACAACTTTATTACGCTTATAACAAACTTCAATATCATATTTCGTGGTCGCGAGTTCACTCAACCGGTTCCTGGTAACAATTAATAGTACTTTCAACTTTGTTCATATACACTATGGTTGAAATTACATTGGGACAGTTCATACGGTATTTTGTATTTTATCGTGCAAGAAATGTCAAATCAACGGCCGACAGCAGTGTAAGAATGGCGTGGTGGAAGCACGACGCGTTCGAAATTCAAATATAGTTTTCTTTTTCATTCGAACGTAACAGTTTAAATCCAGTTTTGTTTTACAAAATGGTGGCCAGGGTTTATTACGTTTTACTAATTCTGTGGAGTTCTGTGTTTGTTATGGATGGCCAGTCCTTGAGTGGTAAGTGAAAGGTTTTTCTGACGTAAATAACTTAAGAAGCGGTGTCCATTTTGTATGAGTCATTTTGCAATATTTTGACCAACAAAAACGTTGGTGACCGTTGGCGGCCGTTTGTTTTGCTTGAATGCATTCGGGATCTGTAGGATACGTTATTTCCAGTGTCTAAGTAGTAGTAGTAGTAGAGTTAGTAGAGGTAGAGGTAGTAGTGGAAGTAATTATTCATTGAGGTAGTATGAAAAAGGAGTTTCGTTTGGAGTAATATGGAAACTAGAAGGTAGCATAGTACGGGTAGTAACTACATTATATCAGGAGAGGGTAGAAGAAGAAGAAAAGATTTGGGTGGCATTTGCACTAGTTGAAGATGAACTGAAATGAAACCAAAGAAGGCCAATAATTACGCGGAAATTATAAATAACTATTATAGTCTTTATTAACATCTATCTCTGTTTAAGAAGATATGCTGAGGAGTTTCATTCACCGCTTCTTCTCTCTAGTAATGAAGTACCTTCCCGGAAGAGTAGCTGCAAAAATGACTTTATAACTTACTTATGTGCTTGATTTTCGAAGCGAAGCGAGCGCGGGTTATTAAAATATAAGTTTTAAATTCCAAGAAAGATCTCTTTAGTAACTCTAATTACGATTTTACCACAAGTAATTGAAAGGTACATTCCAGGCAATGTTGAATAGATATTTGTATTACTTATATTGCTTTTTAATTATTGCCGTGACAATTTGCCAAATAAGTACAAGATAATTAAAGATAAACATGTTACCCGCGCTAGCTTCGCTTCGGGTAAAATGTGTTTGATGTTTACAAACGATGTCGCATCGGGATTAATTGTTATTCATTCTATATAATTATGTACATATTAATGAATTATACTATAGTGAATATGAGAGTCAGTTAACAAATTAATGATTTCATTATGAAGAGGAGTTTAATAATTTATCATATTTTTATCGTTTCATAAAAGGCTAGTATTTTGTCGCGGCACCGCCGGTTAAAATAAAATCTATCCTATGTACTTTATAGCGTCTCTAAGTATCTCCATACTAAGACCAACAAACACCAAAGCTCTCGAGCTCGGCTCTTGAACGGAAATAGTCTCATGTTTACCTTGTAGGTAAATTTAACCCTTCTATGAAGCACTTACTAAAAACCAAATAAATTCCGCGCAACAATTTTGATTCAAAAATTTGGTTTTACGTAGCATATTAACAATATGGCGGCTACGAGGAAAATGTAAATAAAAATCATTCCCGCTTCAACTTTATTCGGCAAATATTTTTGTGAGCTGTCATTGTGTGTGTCACTACTATTTGAGTCACTCAACGGTGACTACAGTCTCCCAGGTTGTTACAACTCAAGTCATAGTTTACTAGGAGCCAAAGTACAAGCATTCGCTTATTTCAAGGGGTCTTAAAGGGAGGGGTCTAACCAACAACACCGAAAAGCTAAGCAATGAAATAATTAGAATGCCCAAAATTTGACAGTTGTACCTATAACGAACAAATAGTGGCATTGTGACTGAAACGTGCCCCAAATTTGACACTTGTGGTATCATTACAAATTACACGTAAACCGGCTTAGAAAGGCGTTTTCAGTGACGGGAATAGCGGAGTGGAGTTAGAAGCGGAGCGGATAGCCTTTAGGAGGGAGTGTAGGTATCCACTGTTAGAATTGGTTGGTGCCCTAATTATTTGGATTGAAAACCCCAAGCTTGAGTCTAAGACAACTTGTCATGCTGAATAAAAACTACGCACTAGTCTATGGTAGTAGATATACCGACCTTGATATTTTAGCCGTAAGTAGTAGTGTGTGACTAGCAGCAGAAGCTCTTCGGAAGTCAATCCATATATATTGTGTAATAATATTGTCTAACTAACAGTCCCTTAGACTGAATAATTAATTTTCATCAGGTAGAAGTCGTTAAGCCAATTCGGAAGTTCTCAGTAGTGCATTGAAGCCAATTCTCACGTTGCAAGGTTGTCTAAAATAAATTGATTAGAGATTAGATCATGTTTATGTTGTTAAAAAACGCGCAGCCGCACAAGGATTCTCTTTGTAGCAATAAGTAGGATCTAGGATTCTCGCGACTCTCACCGCTGCTCATCTCAGCACACACCCTAACGCCCTGGTGATAAAATTTAACGAGTCGTTAATATGCAGGTGATGTTCCACTAACCAAGGTCACCCAGTACACCTACAATTTTAATATTCAAATAAAGTTTAAGTACTCTCTTACAAAACTCTTGTGTGACTATACTCGTAATTTAAAGATGTAGAAGAAATAGCCGATTAGTTCGATCGTTGGACTTTCGAACAGGGGGATCTGGGTTCGAATCCTGAACGCAATACTAATGTTCAAAAATTATGTGCTTATTAGCATCCAATTATTACAAACGACCGGGCCTGGGTTAAAAATAAGGGCCTATTAGAATCTAATTGCCACTTGCTTCAGTGAGAAAGCTTTGTAAGAAAACCTGCACACTTGAGAGTTCTCCATAATATTCTCGCGGTGTCTAATTTAATAGCTTTTTAGGAGACACATATTGGACTATTAATGAGTTGAGCCAATTATCACGGACATAACAAATCACACACTAAAATCAGAAGACCCAAAATGATGAATACAAATGATGGAGAAACAAATGGATACACAATTTCTGAATAAACAAACGAACTGAACAAGTTTTGAATTTAGAATATTCAAACAAACTCGTTTGAGTTTAATGCTGTGTTGAAAACTGCCAACTTCATAATGATATTAAATTGATTCCACAAAACACAGTCCTACTGTAAAGGGACACACGTTCAACATTTGGGTATTACAATTATCAATAAATTCATTTATTTTACAAGAAATAATTAAGAAAATCACGTACTTGAAAGTTTACAGAAAAATAAAAACAAATTCGTTGATAATGTTAATGAGAAGTTTGATGTTTAAACGGGCTAATCTCTACTAGTTTGAATTGAAAAAATATTTTTGTGTCGGGTAGTCCATTTTCGAGGAAGGCTATAGGCTATAATTATAACATCACGCTAAGACCAATAGGAGCGGAGCATCAATGAAAAATGTTGCAAAGATGGGAAAAAATCCAATATTTTTAAACGTAAACAACAAGTTTCCCGAAGCGAAGCGAGGGCGGGTACACTAATTTAGATAAGAGTCATTGTATCATCAAGTAGCATTATTTATTACTAGTAACCCGCCTTCGCATCGCTTAGGTAAAATCAATATTTAAGGGTAACTATGTTTTTTACCCCTTCTTCATAAATGCTATAATAAATATAATATTTTTTAAATCTTTCAGAGAGATTAGAAACAAACAAACAAATAAAAAAGCTCTTTGGTTTTATTATTTTAGTAAAACAAGACAGCATTAACTTACGATCAGATGGCTCAATGTTTCTGTTTAAATAAAACATTTCACCGTTTCTTTAACTGTACTACGTCGTGGTGCATACACAAAAAGGTTACGAAGTAATTATGTTGACAAAAGACTGTAGAAACATTGGGACATTGAAAGTTACTGACAAGGAACACGGTCACGATTTTGAAGTATCTATCAGGCCTTAACTATAAATGAAATGATAGAAGTTTATTTGAAGTTGGCTTTTTACAAACCCTTCGAAAGTCAAACTACGCTATCTCTCATCAAATCCCTGTCGTGAGTGGCCTTGGAAGATGCGGCAAGAAATATGATCCTTCAAGAAGCGGGTCTTTCGCTTCCTTCGTGGCCGGCAACGCGTTGACGCCCCTGGTGTTGCCAATGTCCATGGGTGACAGTGCTCACTTACAGGTGACCCGTCTGCTCGTATGCCTGCTGGGGCCATACAAAAACCCCAAGTAGCTTCTTTTCCTACTCACACTTACAAATTGCATTTACTACTACTTACGGTTAGAATATCAAACTCATATCCAAGCAGTCTGTTTTATCTTTGAAATAATCATAGTTTGTAATAATCTTTCGTCATAAGAATGGCTTTGACAAGACTTTTACAGTTACAGTATGGCCTTCAACACTAACAGTAAAATTGTAACGAGCTAAACCCGTCCATTAAATCCATATTTCCATTTTTTTATTATATTTTTTTATTTAAAGTTGTCATCGATACTTAGGCATAACATATTATATCTTGAAATTTTTGTGTGTGCGAATCTTAAATCGAACTCGGGACCACCTCGCTTCGCAGGCAGGGTCACTACCAGCGGTCACAGGATCGCCAAATGTTTCAATCACCGAAAAATTTAGTTAAACAACACGACCTTTCATAATCGTAATATTATGTAAGTTATATTTATAGTTTTATTTTTATGACCTTTACCTAAAATATTGTATTTACCTTCCAGGTCCGTCGCATAATAAAGTAGTGGTATGTTACGTGGCTTCCTGGGCCGCGTATCGGCCAGATGGGGGCAAGTTCGAGCTGGATAACCTGGACCCTTCCCTCTGCACTCATCTCGTATATTCCTTCGCCGGACTGGACGAGAGCACGCTCAGCATCAAGAGTTTAGGTAAGCGTATTATTTTTTATTCATAAAAAAGGGGTTAGTCGCTTAAGCAATTATGTCGCCCTGATGAATACAATAAGGTAATACTAATATTTGCGTTTCTTAGTCTATCATGTCCTATAAATTAGATAGATTAAACATTTTTTTAGCATTGAGGTTGGGTAATAATATTAGGTAAGCATACGATTTATTTTAAACTTTTTTCAACGAGGTCGCTAAACATTTTAACTGCAACGAGTACTCACGATTTCTATTATATAAACCATGACCATGACCCATGAAATTGGGTCGAAATATTTGTTTAAATAATAAAAATCGTGATTACCCGTTACAGTTAAAATTTTAGGTAAACATTGTATTAGTAACTAAGGAAAATAGTTTATTAGAAAGTCCTTATCCTTTTTATTAAATGCCTACCCTGTTGGTCTATATTCAAAGTGTCTTTTTATACAAACACTTAGCAATTGTTTGCGGTTCCGCTCGCGTGGCTTTGGAAATTGAATGTCGTTACGGAAGTAAAACGACTTGAAAGTGAAAATACATGAATACTCTTTATTGCATACTACAGAACTACAGAAACTATAATATAACTAGCTGTGCCCGCGACTTCGTTCGCGTGGAATTTAACAAAAAATAAATAAATATGTCTAAAATAAGACAGACAGACAGACAGACAAAAATTGTAAAAAATGCTATTTGGGTACTGTTTACTACGTATACATCCATATGCATTTAGTAGATGAAAAGCGTTTTTTTTTAATATTACAAACAGACACTCCAATTTTATTTATCTGTATAGATAATAAGATAAAGTAAATGTATGCATTAGACGGTGTAATCGCTTTCATGGTCCTTTTATGGAATTAAGGTAGTAAACGAGTCACCATTTTACTGCCGCCCATGACAACTGTGACCGACACAGAACAAGACTCAAGACTAGGATGGTTAGTCCGGTTAGCAGACGGTGTTAGAACATTTGCTGGTTAGTTTGTTAGTAAGTACGAGGACTGTGACAGCAACTGTTAGTGATAGTTAGTCCTGTTAGTGATTGTTAGTGAGAGTCTCGTTCTAAATTTAAATGATTGTAATACGCCCGACTTTCAAATTAATTTTAACAATTTATTTTAACTTATAAAGCTTCAATGTCATTCAAAAGCTCTAATTCTCTTTATAAATTTAATACAGTTTACAACAAAGTCGGATATGACTTTTCCTGTTAAGTGGGCGAGTTATTTTTATAACCGCTACACGACTCAAGGTTTCACCCATTATGGTAGAATGTCGGTTATTAAGTAAATATGTACTTTATGTAGATTATAATAAATAGTATCTATGTATTACGGAATACGAAAATAAAACTTTTTACCTAAGTACCTCTCTTTAAGAATAGGTAATGCGTGTAGGATTGTTATAGTATCTCGATCTGTGCTCGAAACTCGTCTGTAATTCATTCTAACAAAGATTTAGTTTACATTGACACTAAGAACATTTCAAACGTCATGTCACGTCATGTCAAACGCATGGTAGCGTACATAAATTTATATTAGCGTATGTAATGTTTTATTTGGAACTTTTTTTTAATGCATTGTTATATTAAAATACCTATTAGGTTTTTGCACTCCTACGTATAAACGTTTTCTGACCTTTATCAAGAGCCGTCGCTGACGAGGGCTCGCTTCCGACTGATTTTTGTTGACTTTTGTTGCGTTCAGTAGTTTCGGCTGTGCGTTGTCTGTCAGTCATTCAGTAACGGAAGAGTTTAATATATATTGATTCATGACAGATCCTTGGCAAGACCTGGAGAAGGAATATGGAAAAGCTGGGTACAAGAGGTTGGTGGCAATGAAGGAGCGTTTCCCCCACCTGAAAGTGACGATTGCCATCGGTGGATGGAATGAGGGGTCGGCGAAGTATTCCAAGATGGCGTCCAACCCCGAATCCCGAGCCAAGTTCATTCAAAGTGTGATGTTCTTCTTAGAGTAAGTAGTTGTTTATTTTTTAACCCTCGACGCACTAAGAGGTGTTATACGGTTGACGTGTCTGTGTATCTGTGTGTCTGTGTGTCTATATGACTGTGTGTCTGTGTGTGGTATCGTAGCTCCTAAACTGATTTAAGTGAGGTTTAGAGGCCATAGTCCACCACGCTGGCCAAGTGCGGATTGACGGACTTCACACACCTTTGCGAACATTATGGAGAACTCTCAGGTGTGCAGGTTTCCTCACGATGTTTTCCTTCACCGAAGCAAGTGATAATCAAATTCTAATCCGCACATAATTCTTGATCGTATCCATTTGCGAGGGTTCCAATCTGAAATAAAAACAAATATAAGAGTAAGAATAATATGATTCTTCTCTGAAAAAAAAAACCTAACCTAACCTAACCTAACCGTAAACCATTTTCTCAATTTTAGTTGCTAGGTAGACGTGTGATACATCAAAATCTTTGGTTTCGCGAGATCTATACACCTCTGTAAATAGTTTTTGGATTTCATTAAATTAATTTCATAATTTCATAGTAAATAGCATTTTTATTGAATTAAATAATTAAAAAATTCATAACTATTTAAATTTTTTTTACACATACCTCTGAGTAGTATCAAAAATTGCGTAATATTTGGACGCTCCCTTCTGGATGCGCTAAAGTTTAAATTTGTCAATATTTAGCCGAATTTTTTGGGAAAAACCCAAAAAATACCATTTTTTCCAAATAATTTATTCAATTTTCAATTTTTTTCAAAAATTTTAATCTAATTTTGTAGCCCTTGTTAAGCCCGATCCGTAGACCTTGCGCGTTCCGATCCAACGACGGAAACAGCAAAAAAATTCGGGAGTCCAACGTTCCACCACTCGGCTATCATTGCTTAAGCTTCCTTTTAATGTGACCTATTTTTTCCAGCTTGTACAAATTTGATGGCCTGGACCTGGATTGGGAGTACCCAGCGAAAAGAGGTGGTTCCGCAGAGGACAAAGCCAACTACGTCTCTCTTGTGAAGGTGATTATTTTTACTTGTGAACGACTTTTTTATGGATAACTGATAAACGAATTTCGGTGAGAAAGGTGTGGAGCCGTTACACTTTTTAGAGGCCACCATCTCAGTCCTCAAGGGTAATAGTTACATCTGTGACTGTGTGTTATGAATCCCTCGTAATTTACCTCTTTAAATATTGTTCTATAACACAACGGAGGGTTGGTTATATACGAGTACCTTTTCTTTTAAATCTTATGTGATTAGTTTGTTTTTCACAGGAACTGAAAGAAGCTTTTGAGCCTAAGGGATACATCCTCACAGCGGCTTTCGGCGCAGGAAAGGTAAGATTTATCCTAAATTTCTGTGTTTCGTGATTTTTGGCGCCCCGTTCAGATACGTGGTAGAGCCTAGAGTTCGCCCAGGGTAGTACTTCCGCCGCAGCAGTGTAAGAGTACCAGCTCTTTTCCAAAATGAAGTAAGGCATTTTTGAAAAATTGTTCCTTAAACGATGAGTATTTTTTGCGTAAGGGGCTTTTTATTTTTTTAATTTAGTTATAACTTTATTTCCTTTATTTTCCATTCTTGAATTATAAATGGTGACTAACATGATTTATGACTTTGTTTTATATAGATTGTATATGATCTAGGACACAATGGAAGCAGCATACGACCTGGCCAAGCTCAGCCGTCACCTGACCTTCATCCACATGATGTGTTACGACTACCACGGCACCTGGGATGGCGTGGTGGGTGCCAACGCACCGTTGAGGGGCCTCGCACCGGCGGATGATCTCAGTGTTGTAAGTTGCTTTATTATTCGCCAATATTGTTTGTTTTATTTTTATGTTTAAACGAACGAAAGTAACACGTACCTAGGTAGTTGTTAGTTATATTTCTATTATTAGGTACTACTATTATTAATTATATTAGGTACTATGTTTTGTGTTTGTGTGTGCAACTTGGAATTCAAGTAAATTAAAGTCGTCTAACTGTAAGCCTTGTAGAAGACTAACTGACAAAATAAATGTTTCTTCTTCTTCTTCGTGTCGTGTCGTGTTCTTCATTGCTGAAGGTCGTGCTCGTTCTGAAGAGCCTTGGTGACGCTTATGAAGCAATTAGTTGTCAGACGTTACTTTACGGAACTCTATTATCTATTATTATAAATGTATATAAAACTCTTGCGTTACTGAGTGACTGACAGACAACGCACAACCGAAACTACTGGTGGTGGTGTAATAATGGAAGGGTTGGGGTTGGAATGGGAAGATTTTATGCCGCCCTAAGGCCCTCGACATCATATTAACGATTGTTATCTAACGGTATCAACCGGGACCAGCAGCTAAGCGTGCCCTCCAAAGCACGGACACGCTCGAGAATTGTTTACCACCACCGATCACTTCTCCATTTCCAACCGCGCTCGCTGTTGCTTAACTTGGTCGATTTAGGACCGACATAAGCCGTCCTAAGTCCTGTATGTATGTAACTTAATTTTCTAGGAAATGGAATGGATGTAAATAACCGGAACTGTATGTAACTTCTCCAAAATTTTATATTTTAATTTTCTAACAATTCCTAGGCTTTAAAACTTCTCTTTCTCCACAGGAATTCACCGTAAAGTACATGCTGGCCCATGGAGTCAGTCCATATAAGATGGTGCTAGGTCTACCCATGTATGGTCGCACCTTCATACTCCAGGAGCCTTCAGAGAAGATAGAGTTTGGAGTCACCGCGGTGAAGACCACCGGGTTTCCTGGACCCTGGACTAAGGAGAATGGATTTATGGGGTATAATGAGGTAAGCTGAACAACTACAGTTATAGACTAACGAAGGATTATTACAGACTTGATGATTACTTGAAGTAGTAAGTGCAATCTGTTACTGTGAGGAAAAAAACATTGGGAGTTGCTTGCCGCTTCTTCTTCAAGGACAATTTACGGTAGGGATTTGTTGAAGCGTAGGTTTTCATTTAGGCCCCCCTAATTATTAATTATAATTGAAGTGAATACTTCTTTAGTATCGTTGTGATTTGGAATTCGTTGAAACGGAAATGACGCGAATAAAGCATCGGCAAAATGGCGGCTGACGTAAGCAAAGCAAAACAGCAATATTTGGACTGACAGTATTCGTTGTTATTAAGTTTCACTTCTAGCACGTGTTAATTGCACACATTTTGATTATTTATTTTATCTCAACCAGATTTGCATGGAGATATCGAACAAGTCCTCCCAGTGGAAGCAGTACTGGCACGAGCAGTCCGCCACCCCTTACCTGGCTGACGGTAACCGCGTCATCGCCTACGACAACCCGAGGTCTATCGCCGCTAAAATCAAGTAAGTTCATCTGGGGCTAGGACTCTAATAAACTGGGGCTACGAATCTAATAAAAGTGATCTGGGGCTAGGGATATAACAAAATGTGTTTACGAATCCAATTATGATTGTTTTTACGTGTTGTTATTTGGGTCTACACGTTTAATAAAGTGGGGCTACGAATCTAATCCGGTGTTAATGTTAATAAGGCTTTTAAGTTTTATTATTTGGGTCTACAAGTATTAGACTTGTAGGTCCACAAATCTAATTAAAATGTTCTGCATGTTTTAAAACTTGGGTCTACACGTCTAATAAAGATGGTCTAGTGCTTTCACACAATATTTTCAAAGGTGTTGGCAATGACTTGGGAGGGTGAAGCAGATACATACCTACAATGCTACCTAAAAAAAAATGAATAAACTCGCTAATAATATCGATCTTTACGTTTTATGAAGCTGGGTCTTTTCATCTAATAATTTTGGTTCTTTTTAGGTATTTTGATATTTTGAAGCGCTCATAGCCCGGCGGCTTGCGTCGATCTCAAGTGATCGACAAAGTTAAGCAACAGCGGGCGCGGTCGGTAGTTGGATGGGTGACCGCTAGTGGCAAAAATTTCTTGAGCGCTTCCGTGCTTCGGAGGGCACGTAAAGCCGTCGGTCCCGGTTGTTATCATTTGGTAGCAGTCGTTAAGCCATGTCGGATACCTTCGGGCGGCTTAAAATTTCCGACACTTGGGTTGGCCACTAACCCCTCCACCAATCCGCACTGGAGCAGCGTGGTGGAGTATGCTCTAGGCCTCCTCAGGTACGAGGAGAGACCCGTGCTCAGTAGTGGGTCATTAATGGGTTGTAGCCAATTTTGGTATTGAGGGATCGCGAATAGGAACTACGTTTGTTACTTTTGTAACGAAGTTCCTTAACGCGGCTTACGGGTAGTACAATTTAGTAGAAATCGTCAAGTAACGAAATACCGTATGATGTGTGTGCATAAGTCAATGCAAGGATAGAAATAATTCCGCGTTCACGACTGATTTTAGTGTTTAAATTTCCTTGTTAACATTTCTATTCTTGTAATGGCTGGCGTTCACGACTGCAATCGAAATTAAACCGTGATATAATGGTTTTAGTGTTTAAATTACCTTGTTAACTGCATGGCATGACATGACATAACTGACTGGGCGATTTTATTATGAGATTAGATGTCCATAGTAATAATGACCCATTTCCATGGGCAGTGTTTTTATCTGTAGTTGCATGTTTTTATTAATAAGTCAATGTGTGTATGTGTGTTTTTATAAATATTCTCTTTCCCAGGCTGGCTATGGACTACAAGTTAGGTGGTCTCATGGTCTGGAGTATAGACACGGACGATTTCAAGGGTGACTGCGCCGAGGAGCCCGGCGCGTACCGCGACTTCGTTGACAGATACAATAAGATACTGGGAGACCCTGTGCTCACTGAGGCTTTGAAGAACTTGAAGCTGCCCGATGGTGAGTGCAGCTTGTTTCAACCAGGAGTAGTGGAGCTTTATTGATATTGAAACGTTCACACACGACCCTGCCTGTAGTGACCTTGCCTGCTAAGCTAGGGGTCCCGGGTTCGATTCCCGGCCGGGGAAGATATTTGTGACATCTTATACATAAAATTCTCGTGTCACAATGTTAGTTACCATACTCCTCCGAAACGGCTCGACAGATTCTCATGAAATTTTCTGTGCATATCGAGTAGGTATGAGAATCGGCCAACATCTATTTTTCATACCCCTAAATGTTAAGGGTTGTCCACCCTAGTATTTTTTTTTCATTTTTTGGTCATATTTTTTTGGGTTTTTTTTTATGGTGTGGCATAAAAAATACACGTAATCCCAAATTTTCAAATTTAAATCGCTCTTTAATCATTCACAAGCTACATGGCGGAACAACGTTCGCGGGGTCAGCTAGTATTTACATATGTGTGTCATAATTGTTTGTTTTTTGTTGTTAGAAAACAATGCATTACTGGTCATTCAAACTCGTGTTCTGACTTATTTACAGTAAGCCGAATGGAAAATTTAGGCAGACGAGCGGCGTACGTAGTGTCCAACGATAAGCTGCATCTGCGTCTACCAGAGCCCAAGTTCTCCAACTACCCGCTGTTGAGAACAATCAACGAAGCTACGTCCATTGCTCTGGAAGAGACCAGAATAATGGACGAAATGGCCAGGGTCACGAAGGAGAACGAAATAGTCGGTCGCGAGCCCAACTCCGCTCCGATTTCCATGGGCAGTGTTTTTATCTGTAGTTGCATGTTTTTCTTAATTTTATTTCAGTTTTAAGTTTAAGTTAACCTATACTGCCGTTGGTTTTATGGTAGTTTTTGGCATTTTTTTATTGGTACGAGTTTTAGAATTAGAATCGTAGATAGAGGATATTGTAGACGACTTGAGAAGTTATTTTTTAATGTCACAAATTAAACTCGCAATTTATTTTGCAGTGAGATTGTTGTAATGTTATGTAATGGTTAAATTAAGCATTTATTAAGATTAATTTTATCACAATAATAAAATTAATGATTTATCTATGATTTGAAAATTTAAACTTTTTATTGTGGTATGTACACGAATCTTAATACATACTTACTTATCGTTGTAATGTTCATTGAATAAAATTAAAGTGTGATTATTATAAATTTTATTTTAAAATATTATTATAAAACATTAAAGACTATTGTAAGTTCAACGAAATGCCTAAGTATTGTTGGAATACTTTATGTTTGAACTTTACGTCAGTATGATGCATAATTATCTCTCTTTCGTGTGCGAGTGAAACAGAATAATAACATTCATCTATAGTATATTCTATCTACGCGTATAATTAAACTACAAATAAAAATATATCACAAACTTATTAAAGCAAAAATCGCTCTCTTTTGTATTTTTTTTAGATTTTCAAAGATAACTGTTGTACTGCCATGGGTATTTTTTTTGTTACTTTATATCAAAGCGAGTTGTATAATGACCCAAAATAAATAAATTATAAGTATTTCTAAGTATTTCTTATGCTCTGACTGCACTCGAATAAATGTTTATTCAAGATTCTTTAAATAAACATTGTAATGTAACAGTGTAATGTTATATATTAGAAATAAACACGATAAAAATCGTGTTTATTTCTAATATATAACATTATATTCGTAATAATATGTATTTAATTTGTTCTAACAAGTTTAAATTGTTCCATTTATCAATTTTATTTATAGGAATTTACAACGACCTTAAATGAATAAACTACATTAAAAGATATAGATCTCGAAGATAACTACTTTACAGATAATAATTATACAGTTTCAAACGTAGACAGAGAAGGATAGATATATGTCTATCATCTGGTGGCCAACATGAGCACGGAGAAAGTATAATTGTATGTGGCACAAGAAAAGTTTGACATCAGCTGTCAAATTTATCTTTAAGCAACTGTGCTTTCCTTGAAAAACCACCACGCAGAGTGAGACAATAAATATTATCATTCTGTCTCGTTTTTTTCGTGGCATTGACGTAAGTTGTTCCTTTTTTGTGTGAGTGCGATAGATGGCATCCATTGGTCTATACTTTTTCATTCAAATTCAAATAATTCAAATAATTTGTAATACTCTTCCATGTGATACTTACTCTGTACTTTGTATTTGACAGTAAAAATGTTTTTCAATTTTTATTTGCGTTTTCATTTGTACAACAATCCTATATACGACAAAATTACAAAACTAACTAAGTATAAGTAATATTTTTTTCAATTTAGTATATCACTTTTTAGGACCTTTCTACGAGTATGCACGGCTATATTAGTAAGTAACTTAAGTAGACTGAGTACTTAATTTTAAATATTCTATTTCTTTCGACGATCCTTGGTAACATACGTAGCCTAGTTTATAGTGATCCTGTCTGCGAAGCGAGAGGTCCCGTGTTCGATTCCCGGCCGGGGCAGATATATATGAGACATAAATGTTTGCTCTCTGGTCATGGGTGTGATGGGTCATGAGAAGCGCTCATAGCCCGTCGGCTTGCGTCGATCTCAAGTGATCGACAAAGTTTAGCAACAGCGGCTCGGTCGGTAGTTGGATGGGTGACCGCTAGTGGCAAAATTTCTTGAGCGCTTCCGTGCTTCGGAGGGCACGTAAAGCCGTCGCTTCCGGTTGTTACCATTTGGTAGTAGCAGATACCTTCGGGCGGCTTAAAAATTTCCGACACTTGGGTTGGCCACTAATCCCTCCACCAATCCGCACTGGAGCAGGTGGAGTATGCTCTAGGCCTCCTCAGGTATGAGGAGAGACCCGTGCTCAGTAGTGGGCCATTAATGGGTTGAAGCCATGGGTGTTAGTGACGTGTAATTTGTATTTGTGTTGTCCATGCCACCCGCAACTCAGGGAATCCTAGTGCGGGAGTATGAGTTTATCGTTTAATCATATTTTACAGCCTCAAATGGGTAGGAATAAAAAAATATAATAATAAATATTTATATTTATTTTTGCACTAATAATATTTTTAAATACAATAAATAATCTTAGTACCTACTACATATTTACAAAGATTGATGGGGGAATTGTAACAACATTACAGTAGTTTTTTTCTTTTCAAATGTTGGTTTATTTTCTACAATTTATTATATTTCAACTGATTAGACCCTGCAGCCAAGTTGGTGATGATCCTGGTCAGGATCTATTCTCGGATAATATAATATGTGTTATCCATTTAATTGTTTAGGGGAAAACCGGGTAATCCCGGTCAGGCGACAATACCGGTCACCCAATTATCTTACAAAATACTTTGTTTACGCGCACTCAAAAATGCATAAAGGGAGGACTGATTGCTCCCCGCTCCGATGCACCAACCTTAGTTCAGTTCTGACCACGCGCCACTGAAAAAAAGACTTGTGTTTGTTTCACGCAACTCTCTTATAACTTTTTGGCCGCAGAATTTAAGAGGTGAGTAGAATAATATTTCGATTTCATTTATTGTCTATAATAATTTTTGCCAATTAGTTATCTGACTATCTATTTCATTGAAGATTTCAAGTAATTTGCAACAAGTTTTTTTTTTAATTATTTTTAACTTCAAAAGTGCACAGGTGGCTAATGCCGGTCAACCCTGACCGGTAGCGAAAAATCTATAAAAAAGGTGAAAAAGAGAATGTTTGAAGAAAGTAATAATGAAAGCTCGTCGAACTCCAAAATTGACATGATAGACGTACCTGATGACGATGCAGACACCATTGAAGATCTTGAGAACAAGTGTATGCTATGCAACGATTATGGCTAGCACAATAAACAATGGTACAGTACAGGTGTGGTCAGTGGGGGCTTTGAGCTCATGCTGAGTGTTCGGACTGTGAATTACCCATAGGTTACATATGCGATTTGTGTCGTTAATAGCCTGACCGGCATAACCCTCCATGTCGGGCAATGGCGGTCAAAAACACTTTTTTTTCAAATGTTTATTGTGCCCAATTTATTATGACTATTGATCTTATTGTTTGTGATTATCGTAGAATAATAGTTGAAGTTATGTTTGCCTAATAATTTTTAAATAAAAGTTTGATTTTCACTAATTTACATTTGATTTTGCTTAGGTGACCGGCATTACCCGGTTTTCCCCTAAACGCTGATATTGATACCTTTCCCCAATGCTTAATTTGTCCTACACATTTTTCTACCGTTATATAACAGTTATACACACGAATATAAAGAAAATATTGAAGGATTTTTGTACTCTTTTTAGTCTAAGGATTTGTGTAAGGAGTTTTGTATCAGTTCAAACCGGGTCCTAATCCTATACTCACCCTGTGCGCTATAGACATGTATACAGAAGATATTTTATTACACTCATTCGTGTATTCAGTTGTCGTTTAATTGAATTTTATTGGAACGAAGTTCCTTACGGCAGGCTTGGAGGGGATAGGGATTTTGCTGCGCGACCGAACTGAAAAATATGTGATAGTAAAACCGTAAGCGTGGAATGAGACGCGTGGAATGAGACGCGTGGAATGAGACGCGTGGAAAAAAGTGCGTGGAATAAAACCGTTAAATGAGACGTGCGCAGGCGCGACAGTAGCCGAAGGAACTTCGTTCCTACCTGGTGTCCCACGACACAATTAGTTTGTTAATGATTGGCCGTTTTTTCTTGTGTTTGAAAATATGGATGGCTTATTTTAAATCTTCATACGGAGATCCGCAGCGAACGTTGTAGAAATGGTCACATACCTGCAACATGCGGTAATTATAAAAAAAAAAACTAAAAGGCACTCAGAGACTGCCGCGGTAAAGCTATTGCATAGCATTTTTTATCAACTTATGCAATTATAATTATTAGAAGTTATATAGTTATATCAGAACAGCGCCATCTAGTGTGTAGAAAACATACGTACCATACCTTAGTATTAAGGTACTAGATGGCGCTGATTGGGGGTGTTAGGTTTTTTTCGTTACGGAATTTCTGGATCCGGTCCCTACGCTCAAGGCCCGCGATAAAAGCTATGCAATAGCTTAAAAAGTAAGTATGTCTAATTCAAATAAATAATTTATTTCATAATTAAGTATGATTCTAAAAAATCTTGTTATGAGTAATACCTATTAATAAATATTCCCAATAATAGTTTTTCTCAAATATCTAAAATATATGTATATAGACATCGATTAGTTAGATTTAGAAATGCATAGATACGATAGCAAGCAGCGGTTTAAACGTAGGACTCCCGAACAAGGGGGCCAAGGATCGAATTCGCATCTATAATTTTCAAAAAATATGTGCGTAATAGAAATTAATCATCACTTGCTTCGGTGAAGGAAAACATCGTGAGGAAACATGTTCATGTAATATTTCTCTATAATGTTCTCAAAAGGTGTGTGAAGTCTGCCAGTCCGCACTTGGCCAGCGTGGCCCACGGCCTGTACCCCGCATACTGTGAGAGGAGACCCGCGCCCAGCAGTGGGACAGTTATGGCGACGATGAACAGACAGAGAAGTAACTCTTACTTGGAACTGTTGATTGAATAACGTTCCGTTGGTGCAGAGGTCCGTACTGACTAGACGCTGACGCCAGCAAAAGTGGTACGCCTGGAAATAAATCAATTATACATTAGACAACGCTACACACTCATAGCCCCACACTAGGATTCCCTGTGTCGTGGGTGCCATGGACAACATACAAGACAAGAACACACACACCCAGACCAAGAACGGAAATGTAAATTCATCATTCCAATTTCCGCCTCGCTGGGAATCGAACACTCGGAACGGCGATCCGGCGTGTTAACCATTGCGGCATCCGGGTCGTCAATTACTACTATTTAATTATTTATCACCAGGTCATTCTGCAATGATCATTAAACATCAGTTCCCGGTCTGGATGTTCTTGTATGTTGCCCATGGCACCGATGACGGAGGTAATCCTAGTGTAGGGCAGAGTGTGTAGCGTTACATATCTATACAAATAAATAAAATTGGAGTGTCTGTTTGTAATATTAAAATAACCGCCTTTTACTAGATGCATATGGATGCAAGTAGGAATGTATACTCGGTACATGTAGCAAAATGTCCGTTTGTTTTGGCTAATTTCTGGAACGGCTGAACCGATTTTGACGGGACTTTCACTGGCTGATGTAATAAGGAGTAACATAGGCTATTTTTATTTTCGATTTTTTTTTTGTTAAATTACACACGAAGTCTTGGGCACAGCTAGCAATCAATATAAACTGACCTGGCACCCAGCATGGACGTCAGCATAGTACCCCCTGCTGCGACCTGCACAGGTGAACCCCGTGGCGGGGGCGCGGCTGAACACGGGGTACAATGGGGGATCGTGGGGGAGATGCAGCTCGTGGTAGTAGTCGTGGGGCAGCTGGCAAACCGCTGCTGTTAGTGCTGGAACGATACATTACGCTGCTTGTAAATACTAGTATTTACAAGACGTGTAAGTTACATAGCATAGCACTGGTGCTAAGCTATGCATCGTAGCGTAGCACATCTCTGGTGGAAAGGCACCCCAAGGCTCCCAGCTGGAGTTTTGTCAAGTTTTTACTCTATAACGCAAAATCTTTGTAACGCAAAATGTTGCCAGCAACATAGCACACACGTCACACGATGACGTCATAAGCTTGAATCACGCTATTGAAATTTTGTACACCGCATTGTATACTAGTTTCGAACTGTGAACAGTTGACTTGACACCTCTCAGCGGAAGATCTCCCTTTGCTGATTAAATTATGATTAGGTAATTACATTTCATCGTTCCATTTTTAGCTTTTTCAAAAACTGTGTAAATGTAACGTGGCTGTACTAGCTTAATTGTGCTTATCTTTATCTGTAAAAAATATTAAAATCGTGAGTACCCGTTACAGTTAAACGTTTAGTGTCCGCGATGATAAAAGTTTCATATCATAATAATAACAAATGTTAGCAGTTAACTAAAAAAGTAATTCTTTATACCAAGACGGAAGTTTATATCGGACCCATTAGATATTATTGGCAAAGCCCTAGGCCTCCGCGTACGTACATACTTTAACTAGCCCTGTTCGGGTATATAAGTTAATAAGGACCTACAAGTACAGTTTGGTCGTTAACTAGAACAACCGAGTACCAGACCTGCCATATTAGTGGACTCGATAACTTACTAATAAAACCGGTTAAAACCGAATTGAACTTGTGTAAACGGGTTCTTTACTTTTAATAATCTTTGGGAGAGACATGTTCAACGACCATGGCCATGGGGAACGCCGAAGGCATCATCCATGGCTTGCCAAGAAAGAAGAAAGAAAGGCTTCAACCCGTTTATGGCCCACTACAGGGCACAGGGAAACGTAAACGTTATGAAACCCTCACACATGCCCACCGTGACATAGGGAGCTAGTACCTACTCCCTGTCATGGCATACGGCATGGACAACACAAATTACACATATATAACACCCACGACCCGTAAACATCTGCCCCGGCCGGGAATCGAACCCGGGACCCCTCGCTTCGCAGGCAGGATCACTACCAACTAGGCTACGGAGTCGTCAAAGATTTTGCGTTAAAAAGTAAAAACTTGACTTAATTCCAGCTGGGAGCCTTGGGATGCCTTTCCACCAGAGATGTGCTACGCTACGATGCATAGCTTAGCGGAACCCGTTACCACCAGTGCTATGGTATGTGAGCCAATGAATATGATTGGTGGATAGCAAAAGTATCCTTAGCAACGTAGCACATCCCTGGTGGAGAGGCAACCCAAGGCTACCAGCTGGAGTTTTGTCAAGTTTATTCTTAAATATGGGAGAAAATGCAAAGGCACCGACACAGCAAGGTTCATAAGGGTTCACGAGTACGGTATCCTAAAAAACTAGGTCGTTGTTGTTGAAATAATTGAGTATCCACGAGGAATTTTAATGATACATTTCCTTGGGCCATGCGGCCCACTAATGAACATAATACTGTAGCTCAAAGATATTAATAACTTGGATGCGTTATGTTCATATAACGCTGGCTTTTATCAGCTGATGACATTGCTGTATGTGCTATGTATGAGACAGAAAGAGATGCTAAAAGAAAGTTACATTAATTAGGGGAATTTGACTGCCTTCGGTTCGCTAATGACATTGACGTTTATAATATCATTGCAATTTGATATTACTGATCTCTGTAAATGGAAAATATTTGAGAATAACTGTTATTTATTAAAGGTAACTAAACCGATGACAATGACATTTTGAATTTTTATCCATTCTGTTTCTTTGCGCGTTTATTGCCGCTCATGTCAAAACCAACTCAACCGATTTGGATGCAGTTTTCACTTAAGTATTAGTATGGTAGCTAAGTGTGATGTATTTGGTGTATTATTTCAATTAGTTCATTAATAAAAAATATGTCAATTTAAAAAATTCTTAACTCTTAGTTAAATTATTTTGGATACTGAATTTTTCTATCCTTATTATTAGGCGAAGGGAAGCGAAGGCGGGTTTACTATTAAGTGACAAAAATAAAAATTTCCAACCGGAAATCGAACCTGCCATTTTATGCCCCAAAGCCAAAAGGGCGTCTAGTTTCTAGTTTCATAAAAATGCATCTTTAAGCTATTTCCAGTACCTACCTACCTACCATAATTCCATTTAAATTGTCTGTGTGAAAAGACTGGTTATTAATAAATATGACATAGAAAAAAAAACTTACCCAACAAAAATAGAGCTATTCTTTTCAACATTTTTGAATTTAAAAAGAGAATAAGTACAATATAATTATGAAGTGCACAAGCACGCTCGTTTGGCGCGAGCGGCGAGATTAAATGAGCTAATTCGTTCGGATTACCTTTGAATTTAGAATGTGGTAGTCGGTAACTAAGTATTGATCTGTGGACGGTGTTATGCAATATGGTTGTAATTACTAAAAAAGTATATTTATACTCGTATTATAGTATGACTGTTTATTTTATTGTATGATTCTATGGTGGATTATATTAAGTTAGATTAAAAGCTGTTGAAAAAGTTAAAAAAATTAACGGGCTTACAATAAAATATAAAAAAATACCATTTACACCATTGTTGTTGACGATAATTCATACATATTCTTAACAGGTATGAAACTTTTATCCAACGGATATAAAGAAACAATCAAAATAAGTTAAGTAAATGATACTCATTTAAAAGTCCTTGCACAGGGTATCTTTTTCGCGTAAAAAAAGTCAACCCTAACCTAACCTTTTTCTCGTTTAACCTATGTAGATTGATTTCTCTTGGCGAGGGGCTTCGACTTCAAGGCGCCCTTTCGGTGGCCTAAGTCCCTCTTTCGGTGGACCAAGTCTCTATCCCCAAGTTAGGAGTGCAAATTTTGATTTTAAAGGACATATATTTTCCCATAAAAATACTGCTGATTAAAAAAACAACCAAACGGCCTAATAATAAGTGGCCTCCTATTCGATGTTTAGGGAGTGACCAAGTCCCCCCCCCCAAGTTAGGAGAGCAAATTGTGAACTTAAAAGCACCTATATTTTCCGATAAAAAATACTGCTGATTTAAAAAAACAACCAAATATTTCCAACAAGCTATAATATTTCACTTCAACATAGCACCATTCATCGTAATGAAGTATCAATCTGTGGTATCAATTTTCGCATGTCGAAGGTCGTGTCGGTTTGCCACATTGCAATCACCGGACTCGAACTGAAATCCCACTCTGTGAAGGGTTCAGTCGTCGTCGCAACAGGCCATACAGGCCATACGTCGTACAGGCCATAGTCCACCACGCTGGCCAAGTGCGGATTGGCGGACTTCACACACTTTTGAGAACATTATGGAGAACTCTCAGGTGTGCAGGTTTCCTCACGACGCGGCGACGTTTACCTTCGAAGCAAGTGATAATTAAATTCTAATACGCACATAATTTTTGGAAATTAGAGGTGCGTGCTGGGGTTTGGGGCCGAAACCCAAAATATCTGCTCCAGTCGGAAATCGAACCCGGCACCCCTCGCTTCGTTAAAGTTTACAATGACGAAGAGAAGTGCAGAAACCTAGAATTTATCTGAATTAACTCTTTAGCAAAATGAAATTACGGTCCAATTTCGAATGCACAGCGGCTGTCATTAGTTCAAATACTTACATTAAAAATTGGCGAATGAAAAATGTAACCTCTTGAAAAGTGCGAATATTAAAAGGCGGATGTTTAAATGAAATTGCCAAGGAAATATCTAATGTCAAGGATGACAATACCTTACCTTCTAATACTTACCTTCGTACTCAGGTAGGTCACGAAATTTCGTGGAATGATTTTAAAGTATTTTTTAATGTACCATCTACTTGTAATGAAAATGTACCTAACTACGGTACATAGTTTCTGTATTCCGGTTAGAGAGGTGTGGATACGGTTACACTTTTCAGAGGCAATCCTCTTACTCCTCAAGGGTAGTAACACATCTGTGACCGAATTAGAACGAGACTCAACTGGATTACTAGTTAATAACAACAACAGTACTAATTATCACTCCAGTCCCTGTCCCAGTCCTCATACTAACGAACTAACCAACTAAGAGAGTGCGCGCACGGGGGACATTTGTCTGCGTGACAAAAGTTTTTGTCTTCGTCGCGACGCGTTTCTAAAGTGGGGTGCGCGCACGAGGGCAACAGTGACAAAACTTTTTTGATATGGAAGCGTCATTGGAACGACGATCTGGCATGTTAACCATTGCGCCGTCCGGCTCGTCAATGTGAACGGAGAGTGACAATTTTGTCACCGACGCCGGTCGGCGGACATAAAAGTCACCCAGTTGTCGCGTCGTAACGTGCGCGCACCTCCATACATATCCAAGGACTTGATAAGAGCGACGAAACCGTCACGGCGACAAAAGTCCCCCGTGCGCGCACTCTCAACGGTATTAATAGGACCATCTGCTAACTGGACTAACCATCCTAGTTGGTAGAGGCCCTGCCTGCGAAGCGAGGTCCGGGTTCGATTCCCGGTACAGATATTTATGTGGCAGACAAATGTTTGTTCTCGGGTCGGTTGGTAGTGATGTGATTCGTGTTGTCCATGTACTTGCTATACGAGTACGACACAGGGCATCCTAGTGCGAGGGTGCGTGTATTAGCGTTTAGTGTTACCTATAGACCTTAAAGTATATAAATTATATTATGTATAAGTATATCAGTACTATAATAGCGGCATGAAATTAAGGCTCCTTTGACACATTAAAATAGTGACGTGATATAATGTTAATTAAGTATCGAAAAAATATGGTCAAGTGCGAGTCGCATCGATAAATTTTTGGAGTAATAAGTAGTAACTAATTAAAACTTTTCATTATAAGGCTATATAAATGTATAGATTATGTATTATAATGGTTAGATATATTTAAGGTCTCCTCGGCTTTGAAGGGAGACCCATGCTCAGTAGTGGGCCTTGTTGGGTTGAGATGATTTATTTTATAGTACCTATAGGTATTTAATTTATGTAATTGACTTACTTACTTTATTTAAGATGGCACTGAATTTTATTAGTAAAAACGTGAAGAGATTTGTTCGCGGGATCATATTCTATGTATATATGGTCCCGCGTTAGTCCATAATATTTAAATAGGTATACATGTAATATGCATGTATGTTTAAATATCCATTTAATTAATTAACTTTGGGTCCTAAGCTATACATTCCATAAATTTTATGACTCTGCACATCACTATGGACAATGAAGAATAGAAATTTGATCCTTCAAATTTGTGTAATAATTTATACGAAACTTGATGATCGGACAGACGTCAAATAAACGTCATAGGCGTCTTCGTTTCGTGCCGCTACTATAGTTATATTAAAAATTGCTGCCAACTTAGCCCGTCCTTATTCTAAATACAAAACATGACAGCTGAAGTTTAAACTCGAAATTCGAATACCGTTGACCTCGGCTGCATTCGGTGGTATGTTGCCGCTCAAGAGTTCGAGACCAATATCTTAGATTGACAGGTCAAATCAAACTACAGACCATTAATGGATATACTACAATGTAATCATATATATTTTGAAACCAAATAAGTGGGAGGATATTTGTATCCAAAGTGGTTACTGCATTCAAATATCCTATTATTATTATAAATGCGAAAGTTTGTGAGGATGTATGAATGTTTGTTACACTTTCACGCAAAAACTACTGAATGGATTTTGATGAAACTTTAAAATAATTTAGCTTATACATCAGAATAAAAAAGGCTATAATTTATAAAGATATAGTGTGAATTATCCAAAATATATAACTAAATCTTGAACATAGAACCCTCTCCTTTTTACAAGTCGATTAATTTTATTATTGCGTGCTATTCAAAGCCAACTTGAAAGTAGACCGAGCCGCAGGCGAAGCCTAGTGTAGCCTGTAAATAAGACAATACATTCGACAGTCTAATGAAGCCGGCGCCATCGGCCATTGTTGTAATCCTTCCATTGGTGACAGGAGCCTGCTGAACGAATTAATCATTGCTATAATATTATTGATATGATACAACGGATTATATGAATCACTACACAAGTTAGTAAGGAATGAATTTGATGGCGCAATCTAGAGAAATAAATAAAAAAAACATGTGTGCAATTCACACGTGGTAGAAGTGAAACTATAAAAAATAAAACGAACTCTTCAATCTTGAAGATGGAACAGTCATTTTCTTAAAATTTTTAGTTATGCCACTGCAATTTGTAAAGGCGCTAAAATACAAAACCAACCTACCCCGCCGCGCTTCTCTGCCCGCCTGTCTATGTGTTCACGATAAACACAAAAACTACTAAACGTATTTTCATGCGGTTTTAACCAATAGACAAAGGAATCTATGAAGAAGGTTTGAGCATATAATTTATTTAGGTTTTGTATAAATTGGTTGAAATAGGGCGATAACTGTTGATACTGAAAAAGTCATCAAAGGAGCTTTCATCGTGAACGCTACCTTTCTTTGAGATATAATCTATTCTATGTTACGCTTACATAACACACGAGTAGTGTGACCATTCTTAAATCCACTCTACAGTCAAACAAACCCCAAATACCGTATTGGTTATTGATCGGGCGGCACGCGACCTCAGTAAGACGTCTCAATGTCGAACACCGATATTGCATACCGTAATTTAATGCTGGGCTATCTGTCGATCGGCGATAGGGCAAACTGTTGCAAGTTGAAAATTATGTTTTTTATAATCTTTCAAGTAAAAACCGACTTAAAAATAATGCAAATTTAAGACTTATATGGTTTTGTAATGCATGCCATGGTTAGAACTGGACCAAATTGAAACGGGACCACACGGGAAGCGCCAGCTTTCAAATTAAAAAAGAGTCATCCAAATCGGTTCACCCAGTCGAAAGTTCTGAGGTAACAAACATAAAAAAACTACAGTCGATTTGATAACCTCCTCCTTTTTAAAGTTACAAATAAGTATAGGTTATCGATCGTTAGATAACACTCGTTAAGCCTTATAAGGCCGTAGGGCGTCATAAAAACTTGCGACACTTGGTTTGGCCACTAACCCCTCCACCAATCCGCACTGGAGCAGCGTGGTGGAGTATGCTCTAGGCCTCCTCAGGTAGGCCTCCTGTAACACTAACGACCTGCTGGATACTATAAAGGTAAAAAAAATGTAAATTTTCTACTTACGTCAATTAGCGTAAGGAGCTTGAAAGTAGATACTTATTTTTTATTAATGGAAGTAGGCAAACACACTCGGGCCATGCGGTACACATTCCATACGATGGCAATCTAGAAATATGTATAATAAATCTGTAACTAATCGCTGTCTGTATATTTAAGATAATTATATGAAAAAAACTATTATTGAGGGCCTTTTTAGAACAATAGAACCCAAAAAAATATTTTTAGAATCTTTGTCTGTATGTCGGTTTGTCTGTGGTGGTGTACGCGATAATCTCAGAAACGGCTAAACCGTTTTGAGTGCGGATTTCACTCAGTGGCGTAGCGTGGAGTAATATAGACGTGGGCAAAGTCGAATCAGCGAGGCCCCATTTCTTTCGTTCCCAAAATCTGGCATCGCATAAAGAGGCCTCGCGAGGCCCCTTCAGGTGCGAGGCCGTGGGCGAGGGCCCACTTCGCCCACGCCTAGCTACGCCACTGATTTCACTATTGTATTGTGGTGAGCGTCACTCAAAATTGAGTGTTTTATTTCAATCGGTACACAATAAAAAAGTTATGTCAGTTTAAAAGTCATTTCCAATAATTTTAATGTGGGTCCAAAGGGACAGGTTTCCCTTCCAGAAGCGAAGCGAGGGCAGGTTTACTAGTGTTATAATATACTTAGTTCTGCTAAAACTAAAGTTAGGATCGATTAGGTAGTAGAGCCTAGGATCTACTACCTATGTAAAATAATTTTAATTGTTGTGCATAGGTAGTAGAGCTAGAGTTGGCCCGGGTAGTACTACCGCCCGCCACGGTACTTAGTACCATTTCTACCGTGTAATAATTGTTTTAACAGCAATTGTGTTCCGGATAGGAAGGTGTGGAGCCGGCTACACTTTTTAGAGGCGACCATCTCAGTCCTCAAAGGTAGCAACACATCTGTGACCGAATTATAACGAGACTCTTACTAACATTTACTAACTGGACTATTACCAACAATAACTAACAGAACTAACACTCACTAAAAGTCCCTGTCCCAGTCCTCATACTTACAAACTAACCAACTAATGTTCTAACACCGTCACCTAACCGGACTAACTATCCCAGTCCCCATACATGAGTCTTGTTCTAAGTCGATCACAGTTGTCATGGGCGGCAGCGGAAGGTGGTGCTGCATGCTCGTTTGCTACCGTGTAATAATTGTTTTAACAGCAATTGTGTTCCGGTTAGAAAGGTGAGGAGCCGGCTACACTTTAGAGGCGTGCTTAGTCCTCAAGGGTAGCAACATATCTGTGACCGAATTAGAACGAGACTTACTAATAATAATTACTGGACTATTACTAACAATAACTAACACGACTACTATCACTAACAGTCCATGCTCCAGTCCTCATATGGACTAACAAAATAACCCATGTTTTTAAACATCATCATCATCATCATCGCGGACTCGAAACATTTTAACTGTACAGCGTAGGTACTCACGATGTTTATTTTTTATACGGACATTTCGACCCAAGACAGTCATGTCATCAAGAACTGTCAAGACATCTGGTGAGCGTGGCAAACATGAGATAGCACGACAAAGTACGTGAGATCAAAACGTTCAAACATTTCTTTTTTATATCGAAAAAGAGTCTTTTTGACCGTAGTGGACGCTTAGTGGTAGGTATACCACTTTACTTTAATCTATGGCTTTGTAGCGCTAAATGTCACTGTCATGTCAACATGTCATGTCATTTGTCACTTGTCATTGTCACTTTGACTCGAATCGAATATGTTAGACGCCGTGAAAGTGTGTTTACAATGTAATTTAATTTTCTATTACTGAAATTAAAAATTGTATGAGTTATTCAATTTGTAATTGTAATAATTATTATGATCGGTTAACGACTTAATATCAACAATGAGTAACATTTATATCCAGGAACCACCTGCGCTTGGAAAGGTAGGTAACGATACCTACGTTATATTTGTGTCTTTGTTTACTATTTCTTTCTAAATTAACTTAAAACCTCTTTAAAATGTTTCTCGCCAACCTCAATTACCATAAAATATTCCTGAAGTTTACTATAAGGCACAATGAGAATAAATATTTAAGTTTAAAATGTTACTAATTTCAGGTATTACTAAAGACAACAGCAGGAGACATTGATATTGAATTATGGACCAAAGAAACGCCGAAAGCATGCCGTAACTTTATCCAATTATGTTTAGAAGGTTACTACAACGGTGAGTGATTAATCAAGCTTAAACAGGCCTAATCTAGCTGTCAGCTCCCCAGCTTAGTTGGGATTGATCTTACTTGAAAAGTGAGGACCTGGTTCGACTCCCAGCCAGAGCAGACAATTTAAGTGACATATAAATATTAGTTCTCTCTCAAATAGATGTTTTTGATGTCTTATATGTTGTCCATGTCACCTGCTACGCTGTGATGGTATGGGTGTATGTAATGTTAAATATCACTTCAAATGCTCGTCACTATTGGCAAAGAATAATCAAGTACGACCTCATCAATCATTCATCATCAATAATCAATTTGGATGACCCCATAGTGGAGTTGATATTGACCATGCCTGCAAAGCAAGGGGTCCTGGGTTTGATTCCCGGTGAATATTTGTGTGATTCTAATCCTCTTTTGTAATCATAGTTACAGTAATGTCATCAGAGCAGATCAAAAACTGTAACACATTTTATGTAATGCATCTATTGTTATAACGATAATATCTTTGTTTTAGGTACGATATTCCACCGGGTTGTCCCAGGGTTTATAGTGCAAGGTGGTGATCCAAACGGGGATGGAACAGGTGGTGAATCTGTGTACGGGGACACATTTAAGGTGGGTAAAACTTCAAAGGATTTAACATTTAGGTATTAACATAGCTAAAACCTACCACAAGAAAACTGGCTATCAATTGAATAAAACCACATTGAAGTCAGTCCATCCATTGAAAGCTACATATACACAGATAGACAGACATTGACGTCAAACTTATAACACCCTTTTTTTTGCGTCGGGGGTTAAAAAATAATGTCTGTCTATAATTTCTGAGTAAATGTGTTTTTTCAAGTATTTATTGTAATTAAAAGATAGAGGAAATTATAGTGCAACATATCAACCACTTTTCGTCATGGAAATGCCAGGGGATTAAGATTTATGCGGGAAAAACTCGCGCAATTGCATTTGAGCAGATACAGTTTGTTAAAAAATAGTTCTGCAACAGGATGAATTCCACTCCCGTCTTCGTTTCAACCGCCGCGGGCTGGTCGCGATGGCCAACGCTGGCAAGGACGACAATGGGTCCCAGTTCTTCTTCACGCTGGCCGCTACCCCTGAGCTGCAGAACAAACATACTATATTTGGGAAGGTCACCGGTAAGTAATATCAAATATCAATTACTAACAGTAATTGCTAACAATTACTAACAGCACTATTGGTCACTAACAGTACTGTCCCAGTCGTCATACCTACTAACGAACTAACATTTAATTAAATTAAATTATTTACTAATTAATTAAATATTTACTATTATTTACTAACATTTATTTTAAACTGATATCATTGCAGACACTGAATGTTTTAATGTATAAGGGTACTCACGATTGCGTACCCTTATGCATAACAAACTAATGATCTAACACTGTCTCCTAACCAGACTAACCATCGTAGTCCCGTTGTGAGTCTTGTTCTGTGTCGGTCACAGTTGTCACGGGCGGCAGCGGAAGGTGGAGCTGCATGCTCGTTTGCTACCTTAATTCCATAAAAATAACATATTTTTTCTGTTACTTTATGTATGTGTATATAAAAAATGTTATCCAATGTTAATAAAAATAATTCCCAGGTGAAACAATCTACAATGTGTTGAAACTGGCCGACGGGTTGATAGGGCCTGACGACAGGCCAGAACACCCCCACAAGATAGTCAGCTGCGAAGTGTTGATCAACCCTTACACTGACATCGTGCCGCGCGTCACGGCTAAGGTCGAAGAGGCCCCCAAGAAGAAGAAGAAGGAGCGACAGGGGGTTAAGTTAGTGTTTTGATTTGAAAGGATGTTATGACGCTCCGTAACGTTACCTCTGTTTTTATATTTAATATATTTCTTCTCTTTGTGTCTTCTTTTATCTTTCAACACAAAAGATACGCTTTCCTTTTCAAGGAACTTCGGCTTGTTATCTTTTGGAGAAGAAGCCGAGGAAGACGAGGGGGAAGCTATGGAGTACCGAGGGAAACCCAAGTCCACTCACGATCTTCTAGAAGACCCTAAACTCAGCAAGAAGACCGCTGCAGGTATAGAATTAACATGTTATTTTAAAAAGAATTTGAAAAAAAAAAGAATTATTCTAGTGATACACAAATAGAATGCTATAATTTAGTCACAGGTCAGTTAGTTTAATATCGCGCCTTTTCTAATCTCCACAAATCTTTTCTTAATTCTCACTCTCACAGCGTCACTTCACGCGGCACGGACTACACTAATGTGTAGAAAGATTCTAAATTATATTAATTAATAATTGATTTAAAATGAATCTTACAGAACTAGAACAAGATCAAGAGGAGACAAAAGAAGAATTGTCAGCAGAAGAATTGGAGAAGAGAAAACTGGAAACAGCAACAGCGGTTAGCAACATTCGAGATAAACTAGGCAATAGGAAGAGAGACAAGAGCCCGGAAGCGAGAGATGACAGTAAGAGAAGAAAGGAAACGGAAGAAGAAACGAAAAGCGAGCCAGAGGAAGAGTATTATTTAGGGAAAGAAAGGGATATGGAGAGACAGAAGCAAAGGTATTGATTTGTGATAAATATTATCTTAAATTAAGCCGCAGTGGTAGCAGGTGGTTTGAATGTTGGACTCCGGAACTGCCTCATCATCATCGCAACCCATAACGGTCCCACTGCTGGGCACGGGTCTCCTCTCACAACGTGAGGGGTACAGGCCATAGTCCACCACGCCTTCACACACCTTTGAGAACATTATGGAGAACTTTCAGGTGTGCAGGTTTCCTCACAATGTTTTCCTTCACTGAAGCAAGTGATAATTAAATTCTAATACGCACATAATTTTTGTATATTAGAGGTGCGTGTTGGGGTTTGAACCCGGGCCCCCCGGTTCGGGAGTCCAACGTTCAACCTCGGCTATCACTGCAAGTAAATAGCTTAGAGATCTAATTACTATCGGCAAAGAAACTTTGATTTAAAACGAAGCGATGTTTTCAGAGATCGAATAAGGAACGAAATCAAACAATTGAAAAAAGAAATGAAAGATACTAAAGAAGAAAAGGCAGAGCAGAGCGAGGCAGAAGATAGCAAGGCTAAGAAGATAGAAGAGGACAATGAGATGTACAAAAAGTATGTCGAGGAACAAGAGAAGTATAGGAAGATGAAAGAGAAGATACCCAAGAAGGGATCCGCGAGGTAAGTGCTTCAGATTTGTTTGTGTATTATAATTAAACTGTTACTGATGGATGTATGTATAGAACATGTTATATACCTGGTTAAACATATAATAATTATCATAAATAATAGGATTATTAACGCAATAGGTACCCTTAAAAAATATTTTAGGATTATCGTTTGTTTGTTGGTTTGTCAGTTTTTCTGCGCGTTTGTGTCCGCTAATGTCAGAAACAGTTGATTTGGATGTTTTATTCACGGCATATTATACAGTTGGCATATTTTACTCGAAGCATATTTTACTCATGGTATATTTTACTCACGGCGTATTTTACTATTGAATATTACGCATGGCATATTTTTCTCATGGTATATTTTACTCAAGGCATATTTTACTCCTAGCATATGTTACTCCTGGCATATTTTACTTGCGGCATCTCGTACTTAAGTAATCATAAACAATAGGTTTTCGAAACTTAAGTAAGCGATTAAGTCCTTACTTAAGTGTCAAGGCTATGGTATTCTAATTTAACGGGTTAATCGGTTTTTTGATAAGCAACGCGTTGGTGATCTATACAATAAAATCTATGTGCTTAGATGAGTTTAAATTGTGATTTTAATAAATAAAGTGATTCTCGTAGTGACATGAAGAGAATGGACCTTTTCTAAATAGAAATGACAAAACATTATTGATATTATCTATTGAAAAATCAACCATATTGCTTTAAAGTAAAGTCGCAGATTGCCTGAAGGGCAGACTGCACTTGTTTGAGAACATCTACCTACAACATTTTCTAGGACATCTAAGAAATAACGCCACAGGAGAGTGAGCTTATTTTTCAAAGCTTTTCAAACCCGATCTGTATTTCTTCTGTTATTTTCTTATTGTCTAGTGATTTAAAATGAATATACAAAGAAAGAATGCCGATTGAAGACTTGAAACGTCTTTTCAGAAGCGGACGATCGAAGTTTACAAGAAAAATCGGGAAAAAGAAGTCTTGGGTGAAGAATTTGTATGAAAATAGAGACTACCCGGACAATTACACAGATTCGAAGTTTCTGGAAGACCTCAAACGGAATTTGTTTGTGGAAAAAGTGACCTTATCTCAAGCTGTGAAGGGTTCATTTCGCGTTGTGCTCAGACTTTCGTTGTGTGTGTTATATGCTGTCCTTTTCGTTTATATGTATAATGAATGGGTGAAAACACACACAGTGATATACTCGACTGTTGCGATTACAAGTGTGTGCTACTGTTTGTATGTGTGCGTAGAGGGCGGGGCTTTCTTGACGCATTTGAAAATAGTTCTTGTGTATCTTGTAATAGGGTACATTTTATCACCGATCCTACACACTTTGACGGATACGGTTAGCACGGATACGATATACGCTTGGTCGGTTATGATGATGTTTATACATTTGATATTTTTCGACTATGACGTGCCCGCGGCGTTTGTTTCCAAATCTCTATCGATAAATGCGGCGATTTTTTCGTCTGTCTGTCTAGTTTCAAGATTATCGACGCCTTTCGATGCGTTTGTGTTGTTAACGATATCCGTAATATTTTTCGTATTGAGCCCACAATTGTTTCAAGTGGTTTTGTATTCGCGTACATTTTTGATTTTATTTTTTATTATATTATGTTTAACCGTGGCTTCGCTGTATAGTGTATCGCTGACGTTGCTGTGTTATTTTCTCCTGTCTGTCTGTGTGTTGAGTGTGTATTGCCCTGTCATGTTTGTGAAATGGCAGAGGTATAAGGATAACATATATGGCCCGTGGGACGAAGCTATAATAGATAATACTGAGGATTTGGATGATATTATGTAGACGACTAGCTGTCCCCGCGGCTTCACCCGCCAATTTCCAAAAATCCTTTCTTAGTGCTCGCTTGTGTCACTTGAGGAACCTATGTACAAAGTTTCAAGTGAATGTATTATGTTTGTTCAAGGTCGTGAGTGTTTTTAATGTTATATCTGTGCGTGTTTATGCTGAGCCACAGGGAATCCGATTACAGGAATGTGTATGTGTGTGTGCGTGCGTGTGTGTGTGTGTGTGTGTGCGTGTGTGTGTGTGAGAGAGAGAGAGAGAGAGAGAGAGAAAGCGATGATATATTTTATGTTTGAATTATTGTAATACAGGGTGAACAAAGTAGAGAAAGTTTATAAATATGCAAGTCACAAAAATTATCTTTTTATAACACAAGAAATTGGCCGTTGTTAGAGCGAAACCCGCTAGTTCTGTGTGGGATATAAAGCGTTTTTGTTTGAAAACAGAATATCTGTTTAGTTTCTTATTAAGCGTGCGAAATGTTCTATTGTACTTAAAGAAGTCATAACATGACCATTAACAGGACAGGACACAGGTCTCTCCTCATAGCTGAGGAGCCCTAGAGCATATCACCAGTTTGGATTGATGGAGATCAAATAAATCATAATCTATACTACAAATAAATAAAATTGGAGTGTCGGTTTGTAATATTAAAATAACCGCTTTTTATTAAATGCATATGTGTATATACGGTGCCTACACCAAAATAACATTTTTTACAATTTTTGTCTGTCTGTCTGTTTGTTCCGGCTAATCTCTGGAACGGCTGGAGCGATTTTAACGGGACTTTCACTGGCAGATTACTGATGTCATAAGGAGTAACTTAGGCTACTTTTATATTAATTTTTTATTGTTAAATTCCACGCGGACGAACTCGCGGCAACTGCTCGTGTTAACATAAAAATAAAATCTCAAATTTACCCCTTAGAATTTGGTTTTGTAAAATTGTAAATATGACAATAAATAAAAAATAAATTTGTTATGAATCCTTTTGTTGTTTTATTTCTTACTAGATGACCTTATACTATGTACTAAAGTATTTATGTAAAGGATATTATAGTATAGATTATATAGTATAGACTATTATATTCATACTATGTTTGTAGGTAAATTTTCATTTTTGCGACCGCCTACGCTCTTTTTCCAATATCCAAAGGTTGACTGGCAAATAATTCTTTTAGCATTAAGTCCGCCTATGTTCTTAGACCTTGTATCGTACATGAAAGTCTCTAGTAAAAAAATAGAGTTATAGACCATACATTGGCGGTGACCCCAATCCGTTGTTAGTCCAGATCAGTTCACAATAATTACAAGAATTACAGTTCACAATAATTACAGTTCACAATAATTACACGAAGGTAGGGTGTTTGGTGAAGAAAATTCATGAGACTTCTTTCCAGGGAAGACTTCACGCTGCAATTGCTGGCTAAGTTCAAGGACAAACTGCACGCCATCAAAGAGAAGAGTCAGACCACTGAAATACCTGACTCCGAGGTCAAGGAGAATGATGAGGATCTGAATAATGATGATTGGTGAGTGATGTGCAATAAAAGAAATTTTAGCACGCAAGCGGATAATGCTTCCTATCTCATTTTCTCGCCCGTTAAAATGTGTCTATCTCTTTTTATTCTTGCTTTTTCGTTTCATTTCCGTTTCATCGACTTTCAAATCACAACGATGCTAAAGAAGTTTTCATTTCAAAGTTGCGTTCTCTGAAAAAAGCAACCCCAAATGTAACTTTTCAATGGATTAAAGAACTTTACTTTTGTTGTTTCAGGTTGGGCCACACCTTGAAGTTTGAAGACAAGGGTGCAGTGTTGGCTAAGGATGCGTCGACGAAGGGAGACGATTGGTTCGATATTTATGATCCACGGAATCCGATCAATAAACGGAAGAGGGAGATGTCGGAGAAGAAAAATAAAAAATAAAAATTGTCTGTTTAAAAGTTTT
Organism: Ochlodes sylvanus; assembly: GCA_905404295.2. Taxonomy (NCBI): domain Eukaryota; kingdom Metazoa; phylum Arthropoda; class Insecta; order Lepidoptera; family Hesperiidae; genus Ochlodes; species Ochlodes sylvanus. Next base: position 3,299,491 of record FR990151.1, on the reverse strand, counting down.
TTTAGTATTTGGTTTCCGGAAATTGATACGAGATGGCGCTAGTTGTGGTTTAGAATGAGGGTAGTTCTTTTTAATGCTACACACGCAGATCGACAGGTTTCCCTGTGTCGTGGGTGCCATGGACAACACACAACTAGAACACACCCAAATCGAGATTTTTTTTTAACTCATTCGTTTTCCCTTGCTGGGAATCGTATACAGGACTTCGAACGGTAGTAGATGAGACCCATTGCACTATACAGGTTTTTAATCGACTTAAAAACCATTAATTTCTTACTATAGGGCACATAGGGCCTCTCCTATTACTAATGAGGCCTAGAGCATACTCATACGCAGCTAGGGCGTGGATTGGTGGAGGGGTTAGTGGCCAACCCAAGTATCGGAAGTTATGACGCCGGAAGGCCTCCGACATGGCTTAACGACTGTTATCTAATGATAACCGGGACCAAGTGCTTTACGTTCCTTACGAAGCGTAGAAGCGCTCAAGATTTAATTTGCCCTTTATAATAAATATTTTTTTTTATTAAATTCTATATAATTATTTAAGAAAAGTATTGTAACGGCGGAATTTTATACCGCGAGGAGCAGGATCATTAGGAAATGGTGATAATTATGAGGTGTGAAGCGAGGTGAGGTGTGGCGAGCTGGTGAGGCGCTGTGTGGAGTGGTGAGGTGCGGGTTTGAGGAGTGGAGAATCATGTCAATATTGTCATTGAATAAAATGGATTGTAACACGTAGTACGAGTATTTTGCCCTTTATAGTATTTTTAAATGACTATTCGTAATATTTCGGTTTGGCCTAATATAATAATAGTTTGATATTATGGCCAATGTTCTTAACACATAAATAATATTTAAATAGATAAGCTGATGACGTGGCAAGGATGAGGAAGAATCACAGGTTGTAGTTCAGTGACCCCGAGTGAATCTTTCAACAATGACTTGTATGTAATTCTGTTATCTTGAGATCGGCCACCGCCGCGGTAATTACCGACTAGTGATGGACGAGAGTTTACGGTGTTTGCGTATAGTGATGGGCTGTTGAAATTAAAGAGGAAAACCGTTATTTTAAATCGATTCTTTGTACTTATATCATATAAGTAGGTGCCATTTTGGATAAATTTTAAAAACACTTAAACAAACGCTTGCCCTCATTTCCCCGTAATAGGATTCCCTGTGTCGCGGGAGGCATTGACTATACAAATAACACATAGGTACTAACATTACTAACAACCACGATTTCAGAACAAATATCTGTCGTCATAAAGTAACCGGGAATCGAGTTCGTAACTTATATAGTAAAAACTTATTCACTCTCTTGAAGACTCCCGCAGCGTAAGTAGGCGGAAACACTGACGTAGGCAAGAAAGTCCAAGTTGATGTTAACAATGTTTGGATGTGCGATGGAGGAACGGCGATGGGGGAATTATTTCGAACAATTCCTAGAATGTATCCTATAGAAGACCGAGAGGCTGGCTACGCTGCGCCTGCGAGGTATGTAGACTGTTTCTAACCAGCGTGGGGTCCAAGAAGCTTCTTCCCACGCCTCTCCATCGTATCCAAGGCAACATGCAAAAGCAACATGTTATCTATTCTTCTGCCCAAGCCAACCTCCCATGCGTGTATGCCTATTATCGATATTCTTGATGAAGTATCCCTGTACGAAGTGCCTTCTAGGTTCACTAGTTCAGGCCGTGCGTGGCCTGTCAGTCACAGTAGGGCTGAGTCCTGAGTTACGGCGTATCGCGCATGCGGAAACCCCCGCGCAAGAAACTAATAGATACTCGACTAGATCGCGTGCGCGCCCGCTCGCATTTTAGATAGGTTCAAACATGATTTTAAACAGAACTCATCGCGGATTGTACACATTTTATTATGATACGGGTACTCACGATATGTATTATGATGCGCCGATATTTCGACGAGTTCAGCCGTGACCACGATCCATGCAACTGGGTCGAAATATCAGCGTTTCAAAATACATATCGTGAGTACCCGTATCATAATAAAAAGGTTCAAACACTCTCTCACTCAGGACTCAGGACTCGGCCTTAGTGTTCTATTATGTACGTATACCTAGATCATCTCTGGTATACAAAATATAGAGTTTGCTGTATCCGTCGCTCTCGCCTCTCTAAGCGTGATGTTATTAAATTAGTAATAAATTTTGCCGTGCCGTTCATCTGATCGTGCGATAAACAGGACTCACCAACACTTTTAATTATTTCAACGTATCTCTGTTTCCTCGCGAGAATATTGTGGATGAGGCTAAATTATATTATTTAATTTTATGGGTGCAATTGGCCGCCACACTTACTTGGGGTTTACAAAAGACGGGCTTTGGAAAATATATTTATCTTTTTACGCCCGAAGCAGGCAAACGAGCGGACGGGTCCCATGAGGTAAGTAATTAACGTCGCCCATGGGCATTAGCAACAAAATCACATACTTACAATACAGATACAGGTACGCTTTTACAATAAATTGCCCAAGTCAATCATTGATCTCCCCATACAAATATTTAAGAAACGTATTAAAAAGAGAAAGGTTATTGTACTATCGATGAGTATATTAATGACAAGGATGCTTGGTAATAGACATCCGCATCCGGTTCCGCTCAAGTTAGTATTTAGGTATAAAATGTAGTACCTAGCAAAAAAGATTGTAATTATTTTTTAAAGATGTGCCGAGGAGTTTTCTTTCGCCGTTTCTTTTTCTCCTCGTAAGATTTAAAAAGGCACCTTAGCGAAACGGTGGTAAATGCAAAAAATGACGTTCATAAGTGTATTCTAAATACCTACATGGAATAAATGATTTGAGTTTTGAGTTTGAGTTTTTGAGATAAAATACACATAACATTACTGGCTTAGAAGGATGCCATGTACCCGCATCTAGAAGGACCCCATTGTGGGAACACCGATGTAGGAAGTTCGTTCAACAGTTTACACGGAGGATTTTAACTAAGTATCTTACAGTTTTGCGTGTGTTTGAGTGGGTCTCTGGATGGCGGATGGAAAAGAAAAACTTTTTAAAACTGAAAATGAGTTTTGACTTGGATTTTCAAAGAATTTAAAGTTAGCAAGGGCGCCGGCAGCGCGGTGCAAAGGGGTGCACTTGCAGCCCTCTGTCAGTAAACTTCTTTACTTTAAATTTGATAGAGCATACAGTGTAGATGGTGGTTACACCTCCCTGAAAGTAATCCTGGCGACGCCCTTGAAAGTTAGTAGGTACTTGCATCGCCAATACGAGAATAGAAGCAACGAAGTCTGATAATTATCATAGTCATTCTGTTGGCCATAAGACTTGACTGCTTTGAATACCTTGGCCATAATGACTAAGTAGGTACTTACTCGCAGTTTGACCATGTGACGTTGACGTCGTAGATTGTATTGTCACTCGTAAACTTAACTAGTTACCTGGAAGACATCGCTTTTTAGCGACAAAACCGCCTGTTGTATAATTTATTACTTTTGTACAAATTTCTGTTTGCTTATTATTTGCTATGGTGTACAATTAAATGTATTATTAGGTAGTATTGGGTGTCTCTAGGTCCTATATGTAAGTGGACCCGGTCTTTTGGAGGGCTTGCGTGAGGCCACAGGTTCAACACGCTTTGAGACACTTTGATGTTGTGTATGTATGGTACACAAGGCGGATTCTATCCTCGATATATTGCACAATTTGATAGAACATTATTTTGGATCATATTCATAGTATGATAACGTCTTTATATCTTGTTAAAGAATAGGTATTTCTAAGTTTCAGAGCTTTTGTAACAGCACAAAGCTCTTTCACAAACGTGAGAACTTTCAGGTTTCATTTTTTAGAATTGATAATTAAACAAACGACATGTTAATCAAATTATTGATGATATCTAAATAGGATTAAGGATTTTATGTTTTTAAAACTTGCTAATTTGCGTAAAACAAGTTTTTGATTCCGAGACATCCGATAAAAAACGGAATCCTTTGACATACATATTATGAGTAATTAAAAATCATGTTTGTAGGTCCTTTGTTCACATATGGACGTGATATTTTATGCTTCAATGTCGTTGTGTTTGATTGTTGGTATCCCAGATTCGATTCCTGTCAGAGCAGATATTTATTTCATAAATAAAATTAACGTATGTTCCCGGTAGCGTTGTTTTTAGCGGTGTTTTTGTTAGCGGCGTTTATTTCGGACGAAGCTTTTAAATTTTTTTGAGTAAAAAAGCGGAAAAAGTATTGAGATATTAGTATCTACTTTATTACCTACGTAGTATCTCAATGGAAAAAGAGCATTTTCACATCGATAATTGCGATACTAAATAGAGTAGGTAAGTAGATTTTAGTAATGTTTTAGTAATGTTGGTTTCAGATTTAGTTTAAAATTTGGACAGATAGCCATAGATTTTTCAAAATAAAAACGCTACTTCACTAATAGCTAAAACTATCTATCACTCACGGTAGCTCCGTGAGTGATAGATAGTTTTAGCATTAAATTAGGTACCTAAATATCCTACATCTTTGAAAATATAATTTATTTTAAACGACATTTTTTTTCCAAAAGGGGACTTGGTTTGCCCCTCCGGAACATTTAGCTTCGGCCTAACAATCGGGACTTCGCACTTTCGCAGCTCTGGTTCTCGAGCCGTAGGTGTTTTTATGGCCTTATCAACGCAAACGAGCAGCCGGTCCCCTGATGGTAAGTGATCACCATGGAAATTGGCAACACCAGGCGTCACCAACGCGTTGCCGGCCGGTTGTGTGTTGATGATATCATTTGCGCGTCCACGCCACAATATCACAGACAGCATCTTACTCCGTGCCTGTATGTGAGGTTTATCTGTGCATCGTATTTGTTTCTATTACTAACGGTCTGTAATTAAAAGTAACTGCGGGATTTTTTGTGAAAAAGAACTATTGGAAGAGCGTGCGAAACGCTCACGAGATGAGCGGACTAGTGACGTAACGTACAATATTAACTGTTTATTACATTTTATGGTCAATGAATTCGTCTTCCAAACAGTATTTTAGATACGATTTCGATGTTTTGTCGTTTACTAGGATTCCCCGTGTCAAAATTCAAATTCAAATTATTTATTTGTTAAAGTGCAGGTAAAATAGGTGTTTACAAAATTAGTGATCCCGTACACTTTGTCATTATTCTGACATACAAATGTTATCTAATAATTATACCTAATCATTACTCACACATCATATATATTACACAAACTAATTATTAATTATTGATTAAGAAATTCATTAATTGAATAGAAACATTTGTCTAGTAACCAAAATTTAAGCTTATTTTTGAGTATTTGTCGTGAGTGCCATGGACAACACACAGGACAAGAACACAAACTCAGACTAAGAGTGCGTTTATATGACGCGATAGCTTTCGCGTCGTCTAACTAGGGCATAAGAACATAAATCTAACTCATCATTGTTTCCGCCTCGCTGGGAATCGAACTCAGGACCCCTTGAACGGCATTCCGGCATGGAGATCCTTGCGCCATACGGGTCGATAAATGTCGGTCCTGTTAAAAATATTACGGACCGGCGGAGCAGGCTATCTTTGATAATAGACAGATGATTAATAAACAATGGAAGAGGGCTTCACGTTGTCCATCTTCTCCTCTACAGAGGGTAGTCCTCTGTAGAGGACAAGATGGCCGCCCATGACAACTGTGACCGACGCAGAACAAGACTCACATCGGGACTAGGATGGTTAGTCAGTTAGGAAATGATGTTAGGCGGTGAGGTCGTTAGTAAGTATGAGGACTGGGGCGGGGACTGTTAGTAATAGTTAGTCCTGTTAGTTTTTGTTAGTAATATTGATTTGTTATTGATATTGATTATTAGTGCACGAATATTTTATTTCCCTTAACATACGTCTTAAGCATCTGCATCATACTAAGATGAACTTTTCAGTTATCGTCACGAAGTGGGTTTTTGGTATCTGAATGCCCAAACGGTGGCAAGCAGAATCCTATTATTTTAAATACTTAAGTTAATGCTTGACTACAATCCCACCTGATGGGAGGCGATGAAGTCTAAGGTGTTGAACGGACTAACTTATAAAAACCTCCTTAAAAACTCTCCTCTTGAAGATTCCCACAACATACACAGGTGGAATCATAAATAATCATAATAAATTAATAATAATGTGAATATTCCTCCGCTGTCTGTGTGACTGTCACCGGGCTCTATCTCTTGGACGGACAAATTTTTGAATTAACATTATCCAGAAGCAATCTGTTCGTTAATTTTAGGTACATTTGCTTTAGTTACATTACATTAATATTATTTTTAATGTCCCAACGTCCGCCACTGATGGCCCTTGGAACAAAGAATAATGCACTGATCTAACGGCCACCACTGGCGGCTGTTTTAGTGGTGGCCGTTGGGAGTAACCCAATAAATAATAGGTATTATATTGGATAACTGTTTTTTCGTTATTTTTTGTTTTTTTTTTCACGTCCGTGGTTATCCAAGTAGCAATTCTACATTACTCATAGATAACCCCTATACTTCTCACCATGTAATATCGAGATAAAAATCTATTATTTTTCAATAAAAACTCCGAACACGTCGGGCATAAAGGTCTATAAACTTAGCGGAAATATATTTCTTGAATTAAATACAACCGCGTTATTAAAGTGCAAAAATAATGAATGGACATGTTCAATTTTCTTCGAGTTTATTTATATTTTAATGTTTTCCTATGTCTGTATGTTTGTTGAAACATAATATTGCCTGGAGGCGTAGACATAGAAGGATATAGACATCTGGTGAGCGTGGCCAACATGAGATAGCACGAGAAACTACAATTGTAGGCATCTATGTGGCACAAGAAAAATTCGATGGTCAGACTGCTTTCATTGAAATAACCGGCACGCAATATGAGACAAAATATCCTATCTTTCCGTCTCGTTTTAACGTGTCATTAACGTAAGTTGTTCCTTTTCTTGTGAGAGTGCGATAGATGGTATCCATATGGCTATAAGAATATACACCGAATTAAAGAAGGAGAAGAATCTCTGACTACACCTGCAGGCGAAGAATCCGGGCTTTTAAATGTTTATAAAACAGGTTTTCTAAGCAAAATAAAAATATCACCACAGGTTGTAATATAGGGGTAATTATTTCTAGAAATGTCTTTTTAAGCGCAAATCTTTCCAATCCTTTTGGGTTGGCTTCAACCCATGCATAACAATCTTTCACAGTACGAGTCTCTTCTTCACCGAGGAGGTCTACATCGTACTCCGTCACGCTGCCCCATTGCGATTTGGTGGAGGAGTTATTATCCAACAGAGGGTCGAAAGTTTTTATGCCATCCGTTGGCTTAGCAATTCTTAATCACTGCTATCTATCGATAACAACCGGAGCAACGAACATGAACGGAAACCCCTAGAACCCTTTTATTACGATACGGGTACTCACGATATGTTCAACCGTGACCACGATCCATGCAACTGGGTCGAAATATCGGCCAAACAAAATACATATCGTGAGTACCCGTATCATAATAAAATGTGTACAATCCGCGATGAGTTGCAGTGTACACTACATAGGTATACTGGTCTCGAATCTACTCACCTGGGGCGGCATAAAAAACTTTAGGCAGTGGGTGACCGCTAACCAATCCTCAACTTCACAGCGTGGTAGATGTAGATGTTGGCAGCGCACGGTATATGCCTTCTCAGTTATGATTACAGACTCGTGCCCACTAGTGGACCTTCGATGGATTAAAACCATCCATAAGATACGATTTCAAAATCAAGAATCTGACTCAAAACAAAGTTAAATACAGACAAACTATGGGTTTAAGCTCTGTCTCAAATAGGTAGGTGAGTTCTAAGAAGGATTGGTGGGTTGATAAGGCGTGGTAGGTACGTGTAAGTGGTTGTCGATTCGATTAACCAACTCACAGCCACATGAAGGAAGTTGTTCTGATCAACGAACCGAAACGACCGGTCACACCCGACAAAGATTTACGCCACAAGATTCGCAAATTCAAAACCGCGTGGACGTCTTTCCTTTGCCTTTAAATTAAAAGAAGACGCGGGAACGCGCGGGAACTTTGACATTTCTATTTAATCTGTGCACAACTTTTTAAAACATGAAATAACGCAATGATTTCGGTTAGGTAAATCCAAATATTTTTGTTATTGTTTTAATTAATTAAATAAGTAATTTCGTGGGAATATTTCATTATGGCATATTGTTAGAGTTTCGTATGAGTATGAGCGTTATTTGTATGTCTGTTAGAATGTTTTATATACTATTTTTGTGTCCGGTGCTACTCGCGTCAGTGCTGACCCTTACCATAGACTCACAGCTGGGAACATCAATCGAAGGTGAGATTTTTTTTCAATGTTAATAATAACTTTTGATCAGATAATATTGCTGTTCAGTATCGCAATACGATATTTAATTGAAAGTGTAACCCTTGCTGTTTGTTCCGGTGAATCTCTGGAATGCATGAACCGATTTGGATGCGGTTTTCGTTGATGTATTGTAAAATAGTACCTAAGCTTGTGGTAACATTAGGTTTAGAATTTAAGGTCACTTTACCATGGAAGTAATGAGTACTACGTACAACTTATTACTTACATGCACCCTTTGTTAACCTGTGCAATTGTGCATGCACCTTACAAATACATTAGGGAAGGAATGCAATGCGACAACTGCAACTAACAATCTTATATAGGTACCTACTGCTTTCGTTCTACTTCGGGGTAAGTACCTACTTGTCCCTTATTACCTGCCTTCAAAAAAAGTTAAGATGGGATTCTTCAAATTGCCATAGTAAACCGATTGAAATAAAACGGTTATCTGGAACAAAGGTTATCTGGAAGAAATCGCTATTTAGCGATAAGATCGCCTTTTGCTAGCTGGTATAAATAATTGTAGCATGATTTTTCCCGTTTAAATTTATGGTTTATGATAATAATTATAGTGTAATAAAACAAATCTTATACGAAGCTTACATCATTCATCAATCATTGAAAATCACATTTAATTTGGTTACTCTATTTCTGATATCAACTAATAGTTTTTCTCAACGAAAATATTCAATCAACGTAAAAAAAAAGCTCGATTAAAAATTGTGATTTTTTAAACTTTGTGAAGATAGGTCTTATTTGCAACGATAACCTATTCATTTTCAATATGGTGTAATTTTAGAGCTATAATGCAACTAAAGAATTCTGGAAAAAGTAACCTTTATGTTGCCTCTACCTTCTCGTAAACGTCCCATTAAAATCGGTTCAGCCGTTTCAGATATCAGCCCGGACATACAGAAAAACAGATACATAAATTATAAAAAGTTTATTTTTGTTTTAGAATCGTTTAAATTTATTTATTATGTACCTATAGATGTACAGTCACGAGCAATAATATGTATACATTGTCCCGTTTTCTAAAATATCTCAACTTGTACCAATCTAGAAAAAGTGAACAACAATTCGTTCTAAATTAACTAACCATTAAACGATGTCAAAATAAGGTAGGTATAATATACAATTTAGAACGAATTGTTGTTGTTGTCATTCAAGTTAAGATATTTTAGAAAACGTGACAATGTATACATATTATTGCTCGTGACTGTACATGGATACCCTCAAAATTCCATGGATACCTACTAATGAGTCATCCAAACCTGCACTGACCTCATCCTGGCATCATCACAGACCTCCTGTGAATAAAATTCATTGTCCAAAGTGACTCATATAGATATTAAAAACCTGTAATTATATTAAGATGTTTTTGTTGTATGAATTTTACCATTAAGTGGAGTCTCATGCAATCAAGTCCAATCTTATCTTTTGTACAATCACCAATTATTATTATAGGTGTTGGTCATCACTTTATCTAAAACACTGGCTGTTAAGTCTTACTCATGTTTCCTTTGAAAAAAAAAACATCCTTTACTTGTCTTTGGCTGACCGATTTATGCCAACGCCTTAGTGAGAGAAAAAAGGCAAAAATTTTTTTTTGCCCTTTTTGCAAATCGTCAATGCGCCCATGATATGCCTGGAGACGTAGACGGAAATGAGTATAGACCAATGGGTGCCATCTATCGCACTCACACAAGAAAAGGAACAACTTACCTACGCCTATGACACAAATAAAACGAGACAGAATGATACGATGTTTTGTCTTAAATTGTTGCCGATTTTTTTTTATTGATTTAAGGTAGCAAACGAGCATGCAGCACCACCTTCCGCTGCCGCCCATGACAACTGTGTGACCGACACAGAACAAGACTCATGGGGACTGGGATAGTTAGTCCGGTTAGGTGACGGTGTTAGAACATTAAACTATGAGAACTGGGACAGGGACTGTTAGTGAATGTTAGTCCTGATAGTTGTTGTTGTTATTAATAGTCCAGTTAGTAAATGTTAGTATGAGTCTCGCTATAATTTGGTCACAGATGTGTTGCTACCCTTGAGGACTGAGATGGTCGCCTCTAAAAAGTGTAGCCGGCTCCACACCTTTCTATCCGGAACACAATTGCTGTTAAAACAATTATTACACGGTAGAAATAGTACCTACTAAGTACCGTGGCGGGCGGTAGTACTACCCCGGGCGAACTCTAGGCTCTACTACCTACGTAAAACAATTAAAATTAAATATTTAATATGAAAACGAAGGAAAGCACTTTCCTTGTGATGCTATTTCATGTTGGCCACGCTCACCAGATGTCTCATTGTTTAATATTGTGACATAAAGTATGTAAGCTACCACGGTACTTAGTACCATTTCTACCGTGTAATAATTGTTTTAACAGCAATTGTGTTCCGGATAGAAAGGTGTGGAGCCGGCTACACTTTTTAGAGGCGACTATCTCAGTCCTCAGGGGTAGCAACACATCTGTGACCGAATTATAACGAGACTCTTACTAACATTTACTAACAGGACTATTACTAACAATAACTAACAGGACTAACATTCACTTACAGTCCCTGTCCCAGTCCTGATACTTACAAACTAACCAACTAATGTTCTAACACCGTCACCTAACCGGACTAACTATCCCAGTCCCCTTAAATGAGTCTTGTTCTAAGTCGGTCACAGTTGTCATGGGCGGCAGCGGAAGGTGGTGCTGCATGCTCGTTTGCTGCCTTATATCAATAAAAAAAAAAGCTGTCAATCGACCAGGCACCTGATGTTAAGTGCTGAGGTGCTTGCTATCATCCGTCACAACAGGTACCTATCTTAAACCTGTATGTTACTAGCTATTGTTTAAATTTTGCAATACACGGAAAGCAGGGCCCAATGATTCGGCTGAATGGTTTAGGACCGCGATCTAACCTGAGGTTTCTAGTTCTACAATGAAACAGTTTTATTTATGTATGTAAATAGTCTACAAACGAGCCACATGGACGTTAAGCATCACTGATCGTCTCGTAGATGGATAAGAGTATAGACCTATGGATGACATCTATCTCACTCACACAAGAAAAGGAACAATTTACGCCGATGACACGAAAAAACGAGACAAAATGATAATAGTTTTTATGTTACTCTTCGTGGCGGTTTTTACAAAGAAAGCCCGGTAGAATTATATGGTTAGCTGTAACAAGTTTAATTTAGTTTTATCCTAATTTATAAGTTAATTTTAATTTATTTATTGTTATGTTTTTAATAAAATTGGCTGTAACAAACCTTTACTTATTATTTCTTTTCCTTGCAGACTGCTTTGAACGTATTTCAATCGGTGAGCAGATATCAAGCGACGCCATCTACCGTAATGTGACCGAACTAACTACCAAAGAGTGTGAGCAAATCTGCAAGCAAGACAAGCAATGCCAGACATACGATTACGGGTAAGTTTCTTTCTTACGATCATAGATGGCGTTGTATTAATATCAGTGGCAATCTAGTTGCTGAATTTGAATATTTTTTGTTTATAATCACATGGGTAGTTTTTTATGATTTATATGAAGGGACCATTTACTTGTAACTTTATCTAGCTTCTTAAATGGTTACCTGTTTGTCAGTTTGTCTATGCGTGCTTATAAATTTAGATAGCGGATCATTGACTTATATGTGTGTAGCGGATACTGATAATTCGGCTATTCAAAGAAATTTGCTTAAAATTAAAATATTTTTTTTGATGTTTGATCTACGTAATGTGATGTGATATTGAGCAATTTGTGTTTGTTTTTCCAGAGTGGGCGCCAAAGGCAACGCCACGTGCGAACTCAGCAAATTAGATGAAAAGGAAATAAAGGACAAGTGTCTTTTACAAAAACATCCGGATTATGATCTCTATGTCAGAAGATTTCAGTGTGAACAATCTCCTCCATCACCTCTCCAGCCACAATATGATGAACCTAGTGATGAACCTCATCACCGTCCGATCCATCGACCTGATGCTGATGAGAAAAGACCATTGGACTACCCTCTATTAGATTACGGCTATGAGACCCAAAGACCGAATCCATATCCTTCGTACCGTCCTCAAAGACCGAGTAGACCATTCAACAATTACATTGAAAATGAAAGACCAGATGATTTTGACAACTCGAAGCCTGATTATGATAGACCGCCTAGCTACGGAGCCCATAAGCCTCAGAATATTCCTTATAGGCCGGAAAGACCGCCTACTTATGGAGTTTTTAAGCCTCAAGATATCCCTTATAGACCTGAAAGACCCCCTACTTATGGAGATCATAGACCCCAAGATATTCCTTATAGACCGGAGAGGCCACCTTCCTACGGAGATCATAAGCCGCAAGATGTACCTTACAGACCAGAGAGACCACCTACCTACGGAGATCATAGACCCCAAGATATTCCTTATAGACCGGAGAGGCCACCTTCCTACGGAGATGATAAGCCGCAAGATGTACCTTACAGACCAGAGAGACCACCTACCTACGGAGATCATAGACCCCAAGATATTCCTTATAGACCGGAGAGACCACCTACCTACGGAGATCACAAGCCACAAGATATACCCTACAGACCAGAAAGACCGCCTTCATATGGAGACCATATGCCTCAAGATATACCTTATAGACCAGAAACACCACCTACATATGGAGATCACAAGCCTCAAGATATACCTTATAGACCGGAAAGACCGCATAATCATACGTACAAGCCAGATCCTTACGATGTTCTCCAGTTCCAAGAACCCTATGGTCGCCCTCGACCACCTAACTCTTTAAGACCAGACCATCACTACCCTACTCGCCCAAATGATGAAATCCCAGATATTTATGGACAAAAACCAATAAAACCAGAGACTGTAAGGCCAGAACATCCTCAATATGTGTACATAATAAGACCTAATAGGAAACCTTATCAAGATCAGCAACCTCAAGAGGATTCTGGCTACGGAAATAAGCCAGCAAAGCCTGAATATCCCACCAATACTTATGGCCAAAATGATGCAGGTCATCCTAATGGACCTATTGGTCCACCAACTCGGCCATACAGACCCCGCCCTATTTATGAACCGACAAAGCCAAATGATAAACCCAGTTACAGCTATAACGAAGAATATGCCAGCAATTACGGCGCTAATAATTACCAAGATAATTCAATTTACGTTGAGATATATGACCCGCCGAGGCCTTACAAACCTCATTATACAGACAGACCATATTCTGGGGGAATATTTGGATATGGAACTCAAAGTTACGGCAATCATTATTTACAGAATTCGCAGAGCAGTTCTTCATACGGATTAAGTTCAAGTTATGGTCAAAATCGACCCATTCATGATACAAAGCCATCCAAGCCTGCCTATGGAAGTACAGATCCACCATTAAAGCCTGGTTATGGAAGTACAGGCCAACTTGATAATGATAACTTGCAAAGACCTTATGGCAATAAACCTTCATATGCAGATGCTGGTCAGGATCAAGGATATAGCAGTCAGAGTAATTATGCCGGTCAAGCAGCGCATGGAGAAACCCATGGAAGCACTGCGTTTGCTAGTCAAGGGTATGGCAATAGTCAGAAAGGTCAAACCCAGAGCTATGGAAGTCAGTCTAGCAGTCAGGATGGAGGTCAGGCCTCTTATGGTAGTCAATCTACTCAAAGCTATGGTGGAAGTAGTGGAAACGGTCAGCAAGATTCTGGGTCTCATTATCTGGGTCAATATGGAGGTTCCCATAGTCAAAGCAACCAAGGATATGGAAGTCAGTCAAGTTTGCAATATGGTAGTGGACAAAGTAGTCAGGCAACTTACGGAAGTCAGTCTGACAATCTGCAACATCAAAGTTCATATAACCAATATGGAGGCTCAAGTCAAAGTAACCAAGCGTCATACGGCCAAACTGCGAGTAGTCATTATGGCCAAGGTATTCAAAGCAGTCAGTCTTATGGCCAACAGAATGACTATGATAATTATCAGTCTAGCGGGGGCTATAATCAACAAACCTCAACACGTCCTTCGTACGGAAGCAACCAGGAATCCTCAGCCCATTACAATAAGCCAGGATATGGTTCAAGTAATCAAGGATCTTACAACAAACCATCTTTGAATCGGCCTAGTTACGGTAGCAACCAGGAATCTTTAAGCCAAGATACAACAGGATATGGTTCTAACAGCGGTTCTCACGTCCGTCCTGATTATGGAAGCAACCAAGAATCCTCGAGTCAACAGGACACAGGATATGGTAACCAAGGCTCTCAAGTTTCAAATTCCGGGTATAATAGACCTGATAATGATGAAGAACCAGGGTATAATAAGCCTAGTGGTAACAATACCGGGTATGATTCTACTAGACCGGATCATAAACCTGTTTATGAGTCGGATTTTGATAAACCGGATAATGTGCCAAGTTATTTGGTGGGACCTAATGGAGAAATTGTGACGTCGAGGCCTGTTACGATTGGAGATTACGAATCGGGGTACGGACGGAATCCTGGTGGAGAAGTATCTTATAAAGGTAAGTGAATATAATTTTTATATTTAAAAGCCTAAACTTCTTAATTGTAACGATCAGTGGAAGTAATGAATATTTAACTTTATTCCTTTGCTCTCTGGTCTCTTCATGTTGGCCGACGACGGATCATTGATATCTTTTGTAAGAAGTAAAACATTTATTTCTATGAATTTGAATTTGGATGTCCATGAGAAGTACCACCAATGACGCGTCAGCTATTTTATCAGCTAGTAACACAACAAAATATTATTGAAGCACATCGTAATAGCGTTATTTTATGTCATTTTAATAGAGTCATGTCCCATGACCCTCACGGCCTGTGGACACGACCCTGCGTCAGTTTTGACAACTCTAAATACATCCTCGAGTTAGTTCTGTGTTATATATCTGTGTAAAAATATCATTGGTAGACTGTAAAAATATCTGTGAAGCGCTCAAAGCCCCTGCGTCGATTCTTAGTGATCGATCGACTTAAACAACAATGGACTCAGTTCTTTGGTAGGTCGATGGATGATCGCTAGTGGAAAAAATTCTTGAGCGCTTCCGTGCTTCGGAGGGCACGTTAAGCCATATGGGAAGAATGTCGGATGTCCTTCGGACGGCATAAAAACCAAAAAATAAACTTTATCTGTGCCAAATTTCACACTCCTCCGTTCAAATTTTCGTAAAAGGGTTGTACCCTTAGTTTTTGTTTCACGTATGAATAAACATTATATAAAATTAAAATGATGTGGTGTCGTGGGACACCAGGTAGGAACGAAGTTCCTTCGGCTAATGAAGGCAACGGCGAACGAAAAGAAAGAGGGAGAAAGGGAAAGGTATTATACACTACTCGCTTGTGTATGCGACTGTCGCGCCTGCGCACGTCTTATTTAACGCTTTTATTCCACGCATTTTTTCTTACGGTTTTACTATCACATATTTTTCAGTTCGGTCGCCGCAGCAAAACCTATCCCCTCCAAGCCTGCCGTAAGGAACTTCGTTCCAATTATTATAGAAAGCGTATTACGTAAATCGTAGAATTTGATTTTTACTTGCTTTGGTGAAGGAAAACATCGTGAGGAAACCTCCATATCTGAGAGTTCTCCATAATGTTCTCTAAGGCGTGTGAAGTCCGCCAATCCGCACTTGGCCAGCGTGGTGGGCTATGGCCTGTACCCCTCACATTGTGAGTCCAGTTATGGGTTGTGATGATGATGATGATTATGTTCATTTAAACTGTGAATAAACATTTTCGTTTCTTTCTTGGTTCTTGCGCCAATATGACTGACCTAATAGATCATTTACCCTTATGACAATTGACCATTAATTTCAAATCTGTAAAAATCCCACGTGTTCTCACCACCGTCCGACGATTTCAAAGCGATATGAATCGCTACCTTTGTTTCACAATGTGTGACAAAATTTATATTACCATCACAATGGTCAGAGGTCCGATGGGTGACCTTTGATCACTGGAGCAAAGACAGGGTTATTGCTTGTATTATCGTTCCATTAAGCTCCACCACCCACTTGCAAAAGCAGTGATAGCCGTGTGGTTGAACGTTGGACTGCCGAACCGGAGGTTCCGGGTTCAAACCCCGAACGCACCACTAATTTTCAAAAATTATGTGCGTATTAAAATTTAATTATCACTTGCTTCGGTGAAGGAAAACATCGTGAGGAAACCTGCACACCTGAGAGTTCTCCATAATGTTCTCAAAGGTGTGTGAAGTCCGCCAATCCGCACTTGGCCAGCGTGGTGGACTATGACCTATACCTATATATTGTGAGAGGAGACCCGTGCCCAGCAGTGGGACAGTTATGGGTTGTGATGATGATGATGAAGCTCGCCACTTGCTATAGTTTTTTATGGTGTTAAGATAGCGAGGTATGGGGTGGAGCGGTCTCCTAACCGGACTAACCATCCTAGTCCCCATTTGAGCCTGGTTTTAGATCGGTTAGTCAGTTGTCAGTCTTAGACAGTTGGCCACTAACCCCTCTACCAATCCGCACTGGAGCAGCGTGGTGGAGTATGCCCTAGGCCTCCTCAGGTATGAGTCGAGACCCGTGCTCAGTAGTGGGCCATCCCAGTGGCTGTGCCAGTGCGGATTCACTATTTCGCTGTCAGCTAACATCTCCTGCCCTAAAACTCCCTCTCTTTCCTACCAAATTTCATCACCATTGGTGAAGCAGTTTTCAAGATTTCCATTATGTTTACGCTGTTGCGTTGCAAATTTCTTCACCTTTCACTGACGTCAAAATATTTAACACTTCAAAAAACATTTTTTACTTCCTCAGAATTTACTCCTAAAACCTCTCACCCAATTAATCCTAATGCCGTGTTAAAAATAATTACCCAAAACCCATTATCAAAAACATCTTGATTAGTTTAGAATATCCCATGATCGCCATATCCGAAGGCTTTGTTTTTACCCATGTAATGAAGATAATGGAAGGTCTAAACAATTTGGCTTGCGCCTACCGACAATTTACAGCCTACCTGTTTACAAGATGATGTATGGGGCAAGTTGAAAGCGGTTGATCATTCCCATTACAAAATACAACGCTCATAGTAAATTCACTCAGTGTTGCACCCGTTATCAGGCTATATTACATGTAACGCCCGGGTGCAATCAGTACCCTAACGCCCTTTTGTATCAAAATACGCGGTTGAAATGGAATACCTACCTACGAGTACAAGATGCTCTCGGCGCGCGGGTGCACCGCACGTCCGCACCCACTGCACTACAGGTAAAGCCGCCCCTGGCCGTTGTAACTATAAATTTAAAATTTAAAAACCCCCTACGCAAAAAATACTTACACACACACAGACGGACATCGACGTCAAACTTATAATACCCCTCTTTTTGCGTCGGGGGTTAAAAAACCGTAGTCGGAGTTGCACACGTAGGGTTCCTTAACCTCGAGCGATATTTTCTAATGACTCTTATTATTTGGTTATAATTTATTTATAACAAAATATAATGTAGGATGTAGCGACATCGCATACACGTCATAGGGTGACGTCACGTCAATCCTGAGTCACGCTATTGAAGTTTTCCACGCCGATCTTCATATACAAGTTTCAAACGAGATTAGTCGAAGCTCGGCCGCTAACCAGGCAGGCATCTCGCCTGGCTGTAGATCTAACTTTGCTAAAAGAAAAAGCCCATTTTTATATGGTTACTTGTAGAAGGTGATTTTTGGGATCTAACTTTTCTAATTCTTGTTGTGATAGCGGTCACATACGTACAGCAGGTATATTAATAAGGTTCCGTTGGTCATCTTACGTAGCCTTAAAAAATAAGATATCTTACCAACAGTCAAAACTACATCGCTTCCGCCTCTAACTTAACCCATGATCAGCAAGATAAAAATCTAATATCGGCGAATCTTTTTGTGTACGAAACTTATTGTTAGAGTTATATCATAATAGCTACAGCCATTTGTGTTCTCCGTCGTCCTTCCTATTCCATTGTCCATTATTTTGTCGGATTTATGATGTATAACTATCATTCATTTGGTCGTAGCAGACTTAAATTTGTATTGTATTGTTATGGGTAAAAAACGTATATTTTGTCCTGTATAATATGACATTACTGTAATACTGACTAATGCCATGTCGTCCAAGGCCCGTCCAGGTCATCGTCTCAGGGTGTCCAGAGGCAACAGAATCCGGCCAGTGCTAGGGATTCGTGTAAGGATTATATTACCAACTAATGGACCCGCTTCGCTTCGCTTCGGGAAACATGTCCCTTAGTACGCACATTACACACACTAATAAAACTAATGTGTGCGATTCACACGTCGTAGAAGTGAAAGCTTAAAAAAAAACGAATACTGTCAGTCCAAATATTGATGTTTTGCTTTGTTAACGTAAGCCGCCATTTTGCCGTAAAAGGTATTGCTCTAGGACTTCACCTTGGAGCACGCAAGCGGATAATGCTTCCTAGCTCATTTTCTCCCGTGTTTCTATTAACTGTCGCTTTGTCGCGTCATTTCCGTTTCATCGACTTTCAAATCACAACGATGCTAAAGAAGTTTTCATTTCACAAGGTGTCAAAAGTTCTCCTTCAAGGTCGTTGCATTCGAGTACGCTGGTGTTCGTCAGGATCATAGACAATGATGACCACTTCAACCCATAGGACTATAATAAAAAGAGATGACAAACCTATAGACTAGTAATTCGACTATCTGCTGAGCGAGTACCTAGGTTCGATTCCTTACTGCACATTCTGATTATCTAAGTTGACATTCGGTTTAGGGATGTCATTTTCTGATGGTATTCTTAGGCAACCAAGAATGCAGAGATGTAAACATCCCAAAATTGGTGTGGTGGTGATTCTACCACATAGCACAGATGGTATCATCACTAATGATATCACGAATTCCTCGAAGTAAGTAAAAGTAATGAATCCTAGTCTATTGTCTGTTTAGACCTTGAGTCGAACAATTGTTTTAAAGTAGGAAGTTAGGATCATCTATATTAAAGGTGACCTTAATACTAATAGTACGCAAAAAATGAAGTGTTTTGTTTTTCATTTGCAGAGGACTTTCTTTCACTGAATCTTCTCCATGATAATAAGAGTAATCTATTTAGGTTTAAAGCTGATACTCTATTTAATCTTACTAGATAGATGACCGAGCTTTGCTCGTTCTTTTTTTATAAATTGTGTTTTTTGGAAATTATATTTAAGTACGAATAATAATAATCACACTCATTGACTTCGTGTTACTTAACAACGCCATCTGCTGTTGTGTCGTTAAAGCAATTAGTTGCTCACAAAAAAGTAATCGCCAATAAAGTATTCGCCAATAGATGTCAGGAAGAGTCATATTTTTCAGTATAAATTGGGACTACAAAAACACGAATAAAATGACATTTTCTAAAAATGATTCCTAGCTAGATAGATTCATCGCCTCGAAATCCCCTATATACTGAATTTCATGAAAATCGTTGGAGCCGATTCCGAGATTCCAATTATATGTATAGTACATATATATATATATATATACAAGAATTGCTCGTTTAAAGGTATTAGATTTTAGATCCTAAATGGTAATTCGAAATGAAAAATAGTAAGGGAAATTAAAAGATAAAAATGACTATTAAATACTTAGCCTTAAAGGCTACAGTCAGGAAATACCTAATGGCTTAATCCTGTAGTCCAGTTTTAACAAATTTTAGTACGGAACCCCCAAAGTGTCCGCTTCAAACTTCACTGGTTTTTATGTACAATTCAAAGAGCATTACATGCGCGTTGGTTACCTATATAAAAAACTGTATATTGTAAGTTTTTGTGTTATCCGACTGGATTTACAAATTGCTTCCCGCACTAAACGATCTCTCAAGTTTATATTACGAGGTCATTTGACAAAATACAACTAAGTAAGCAAAATCTTAGGTACGTTTTCGTCTATCAGTAATTAGTTTTCTTCATTTTTAACTGCCAATGTGTTAGTGGTTGGTAAAATGTTGATTCAGATTTCATATATTTTTTTTATCATAATTAAGCAGTGATAGCCGTGTGGTTGAACGTTGGACTGCCGAACTGGAGGGTCCGGGTTCAAAC
The DNA here is from genome assembly GCA_905404295.2 of Ochlodes sylvanus. NCBI lineage: Eukaryota > Metazoa > Arthropoda > Insecta > Lepidoptera > Hesperiidae > Ochlodes > Ochlodes sylvanus. The sequence goes on along the minus strand of FR990151.1, from coordinate 3,279,040 downwards.
CCCGCACGCACCACTAATTTTCAAAAATTATGTGCGTATTAAAATGTAATTATCACTTGCTTCGGTGAAGGAACACATCGTGAGGACACCAGCACACGTGAGAGTTCTCTATAACGTTCTCAAAGGTGTGTGAAGTCCACCAATCCGCACTTTGCCAGCGTGGTGGACTATGGCCTGTACCCCTCACACTGTGCCCAGCAGTGGGACAGTTATGGGTTGTGATGATGATTATTTTTTTATATTTTTAATGGCTGTTCATATATTGTTAGTGGTCGTCGCTTATAATAAAATTGTCCTGGCACTTAAAATTATAGTTTTTTTTTCATCGATTTATAATATTATCACGTCAAAAATCGTGTTCTCTACACCGATTCTCGCGATTCGCTAATTACGACTCTCCTAATTTTCAGCAGATTTTGGTGATTACTTGTCGAGTGCATATTTGCAGCTTTAAGGCTATTGCCAGACTAATATGGCTTCAACCCTTTAATGGCTTACTACTGAGCATGGGTTTATTCTCATCATTGAGCAGGCCTAGGGCTAACTCTACCTGCTCCAGTGTGGTTTGGTGAATTGTTAAGTGCAAGTTTATATGCCGAACGAATGCCCCCGTACCTCCGACATGGTTGAACTATCAGGATTGGCGACTTAATGTGATTGATGATAGATTAATGATGATTGATTAATGAAGCGGTCACCCATCCACCTTCTGACCGCCCGCTGTTACTTAGCCCGGTCGGGAGGCGGTTCGCGGCCGAGACCGAGACAAGCGACTGAGACAGGAGACCGAGACAGGAGACCGAGACAGGAGACCGAGACAGGAGACCGAGACAGGAGACCGAGACAGGAGACCGCGACCGGCACTTGACCATAGTTAATGTATAGGCGACAACTTGCGACCGAGACCGAGACAGTCTGTCGCGCCTATACAAAGTGACGGTCGCGGTCTCCGGACTCGGTCTCCTGTCTCGGTCGCTTGTCTCGGTCTCGGCCGCGAACCGCCAGCTTTAGGATCGACGTAAGCCGCCGCGCTATGAGCGCTTCAAATATGTATGTAAAATATGGTTACATTGTAACATTGTGCGTAAAACGGTGACTGCGCTACACACAATGGTCGGATATATTAGGTTTTTGCTTCGAATAAATCCTTTTTTGTGAGACAATAGCGCGGGCGCCGAAGTTATCAGGGTAATCAACACCACGTTGGTGTAGTGTGGATGTGGCTTTACGAGCTTTCAACTCTTCTTATAATATAATAGCTCACCCGGCAGACGTGGTCCTGCAACGTACCTACATTATTTATTGTAACTTTACTAGTAATCAAAAATTATTACTATATATATATTATATACTATATATATATACTTTATATTATATTATTACTAATATCCTGAAAAACTGACGTATTTCTGGATTTCTAACCGAGTAGATAAATGCCTATTTTTAACGATTTAGCTTCAAAATTATTTATTAACGAAATAGATCACATTTATTTGATTTTCAAAATTTTTATCTGTTTATCTGTGCGTAAACCACTATTCTCTAAAACTAATTTATCATTTGGAATTCATTTTTAAATTTAATGGAAGTATCTTAGTAGGTTTGGGGCAAAATTAAGTGTTTATTTTATTTTAATCAGTTCAAAAATAAAAAATAAAACTAAGTCAATTATAAGAATCTCGTCGAAACATTATAAAAACCATTGTTTTGTAATAATTAAGGCCCCCCAATAATAGTTTTTTTTTCATATATCCTCCATGTAAACACAGAGATCAGTTCCAATAGATATAGGTATGTACCCAAGTTAATAAAAAGTTAACACACCGAAGCGAAGCAAAACTATCCAGCAATAAACTCACGCTTCGCTTCGATAATAAGGATTATCCTCGTTACTCTTTCGTATATTTTCCTCTCACATATAAGCCTACATCACACAATGGCCCTGTTCAGTCGAGTTATGTTACGCGGCAACCTCTGACCTACATACCTCTATGTTGCATATATGTTATATTAAATAAAATATGTTACGATGCAACTAACATAGTCAAGATATTTAATAGTACAATGTGATAGTAACAATGATTGTTAGGATTTTTAGGACATTGGGAACGTTGTAATTTGGGAAGTCCAGATGTTATTGCAGTGTGGTTAACATGAAAGTGTATATAATAATATGGCTGTGTATGTTTGTCTGTGTTATCGGTGGTTTGCGGGTTATACTTGTGGAGAACGCGCCAAGTATGTATCTAATTTTATGCTTAAATAATCTTTTAAAATTCGAAATATTTATTTAAGTATATTTATTTAAATTTTGTTAATACACGTATTGGACATTTTTTTAATCTACGAATTTATTGAAATACGACGATATGAAAAGTGATTTCTTATCGAGGAGAGAAAATTGTGTAAGAAACTCCTCAGCACATCTTTTAAACTCATTTAGGTCCATATAATCATTATGATTAACTATACCTACATATAATAAAACTGTAACTGACCGTTGTCTGCATATCAAAGATACTTATTGTGTAACAAAAATCCTTAGAGGCCTTTGAGGGTTAATTAACGCAAAATAGAGATTTTTAAAAACTTTGTTTGTTATACGGTTTCTCTGTGCGTTTCCCGATAATCTCAGGATATCTGATTTGCATGCAGTTTCCTATGATATTACCTAACCTAACCTACCTAATAAAATGTATTGTGTAACCTTAGGGTAACATTTAGTGTATGTTTTATATCATACGAACAACAAATATACAATATAGATATGTGGATTCAAAGAATCCCATTTTGAGAATGGTAAATAGACATATTATGTAGGTTCACCGAAGCGAAGTGCGACTTGTCAGTATGTACAGAATAAACTCTGACCTACGAGGAATTTGAATAGCCGCTGGTTTCCAGGCGCCCTTGGCATAAATTCGTTTATATCTATATAAGTAAGAATATATGTAAGTATATAAGCATATATGTAAGAAGCATTCGCTTCGCTTCGGAAAACCACTTAGTAGGCACTCCGTCAGTACTAATTTTCATGTTTAGACGCGATTATTTCTATTGACATAATATATATTTTTTATCAAACAAAAATTATAAAAATTATTAGCATGGAATCTGTTGTTTTAAGAAATACCCAATTATCTTTCATCTACAGACGTCGATAAGTTAACAGTTTTGCTATTATACAGGGTGATTTTTATTTCGATTGACATACTCGAGTACATTAAAGAAAATGGTCATAGGTAATGATAAAAAATATAAAGTCAAAATTCTAAACGATAATTATTTCAAAAATGGCAATCAAAATTATCTAAAAATACTCTCAATGTGATCAGCTGTATGTATGTCAGCTAGAATGTATATCAGCTCGTTACAAAATCCTCCATGATGACCAATAGGTTAAATTACGGAATTATAATTCCATCCTCGACTTACAAATACCCCACGTTAAAAATTCCCAAACTCGTGCTCCTCTTGTTGCGAACTCATTAAACAAAGTCAACAAATTAACAGTTACATTTTTTTTACAATGGACCATCTTAGTCGTCAAGAGTAGCAACTCATCTGTGACCGAATTAGAACGAGAATTTTACTAAAAATTACAAACGAATAGTCAACTAACACTCTAAACCCTCTGCTAACTGGACTAACATGTAACCATCCTAGTACCGATCTGAGTCTTGTTCTGCGAGAACAAGGAGGATTAGTACTTTGTGCTCTATACCTTTAGGAAATGCTCAATAAATGCAACCATTTTTTTATGGGAACACTAATTTTCTCCATTAGTTTGGCTGATGTCTTAGTAAATCTCGTCAACAGCGTCACGTACCAGTTTTATTATGAACTAAACATCCTCTAGAACATAAAAAATTGAACAAAACAAAGCTCGCTCAAACGGTTTAGGAGAAGTTAAGTGACGTTCACTCTGACAGAAGAATTATATTTACAAAAATTTACAATTATTTAATTAATTTGTTATTCAACCTAGTATATTTTTTTTAATTACAGTTGATTAGTCTTAATACACAAAGCTTATTATGTTTTGTACACAAAATAAGCCTGTTGAATCAAGTATAGAGTATGGATTTTAAATATAAGGCAAGTGTTATTACTTTACTACTGAAGTAGTTTAAATTGTCGTTAACTCGTCTGGATTACTAAAATGATTTGTTTGCTTAAATTATTTATACGTATGATGTACGTATGCTAAAATTAGCTGAAATTAATGTGCTGAAGTTATTTAAATGCTACAATTATTTCTGTGCTATAACTATTCAAGTAAATAAATAAATAAACAACGCTTCACACTCATAGCCCCACACTAGGATTCCCTGTGTCGTGGGTGCCATTGACAACACACAAGAACACACACACCCACACCAAGAACGGAAATTTAAATTCATCATCCGCCACGCTGGGAATCGAACCCAGGACCCTCGGAACGGCGATCCGGTGTGTTAACCATTGCGCCATCCGGGTCGTCATGTATGTACTAAAATTAAAGTGCTATTTGACACTATGATGGCTGCTCCACAGCATGCTTCCGACGGGTGCTGGCTGGCCGACGAGCGCTTCGCAGTCACGTGAGGAAAGTGCTTCGCTGCGAGCATCTTGAGGACTGTCGGCGAGAATGCGCTCTGGAGAAACATTTCCACTGCGAAAGTTTCAATTACAGGTCAGTTGCGGTAATCTTAAGTAAGACGAAAAGTTATATCAATGATTTCTTTATCTTAAGTGTATATTATTTAAAAAAAAAAACCGTCTTCAAAGTCGCCAAGTAATAAAAAAAATTGTGGGATTCCCTCAATTTCCCTGGGATTCCATCATCAGATCCTGACTTGGAGGCAATGGGAACACCTCGGAAGTACGTTCTTTCAAATAAAAAAATAATAATCAAAATCAGTTTACAAATAACGGAGAAATCGCTGGACATACATAAAAAATAGTCGTCGAACAACGAACCCTTTTTGAAGTCGGTTTTTCGTATCTGTACGCTTAGGGTTTTAAATTACGTAACTGATTTTGATTCAGTTTTCACTATCATTCAGATAATTTCTTCCGTGCCAACAACCAGGACTGAGAGCTTCACGTGTCCTTGAAGTACCGAAACGCTCAGAAATCTTTGCCACTAGCGGTCACATTTAATTCCGCGATTAAATCGACACAAGCCGCCGGGCTAAGAGCGCTTCGAAATTAGCTATTAAACCGGGAAATAAAATGCTCCTGCACCAACTTCCATAGGTATCATTTTATTCAATGACTCTTCCCTTGTTTTTTAATCATCTATTTACTATACTAAACATTTGGAAGACTCCTCCTCATCATACCCCTTCCATCCTCTCCTCAAACTCCACACCGCGCCTCACCAGCTCGCGCCACCTCACCTCACTTCACCACACCTCATCAACCACTTCCTGCTGATCCCGCTCCTAACTGTTGTTCTAAAGGTATAAAATTCCTCCGTTACGCTATATTTGGTTGTATTACATTGGCTATTCATTTGATAACTCAGATTAATAAAAGTCCATTCATATTCGGGTACACAGCCTCCCTGTCACAAAGCTTTGCATAAATTTGAGGCCTCGGAACCATGCAGGAAACCATGTTACAATACTGCGAACTGAGCGTGGGATTGTTACTACATGACATTAGGTGTAATGTTGTTTGTCTAAAGTATTTCTGTATGTGCCAAAGTTACAGCTGTCATAATACTTTAACTGTGATTGTGACGTGTGGGAGAGTTCTCGCGTAAGTCCCGATCCTGTGGGAATTCCAGGATAGAATACTGTCCTGTAGAATAAAGTCCCGTTAAAATATGTTCAGCCGTTCCAGAGATTAGTCCAGACAAACAGAAAGATAGACAGACATTTTTTTAAAAGGTTGTTTGTGTTTTAGTATTAGTATCGTGTAACTATAAGCAAAAGAAAAACAGTTATTTTGAAATCACAGACAAATACTTCAATTTTATTTATATGTAGGTATATGACTTTAACCCATTAATGGCCCACTACTGAGCACGGGTCTCTCCTCATACCTCAGGAGGCCTAGAGCATACTCCACCACGCTGCTCCAGTGCGGATTGGTGGAGGGGTTAGTGGCCAACCCAAGTGTCGGAAATTTTTATGTCACCCGAAGGCATCCGACATGGCTTGACAACTGCTACCTAAAGGTAACAACCGGGACCGTTGGCTTTACGGGCCCTCCGAAGCACGGAAGCGCCCAAGAAATTTTACCACTAGGTCACCCACCCAACTACCGACTGCGCCCGCTGTTGCTTAACTTTGTCGATCACTTATAATAATATACCTACTTAAAAAAAAAAATATTGCAGTCTAAACGTACACGCATAGTATTGTGCTGTATAAACCTTGAAAGTGATCTAATTAAAATGGCGTCCACAATATTTAGGCCGCAATTGAGAATCATCTTTTATGCAAATGTATTATTATCGTACAGGGTCGGACTTGATCGTTGGTTTATATTTTTTTGATAGTTACATTTATTTATTACTAGCGACCCGCCCTCGCTTCGCTTCGGGAAACTTATTCCTTCGGTTTGCAAAGATTTAGTTATATATTTTGGATAATTCACAGTAGGTATATCTTTATAAACTATATCCTATGTGTTATTCTGATGTGTAAGCTATATTATTGTAAAGTTTCAGAAAAATCCATTCGGTAATTTTTGTGTGAAGGAGCCACAAACATTCATACATCCATACAAACATTCATACATCCATACAAACTTTCGCATTTATAATATTAATAGGATTATGCCGAGACGTGTTTAAGTGTAATTAGCGTAGCATTTATTAAATTGAGGGAATTATTGCTGGAAAAAAAATTGAAGTCCCATTCAAAAACTGCACCCATAACAGCAGAAACCTTTGAAGTCACATTCTAAAACTGCAACAATAGCAAAACACTTTTTTTAACAACACTGGCAATCAAAACTCATTGAAACATTCGAATTTCGAACAATCACCAAACCCATCAGATATTTTGAACAATCCTTCCGTATCCGCTCAGTCCGTCCCTGTGCAGTCGCAAGGTAACCGCACAATGCTGATGTTTCGTACTGATTGAGATCCGAGGTCGGATGTGTGACAGGTACCTTAATGTTATCTTACGATTATGTACTTGTACTACTTAGAGTAGGTTCTAGTGGGATTTTGTTTTTGTTTACTTTTTTATATAATTAAGATAGCACACGAGCATGCAGAACCATGGTTTCGCTGCCGCCCATGACAACTATGACCGATTCAGAACAAGACTCAAATGGGGACTAGGATGGTTAGGTGCATGCTCGTTTGCTACCTTAATTCAATAATAAAAAAAACTTCTTCGGCGTTTTCGTACTTCGGACGGCACGTTAAGCCGTCGGTGTCCTTTATATCGTTGGATAACAATCGTTAAGCTGTGGAGGCCTTCGAGTGGCATAAAAACTTCCGAATATGTTGGCCATTAACCCCTTCACCAATCCGCACTGCAGTGTTGTGAAGTATGCTCTAGGCTTCCTCAGTTAAGAGGAGAGATTCTTCTCAGTAGTGGTCCATAAATGGATCGAAGCCAGTTGTGTGAGTGCTTACTACAGCTGAGAATAGACACCGAATAAACATTTATGTTTCTTTCTTTTTTAATTATTTCTTTCTTTCTGTACTTATTTCCAGGCTGGATCCCTCTTTCCGGGGCAAGGGTCTTTGCGAGCTGATGACCAAACCCATCGAAGCGTTCAACATCCACCAAGACTTCGTTGACGATAAGGACTACGACTTCTACGAGCTTGACCGAAATAGCCTGGAACCCAACTGCCCGGACACGTTACGGGGACCTGGTCATCTGCATTCTGGTTACCTGTCCTCTGGAAGCGCTTCGAACCGATGGTCTGACAGAGCTGATTGGGGAGGCTACACTGGGTACAAGTACCAGGAAGACAGAAGGAGTCACAGGTACTCCAATCGACGATATGAAGATCAGTTCTACGTACCGTACCAGATTGGTGAGTTTATTGTTTTTTCTGATGCGTATTCGGTATTCGTTAGGTTCCGTCTAATTTTGAATGCCAATTTCTTCTGTTCGACTTCTTTTGTTATCATCAGAAGATACCCGTCCTTGTTTGATACTTTCACAATAAAGTTATTGCCTTTATCTGTTCACTTTTATGACATCTCTGGTCCCCAATGTATCCTGTAATTTGCCTATTCAAACAAACATTATTTTAGAGGATAGACCGAAATCCCACTTATGGTCAAATCTTATTTTAGGTATAGCACGCACCAACGATGACGAGAACTGGGGACAATATGGCGGGATCTACGGCGGCTACGACACTTATTACAAGGACAGGAATGACTACCACAAATCTCTCAACCACTGGCGCCTTGCTGACGACAGAACATACCATGGAGTGAAGCCCTATGGATCTAACACCGACTTCAACTACCATAGTCTTGCGAAGAGTAAATCCTGGGATGGCAGTAGCTATGGTCATGGATCATGGAGGAGAGCATGGAGTTCTGGTGGCTCCTTGAATGCTGTGGATTATGAATCGAAGCCATCGAAGCATTATTGGATCGAAGCAGAGGATAGGAGTGATGATGAACCAGTTAAAGGTATTGTGGAGTTTTATCTCAAATCATTGGTATTGGCATCAACATCATTATCCTCATTTCAATGTTACCGTCTCTCAATGTCAAGGATAACGTTGTGGTCATTGTAATCGTAATCATTATTGTCATATTTATCGTTAATATTATATTTAGCATCATCATCATAATAATGAATATCGTTATTATAATGCAAAACCGTACAACTGGCACTTCAGGCCTTAAGAAAACGTCAGAAGACTATAGTACATCCCGCTTGCCATGTTTTCGTAAGCAATTCCTTAAGGAAACTAACGAGTATTTGTTTTATACCTTCAGATTGCTCGTCGCGACGTCGTGCCGGCATGTCGTTAGGGTCGGGTGCGATTCGACGGTCGCTGTATGCCCGAAACGTCGTCGACTGTGAAGCTGCTTGCTTTGGTGAAACAGAGTTTAAATGCGTCTCCTACAGTTACAGGTATTCGTCGGATCCCAAATGAAAAATTCACATTCGTAACGTTCATACACTTAAGTGCTTATACCACAATTTTGGAAAAGTGAATTGGAAACAGAGGAAATTTTTATTCTTTTTTCTTTCTTGGGCGTCAAAGGTGGTGCTTTTGATGTTACATGTACATAGTCAATGTCATCATCAGATGGCTCGTCTGCTGTTTGGCCGGCTATTGACATAAAAAAGGTGAAAGGACATAGCTTACGACTCGTCGTATGCCAGTTGGGGGTTTCAAAGCCAAGAATTTCTTGTTCTTCTTTTTTCTTCTTTTTCTCTCTTCTTTCTAGACCGAAACTGTTCGCATAGCTTTTCATTTTATGCGTCTTTAACACTCAAATCATCTTCTCTGTTGTAACTCAAATTGTCTGATCACTCTTCTTCTAAACTTATTCCTCTCCACAGATACTCCAGCTCCCACGGCACAGACAACTGTTTCCTCAGCGAGCGTCCGTACAAAGGCTTGGAGATGTCAGCTGACAGCGGCTCCGATGTGTATGCTATGCCGCAAGACCACGGATGCGGCACTATCAGCAGAAAACCCTGGATTGAGAGCGGTACGTTCATAAGGCTTTGGTGAACTTTAATTACTTGAATTCTGGTTTCAACTACGATCGCTTTCTTATTTCACTGTGCCATCTTTCATGTTTCTTGTATGGAGACCATAGTCCATTTTTCTATTTTATTAATACGCTTTTTTTTTCAATATTTATTCTGATAGCAGCAGCCACAATATCACGCATGCTGTGAAAATTTCAGGTGTTTTATTTCCGTTCAAGAGATACAGCTCTGTGACAGGTAGACAGATTATCAACGATTATATTATTACTACTTATGTTTAATTTTATGCAATAAATCAAAGTAGCGCCATCTATTATCCGATTCCAGTAAAAGTTATAGAGGGAGCCACTTTCGTTACAGAATGCTTCTGGCACGTGCGGTCTGGTGCGGCGGTGAGTGGATCGGCAGCGAGGGCATCCCTCACTGTGACGGGTCTGGGAGCGTGCGAGGCGGAGTGCATCCGAGCTCATGCGTTCTTCTGTCGCGGGTTCAGTTTCAGGTTATTCTACTTTACATAGTACAAAACAAAGTCGGTTTTTGTGTACACGCTTAGATCTTTTAAACTGCGCAACATTGTGGACTTATGGAGAACTCTTAGATGTGCAGGGATCCTAACGATGTTTGATCACCGAAGCCAGTTTTCATTAAATTCTAATACGCACATAATTTTTGAAAATTAGTTGTCCTTATAGTTCCGACCCAGACACTCTATAATTGGGTGTATTTTTCGTTCGGAAGTCCAACATTCAAATCACTGCAATCACTGTTTTTTACTTTCTTCGAATAACAAAGCACTTTTATCCCCAACAGGTTCGAATCGCCGTCAATAGGTGATGACATTGAGAACTGTGTGCTGACGTCCACCCCGCCCACGTCTCTGGACACTGGCAGAGGGCTGCGGCCCATTGCTGGGCATGAGCTGTACGCGAGGGGAAACTATGGCAGAGGCTGTGAGCCAGCCTTGTACGATGATGTTCAGTATAGAGATACTCGTGAGTATTCCTACCATTTTTACATTCCGTACCTCAATAGAAAATACGGAACCCGTATAAAATCACTTCGTTGTCCGTCTCTCTGTCTGTCTGTCCGTCAAGACCCTTTTACTTAGGGACGTATGGAGGTATCAAGCTGAAATTAATATCAAAAACTCAGGCCTGCAATCCCTTCGAGCGAAAAAAATCAAATTTCTAAGCCAATGCCAAGATGCGGTGGTTTTTTCCGCATATTTTGATGCTTGCATCGTAATCAAAACCTATGATGAACTTCTCGTTGACGATCATGAAATATGGTAAAAAGTGAAAACTTACAGGACAAATCAAGGAATAAATCTGAAAATTTGTCACTTCCACACCTTTGAGAACATTAAGGAGAACTCTTAGACGTGCAGGTTTCCTCACGATGTTTTCCTTCACCGAAGCAATGATAAATTTGAAAATTAGAGGTGCGTGTAGGATTCGTACCCAAGCCCGCCTGTTCGGCAGTCCAACGTTCCAACCACTGCGCTATCACTGCTAACAAGGCTATTAGAATACTATAAAATAAAGGTACATTACAGTGCAGACAAGAATTCTAGTTCATGAGAATAGGTTAGGTTTTCTAAGACAAGTGGCTCTGTAATTTTCTACACGCATCTGCAATGTACCAGGCAATTATAATTACTAGGAGTAGGTTTCCACAAGATATCTTCTTAAGGCTTGATTGGGATCAAGTGGATAGGGTTCAGTATAGTTTTGACGTGATAATGTTTTAAAATTGATGAACGCCGGCTGCACGCGCGAAAAAGTATGACGTCATTGTCCCGTTCCGCCTGAGTCGAGCGTGCAAGCGAGAGCGCGGAACAAGCGGTAGAGAGGCATGAACGGCCTAGTATGCAATTTTTCATCAATATTTCTCTGCCGTGCGCAATTGTCCATACTTTGGGTTTGTAATGAATAATTAGGTCAAATTTTAAGCACCCTTTTTTTAATTACATATTTGGAACGAGAGTCGCGTACTGATTATCCCCTATTATTATGTTAAGTCACTTACACATCACCTTGTATACGCTGTACGGATCCCTAAAATTAGAGTTTAGCCGGCTTGTAATGCAAGACAGTAGTATTGGCCTCATTTTAAATAAATATTGTTTGTGGAGAAAACAATGCCACTTAGCTTATTAGTTTGAAAGTAGGGTTTGCTCTCATGAAATACAAAACTATGGATTCTTATCTGTAATCAATTTTAATTTAATTATTCAAAGTGCGAAAATAAATTCATTGGATTTTCTTATAAATAAATAATGATAAATAATATGTAACGTCATTAAATTTTACACCATTATCAATTTTTGTATCTAGTAGCGGATTGTTACTTATTATAAAATGACAATAGAGAGAAGTTCCTACCAGACCGTAGACAGAGAAGGATATAGACGTTATCACGAGAAAGTACGATTGTGTGTGGCACAAAATGTCGACGGTCGGCTGTCAAATTTGCTTTTAAGCTTTCCTTGAAAAAACCGGCACGTAATGCGAGACAAAACATAATAATTATCATTCTGTCTCGTTTTCTTCGTGTCATTGGCGTACGATGTTCATTTTCTTTGTGATTGATGGCATCCATTGGTCTATTCTTTTCTCTGTGTATGCACCAGACACTGTCGCTGTCTCTTTCTAACATCATAATATCTCTATTGTTCCAGAATGCTACCTGAAGTATGACAACGCAGCAAAGCTCATCAGCTCGGCAGTGCGCGGGCAGGCGCGAGTGAAGGACGAACAGGCTTGTGGCGCCACCTGTACTGAGGCGCCGTTTAGATGTTTGAGCTTCTCTTTCAGGTGGGATACTTTTATACGAACAGCGCCATCTAGTATTGATTTCCAAAGTTAGCAATTTCATAAATGATAAGCTTTTAAATTATGGGCCTGTAAGTAAGTACACGGTTTGGATCACGTAAGTAATGTTCTTTAAGCAATTAACGATACTTTTAGAGCTTTTTAAGCGGTTTTCGTCACCCATGGACTGTTGTCCATGTCACTGATGTATCACCAAATAATCACAGATGCGTTGTAGATCAAGAATGACGGAAGAAGATAAAAAGAAGAAACCTACTTGCGCTCAAACTCCCAACCGGAATACGGTAAGTTGATTGGTGGCTGACCCATGCAAGAGGGCCAGGACTAGTTAGCCAGGCCTCAACCCTACCACCAAGTCTAGAGTACCTTCGGTATAAAACAGTACAAAGTCCAGCGACCTTTGAAAAGAGGAAAGGGTTGGATTCGGAGATGCATGCCCTTTACACCCCAAAGTATTAATTGACGCATTTGATCCTTAAAGGCTTTGTGGTCTTTGCATTCCAGAATAAATTAAAATTTCCATAATTGTAGATCTTCTAACTCTTGCAGAAGTACTGCTGCACCAGATGTGGACAACTGCTTACTCTCCGAGATCCGACTCTTCGACTTGCAGCGCGGTGTGGACTATGAGCATTCTGTGGACGACTGGCTCTTTGCGTTTGATCTGTTCAATGGGCAATGCTGGAAACGGGTGCATGGGAAGGAACACGAGTAAGTAGCATTAAGAAAATAATAGAGAAATGTGCCATTTTTTAAATTGTCTTTACATTTTTGTTTGTTTTATTGTTCAGTACACCAACATTAGAAGTTCCGCGGCCGTTCTCTGCTCTACCGTCGTCGGAGGAACATTTTCCTCCGTCGAGCCCTGACGTTCCACCGCCAGTAATAGGTAAGATATAGCATTTTTATCAGCTGTCCGTCGCGGCTTCTCCAATTTCCAAAAATCATTTCTTTGTGCTCACTGGCGTCTCTTGTGGAATCTGTATACAAAGCTTCAAGTGAATCCGTTGAAGAAATAAAAAGTTTCATTTTATCCCCTTTTTATCCAGCTAAGTAGGGAATTTCCAAAAATCCTTTCTTAATTTTACTCTACACACTACGAAACAGAATCCTGGATCAACACACAAATAATTTTTCGCGTAGGAAATAACATTACTATAATTATAACATAACATTATTATTGACAACTAGCTGGCCCGGCGAACTTCGTACCGCCTAACAGTTGATTCTATACTTATTCTGCTATTCGGGACACCTTCCCGGAACTTCTCCACTAACACTTAAACTTTATGGTATGGTATTAAAGTTCAAATTGACTTTTAAGTATTATTATAAATGTTTTGTATGGGAATATAGAAAAGTGTTGTTTTTTTTTTTATTCCGTGGAAAATATAATTGATGAAAACTTAAATAATAATAAAAATAATAATAAATAATAATAATAATAATAAAAGTGTTGTTTTTAGACTTTCAAAGGCATTTTTTTAAAATTTTCTCTCCTTATTAACCATCCTCGTACTTTAAGGAATACTATAAAAAAAAGAATTAACGAAATCGGTTCAGGTGTTCTCGAGATTTGCGCTTAGCAACAAAATCAGCGATTCATTTTTATATAATAGAAGATATTATCAGCTAATAATTAAATTCTAATTTTCAGAAACCTACATCAGTTCTGGCCCATCCGGACCAGAGCTACCTTCAGCACCGGAACTTCCGCTCCCAAAACCCTACTCCCATGACAGACCTTTCAGACCCTATGCTCCAGAAACCGCCCCATCAGCTCCGAGTGGACCAGACTACAAACCCTATCCTCCTTACCACGACTCAAAACCACCCATTTACCCACCGTCCAGCTTTGAGAAACCGTACCCAGAATATGACTCCAAGCCGAGACCATATCCTGAAAGGCCGAGTTATAAGCCGTTTGTCCCACCATCCTCCTTTAAGCCTGGCTACCCTCCGCAACCTTCAAGACCGTATCCTGAACCAATTCCAGTGCGTCCTGGAAAACCCAGCAGACCTATTTATGGGGATAGAGAGGATAATGAAAGTGAGTCAAATTTTTGAGCTATTTTCATTGCCAGTGTGTAAATTGATTAAATTACATTTAGGGCCCGTTTCACCGGTTACGGATAAAGTTCCGGATAGCCCTAGGAACTCAACTCCCAGATAAACTACATTTTTTGGCTTCTCAGGTAATCTGATAGAAGTGACAGAGAAAAGTGTTGGTTAAGCTATCTGCCAGTTCAAGTGGCTGTTAGGCGTTATCTGACGGATAAAAAATGTTTCAAGTGGCGTTTCTATAACACATTTGGAATTTGAACTGTAGTACATCATTTTATTATAAATCCTACTATTTTCGTTCTATAATGATAAAATTATACAGGAAAATATTAAAAAAGTCGAGTTGGATTATTTTGAACAAAAAGTATTTTATTAATTAAGTTTTCAAAATAATTTTCAAATGACAATAATTTACGTAGTAGTAACGAAACGCAAAAAGCGACGTTGCCGCTCCGTCAACTGTTAAGTGGCAGATAAATTCCTAGGGCTATCCGGAACTTTATCCGGAACCGGTGAAACTGGCCCTTAGCTTTAACTGAGATATTGGTTCAAACTTATCTATCCCTTACTGCGGCTGAGATTATATAAATGTACTCATGCTTACTTATTTTAATAAACCATTGTCATAGCCTCGGAGCAACAGTCCAATTCATTAGTAAAATTGTGCATCTCTGTTCATCTATCAGGTGGGATTGTGAGAAAGTGAGGCATTAAAATTTCCCTAATTAATGTACCTATTTTTTTTATTTAGCTATCTCTTTCTATATCATGCGTTCTGTGATTATTGTAGTCATTGGAACAAAAAGTGATACTCGCGTTGTATGAACATAATGCTTTTTTATAGGTATAATACCTTTTAGATCGATATTTAAACAAAAAATCATCATCATCATCATCATCACAACCCATAACTGTCCCACTGCTGGGCACGGGTCTCCTCCCACAGACTGTGGGAGGAGACCACTGTGGGCCACAGTGTGAGGGGTATAGGCCATAATCCACCACGCTGGCCAAGTCCGTATTGGTGGACTTCACACACCTTTGAGAACATTATGGAGAACTCTCAGGTGTGCAGGTTTCCTCACGATGTTTTCCTTCACCGAAGCAAGTGATAATTAAATTTTAATTCACGCGTTAATTCATAATCAACGCACATAAATTTTGAAAATTAGTGGTGCGTGCGGGGTTTGAACCCGGACCCTCCGGTTAGTCAGTCCAACGTTCAACCACACGGCTATCACTGCTTTAAACAAACAAACAAAAAATCATATTTTGTTTTAAATTACTATTGACCTAATGTAACTATGGACGTTGGGTCCGCGGTAAAAAGTGACCGAGCCAAATCAGCTTCAAAACGCAAAAAGAGCTACAATTCCGCGTTCACGACTGCAATCTAAATTAAACCGTGAAGTAATGATTTTAGTGTTTAAATTACCTTGTTAACATTTCTATTCTTGCGATGGCTGTAACTGCGACATTTTTTCGCGATTTTAGTATGAGACCCGATGTCCATAATAATAAGTAAATGTAAATAACACTTATTTTTTAGTAATTGCATCCTGGCGACACTACACAGTGTCAGGGTTCCCTTGTCGGAAAGGAACCACTTGCGCGCAGAACCAGGTGGCAGGACACTGGGCCTGCGAGCCAGAAGGTGGCGAGATCGGTAAGAGTACCAAATACTTATCTTAAAAAAATATCTTACAAAAACCAACTTCTTAAATTGTTCATTTTACATTGACAAGTAATAAGAAAATGATCAAAGTAGTCGAAGTAAGTAAATTAAATAGGTACGCATTATTAAGGATTACTCAAAACAAACTCCTGCTTTTGACGTGTTAACGTCTTATAAATCGATGAACGCCGGCTGCACGCACGAAAAAGTGTGACGTCATTGTCACGTTCCGCCTGAGCCGAGCGTGTGAGCGAGAGCGCGGAGCAAGCGATAGAGACGAGCGGCCTGAGTGTTCGGCTTGCAACGCATCTGTCTCTCTTCCCTTATGACGTTATTATGTAAAATTATCGTCCTTAATCCGACTTTACAACCATTTTTTGGAAAACGGTTAACAATGCCCAACGCCCTAGTGTCTTCATGCCTACTAAAAAATTTACTACTCACTACCAAACATTCTTAATAACACTCTGCTAGATTAACCATCCTAGTTCCGATGTTAGTTACTTTGTATAGGCGCGCGAGACCGTCTCGGTCTCGGTCGCGAGTTGTCGCCTATTCATTGCCTATGGTCAAGTGCCGGTCGCGGTCTCCGGTCTCGGTCTCCTGTCTCGGTCGCTTGTCTCGGTCTCGGCCGCTAACCGCCATCTTTAGTCTTGTCCTGGGTCGGTTACAGTTGTCATTTGGAATTTGGGAGCAAAGGAAAATATAAAAATGAAAACTTGGCGTTTCCAGGATCATGGGATTATTGCTGTGCACCAACCCATCGTTGTGGCTACAGTGAAGGATTCCAGAAACCATGGTATGTATACGTGAAGATTTCTACTAAATCGCACTACCCGTAAACCGCGTTAACACGTTCACTGCGTCACTATTTTTGATGGACTTTCAGCCAGTGCGGATGAGGTCTTTTCGAGGCAAAGTTGAACTTCTTTCCAGTGCGTTTGAGGGCTTTTCGACCTCATAAAATATTGTTTCTAAAAAACGCCTTAAATATAGCTCAAAATTGAAAATATTTGCTTGAAACTTTACCATTATAAACTTAAATAGTTTTTCAAGTTGAATCTAGCTTCGTACGTAGGTGTGACATTTCGGTATTGAATAAATGAAAAAAAGAATTATGCCATCGATTCTGCCTCACAACGCACTGAAAAGAAGTTCGATTTGTGTCTCTACTAGTGATGGGAATAAAATACAAATGCAGGTGATATAACATTTATTTACTTAAATTAGGATTCTAAAGTACCATACACCTACCACACATACCAATTTTAGTTTTAAAGTATGTAAGTCAGTTTATGTGTGTGTATATGTGTATGAATGGATGTGTGCGTATTTGTGTGAATGGGTGGGTAATTGTGTGTGTTGTGTGTGTGTGTTTGTGTTGTGTGTTTGTGTGGTTATTAGTGGGTAGATAGATTTGTGTGTTTGTATGTACTCTTACTCATTGAGTATAACAGCTATGACCACTGCAGACACGAACAAAAGAGAAGATATACTTCCTCAATTAAAGGAATCTGGTATTGTAAACCGGAAATATAAACTATACAGAAGTTAAAAATACGAGTAGCTATTTATCAAATATTTCAAACCACATTCATGTTGTAGCAATATACATTTGAAAACACCCACACCTAGGGTAGGAAAAAAATAATAATATTTAGAGTATTAAATTGATTTTCCTCTTTTGAAATATATTTATCATTATTTGAGTATTGTGTAGATTATAAAAGCAAAATAGGATTTGCGACGATTAAGGATTTGTTAGTGTAAGCAGCATGCGTATAAATGATGAGTGTTAAAAAATCGTGCTAAAAAATTATCTTGAGTACAATTAGTTTAGTTGTCAACTAGCTAGCTGTAGCTTGGCTATTAGTAGGGGTCATTTTGGTTAAGAGGGTGAAACGAGGTCCGCCAAAGTGGTACCAGACTGTACAGTAATCAATTTTATATTTTATATGAGTCATCTTATACGCTTTATTATGATACAAAACATAAAATTGTAGCTAGTGTGATTTTTTTTATTGAATTTTACAATTTACTATCCTTACTCTTCGCCGTAATACTTTACGTGAAAAGGAACGTAACCAAGTGTAGTAGTGAAATTATTAAGTAAAAAAATCGATGTTAATAAATCCAATAAAAATACTTTTACTTTTAAATGGCTATTTACCGAAAGATTTTAAATGCAGTATATTATGAAAATCGATATTACTTGATGGCTGTTGGTTCTTTCTATTCTAATGTCAATGTCAATCTGTCAAAGTACTCAAATCAAAGTCACAAATAATAAGTCAATGACGAACAATAACAAAAATACTTAAAAAATAAGGCGAGTCACGCGGACAAGAAGTGCGCTTCCGTATCGAAACTTGTCGCATCACTACGCGCCGCCCGCGCCCCCCGCGCTTCACTCCGTGCGTTTATGAGGCCTACAACTTTTGAGGCAGATTAGACCTCACTTCGCACTGGCGCATATTTTTTTCTATTCAGTGCGTTTGAGGGCTTTTCGACCTCATATCTTATTAAATAAGCCATTAGGCTCTACTTCGCAAGAGAAACAATTTTATGTATTTGTCTCTGTCATACTCAAAGAAATGTTAAAATTGTAGCCTCCCGCACGGAGTGAAAGAACGCGATTTTGATTGCCGCACCAGCGGGAAGTCGTGCTTGAGACATTTCGACCTCATAACGCACTGAACGTGTTAAGAAACTTCGTTCCAATAACCTTTGAGTAGTTAGCAGAAAGCTTAAGATCTAAATGTTATCTTTACTAATATTTCAGGTGCTACGTAGGTCCAGAGAATGACCAATGGCGCCCCTGTAGCGAGAAATACTATCCATATCACCAGCATAAAGTGCCGCATCCTTCGCTGGGACATAGAGGTTGGTCATCTTTTTTGATAAGTACTAGTAGTATGAAGATGGAGGAAGCACGTTGTATGAAACCCAGTTTTTATGCTAAGTTAATTATAAATGCAAAGCAATAAATTAAGTCATCATCACAACCCGTAACTGTCCCACTGCTAGGCACGGGTCTCCTCGCACAGTGTGAGGGGTATAGGCCATAGTCCACCACGCTGGCCAAGTGCGGATTGGTGGACTTCACACACCTTTAAGAACATTATGGAGAACTCTCAGGTGTGCGAGTTTCCTGACGATGTTTTCCTTCACCGAAGCAAGTGATAATTAAATATTAATACGCACATAATTTTTGAAAATTAATGGTGCGTGCGGGGTTTGAATCCGGACCCTCCGGTTCGGCAGTCCAACGTTCAACCACACGGCTATCACTGCTTTTATAAATTTATAAATTAGGTCACTGTGCTGTTAACCGTTGAGGAGTTGAAACCGTTCATAGTGAAAGACGTCTTGTTCGTATGAAGTATTTATTGTTACTATTCTTTAATGTTTGCTTAACACAACTTATAATATTAAGGTGACTTAGCTACACACTACACCATGTCGGATATCTTTGGAGGCATAAAAAATTCCAACATTTGGGATGGCCACTGACCCCTCCACCAATCCGCACTGGAGCAGCATGGTGGAGTTCGCTATCGGCCTTCTCAGGTATCAGAAGAGACCCTTGCTCAGTAGTGGGCCATTAATGAATTCAAGCCAAGAATCATCTTATGCACAATTATGCATCATATTACATCACAGGGTTCACTAAAGATGTTTAATTCCAGATGAGAAACGCCCCTCCCGCCCGCACCGAGAACGACCCGGTTACGGTGAGAGAGACCGTTTTATCCCTGGTCCATATCTCTCTGATGCAGACAGAAAATACTGGGATGAGTTATACAAGAATGGACCCAAGGCGTATTATGATAAATATGGAAATCCTTTGCCAGGTAGCATTTTATAGTATTCATGGTCCTTCGAGCTGACTCCGTTACGTGGAATAGCTTCATTTAAGGATTTACTGCGGATCATTATACAATTTGAAAATCTCAACTTATATAAAAGGTTTTCTGTATGGGACATGTTTCCCGAAGCGAAGCGAGGGCGGGTCCTCTAGTTCTCAACACACAGTAGAAGTGAAACTTTGTATTCTAGCAAATTTTTAAGAGAATGAGATGAATACACTATAGAGCTGGAAAACAGAGAGAGAGGTTCGCTAGTTTGAACAGAGTTTTTTTATTTATTGAAATAGGAAAGTTCGAAAGAGAGAGAGAGAGAAAAATATAGAGATAAATATTCATAGTAGTCTCTTTTTCGTCACACATTTTCGTTTCATAATCAAATTTACACCGTCCCAAAAGAAGTTTCTCTTCAATAATTATCACCCAATTTCTCAATACATCTAAGTGGTGTTCTGTGAAGACTTTACTTGTTTTATCATTTTCAGGATACACCCGAGTACCAACTGAAGAACGTCCTTACATTAAGTATCATCACAATGATCCTCGTCCAGGATCTGGTACTTGGATACCTGTGCCAGTTATACAGGATGATCAACCGCCAGGAGCAGGGCAGCTTGGAGTACCTAGGTAAATGGTTTTAATATTCCTGTTTTTTCTCCTCTTAGCATTTTTCTTTCTCTTCCTGTCTTCTTCGGTTCTTCTCTTCCTATCTTTCATTGCCTTTTTTCTTCCTCTCTTTTATCACTTCTTCTTTATATTTATCTTCATGAAGTATGCATGATATACCAACTACTGGTGTATCAACCATAATTAGTATTTTTTTACTCTCTTTGTAATGTATTACATTGTTTAACGTTTTTCAGTAATATTCTTCCATTAACTGTCAACATGTTATTAGCTGACATATTTATAAAACTAATAAACGTTATTACTATTATTAAACTAGTTGTAATTTCAGATATTGGCCCGTTGCATATCTCCATAAAGGTCCACCGCCGAATATAACTTACTTCCGTTACAACGAAACTGCAACCTCTACTGAAAGGTTTCTAACAAGAGGTTCGGATGAGACTTCTCGGAACGAAAACACATCTGCATCGAAGTCAAGAGATATCATTAAAGGAAATGAAAATGTTTTAGAAAGTAGAACTACAGATGAT
Source organism: Ochlodes sylvanus (assembly GCA_905404295.2). NCBI lineage: Eukaryota > Metazoa > Arthropoda > Insecta > Lepidoptera > Hesperiidae > Ochlodes > Ochlodes sylvanus. The sequence goes on along the minus strand of FR990151.1, from coordinate 3,257,788 downwards.
GATGATGACTATGTTGAACAGCAAGTCAGAAATGAGGACAGAAAAAACTTAACAGAAAATACCACAACACAACCACCATGTAAGTCAACGCAAATTACAACTACTCAGAAAGTAACAACCTCTGAAGTAAAAGAAACAACCACAGAAGCCTTAAAAGAGATTAAAGAAAAAGTTGAAACTACAACAGAATCTAAAATTGCTGAACATATCGAAACAGAAAAAGAACCCGATATTATTCATGGCATAGATGATAAACTTCATGACTTCACGACTTCTATAGAAATATTTGATATTGAAGACGTAAAAACTGGTGGCAGAGCATCGCATTTAAGAACTGTTGAAGCTGAAGAGAAACAAATAGAAGCAATAGGTAGACTTCTCGCTACCAGACGCGGCGGAAAAATAGGTTTGGAAAAGCGTTCTCAAAATGATTTGGAAAGTAAAAAAATAGCTGTTGATAATGACTTTTCTGATTTCAACTTTGGAAACAAGTTTACGACTAATGAAAGACGGGGTAAAATTCAAAAAGTTTCCAAAGATGAAATTGAAAAGGAAAGAATTGGAAATGATAAAAGTTTGGAAGTAAGTGAGACAACTTTTGTAAGACCTCCTCGTGTTTTGAGTACCACAGAAAATATACGGAAAGCAATCGTGAATGGCAAAGTATTTTATGACGCAACACTAAGAGATCAGAGAGAATTCTTCACAAACTCAACTAGAAAAGCCAAAAATCTGCGTCTGGACGAATCTAGGGGGCCATCGGTAATTGCAAATAGTAATAGCAAGAAAAAAACTATTAGAGCAAGAAATACTAATCCAGTGAGAAGAGTGAGACGGGTGTATAGAAAGAGATACAACCCAGAAGAAGTTAGGAAGAGATTGTTAGAGCGAGAAAAAAGTAAAATGAGCACTGAAGGAGTTAAGAGCTAATTGTAATACGAATTATTATATTTATATCTTGAACTTTATCTATTATCTTTTAAGTTTAATATTAATTGAGGTAAAATAACAATAATTATGGTAATTATTACTGCTAGCTGATTCTTTAAATAATGTATGTAATCACAAACATTTAAATCTCTTACGCATTGCAATTGTATAAGTTAAATAACAATTCCATTAATGATCAAGTGATCGGGGGCGATATTATATAATAGCGATCACTTTCAAGTAGTGTTCTACATTTTTTTTTCACTAACTAGTAAAACCCAATCGCTTCGCTTCAGTAAAATCATTATTTTAAGGCTAATTAATATTTGTACCGTAATGTTAGATAGCAATATACAGTCGAATATAAAACCTCAAAACAAGGTGATTTTTAAACTTTAAAGTCTTTTCATTTACTTTAAGTACATGCAGAAGTGTTTAGTATAAAAGACAACTTTATAAGTACTAGTTTCAGAACAATAATATATTAAAATATATATAAAATAATTGTAAGATTGTCAGTTTAACTGTAAACGCAGTTGAAGTTTTAGTTAAATTGACGATGATTTAAATACATTATATTATTATTAAGTCTAATTTATTACTTTATCTTTATATATTGGGGCCAGTTTTTTTCTTGCCTTTATAAAGTTACCATTAATTTAGTATATTCATCATAATTTTGTATCCGAAGAAATAAATATATTTTAGCAATTTCAAACGTTTTTTAATATTTTTAAATAGATACCTAGATAGGTAACTATTTTGCCAATGAGACCTACTATTCTCTTTACCAAAATAGTTAAATTAATTTTTTTTAAGGTTATACCTTAAAAAACTTAATTAAAGTTTAACTGGTATAATCGTGTCGTCTGTAACAGTGCATAGGAAAATATTAGCTGAGGATTCCCGTTTCATAAACTCATCGTCATAACTCTCGGCTTTTACAAAAAAGTGCTTGAAACACATAATGAGGTCATTTTATTTTCAAACGTAACCATTACTGGGACAACCATCTCACTTACTAGTATATAATAAAAGCAAGTTTTTATTATATACTTGTATATACATATATATTGTAACATAGGCGTAAATTATACGAAAGTGTATAATTTACGCCTATCTTACAATTAATACTTACCAGTGTTGAAATATTCGTAAACAAAGAGCAGGCAATCATAGGTGCTAAACGCACAACCCGACAGAGTTAATATTTATGTATGTAGAAAGTGAACAATTGTGACTCAAGCTTATGCGTGAGGGTTGGCACTTTCATAAATTATTGAAATTTTTACGACTAACAATAAGGTAAAGATGAATTACTTAGAATCCTAGCGAATAACTGAGTCGAAATATTTAGGTTGAAATATATTTTTAAATGTATGCAGGTACTCACGATGCTTGAATTGTTTTAACGATATGTCGACTCAGTTACATTGATCATAGTCACGGCCAGACCAGACACGGACAGCACTAAATGTTACTGGCCAGCGAGCAGGTCTTCGAGAATAGAAAGATCATTAGTAAAAACAGGGGAAGACGGCAGGATATTGTCAATATTGGAATCTAGTAGGTAATGAACCCAGTAACCGTGCCTGCAAAGCGAGGTGTCCTGGGTTCGATTACCGTAGAGAATGTATCTAGCACTAAGCTTGCCATTTGTACCGTGATAATTATTATACTGAGGTTCAATAAAGGTTAGATAAAAAAAATTATAAATAAACGTTTGTTTTTGGGTCGTAGGTGTTAAAGATGTATTATGTATGTTGTCCATGCCGCACTACACAGGGAGTCCTAGCGCGAGGGTATGAGTGTGTAAAGGTAAACATGTATTTATCATTCAAAATTCCGCTGGGAATCGAACCGGCATGATGGCCAGCGCCAAGCGGGTCGTCAAATCTTAATATCATCATTAGAGCAGTAATAAAGATAAGATCTGGACACATCATTGTAATAACTGCAATACATCAGGCGAAGTCGGCCCACTTCCCAGGGCCATCTCGTGAAGATTAACTTCGTCATTCGATTAAGCGTCATTATTCACAAAATAAGAGAAACTTAAACGGCTAACATTGTTTTATATCACTAATTACAATGATAGGTTTATTTTAGCGTTGTTATCGAATATGCGCGCTATCATTATTTGTTTTAGACGCGATAACGTCTCATAAATTGATTGCGCGCACGGAAAAGTTACCCATTCCGATGACGTCAGAGCATGACGTAGAGCGTGACGTCAGAGCTAGCAGTTAGAATAGTTCTGCTACTGTTTATAACAAATGTTGAATACGCTTTGTAGATTGATTTCAACCAGCGCACTGTATTTCGAGTCGAACAAGCTAGCTAGACAAAAGTCATTGTTGAATTTCCCGGAATTTTATATCTGAGCCCCTAACCAATACCCCAACTATCCCAAATCCAAGAATTATTTTGCCCTAATGTCAACCACTAATTAGATAATTAGGGCAGTATACGAAGAAACGGTGAAAAAGTTACAAATCATTTGCATTTTTGCGATTACCGAAGTAACATTAATGTCAGTGAGTTTTAAGTTTTTTGAATAATATTAGTGATGGATCTTCAAGTTAAAGGTATGTACTTTTTATTTATAATTAATATATAAATATATTTATCCCCAGTTTTTTTATAACACCTCAACTTTAAAAAGATATGCAGTTTTTTGACGGTTATTTGTTTTCATTGGACTAGAAAGTACTTGTACCCTCTTGTACCCGGGCTGGAAATTATATATGTCATAGCCATATATGTTAGCTTTCAATTGATGCCCATTTTAGCTTGCACACTCGAGTACAACTTTGTTTTTTTTGTCTGTTTTCGAATTTGAATTCTCGGTTTCGTAAACCGAGTTTTTCTATGAATGGCAGAAACATAACCGTATTAGTAGACTCTATGACTTTCTATCAATGAAAAATGATTTTGGAAATATTACGGATGAATCTGCGAGAGAAATTAAAATGAAAATTTCAAAAATATTGTTGCGTAAATTAAAAATAAAAGAAAAAGAAAATTTGAAAATAGAATTTATAAAATGTTTTCGACGCTAAATTAAAAGAAAACCTTTGAATTTGGAATGATTGAAATTGGTGGTATATAAGGCGATTCCGGCCAAGGCAGAGTCAGTCGAGTCTTGGTAGCGAGTCGGGAAGCGCGCCAGTGGGAAGAAGACATAGGAATAGTGAAGTGCCGTTTCGCAGTACAGTGTCGCGAGTGTGAAGTGAAGTGTGCAGGGAAGTAAAGTGTTCAGCAAAGTGTATAGTACCGTGTCGTGTGTTACCCTTTTACAGTGAAAAATAAAACATCATCTATTGAAGCCGGCCTTATGTTTTCCCATCCCCTACCCACGGCTGTGACAATATCATCCATTTTAGTAGAAAAATGGCAAAATTCTGCGAGGAACCGCGATCGCTTCCTGACTAAGAACTCTGAGTTGTTGGCTGGTTATTTTACGTTCAAAGTATCCGTCCACTACTCAGTACCATCAACATTAGGAAGAGCTTCGATTCCTGGGCGTCCATCAAAGGATATCATAGGATGAGGCTGGTAACAAAACGAAAAGGAGGCGCGTGGATGATGTTCACGGGATGTTAACCAGTTGGTCAATGTTTATGATGTTAAGCAGCTGAATTATCGGCGCGATTGTTCGGACATCGGAACTTGGCTTCAGTGATCAGTGAAGCCAGTCAGTGTCAAGTGATCACTAGAAGTGTCGGTGTTCACGAAAAACCAAGATGTTTGTCAAAAGAGGAGGCTTTAGCGTAATATGTAGACGCCAAATCTACAAGCTACTCTTATAAACAAGAAAATGGAGCATCAAAGATTCCGAGAGCACAATACTCGAAAACACTCACGTACTGCCACGAATAGAGATTTACTTAATAAATTACTAATCACGTCTGATCCTGTAATTAATAGTATAGAGAAGCTACCAAAAAGCCTACGAGTAAACTTCCTTCTGAAATTTTAGAATTAATAATTCCCCCTACTGTATATATAAAGTCTAGTGTAAGTGTTAGTTGCCAAAATGTCAGTTTGTCAAACTATGATGTACAAGATTCATCAGACGAAGAATTTAGGGAGGTAGGATAAATAAGAGCTGTAAATATTGTTGAACTAATTTACCTATTTCTAAGCTGTTTATCATACTAACTTTATTATAAGTTGTAAAATATATAAGAATTTGGTAAATATTAAGTAAGTTTTGTCTCCTTGTTATTTAAGTAAGAAAACATTGTTAACAGGTAAATAATGATGTCCCACTGTGAATTCGTAGCTACGTCATTAATTTTAAAGTATTTTATGACTGTTGTTAATCTTTTTCTATTGTTATTTTTTTAAGTATCTCAATTATAAAAAATATCTATTGTTAATTTTTATTTTCTCGGAACCCGTGATCCTACCGTCCTTTTTTTAGTTTATTTTGCACTTAAACTTACATAAAACATCATCAGAAAGCCGTACCAAGCAAATAAACCCAATAAATAATTTTGTCTAGCTAGCTTGTTCTATTCGAACCACTGTGCAGCGTGGGGTCACCAATAAGCCTCTTAGCACGCTTCTACATCGTTTCCAAGGCTATTAGGTGTCATTTGGTAATTAATTATTTGCATGCAATTAAACACGATTTTTTAATGACGCCAAAGAAGTATAAATTCTCACGCGCGTACATAAGTACACGTACCCATTTTTTTATTTTCTCTTCTTCTTTCTTACTTGGCTAACAACGAGACAAACAGTGGAGTCACCCAATCTCCGATGCATTACTGGGCAAGAAAGAAAATAAATAAAAGATATAAAAGAGATAGAAGAGATAAAAGACATAAAAGATAAAAAGAGATAAAAGAGACAACAGAGATAAAAGAGACAACAGAGATAAAAGACAACAGAGATAAAAGACAACAGAGATAAAAGACAACAGAGATAAAAGAGACAACAGAGATAAAAGAGACAAAAGAGATAAAAGGCAACAGAGATAAAAGAGACAAAAGAAATAAAAAAGACAAAGGGCTAACTTTCGTAACCGCAAAAGACTATGAAATACAAATGCTAAAACTAACAAGTGTCAACCCTATTCAAATGCACATAAACCCCCTAGGACATCTCGAAGTGAAGTGAAGTGCATACTTCACAGTGAAAGTGTAACAAAGCATGAGCAAGATGACAGAAGTGTTTTATGTAACGACACTTTCCACGAAAGTTGTCTTTGGGGAAACTATGAAAAGTTTTGACAGATTAAACTTTAAGCAGTGCCAGTTGGTGACCCTGCGGGAGGGTTTTGGGTTTGAGTCAAGGAAGGGGCACACATAGATTTTATGTTATTCGATTCGTCGTAACAATAAAAATTTCACGCGGACGAAGTTGCAGGCACAGCTAGTTAGCCAATAAGTTTTCTATATGAAACTCGATCGGAGACAGTAACCGTCATGGGAGCAGAGAAACTGCTAGAGATCTCCCCGTTGGGACCATGAATATTGCTATTCATTGTTATGAGTTAACGCGTACTGTCTGTCTGTTGATGTGTAATTGTTCTTCGAAGAGGTTTCTAGGTTTAGCAAGTTGGAGAGATGCTAATGTTGATTTATGTTTTGGCGGAATAATATTATTACGTAATAAATAAATGTAACAAACATTAAAACTTTCTATAACTCAATTTTGGCAAAGATCTCCCGCCGCGCGAGATGACATGCCCAGGAAGCGGCCAAGCTCCAACTGATCTCACAATTAACACACGTCACTAACACCCACGACCCCAGGACATAAGGACGTTTATCGGCCACTTAATATCTGTACCGGCAATCGAACCCGGAACACCTAGCTTCGCTGGCATGATCACTACAAGGCTACGCTACGGGGTAGTCATAATTATGGTAAAATATAGATGTTCTCAAACATTTTTGTCTTTTGGATCCATTGTTATATTTTGATTGGACCCCCTGCTCACTTTTTTTATGGAATTATTAGATTATGACTTCTTTTAAACAATAATTTTTAACCTGCGTCGGTGTTTTAACCTGCGTCGGTGTGCCCACCTGCGTATAATGTGGGAGTCTTCAAGAGGAGAGTGAATAGGCTTTTAATAAGTTAGTGCGTCCAACATCCTCGACGTCATCCCCACTTACCACCAGATGGGATAGTTGTCAAGCAAAAACTTATCTTATGTATAAAAAAATCCTTTAGAGCAGCGGCTCTTTTTTATTGGCGGGTCCAAGTCCCCCTGTCGGTGCATCCACATTGTCGCCAAAGTAGCGTCATTTCATAACGCCCGATTTACTTGGTCCTTAACATAATAATGATTATGTTACAAACACCTGTAAGAAATATGATATGTACTAATCAATTAAACATTGCAACGAGTGTGCAAAGTCCGTCGACCTGAAAGTGGTCCCGTATCGCAGTTGAGATAATACTTTTACCGTCGTAAAGAAAGCTGGCTTTCCCTGGAGGTCAGTGCGATTTGATACGCCAATACTTTTTGCAACAGTATCCAATTGTATGCACTTTATAGTGTTTATATTTTTACTAACACTAAAGTAAGTAGGGATGTTACTTTAGTAGTAGTTTTTAAAGTAGTTTAGTACGGATGTGTAATTCCTAGACTGTCCTGCATACCACGTGTGTGTTGCCGCGGCTGTCAGTAGATGCAACAGTCATTTTCTTAACATTGACGACCCCGATGGCGCAATGGTTAACACGCCGGATCGCCGTTCCGAGGGTCCTGGGTTCGATTCTCAGCGAGGCGGAAATTATAATGATGAATTTAAATTTCCGTTCTTGGTCTGGGTGTGTGTGTTCTTGTCTTGTGTGTTGTCCATGGCACCCACGACACAGAGAATCCTAGTGTGGGGCTAGGAGTGTGTAGCGTTATGTATTTATTTATTTATTTTGAGTTATGCTACTTTAATTCTTAAGGTGCAATAAGTGGGTGCAGGAATTGGCCCGGCTCAGGTTTGGGGGTCCAACGTTCGAACCACTGGGCTATCAAAACTACTGGATTTATTTGGTCTGATTTTCTTAAAAGGCTAAGCTATTTCCAATCTTATGTACCGAGCATCCTCGCAGAATCCTCGAGCCAATGGCGCCCATCCAATTCAATTACGAGGGTACTCATGCATGCTGATAACCCTATTACCATATTTGGCATGTGAAAAGGTCAGCCAGTACGGATTCTCTGTCTCCTTTTTAGTCGCTGATAGCTTTGACTTACTAATATTAATTATTTGAATAGTTTTTTACTAAGTTACTGCGTTACCACCCAAGACAACATCACTACTCACTTGTAACAAAAAAAGAAATATATGTTTGTAACAATGGTCCCCATTAGAGTCTTGTTTGGAGTCGGTCGCAGTTGTCAAGGGCGGCAGCGGAAGGGTGGCGCTGCATGCTCGTTTGCTATCTTGATTATTGAATTAAGATATACCTAATATTTTTATTTATTGAAATAAAAAAATATTATGTATACATATGTACATAATAAATTAGGCAGAGACAGAAGGTGAATCAAGAAAAGGGTGAAAGAAGGAAAGTGACCAGTTAGAAAAGAAGATACTAATCCTTAAGTAATTAATAACAGTATTTTAGCTTCTGTTATACCTAGATTGAGGTAGTAGGTACCAAAGACGAGTTATTGCGTTTTGGTTTGATTACCTAATAATTTGGGTGTAAAGAGTCCTGAGTTCGAGTCCAAGTCAAACAACCTGTTTGTGGTGGTTTGTTTGATGTCATTGAGTTGTTCTATGCCTTATAGGGGTTAATTTTTATTCTTCCTGATGGTGACACATCACATACAGGACGAATTTAGGCCCTATTTTTTAAGCATCCTAGTGCCGATTTAAGTCTTGTTCTGTGTCGGTCAAGGTCGTCATGAACGGTAGCAGTAGGTGAAGCTGCATGCTCGTTTGCCATAAAAAAGCCATATGAAAGTATCATACCGTAAATAAAACGAAATAATTGTAACGCAGTAACTGTACTAAAACCTGTTTTGTGTCGGTAAAGGTTAAATTTCTCCGTAAAAAAACCCCAGTTTATTCACAAGTAGAACATGCCCCGCGCCCTCGTAAATAAAATTAGTTTTGAATGACTTTGCATCATTAAAACATTTGTTACTATAGAACGGCGAACGAGATAAAAATTGTAAAAGATCTTCAGATGTTTAAAATATATTTTATCAAAATCATCTACAAATAAAATTATCTGTTGTATCTTCTTTACTGTCTGTCTGTTTGTTTTGGCTCTGCAATGGCTGGACCGATTTTGACGAAACTTTCACTGCCAGATAGCTGATGTAATAAGGATTACCTTAGGCTACTTTTATTACAGAAATTACCCCATAACAATTAAAAATCCACGCGGACGAAGTCGCGGGCACAGCAGTTCTTAATAACACTGTTTTAACTGGACACCATCCTAGTCCCACCGAGTCTTGTTCTGTATCGGTCACAGTTGTCAGGCAGCGGAAGGGTTGCGAAATCGTTTGCGAACCATCCATAAAAAACCTAACGTGGCCCAAACCCAGCCCTGGGACAGTTACAGCCCGCAACGATGTAGCAAATATATGTAAATAATGCAAGGCATTTGTCGCATCGTAAACAGTCGCACAGACAAGTTTCGCATGGAGATGCATTCGAAAGTGGACAACCATGTGATTTACTGAGAGAAATTACGTTGTTGGCGACCTCTAAAACACTTGGCCATTCCACGCATGATTGTGGCTTCGGTGGACGACAGTACTCCGAGATCTAGATGCAAGTTTATGGTCTTCTTTATAGGAATGTTGCCCATTAAGGCCTTTGAGGCATTCAAAGGCCATATTGAACAACCTACTTACCCCAATCATAATATATGCAGACTGGGGTATCCTAAGAATGAATCAATAATTAAGTTATTGTAATACATTTTACGTATATATCGCGGCTTACCTCACGTATTATATTTGTCGGATTCACCCGACTAGTTAGTCATTTTTTTTTCTTTCTACTTATTGTTTGTTTTAAGCTACAATAAATGCTTTCTTTGTTTCTTTCTTTCCTCTTTGGTGTTACTGATCGGCGACGGTGACCACTTACCATTGGGTGGTTCGTCTGCTACTTTTTAGATTAATTACGTTAATCAGTTAGCAAACGGTGTAAGAACGTTCGTTGGTTAGTGTTAGTTGTTGTTAGTAATAGTCCAGTTAGTAATTGTTAGCAAGAGTCTCGTTCTAATTGGTCACAGATATGTTGCTACCCTTGAGGACTAAAGTGTTCGCCTCTAAAAGTGTAACCAAATCCACACTTTAACAACCCAACACTCTAATGACACTACTGACCGTATCGGTCACGTTTGTCATAGCGGCGGCGGAAAGGTGGTGCTGCATGCTTAATTGTTATCCATCCATCCATCCATCCAGACGTACATACATCCATACAAACAGCATAAACCCATCCATTTCTATGTGTTAGTACTTATACTTATTTTGTGTGTTGTGTAGTATTTGCATGTCATCTTTTGGCGAATGTGAGCACTCGAAAATATTGTCAAGACGATAATTACAATATTTTTGCAAATAAATTATCATTATCATTATCCCCGTCATACGCGTTGCGCAGTTAGGCAAAAATTAAAGTTGATTTCTTGAAACGTTTGTTTATAGACCTTAAAGTGATCGCCGGATTCGCCACACCACGGCAAGTTACCACGGCAGTTTAACATTAGCCACGGCGGCGGCGGCGGCGCATCCAACGAAATCGCATCGCACTCTTACTTTCTAAGTGGTTTATATTTTCTAAGAATATCTCTCGAGACACTCTGGTAACAGGACTTAGATATGACTAGCTTTACCCCGCGGCTTCGCCCGTCAATTTCCAAAAATCCTTTCTTAGTGCTCACCCGCGTCACTTGAGGAACCTATAGTTTCGAGAGAATCCATTGAACAAATAGAAGGTTCCAATTTATACCCTTTTTATCCCGTTAGGGGGGAATTTCCAAAAATCCCCTCTTAGTGCTCCCCTACTATCCCCAAGGAACATACATGCCAAATTTCAGCTTGTTGCGTTCAGTAAGTAGTTTCGGCTGTGCGTTGTCTATCCGTCACTCAGTAACAGAAGTTTTTGTAGTGGTCGCCCTTTTTTAAGGTGCATGCAGGATTCGAACCCGGGCCCCCTCGGGAGTACAACGTCCGAACCACTCGGCTATCTAGTGATAGCATATAGTGATATGGTATTCTATATAAAAAACTATAATACAGAACTGACTCGATTAGATGCTCGACCGAGTATTAGTTTCCAATGATTAACCAAACCCGCGCACGAATACATCCCTTGATTTGCGCCAAAAACCGACATCCAGCCGAACATCTAAACGGAGCGTAATAACATTACCGGATATGAACAATAGAGCGAGACAAAGACATCCTTGTCTACTTTCTATCGCACATTTTTCTCGATAACGACATTATCGGCAAGTTTACACACCTGTGGCAGAGTTCAATGTGACCCCACGTCGACAATAGATACCTGCTTAATGTTACAGAGTAGCGTCAGCATAAAAAGTTAAATATTCAAATTCACAAATATTCTGAAGTTATGTCAAAATCGTTTTGAAATTTTTATATCGAATAGCTGACATGAATTCGTTACCGTAGAAGTTTGTCCCACGTAAATCCTTATCCCCTGGGAATTCCGATATGAAAAGAACCCTATAACCTCTTCTTTCTTCCAGTGGTGAAAGTCGTATTAAAATCTGTTAAGCCGTCTCGGACAAACAGACAGACAACTAGAATTTAAAAAAAGTTAGTTGTATCGTGTAAATAATTATAAGCATAATTTTTAATTGTGTTGAAATCACAAAAGCTTCAATTTTATTTATATGTATAGATGTATTTTAAAAGAAGAGTGTATTAAAAAATAAGAAGTACTATATTGTATACTTTTCCTTTCTTCTGAAGTATCCATGGGAATGGGTTATTTAAAGCGGTTTGTATTATATAAGTATTTACAATTCTCCATATTTATTTGTGGCATATTCGATAACCAGTTTTATAATGTATTTTTCGTAATATAATAGATATAATATTAAGATTCAATTTTTTTGTTTCAGGATTTTTTATGCTGGCTGTACCTGCCAGCTTAGAGTACAAATAAACTTTCTATTGTGTCGTGGCTTGTCGGAACACTTTATCGATAATGGCTCGCGGGACCGTCTAGTGATGTGACTATTTTATCGATGTTTTGCGTTTTGATCATCTTACAGCACTGTCGTGAATGTAAAGCGAAGATGAGTGCAGGATTTGATTCTCAGAGTACAAAATATAAGATTATTTTTAAGCTATTGCATAGCTTTTATCGCGGGCCCTGAGCGTGGGGACCGAATCCAGAAATTTCGTAACGAAAAAAACCTAACACCCCCAATCAGCGCCATCTAGTACCTTAATACTAAGGTATGGTACGTATGTTTTCTACAAACTAGATGGCGCTGTTCTGATATAACTATATAACTTCTAATAATTATAATTGCATAAGTTGATAAAAAATGCTATGCAATAGCTTTACCGCGGCAGTCTCCAAGTGCCACATTTAATTTTTTTTAACACTTCACTCATCAATGACACCGCTTTATAGATATGCAGTATGCAGTTAGGACTGTAATGATCTTCAACTAGGATCGGCTTGTAATTCTGCAAGCATTTAAATTTTATAAGCTACTCAGAAATTTAGTTTCTCATTTCACAGTAAAAGAAAATATCGTGAATAAACATGACATGTATACTTAAGTTCTTCATAACGTTCTCAAAAGTTGAAGAAACTTAATTCACGAATAAAATCGATTTGAGCGGAAAGCCGAGCCCAATAATGAAACGGTTATTGGCCTAGAGAATGTAACTTTTGAAAATAATTGAAGTTCCGTCCACATTGATTGGATCCGTGGCGATTCCTTACAGTTCGATTTTCGTGATAATTTCTAGCGTAAACCGTGGAAATCACTACCGTCTGACCGCTTTTTTTAGGGTCCCCAAAAAAGAGCTCTCCTTCAAGCCGGTAATACTTTTGTGTACGTATACGCATACGCGTTTGGTTTTAATAAAACGTTTAAACCCCCTTAGTAAGTCCCGTAGTCGGAACGCGCGACGAAGGTTGGTGATAAACGTTGAAAAATAAGGTTGGGATACCAACACAATTGTGAACGAATTAAAATAAGACTTACTAACTAGATTATTACTCGCAACAACTAACAAGATTAACTATCACTAACAGTCCCTGTCCCAGTCCTCATACCTACTAACTAACTAACGTTCTAACACCCGTTTGAATTTTCGTTAGCCCGACCACTCTATAAAAAACATTCGATATTTAAATGTAAACGTTCGCATCACTACAACAAGACCGTAACCTCTAGCGAAAGTCTGACCTCCACACAGAGATGAGCAATAGGATTGTCTATTAATTTAATTATTGTAACTCATATTAACTTCGTATTTTTGTTAAATAAAGTTTGTAAAAAACGCTGTTTCTATAGATATCGTTGTTAATAGTAGGCATATTTCCTGTGTTTCTATGGATATTTTTTTTTAATATTTATAAGTTAATGCTTGACCACAATCCCACCTGATGGTAAGTGGAAATGAGGTGATATTTTTGTTTGTGGTGAGTTCTTCTATGACCCGTATAGTTACCATGACAACGGTTCGCGTTGTTCGTAGCGTTCTGGGGCACAAGTCTGGTAATTTGTAAATGCTTCGATTGCGGATAGTCGGAGTAGTGTAACACTTTTTTGACACATTTTTTATGGTAGGTATTAAGGTAGCAAACGAGCATGCAGCACCACTTTCCGCTGCAGCCCCCGAAAACTGTGTCCGACACAGAACAAGACTCAAATGGGGCACGGATGGTTAGTCCAGTTAGACGGTGTTAGAACATTCGTTGGTTACTTTGTTGGTAAGTATGAGGACTGGGGCAGGGACTGTTAGTGATAGTTAGTCCTGTTAGTTGTTGTTAGTAAGGGTCTTGTTCTATTTCGGTCACAGATGTGTTGCTACCCTAAGGACTGAGATGGTCGCCTCTAAGTGTAGCCGGCTCCACAACATTCTAACCGGAACACAGTTGCTGTTAAAACAATCATGACACGGTAGAAATGGTACTAAGTACCGTTGTGGGCGGTACTACCCTTTTTTTTGACGCTGGGAAATCCTCATGGATACCCGACAGGCGCGGGAGGGCGCTGTCGGGTTATGCCGGACTCTTACCGGCTAAAACCCAGCGGTGTCGACGCCTACCGCATTGTTGCCGGGACTGTGTGCTATTCTCGCTCCACGGCCCCGGCGCAACGGGCGGTACTACCCTGGGCGAACTCTAGGCTCTACTACCTATTAAATTATAATTTGAATCATCACTGTGTATAATATTTGCATTCTTCACAAGAGGACGTTGCAGGCTTCCGGCGTTCGGTCGAATTAAGGACTGCATTCCGTTGAACTTTCACTATCACATAGCCTACTCTGTGCGGACGGTGAATAACAATGGCTGCTCTGTGGGCTCGGAGTTCCGGGTTCTGTTCCCGAAAACATACTCTCGCTTGGAAATAAGGAAGTTCAATAAGAGTTTTAGGAAATGTCAATTAAAATATCCTTCTCTTAATGATATGTTTTTATCAATAAAATAATAATAAACAAAACTGGGGTACATTAATTAAACAATATTTTTCATGTACCTAAATTTAACGAAACTCTAACGTTCTTAATTCTAAACGTCTTTTAGAAATTGATAAATCTAAAAACAATGACGTCACGGGATTAAAACCTTAACCTCCTCCGTTGGTCCACTGAAAACGAAAGACCCTGTATACATCTGAGTATCAACATAACAATTTAATTTAAAATATTTCTATCCCTCTCTAACAATTCATTCCCTGAATTTTTATTATGTAACTATTAAAAAACATTCAAATTAGAAATTGACTACTTGGTTCGGTGAAGGAAACGATCTAGAGGAAGCCTGCACACCTGAGAGTTCTCCATAATGTTCTCAAAGTGTGTGTAGTATATCAATCCGCATATAGCCAGTGATGAACTATGGCCTATACCCCTCACATTATGGGGCCAGGACCCAGAGCCCAGCATGATGATGATGATTATATAGCACGTCATGGCTAGATTAGCCGTGTAAAAACAGGTCCTATAGAATCAAATGATTGTAATCATACTCACCTCTATTCAAGCGTGAGACATCAATACAATATATGTCTCGCTCACACGTTCTCATTCTCTAACTAAATTATAGTAACCCATTGATTCGCTTCGGGAACAATAATGCTTACATTGACAATAGGGTATTTGACAGATTTTAGAAAAATATCAGTATATATATATATATATAATAAGCAGTACTAGCAAGTGACGTCATTCAGCCAAACCGCGTGTTTTCGATCACGTGATCAAACACGAAAAATTCATTATTTTATTATCGATTTTTAATAAAAATCCAAATAATTTTAAAATAATGTGTTGGCTTAATTGGTTTAAAAAATTATATACTTTTAAGCTAACAACAGTTTGATCTATATTTTCATTGTAGTCAAATACCCTATTAATGGACACTCAAAATTTGTCGCTTGAGCGATAAGTGCTTCAATTGTAACACGCGTAAACCGACCCTTGAGCGTTTTGTGCTTTCAATTTATACCATTTTATCGAGGGTGCCGCTAGGAGTACTTTCAGGGAGGTGCATCTGCATCTACCATTATACTATTAACTGATATAAAGAAGATAACAATACAATACATGGATATATCTATGTATTATCTTTCTTGACGGCGGGTGCAAGTACTTACTAAATAACAGAATATCCATATCTTTTTTTCCTATTTTTTTTTCTTTGCTCGGTATGACAAATATTCCACGTTTATACATATTGACAGACGTAAGTTATACATAGCACTATTACAATTTTTACAACGATATCCGTATAAAGCTTTGTGTATTTAAACACACAGAAAATTAAAAGCTAAAAATTGAGTTCCATAATTTTATTAGATATTATACACACCTTTTAATAATCTCTTAAATTATTTAATGAATGGAGGTCCGTTACAATTTTAGTATTAATACTATTACAGAGACACAAGATTCTATAATAGAAAATAAGTGAAGGTAGTTTTTTTATTACATAATTCCAATTAAAAAATGAGACAGATATTATTAGAAATGAGATAAGATGATATTAATTAGAAAGAGTCATATCAATGATAATTATTATTATTATTCACCATCTGAAAATGACCACCGACAATAAGAACTTAAGTCGATTGTTATGATAAATGTGAGCTTGGCAATATCAATCAGGCTATAATACTCTCTTATTTAAGCTAAAATGCCATAGTCCTTCTAATGTTTTGACATCTAATGTTTTGACGCATTTGAATACTCGAAAAAAAACATTTTTTGTTTTACAAAAAATGTCTGTGTTTATGTCTATGCAACAAACTATAGAGGAAAGAAAAAAAATCAAAGGATAATCTGTATCGTGTGTTTGTGTAGTTTATGATTAAAAGACGACATTAACGGCAAAGAACGGGTTTCTTTTATCTCATACTCCTAGGTTGTTAAATAGGGGTTGAATGGGGGATGGGGGCCACAATGATCAATCAACAACGATCAATGGATTGACATTGTATTGATAATGAACGCATTCCAACTGTTTCTCATTTCTAACCACCGCTAAATTTTACACTTATACTAAAATTCCATAATCATCCAATGAATACATTAATAGACATGCGAAAACATTTTAAATCAAGATTATTTCAACATCAGTTACTCAAAATTATTATGAACAGATAACTTCGTAGTTTATGTGATGACATTCTAAAAAGAAATGTCTATCTGTCTCTCTCTGACACCTCTCTCTCATAATTTCTCATTTCACCGTTCACTTGTTTAGCGAGTCCGTGTTAATGTGACATAGTTATATCTTCAAAAACGCTGCACTTCTATTCCTAATACATAAAGTTCATTTTTGAAAGCCAGGATGCCAGATGGAACGTTCTCGCAGTAACTTTTGTCAAGTGATATGTGTATTTCTTATTTTACAGTCTTTAAGTTGGTCACTCGGCTAGTAGGTTCTTAGCCGTCGAAGAGTGCAGACGTCTTCGTGTTGCGACACACGACACGATATTCTAAAAAATGCCGAGAAAACCGTTTCGCTGTCGCCATTAAAGAATCTCGTTAAAAAGTGAAATGCGTGTAACGAAACGCATTTAAATCAGTTTCGAAGTTTGAAAACGTTTGCGCGGGACCGCACGTCAAAATGACAGTTCGAAAATGTCAGTTCGGGGATTGGTGTCGTTGTGCTGTGAAGAATATCTTTTTTATGACAGTGTGTTTAATATTTCTGGACAATCTGTCGCTGGCTCAGGGCCAAGATTACGATAGAGGTATTTTTTTTATTTTATTCTTATATTAATATTAATTCACGGCAGTTTATTAAGACCTCATGACAAGTCCTTTTAATCTGCGATTTTTCAATATATTAATTTACTTTTCAATATTTTTTATTACACACACAGCCAGACCGAGAACAAAAATTTAAACTCATTCAAATTTCCGTCTCGCTGGGAATCGAACCCAGGACCCTTTGAACGGTAGCTCGGTATGGTGACCATTATGCCATGCAGGTTACTAAGGATTAAGATTCCCCTAAATTTTGGGCAATTTTATAAATAACCTTAATTTTACTATCAAGATTCCTAACACATGTCACTAGCGAACATTTTTTCTGCTCGTTAAAAATGCATTACAAGGTTTCGCACCCTTCAATTTAATTTCCTAGCTCTGTAAGAATATGACTGGAATTTTTTGTTACTTTGATTAACTGACCATTTATTGACGTTGTGGTCACTACATTTAAAGGGGGTCGTACAATGTTGAAGATCAACCATAGGTCTTTCAAATTAAAAACCACTTACTTATGTGGGTATCACTGATACGCTAATGCACGACCCCTCATTTATTCCACCAAAAATCTTCAACGATAAATCCATATGGACGACTCCCTAGCCTAGTAACCGTAAGGGCGCGTTCACATAGAACGCCCGTACTGGATCCGGAATACTATCCAGTATTCCGCAGTATTCCAGTATTCCAGTATCCAGCATCCGCTAGTAGCGTATGTAGCTGTATGAGCGATTTCACACAGAATCCAGTATACCGGATCCAGTAAAAAATCCCACACACAACGGAAATACTGTTAAACGTTAAAACGGATCCAGTAAAACGGACGTTCTATGTGAACGCGCCCTAAGTCTGAGGACATAATGTAATTTTAATCCCGATAATACTTACGTTCACGTGGGATAATTTTTACGGTAATTAGTAGTTCTCCGACTCCCAAGCGGGCGAAGCAAGCAAAATTTTTTTTATTAAAATTAATTAGTAACAATATTTTACTCTTGCTCCTTGTCTGTTTGTCTTTTTTAATTACTTATAAGTTAATGCTTGACCACAGTCCCACCTGATGGTAATTGTCTGTGCAAATGCACAGTTCCCGCTAAAATCAAAAACGGCTTAGCCGTTTACTTCGTTGATGTCTTTTATACAGAGCGGCGGGGATATTAATTGTTACTAAAGCCTCGCTCTGCTTTTAAAAATCGAACATAATTCATTCTGTCAAAGGGCTACTTCACATTAACGCTATGAACGTACAGTTTCAAACGTCATGTCGCTTCATGTCATACGTATGGTAGTGTGCATAGAAGAACTTATATTAGTGAATGGAATTATGTATTTTATATATTTCTAAATATAAAAATATTATTATTAGCTTTCTGGACTCCTTCCCCATACAAACTTTAACTGTGCCTAATTTTATACTCCTCCGTCTGCGTAATTTTCGTAAAAGAGGTATAAAGTTTTATCAATATTATTGATTATAATAAAATTATTATCTCATGTCTTAAAAACTATTCGGCTTATATTTTTATTGTATTGTTATGATATTAAAATTAGTGACAGACATGTTGTTTGTACGTTGCATTAGCTAAGAGGTCCAAGTTCGAATCATGCACCTGTAATTTTCAAAAATTATGTGTGTGTTAGAAAGTATCAGTTGCTTTGGTGATCAGACATTGTGAGGAAACCTGCACACCTGAGAGTTCTCCATAATGTTCTCAAAGGTGTGAAGTCTACCAATGTATACGCACTCGTCCAACGTAGTGGTCTAAGGCCTGTACCCTCACACTGTAAGAGGTAATCCGAGTCCAACGGGACAGTTAAGGATTGCGATGATGATGACACGACTGCATTTGACACAGAATAAGACTCAAATCGGGACTAGAATGGTTAGTTGTTTAGGAGCATTCTCCTAACCTAGGAGAATGCTCCTAACCAACTAACCATTCTAGTCCCGACAGGGCTTAACGACTGCTTTCTATATCAACCGGGACCGACGGCTTAACACCCTCCGAAGCACGGAGGCGCCCAAGAAATTTAGCCACTAGCGGTCACCCATCCAACTACCGACCGCCCGCTGTTGCTTAACTTTGTCGAACAGTTAGATCGACTCAAGCCGCCGGGCTATGAGCGCGGTAAAACTTTTTGCCTCTCCACCAGAGATGTACTACGCTACAGCACTGGTAACGGGTTCCGCTAAGCTATGCTACGCTTATACTCGCAGTGATAGCGGTGTGGTTGAACGTTGGACTGCCGAACAGGAGGTTCCGGGTTCAAACCCCGCACGCACCACTAATTTTCAAAAATTATGTGCGTATTAGAATTTAATTATCACTTGCTTCGGTGAAGGAAAACATCGTGAGGAAACCTGCACACCCGAGAGTTCTCCATAATGTTCTCAAAGGTGTGTGAAGTCCACCAATCCGCATTTGGCCAGCGTGGTGGACTATGGCCTATACCCCTCACACTGTGAGAGGAGACCCGTGCCCAGCAGTGGGACAGTTATGGGTTGTGATGATGATGATGATGATGATGCTACGTGAGCCAATGAATGTGATTGGTGGATAGCAACCGTATCCATAGCAACGTAGCGTAGTGCATCTCTGGTGGAAAGCATCCTTATGTTAGCACGCACGCATGAATAGAGAGTTACAAACCATATAGCTTCCGAGAACGTTAATTGAGATTCTTCGGTTCGAATCATAACCTCATTAGCGAAGCGGACCGGTTGCTTAACCCGCAAGGAGCTGTGACCTCGTTCGGATATTCGGAGCGCCGTAATATTGATATTACGGTCAGTTTTCGGATATTCGGTGCGCCGTAATACCTATTGATATTGCGGTCATTTGGAACGGAAATAGTCGACATTCGTAACAGCATCCGTCTGCGAAGTAACTTCGCAGACGGACGCTGATAATCGGAATTTTGTATCTATGGAGAAGTGAAAAGTGTGATCAAAAAGCATAAAGATTTTTTTATAAAATAGCACGCACGCACACACACACGCCGTATGTTTTATATTACTAGGAAATGAAATGAAATGAAATGAAATGAAATGAAATGAAATGAAATGAAATGAAATGAAATGAAATGAAATGAAATGAAATGAAATGAAATGAAATGAAATGAAATGAAATGAAATGAAATGAAATGAAATGAAATGAAATTTATTCGAAGTTGGTTTTTTACAAACACTTTTCGAAAGTCAATCTACGCCATCGCTTCGACAAATCCCTACCGTGAGTAGTCTTGGAAGAAGAAGCGGCAAGAAACTTCCAAGAAGCTTTTTTTGCTACTCACATTACAGATAGCACTTTATTACTACTTACTAGCTAGAATATCAAACTCATGTCCAAGCATTTTTATCTTTAAAATAATCATCAAGTTTGTAATAACCTTTCGTCATAAGAATGCCTTTGACATGATTTTTAAATTTACAGTATGGCATTTCCGTCAATTCGAACGGAATTTTATTATAGATTTATATAGGTGACCCAGCGAACGTTGTTCCGCCATATCTTAGATTACTTGTAGTGAATGATTAAAGCGCGATTTAAATTTGAGGGGTGGGGGTAGGGAAGTGAAAAATTGGGATTATGTGTATTTTTTATTACTTATTTATGTCACATCATAAAAAAATAACCAAAAAAAAATTTGTCCGAAAAATGAAATAA
The DNA here is from genome assembly GCA_905404295.2 of Ochlodes sylvanus. Lineage (NCBI taxonomy): Eukaryota > Metazoa > Arthropoda > Insecta > Lepidoptera > Hesperiidae > Ochlodes > Ochlodes sylvanus. The sequence continues at coordinate 3,236,755 of FR990151.1, read as the reverse complement.
TTTTTTTTTGGTTGGAAAATCCTTATCACTTAGGGGTATGAAAAATAGATAGTAACCGATTCTCAGACCTACTGAATATGCGTATAAAACTTCATAAAAATCGGTCAAGCCGTTTCGAAGGAGTATAGTACTTACGTACAACCAAGAACTTAAGACCACATAATTATTACATACTCGTACAAAGTACATAACATAAGCATCATGTTAAAAGCCTCAGACCGTTTTAAAACCTTAATGAAAGCTTTTAACAAGCAAGGTATTTCAGAGTTGAATGACCAGAAATTATCGTAATTTCGTACTTTTAAAATGTAAGTTTAAAGTATCGATTTGCAGATTGCGCTTGCACGCGGAGATAAATCTTTACTTCTCGGATGTTGACATGCTCAAACTGGGAGAACCTGTGTTCTTTTTTTCTTTTTTTTAAGTTAAATACTAACGAGCAAAGACGCCGTTGGACGTCAACGACGAGAAACGAATCACCTTGTATAGTAGAGCCTAGAGTTCTCCCGGGGTACTTAGTACTACTGCCCGTCACACGTCACAAAAAGGAACATAAAAATATGTATAAATTCAAGATTTTTTTAATTTATGAGATAGGTCAGCGATAAATAATTATTTCATTATAGTATTATATTTAATTATAATTAACGGCTACATCCTCATAAAGATTGCTAACACTTTAAACCATGTGAAAAGGTCATTACAACATGAGTTATTACAAAGCGTGGAGGAGGGTGGAAGGGAGAGGTCAGGCAAGGGTACAATGATTCGTTTGTATATCTCAAAACGGACTGCCCAAGTTAGGGTCGTGTCGTACATAATAGTAAACTTGTAACCGCTTTCGCGAGGTTACATTTACCTCGGCAAATAAAATTACATCTTTCATTCATATTGTCGGAACCCGAAATAAATCCGACTCCAACAGGTAGCGGTATCCCATTGGGTAACCGGTATTCCTTGTGTTAACGAAACGGAAACGGGACGGATGGAACGGGATGGAAACGGAACTGTGGACGCATTATCCCGCGCCGCTCGGGGACAACTACCGCGTACTTAGGCGGTATAGGATGTTTCGCCCCGGTATCGGTATTTTTGCGGTAGCGGTAGCGGATACCGCTTAGAACAAGCCTTGTAAGTTAAGGTATTACTGAACTTGACAAAACAATGCTCGTGGCCTTCTCTTGTTACGCTCGGCGTCTGTCCATCTGTGCGTTCAATTGTATTAGTTTTTGTTATTAAACCAACAGAATATTGCTAGACAGATTTTGACGTGACAACGTCTTATAATTCGGTGGCACGCATGAAAAAACATGACTCATGCGTTACCGTCGTTACCGTTGGTGAATTATTATACCAGCGCCATCTATGTATTGTGCAGTGAACAATTATTCATTAAGTTCGATTGGGTCCATTTATCGATGGAGGAAGGCTGGCTGAGCTGGTAGTTCACTCGCAGTACACTAGATGGCGTTGAGTAGTGGGGCGCTATAATTCTGAATCACGATGTAGGATGTATAAGTATCCAGCATTCATTTTTAATAAATGACTTAACTTGTATTGAAAAAGTGTTCTTTTATTGTGCTTGCCTACTCATTCAAAAGAAATTATTTTCTTAAGACGTTGTCACGTTCAACTATCGTCAGTAAACCGACTTTACAGACAACCAATTTTTATTTTATACAGAAATATAATCTGTGCAGTGAATTACTTTCCTAACACACTCGTACGCTCGCACTAGGATTCCCTGTGTCTCGGGTGGCATGGACAACACAAATTACACATCACTAACACCCATGATCCGAGAACAAACATTTATCTGTCACATAAATATCTGCCTCGGTCGGGAATCGAACCCGGGACCCCTCGCTTCGCAGGCAGGGCCATTGTCGTCACTTTTATTAACTGGCATTTTAAACTCTTGATTTTTGGAACTGGTCTCGCCCTGGTAATTCTGGTACGCTATTACCAAAAATTATAAAACGGTATCAGTGTTATATTATTATTATCACTAGCGGCCCTAGCATTAAGTGTCACTCTGAAAATAAGCTCGCGATTATGGCTTGTTTTGATCAGTATGAAAAATTAAAAGAAAAAATAATTTAATTTATAATTTCAAAATCAAGCTTTTATTTCAATGCGCTGCAAGGAATAAAAGAAACATTTCCTTAAACACTTTTACTATTAAAATATATCGTCACTATACAATTTATATCACCTAAAAGCTTGTTGCGAGATTTAACGACATACTCGTATTCACTTAGTTTAAAGTCATTTAATTTGCACAGGTAAATCTCGCGTCAAGCTTTTTGTCATATAATTTTTAAAAAGAGAATATCGCTGACCACACGACGCAACCTGTGTCCGTGTGACACCCAAAATATTCTTCTGAATTCCTTTCTTATCTGTATTCCGACTTAAGTTACTGTGTCATTGTTATTTAATACTTTTGAGGAAGACTGCTTCCGTAACGACCCTTTGTGTTGGGTTGCTCACCATTAGTTTAAGGCTTATTGTCGAAAAAATATGTATGTGTAGGACGACCCGGATGGCGCAATGGTTAACACGCCGTTCCGAGGGTCCTGGGTTCGATTACCAGCGAGGCGGAAATCTGAATGATGAATTTAAATTTCCGTTCTTGGTCTGGGTGTGTGTGTTCTTGTCTTGTGTGTTGTCCATGGCACCCACGACACAGGGAATCCTAGTGTGGGGCTATGAGTGTGTAGCGTTATTATTATCCATAACTACGATTACCAAGACCGATAACCAAAATTTAAACTCATCATTCAAACTTCTGCCTCGCTGGGAATCGAATCCAAGAAACTTCGACCGCCGGTCAAGCTTTCTATCCATTGCGTACGGGCCGTCAAATGTATCGATTATTTCCTAACTATTACAATTTTTATATCAGCTCATTCAATCCCCTTCTCTCTCCTCTCTCCCCCACTTTCTCTCATTCTCTCCCTATCTATCCTCCCCTCTCTCCCCAACTCTCATTATCTCTCACCTCTCTCACACACACCTGCACCTCACGCATCCAGAACAACGACGTTTAAAATTGTGCGTTTTACACAAGCAGTTGAATCACCGAGCGTCTCGTTTAAAAAGTAAAGTGTTTACGATTTGATACCGCTCGCGCTAGAAAGTAAGTGTGGGTCAACAAAAGTGAAAACTGGCTTAGGAGGCTCCGCGGCAAGGGCGGGGGCGTTGTTTGCAATGGAATTGGACTTGGATTTGGTGAAATAATTTGGTATTGCCAGGCGTGAGACAGGTTGTTGCCAGGTGTTAAAGTTTGCGCTGGACTTTGAGGCGTTTTGCATCGGCTTGTTTTTTATATAGAGTCCTAATCCTATTAATATTATAAATTCGAAAGTAACTCTCTCTCTCTGTTACTCCTTCACGCAAAAACTACCGAATGGATTTTGCTGAAACTTTACAATAATATAGCTTACACATAGGCTATAATTTATAAAGATATAGTGTGAATTATCCAAAATATAAAATTAAATCTTTTCAAACCGAAGGAAAAAGTTTCCCGAAGCGAGGGCGGGTTCCTAATAATATTATAAATGCGAAAGTTTGAGAGTTACTCTTACGTTACTCTTTCACGGACCAACTACTAAACGGATTTAGACGAAACTTTACAGTAATATAGCTCATACATCATAATAACACATAGGCTACATTGAAAATGTTTAATTTACAAAGTTTTTTTTTGTAATTTGGCCATAATATAACGATAATTCGGAAAAATCCTGCCCTATTCTATATGCGCTGCCTCAACCGTTGGAGTTACACGAAGATATGTACCGTAGGTTTGTTTGTCTTAAATAGTCCTAAATAAAAGACCGAGACAGCATATACTCGTATCTTTTATGTCTAAGCCACTATATCCAAAATAGTTCGCTATAAATACAATTGTCGTTTTCCAACTCCCAAGCGGACGAAACCGCCAGGTTTAAAGATTAGTGATAATATACGTGCGTAAGACACCTACTGTCAATCGATTTGTTATTTATTAACAGACACCTATCGAGACTAGGTCTTAGAGCCTATAGAGAGCTGCACGCCCGTTTCTCCTTAGATCCATTAAAAAAAAAACATTTTTATTCAATTGCTGACCCAACAAACGCACAGATTAACCTGGTGGATGGTAGTGTCATCCATAGATATATCCGAAGCCAATACAAGCAAAACGCATTATTTTACTTAGATTTTCCCCTTCCACGATAATAAAATCGAGTCACTACAGATGTAATAGCGCCATTACGGATTTATTGATCAAGTCTTGTAACCACTCAATTTCGCGGTACTTACGTAAACGGAGCGAATGCGATACTTTCTCGGAAGATTATTGCTTTCTTTTACATTTCTTCATGACTACCATTTTACATTTGAGACCAGATAGCATAGTAAATGTTTCTTTACGAAGATTGCACGCGCTATCACTTACACTTTACACTTATCACTGCCCCAGTCCTCAAACCTACTAACGAGCTAACCAACTGACGTTCTAACACCGTTTCCTAACTGACTAACCATCCTAGTCCCGATTTGAGTCTTGTTCTGTCGGTCACAGACTCACAGTTATGAAGCAGCGGAAGGGTGGTGGTTGGTGCCTTTAAGGTTTCTTATGGAATTGAGGTAGCCAACGAGCATGCAGCATCCTTCCACTGTTCTCCAGGACAACTGCGGCCTACAAATAATAAGATTAAAATGGGGCTAGGATGGTTAGTCAGTTAGCAGGGGGTATTTATGTAGAGAACAAGAAGCGCAGCTCGGCTTACGTCGATCCTAAGATCGACCGAGTTAACACGTTCGTTCCGCAGCGAACGTAAGTATACGTCGTTGTGTTTTTCCACAGAAAATTACGATCGTCGCAGCGAATGTGTTGCAACAGTGGTTGGTAGGATGGATGACAGCTAGGCAAACATTTCTTGAGCGCTTACGTGCTCCGGAGGGTACGTTAAGCCGATCCGGGCAGACGTCAAATGCCTTTAAAAATATTATAGAGAAATTTTAGGTACGCAAGTTTCTGTGCTCGTTCATCGCGAGTGATATTTATTTTCAAATAAACGCTAATACTAACACAATCATACCCCCGCACTAACATTCCCTGTATCGTACGGCATGGACAACACAAATTACACATCACTAACACCCACGACCCGAGAACAAACATTTATCTGCCACATAAACATCTGCCCCGGCAGAATCGAACCCGGGACCCCTCGCTTCGCAGGCTCACTACCAACGAGGCTACGGGGTTGTCAAATACGCAAATAAATTTTGAAACTTAGACGTGTGTGCAGTTGGCTTGGCTATCGCTGCGAACGAAAGTACGGAATAATGAAAAAAATGAAAAGGAACCGTGACGCTTAAATATTGTGTATGTATATTTCATGTTAATAATGAGTTTACTTAACGGGTTTATATTAGATGACAGTTTGCTTCAAAAAACTGCATACGTATGCCAAAGGTTGGAAAGTAGTTCAATATTAGCATAACACTAATAGATACTTTGTGTTTTTTAATTTCATATTTGCGGTATAACACGTTCATTCGTTCGAACGCTGCGCTGTATCGATTGTAATTACGGTCACTCTAGTTCAGATGCTCGAAATTTTAAAATGGAATATTTGAAAATAGTTCGTAAACGGATAACTCAATTTAATAATGTTACAAGTAAAAAAACCTACTTTAAAATAATGCAAAATATGGTTTTGTCATTGATTGCCTTGTCAGAACTGGACCAAGTTACTGATATGGGTTGGATGGATTACTGATACTTATCGGTACCGTAGGTATTAATTAGTGTGTTCACTTTTATTTGTTAAATTTACTGCAACACTTCTATTACGAATTTAATTTTACACTAACAATTATTATTAAGAAATACTTACCTATTCATAATACAATAAAAAAATTGTAACAAAATCAATTATTCGTTGTAACAAAAATAGATCTAGGTACTGTAACATACAGTTGTTTGTAAAAAAGTTTACGGCACCATTATTTTACATAACGGCTCATATTGATCTTGCATTGTAACGGTGTGGCTTTAAGTGTGAGGTATGTATCTAGTTACAGACCAAACAGTGATATCGGAATTATAGTGGAGAATTAGCACAAACTACTGAACTGATTTTCATGTGGTTTGTGTTTTATACAGTTTTTAGATGCTTCTTTTGAAATTGTTATTTTTTAAATGATTTATAAGTAGTTCATTTTTAAATTACTTTTTGGAGCGCATGAGGAAAAAATATGAGGCACGATTATTTAATTTAAAATCTGTTAAAAATAAGGGAACTACTTTAAATGTTTTCGACGAGATATTTGACAGGATATAATTTGGACTAGTATTAAGAGGTTAATTTAGCAATAGAATTGTTGCCGTATTTTGTAGCAATAACGTACAATGAAATAATATCTTTCGGAATGATGAATAACATCGTGAGGAAACATGCTGATGACGTGTGCCTGTGTTCATGTATACCTTGCATTATGAGTGAGGACTCAAACCCAGAAATGGGGCAGCTATGATCTCTCAAAATTTTAGGGGTACCTACAGGCCATAGTCCTCCAGAATAAGTGGTCAACGAATAATGTGTCTGAAGTTTTCAAACCGCTCAAAAGCCTCCGATATGGCTTAATGATATCTAAGTCTAACGACAACTTCGCATTAAAATAGGTAATCTCTTATATATATAAAATTCTCGTGTCACAATGTTAGTTACCATACTCCTCCGAAACGGCTCGATCGATTCTCCTGAAATTTTGTGTGCTTATCGAGTAGGTCTGAGAATCGGCCAACATCTATTTTTCATACCCCTAAATGTAAAGGGTTGACCCTAGATTTTTTTTTTAATTTTTTGGTCAAATTTTTTTTTGGTAATTTTTTTATGCTGTGGCATAAAAAAATGTACACATAATCCCAAATTTTCACTTCCTTACCCCCAAAAATTAAAATCGCGCTTTAATTATTCACAATCTAGGTCTACGAGTATGGCCCTGTTCGGGAGACTAACATTCAAACAGAGCGGTTTGAATGTTAGAATACCGAACTACACTGCACTTTTGTTCATAAACAACATAAATTAATTATCATGCTTTCTCAAGGCACATTGGCTTATAAACGTCAAACGTAGTTTCTTCCCCGATTCGATATAAACAATACCGTGAGATAGTGATTGTGTTCGAGCTGGTATGCGTTTCTTTTCCGCTCTGCTTGGCAAGTGGGCGCCTTCCGTCTTCACAGTAATACCATAACACGGCCGATAATACGATAATCTTGGATATGTTCATTATCTGTTTGGCGATTTGATTGGAATCGTTTTTTAACGAAGCAAAAAGAGGGGTGATTGACGGGAGATGAAATGGTTTGACGTGTCTGTGTCTGTGTATCTTTGTGTCTGTGTATCTTTGTGTCTGTGTATCTTTGTGTCTGTGTATCTTTTTGTCTGTGTGTTTGTCTGTAGCATCGTATAGCCCTTAAACTAATGTACCGAATTAAATTCAGTTTGTTTTGTTTGAAAGCTGACGTAATCGTCATAGTTCCTAGCTATAATCTATGAAGATCTGTTCAGGCGTTTGCTGATCATCAGTTCATTATAGATTTTCTTGGTCGGGAATTTTTTAATGTAAGTATCTTACAAAATAACAGTAAAATCATGCTACAATTTATATTAATTCTGCATAAAAGGCGATCTTAACGCTAAATAGCGATTGCATCCAGATAACCTTTGGGAAGATGACAGGGAAAAATCAAGAGATGTTGGTAGAGGATACAGGGTGAAAGTTTAGACACTTGACATACTTGAACACATGAAAGAATTAAAAATCCTCCGAAAATATGGACACAGTGTGCAAACGCTCAAAACACTGCGTTCTAATGTTTGCTCGACAAAGTTAAGCAACAGCCGGCGCGGTCGGTAGTAGGATGGGTGACCGCTAGCGGCAAAATTTCTTGGGCGCTTCAGTGCTTCGGAGGGCACGTAAAGCCGTCGGTCCCGGTTGTTACCATTTGGTAGCAGTCGTTAAGCCATGTCGGATGCCTTGGGGTGGCACAAAACCTTCCGACACTTGGGTTGGCCACTAACCTCTCCATCAATCCGAGCATCCGAGACCACTGGAGCAGCACTCTAGCCCTCCTCCGGTATGTGGGGAGACCCGTGCTCAATAGTGGGCTATTAATGAGTTGAAGCCTTTAAACAAAGCTATTACGGTAACCCCACGAGTGCACGTAATGTTTTTTGCGTCTCTGTTCACGGACAGACAGAGAAACAAAAGTAGACTTTCACTCGGACCGTGAAATGTATGACATCACCAGCACCGGTACTGATCCGTTACGTTAGGACTGCTTACGTCACTTGTAATTATATTTTCAGTTTCTTTTACTACTTATACTACTACTACTTCTAATAATAAATACGTACAAACAAACATACGTACTAAGATATTATGACATAGATGGGGTTAAGACAGAATTCACGGGTGGCAGCGGAAGGGTGGTGCTGAATGGTCGTTTACCTTAATTCCATAAAAAAGGTCTTGATTGTGAAGTTATGTCCAAACCACTCACAATTCAGGGAATCATTATGTAAATGGGTGAATGTGTGAGGCAAGGTAATTATTGTGTTATAACGCACCTTTTTTTATTTTATATGTAGTATTTAACAGGATTTTATTTATTTTGATTTATATAAATTACTCATTATGACAAGATCTAACTAAGCCACTGCTGGGGTTGGGTCTTCTCTCACAACTGCTGATTGATACACTTCACACGTTTGAGAACGTTTTAGAAAACTTTTAGGTTAGGTTTCCTATAGATTTTTTCCTCCACCGAATTAAGTTATATAATTTGTAATTAAAAAATAAAAGTAAAAACTTTTTAAAAACAAGTTTTTATTTAATTGCGCTAAAAAGAATAAAATTATTTTTTCCTTTCAATCTTTTACTATCCATTTATTAACTCATTACACAATTTATATGATAAAAATCTACTTCTTTAACACAACACAGTCTTTAAGCCAGTTAAAGTCTGCGTACATCGACTCAAGTCCAACTTGATTCAGATTCAACTCACATTCAAATATGAGCTTTATTGCGTGTCAGTTAAAGGTGATATTTTTTCATCGAATTTAAATGGGATCAATTCGTCCATATATAAAAAAAAAAAACCAAATCGGTTAATTATAGACGGAGTTCTGAGGTAACAATCTTAAAAAATACAACCGAATTGATAACCTTTTGAAAAAGTGATTTCGTAGTAACATAAAGTAATTTGACTCAACGGATCAAAACTCAGTGACAACACGCGTAAAAAATGTAATGTTTATTGTATATGTTACAGAACATAAAAAGTAAAAGAGCTATAAAATGTGTATATTTAAATTGATCTGGTGGTGAAAGTTGGTATTAATTACTGTTGCTATATCTGTGATCTGATGTTGATAAAACTGTCAAGAACTTTCGGTTTTCGCTTGTTTATGTTGGCAGTGCTGTATCAACTCGTTTCGCGTTCTGTTTGAATATGCGCAGACAGTATTCGGCGTTCATAGACCTGGTCGCGTCGATGCTAAGTGATCGACGGAGTCACGGTAATAGTATCATACAGGATTCCATCTTCATACAAACGATCGGAACGTGAATCATACCTACGCGCCTCGGAGTTTGGTACACATTAAGTATACAACAGCTACAGAAGCGCCATGGGGACGATCGAACGAGTGGGTTTGTTATCAGGAAGCGTGCGTATTGCTTACCGACTTACATTCACTACAACTAGAAAGAGGCGGCCCTAGTGCGCGCGGCTGTAGGCGTTTATTTCAAGGACAGGGCCGAGTCACAATACTGTATGGTACTATTACCGTGACGGAGTTGAGCAACAGCGGGCGGTAGTTGGATGAGTGACCGCTAGAGTTATACTTCTTGAGCGCTTCCGGGCGTCGTGCGGCAAATAAAGCAGTTTTCGGTTTTTATCATTAAATAACAGTCGGCAAGCCATGTCGTCTTTCGGCATAAAAACTTCCGACACATGCGTTGGCCACGAACCCCTCCACCAATCCGCACTGGAGCAGCGTGGTGAAGTATGCTCTATGCATCAGGTGGGATTGTGGTCAAGCATTAACTTATACATACATATTAATAAAATAAAAATTGGTATAAGCCATTGTTACAGTGTGTTTTAAGGCGAAATAAATTAATTCTTTCTTTTTATTTTTCGCCTATTATAGTCCTTCTACTATGAAAGGCAATGATAGCCGAGTGGTTTGATTGTTGAACTCCCGAGATTGGGGCCTGGGTTCGACTCCTGCATGCACCTCTAATTTTCAAAAATGATGTGCGTACAGAATTTCATTGACTTGCTTCGGTGAAGAAAAATATCGTGAGGAAACGCACACCTGAGAGTTCTCCATAATGTTCTCAAAGTGTGAAGTCCGTCAACCACACTTGGCCAGCGTGGTGGACTGTGGCCTGTACCCCTCACGTTTGAGAGGACAGTGCCCACCAGTGGGACAGTTATGGGTTGCGATGGTGATGAATAGGACAAAATAAAAGTCATGAACACAGAATCAGACGCAACGGTGCATAGTAAAGAATCCCATGCGCACTGAATATCAATGAATCGAAGTAGATTTGATCGTACGCCACTTTCTAAACGAATTTTAAGTTCCCAAATGAGATTAGGTCATTAGGTTTTTAGGATTAGGCTGAGTTTTAGATGGGTTTTAGGAAGGAATATATTTTAGTAAGAAAACAGGTGTGGAAATGTTAGGCACCATTTCGTGTCGTTTTTTTTGCTGTGTGTGTCGCGTTAAGCATGGACAACATAAATAAATAATAAAACTAGTAATTGTGTCGTGGAACACCAGGTAGGAACGAAGTTCCTTCGGCTACTGTCGCGCCTGCGCACGTCTCATTTAACGGTTTTATTCCACGCACTTTTTTCCACGCGTCTCATTCCACGCGTCTCATTCCACGCTTACGGTTTTACTATCACATATTTTTCAGTTCGGTCGCGCAGCAAAATCCCTATCCCCTCCAAGCCTGCCGTAAGGAACTTCGTTCCAATACATCAATAACACAGGAGAATTGAGAACAAAATAATATTTATATGTCGACCGCTCGCCACTCTAGCTATGGAAATGCGCCATAATATTTTTATTTTTAGACACTATTGTAAGTTTTTTTACGCTTAATTTAAACCTTATCAAAGTAAGTGAATAGAAGAATTTAATTATCCAAACGTTGAGAAGTTTCACTTCAAATATGCGCACATCAATAAATAAAAAAGTTATGTCAGTTTAAAGAATCACGCGTAACAATTTCCGAATGTGCGTACAATTTGTCTCCCGAAGCGAAGCGAGTGCGGTCCACTAGTATAAAGTATAAGCAATTTTATCGGACCGCCTAATCTAAAATGGCGTCGAATTCAGAAAGTATCGTAAAATTGTCTCTAGACTATTTTGATGACAAAATCGGTGGGAACGCAATTTATTGGTAATATCCTCCATATTACAGAGAAATCCGCCATTTTACCGGCCAATCGTTTAGAAAGTGACAACGTGACAGACATACAGATTTTATATTGGGGAAATTGTTGTATGTATAGCCTACATTTGGTTTCTAGACCGGTTTTGGTTTCTCTGTGGTTTGTTATTTTTGTGTATTGTATTTTTTATGTTTAACTCATTAACACATGATTTTAAATTTATATCATTTACCGTAACCGTACCACCCTAATGGACGCAGTGGACAAACAAAATGAGACATTATTACAATTATTACAAACGATTCAATATTAAACGTCTACGGCGTCGTCCTAATTGGCAGCGATCGTACGATGGCGCGATGCGTTTTCGTCGTGCGATGGGTTCAAATATACAGATTTCATCAGAGTGTCCTATTTTAACCTCGCAAGTAATTGTAATGAAATACCCATCGCACGACGAGAACGCATCGCGCCATCATACGATCGCGTGATCGTCGATGCCAATTAGGACGACGCCTCTATCACTTAATATATGTACGAGTAAATGTCCACATCGAACCTTCACACAGCGGGATCACTACCAACTGCGCTTTAGAGGTCTTACAAGACTTTTTTAGACGATTTATTTTAAAAATAAGTGGCGCGTGAATACACTACCTACTGGGATACGTATGACAAAAATTTACTTTCAAAATCAAAAGTGCTTACTACTTACTGTACTTGATATAATAATAATAATAATAATAATACAATTATTAGTAGCTCTCGCAAAAGATCTTAAACTAGGACAACTAGGGTAACAAGTTTCAAGTTTCTTACATCTTCATCATCATCATCACAACCCATAACTGTCCCACTGCTGGGCACGGGTCTCCTCTCACAGTGTGAGGGGTATAGGCCATAGTCCACCATGCTGGCCAAGTGCGGATTGGTGGACTTCACACACCTTTGAGAACATTATGGAGAACTCTCAGGTGTGCAGGTTTCCTCACGATGTTTTCCTTCACCGAAGCAAGTGATAATTAAATATTAATACGCACATATTTTTTGAAAATTAGTGGTGCGTGCGGGGTTTGAACTCGGAGCCTCCGGTTCGGCAGTCCAACGTTCAACCACACGGCTATCACTGCTCATACATCTTACATCTTACTATCTTATTATACCTACTAACAGTATCAATTAATTTATTTCCAGATGCCAAAAAGCTGTTCGGGGGCTACAGAATAACTCCTTCATACTGCAAAGCATCAAGAGCCGCCAAATACAACAGAGGAAACACGATATGCATGTTCAACCACGAATGCGCCCAAAGAGGAGGAGAAGTGGTAGGGGCTTGCATGGACGGCTTCCTCTTCGGAGCCTGCTGCCAACTCAAATCTGACAGCCAATCCCACATCCCCAAAGGGCCTGGGGTAATCATGACCAGCTATCTTGACTACCCAGACGCTGAAGCTGAAACAGATGATTATGACAGCGATCAGATTAGCGCATGGCATAATAGCTTTAAACCAGTTGTGACTCCAGGGTACAGACCTAGTGATAAAACTTCCATATCAACTTCTACTGCGAAGTCAGAAGAACAGGATCTCAGTACGGAGAGTGTTCAAGCAGAAATCATTTCTGAAGGTTTCAATCAAATCACAAACACACTACTTAGCAGTCCACCAAAAGACAATAATTATGTTTATATCAAGCAAGAAAAACCTGATGGTATTTACAGTCATAGTACAATAGACCACGGAATAGCAGATACTATTTTGTTCCATGAAAATGGTTCTCAAGTGGAAGATATAGCGAGGCCATCAGACTTTAACATACAGATATCGTCAATGCAGACGAAGCCTACTAAAGCACCATCTTCAACACCTACTTCGACTGTTGTAGTATCTCACACGCATCGCCCGATTTACAAACCAGTGTTCAAACCAAAACCTTCAAATAAAAAGAATACTACGTCCAGCACGGAAACATACGTCATGATTTCGACAGTCACAAAAGATACCCAGAAAACTCCGGAATTATCTTCTATAGACAGCATAATACAAATGTTGAATGAAAGTACTCCAAGTATGAAAGACGAAACCAGTTCTCCATCAACTCTTGACGTCATAGAAACAAAATCGTCACCCGCAACTTCATCGACTCTTAGTCCTGTTTCATACACTAGCGGTTATCCTAACTACTATGTGTCTACTGGTCATTACGTTACTCTTAAACCATCGACATTTTCACATACAGTCACATCAAGTACTACTAAATTTGAAACGAAGAAGCCTCTATCAACAAAGAAACCATTTTACGGCAGCATCTACACCACTCCAAACAGCATACCAGAAGACGAAAGACCGGCTTCGATCAAGCCTTATTATACTTCATCCATTCCTAGTCAATCAACTAGTCAGGCGATTGAAGCATTTAATAGATACCCCACCGATCCTGAAGATTTTGGACAACTGACAACATTCAGTTACGTCAGCTCAACAACTACTACAAAACCTACGACCACTACAAGAAAACCACCTTCTACAAGTTACGTGACTGGTGCCAATCCATCACGAAGACCAATCATTCCACAATCGAGCCCTGGCTCTAACTACGACACTTCTGATACTTTCTCCAGTGTGACTCCAACAGTAATCGTGTTGAACAGTCCATCAACAAAACCAGACTCCACAGAAGATAAGGAGCCGGAATTTGTGGAAATATCACAAGAACCATTCAAGAAGCCAGTCAATCAAATTACAGTGAACAATCACATTGAATCAACCAATAACATTTACATGGGGAAACCGCCCCAAACTTACGAGAGGCCATCTTCTCCAACCATAGTTATTACACCAAAACCCCCACCGCCTACAACGCCATACCCAGTCAAAGGAACCAGACCAAGCCCTGTATCGACCATAGCACCAAGCTTCGATTCGTATACCGAATACTCCCCAACTACATTTAAACCAGAACAGCAGACTTCTCCTGATGACCTGATAAATTTCCCACCTGTACGGAATCCAATGCTAAACGCAACTGGTTCAAACCCTAGCGTCTTCAATACCAGCGTTGCCATATCTGATAACGAACTAGACTTACTCCACGATATCGACTTTACGACTCCCACTTGGCAGGATGACGACAAATTGAACGAGAAAATGAATCTATTCGTGAACAAAATCGTCGGGAGCCTTCAAGGTACCTTCCAAGAACTACACGACATCGTGATTTTAGACAAGAAGCCAAACGTGACGAAGACAACGACACTGAAGCCACCAAGGAGAACGGTACCGACAACAAGAAGGCCAGTGATCACTACAAAGAAACCAGTTAAATTGACCCCAACTACAAGGAGACCAGTAACAAAGGTGACCACGAAGAAACCAGTCAGGTTAACGGTAGTGACTAAGCGACCGACGACGACCACTCCGCCTCAAACCACGACAAGCAAAAAGCCGGTAAGACGACATTTTAGGGGATTTTATTAATATTGGAACGAAGTTCCTTATCGCGCGTTGTGAAAGGGGGCTAGACGGAAAAAAATTCTTACGAAAAGTTGTCACGACAGATTGAGACGACGACGATTATTGTGTACAGCGCCATCTCGTGGAGCGTTTTTGTAATAAGCAAATGCGTAGTTTTGTCATTAGTTTTTGTTGTTTTTGTTAGATGGCAGCAGTGTGCCACACTTCAAGTGTGCACACTTGACATTTTCAGATTTGTAGGTTTAGCTTTAGTGTCACTGACGATAGATAACGCTACCAGTGGAAAATAATTATAACTTAAAAAAATAAAATTTTATTGCAATTCCTTCAACCTTCACTAATTAATCGAAAGGAACTTCGTTCCATCCGGGTGTGCCTTGACACCTCTCAAGTTTTTCTTTATTTTATATCAAATCTTCATAACTTGACTATCTCTGGCCCCTGGAGCCCTATTAACTTCATTTCAAGTTCATTTTGGTCAGTAGACGTGGTCCTTGCCTGTTATCACTCTATTTTCAGGTGTCCACCTCAAAGAAGCCGAGACCCACGAAGAGAGTGACCACCACCACTGTAGCGGCTTCCACTCCCACCGAGCTTGCAGATGAAGTAACCACTGAGGGTTATGATGATCAGACCATCGATTACAACGACAAGAATTGTAAGTAAAATGTGTCTTACGTGTATATGGTGGCTTACCTCACGTATTATACTTGTCGGATTCGCCGATAGTTTCCGACCATTCCGAAGTCCGACTCCGACTGACTGTGTCAGAAGCGAGCTCTGGTCGGCGACGGCTTTTGATAAAGGACCTCGGAATGGTCCGAAATTAGTCGGGCGAATCCGACAAGTATAATACGTGAGGTAAGCCGTGATATACTCGTAAATTGTACTCACGAATCTTTCAGTAGGTACTAAAATAATAAAAATGTGCGAAAAATCTATCTTTAGTTATACTAGTAATATAATACATCTGTAATCGGTCGCTGTCTGTACATGGAAGATAATGGACCAGGCAAACGAATTTTTTTTTACACGTCAAATAAATCTATAAAAAATTACAAGAAAAACTGTGTTTTTACTTTTTCCATATCTCAATAAATGGCTGAGATATTAACGATCAAAGTGCGTATTTACGGCCGTTGGTTTTTTTAAAAACGCAGGCGGGCGGTCACTACTCGATGACGTCATCGCTCAGTAGTCGCGCGTAGTTGATAGGGATTTTTGACCGAAATGTTAATTTAAACTCAAGTAAAGCCGCGAGCAAACCTTAGTTATCAATAATAAAATAACATATATAATTCACATACTATCTACTACATCTATGCAAAATTTCAAGTCTGTATCTATAGAAATAAGAAAGTTATAGATTTTTGAACTGCATAGACCCATATTTTCTATACTTGCGCCGTATCGTGCTCGCGCCCGAGCCACGTCGTGACGTCATAGCGTAAGCGCGGAAATTCAAAAAAGGGCTTGAACTTCTCGTCTTTATAACTTCGGAAATACTGCATGTATTGAAGTGAAATAAAAAGTTATGTAATGTATATGACCTAAGCTTGAATTTTAGGTGTATTTGATAGTAATATTTTGACCCTTTTGCCTTCTCCATTATAGAAGGTTTTTTTTATTAGAGATCTTTATTAACGCAATGGAACTCAAAATAATATTTTTTAGAATTTTTGTCATTTGGTTTTGTACGCGATAATCTTAGAAACGGTTTAACCGATTTGGGTGCAGTTTTTACTTATACATTTTTTATTGCGGTAAGCTTCAGTTCATTCAATCGGTTACATAAATGACTTATTTCACTCGGTTGATAAACAAAAAGTTAAAGTTTAAAGAATCATGCCTAACATTTTCCGAATGTCCGTACTGCGTACGATATATTTCCCGAAGCGAAGCAGGTTTACTAGCAATGAATCCCTATTTCCCTTGGTCACGGCATCACGCGTGAACGGACCGATTTCGCTAATTATATTATTTTTTGTTGTGTTTGTTATTGTCAGGAGAAGAAGCTTATGCAAGAAAAAATTAAGAAAATTACGCGGAAAAAAAAAATTAAGAATACTTAACCACCATACTTAATTTTCTAATGATTTTCTAATGAGTTTCTTATGGCGTTTGACATAACATTGACATAATGCGTGCTGCAAATATGGTCAAAGAGGATGTAAATAAACTGAATGTCTTGTGCAATACAGTGGACCCCCGGTAGTCCGACAAACATTTTGCAGGGCAGTGTCGAACTATCGAATTCGTCGGATTATAGAGTACTGCCTAAGACCCCCTATAGTCCGGATTTTTTTACAAAATAGTACCTTGTAATCCGACAAATTACAGATCCAATGATAAGATTCTTTATACATACATATTATATATACATAGTATGTACATATATGAAATACTAATTATACTTCATTATGTATGTCAAATTTAGTAAATTAAACAACAATAGAGAGCTTACGTTTTACTATAAAATTAACGTCATTAATGCTATAGAACTTACAAAAAATATGCAATAACTTTTCGTTAGGAAATATGTAATAAATAATAGACCATGTCGGATTACAGGGGGCGCCGGATTAGACAGGGGCCGGACTACCGGGGGTCCACTGTATACAGTTAAGACAGGACAACGTCTGTCGGGTCCGCTTGTTTTTAATAATATTATAATCAAACTAGTGACCCGCCCTCGCTTCGCTTCGGGAAACTCTGGATAATTAACACTATATCTTTATAAATTATAGCCTGCATGTTATTCTGATGTGTAAGCTATATCATTGTAAAGTTTCAGCAAAATCCATTCCGTAGTTTTTGCGTGAAGAGTAACAAACATTCATACATCCATACAAACTTTCGCATTTACAATATTAATAGGATGAAGTCATTTCAACAATTGCAGTGTGTGGCGTCCGACCGCTGGTGAAGTCCGGCAGGATCGTGGGGGGCAAGAACGCCAAGTTCGGCGAGTGGCCGTGGCAAGTGCTGGTCAGGGAGTCCACTTGGCTGGGTCTGTTCACCAAGAACAAATGCGGTGGCGTGCTCATCACCAGCAGATTCGTCACCACCGCTGCGCATTGCCAACCTGGGTATGATCGTTTATTTACTAGTTGTAAGCTAAATCTAATATATAAAAATCATTGCCACTTTTCGTTGTAATTGAACTCTCCTAAACGGCTGTATCGATTTGGTTGAATTTTTGTGTGTCTTCAGGTGGATCCGAGAATGGTTTAGATTCACAATTGGACCCGCTAGGTGGTGTACTGTCGATGTGTCACCAAATTTGTTTGTTAATCATAGAGCGGTGAGAAGTTCGCTGGGACAGCAAGTAATCTATACAAATAAATAATATTGGAGTGTCTGTTTGTAATATTCAAATAACCGATTTTTACTAAATGCATTATTGATGTATACACGGTACAAATAACATTTTTTTAAATTTTGTCTGTCCGTCTGTCTGTATGTTTGTTCCGGTTAATCTCTGGATCGGCTGGGCCGATTTTAATGGGACTTTCACTGGTAGATAGCTGATGTAATAAGGAGTAACTTAGGCTACTTTTATTATAGAAATTTAATAACTTCTTAACTTAAATAAGTCGCAGATACAGTTACTATAAATAAATAAGTGTGCTTCGTTGCGGGAAACCTATGTCTTAATTCGAAACTTTTTTAAGATGCGATGTATTAAAAAAATGTAAAAGTAACTTCTTACAGTAACCGTCACGAAATTCCTCTAATTTCAGATTCCTGGCATCCCTCGTAGCGGTGTTCGGGGAGAACGACATATCTGGAGACCTGGAGCCAAAACGGCCTGTCTCCAAGAACGTGAGGCGAGTGATCGTCCACCGGCAATACGACGCCGCCACCTTCGAGAACGACTTGGCGCTGCTAGAACTGGACTCTCCTATCAAGTTTGATGCGCATATCGGTAAGATTTGTTTTTAAGTGAAAACTTTATTATCGTTGTGATTTGGAAGTCGGTGAAATGGATATGACGCGCAAATGAAACGAAACGGAGAAGAAAAAGACACAGACACATTCTAACGTGGGAGAAAATGAGATAGGAAGCATCTGCAAACTACGAAGCAAAGCAAAACGTCAATATTTGGACTTACAGTGTTCGTTTTTTTTAAACTTTCACTTCTAGCACTTGGGAATTGGACACATTTTGATTTTTTTTGTTTATTATATCCTATAACCACTATAAGGTAGCAAACGAGCCGCCATGACAACTGTGACTCTGACACTTGAGATCACGTCACGCTTTCATGGAAGCACGTATCGCTCAAGGACTTAGTTGCGCTTCCGCGGACGCACGGCGCGCTTTAAAGGTTTAGTGTAGCTGTCAACAGTAACTTACCATCAGGCGGTTCATGCTCGTTTGTCGGTCAGTTACACAAAATTTCATGATCATTCATCACTTCCAAATCATCAAAACTCATCCAAACTCATCCAAACTCATCCAAACTCATCCAAACTCCCCCAAACTCATTCAAACTCATCATGTCGTATTTCAGTGCCTATCTGCATGCCGCCCGACGAGTCGGACTTCACGGGTCGCGTGGCCACGGTGACCGGGTGGGGCCGGCTCAAGTACGGCGGCGGGGTGCCGGCCGTGCTGCAGGAAGTTCAGGTAATGTGGTCTCTGCGGGAAATGTACTCTTTGATTTGTACCAGCAGACTGGAGTAGGTAAGTTTATGAAAATCAAACTCAAACTCAAAATATTTATTTCATGTAGGGATTTTTCAATACACTAAACTTATGAACGTCATTTTATGCATTTGCTAAGGTGGCTAATATAAAATAAGCTGTGCCTTTCAATATAATTTTAAATGTCAAATCTAAAAAAGTTATGGAAGGTACGTTAAAGTTATGTCAGGTTAAAGTTTAAAGTGACATTACTTTTTTATTTCAACCAATTGAAATAAAACAAACACGACTCACAGCCAAATCGGATAAGTTTAGGAGATTAGCGCGTAAAAACCACAGGCAAACAGACAAAATGTTTAAAAATCATTGTTATGGGTCCTATTGCGTTAATAAAGACGCACAGTAAAAGTTTTTCTCATTTATATCTTCTATGTACTGACAAAGTCCACCAATCCGCACTTGGCCAGCGTGGTGGACTATGGCCTATACCCCTCACACTGTGAGAGGAGACCCGTGCCCAGCAGTCGGACAGTTATGGGTTGTGATGATTCGACAGATTGTGACAGTATTCGTTTTTTAAGTCTCACTTCTACCACTTGTGAATTGCACACATTTTTTTATAACACTTGCAACAAACTCTCTCCTCTTCAGGTGCCTGTGATAGACAACAGCGCGTGCCAGGAGATGTTCCAAACGGCGGGCCACGCGAAGAAGATCCTCAACTCCTTCATCTGCGCTGGATACGCGAACGGCCAGAAAGACTCTTGTGAGGTAGTATACCATGTCGATTAAGAAACCCACATTTCCTCTTGATTCAAATGGGCGAAGTGGGCCTTTACCTTAATAGATTGTTTTTGAAAGACCAAAAATAAGTTTAGTGTTAAGTACGTGTTACGTAACGTGTTTTTAACTGTGTTGACTAAGTGTAGAAAGTGGTAAGTGTTTGTTAAGTCAGACTAACAATTTAACGCACTTTTAACCCATTTTAAATCAATTAAAAGTGCAAAACAATTTTCGTCTCTGTGCTGTTAACTGTTGAGGAGTTGCTATCTGGAGTCAGTCCTGAGCGCAGTACCCGGTCATGGTTGTCATAACATTGCATTGTCATCGGTACTACAACAATATGCAAAATTTCAAGTCCGTACAGTAAGAGGAAGTAGTTCTAATTCAGCTTGCGAGATTTAACACGAAATTTCAACTTTGCAAGTTAAATAAATAAAAGCTTATAATAATGAAACGAGAATACTATTACAGTGACTTTAATCGTATATTCTTTTTAGTTCTACACGTTCATGTTCGGAACTTGTTAATATGCAGCGTTGTAGAAATATCGATAGCGTGATTCAGGCTTGCTGTGACGTCATCCTGAATCGTCCTCGAAATAATTAGTCAATAAAAAACCTATTCTTTCTCAGGGTGACAGCGGTGGTCCATTAGTACTTCAAAGAGAAGACGGGCGATGGCAGTTAGTGGGAACTGTGTCCCATGGAATCAAATGTGCTGCCCCATATCTACCTGGAGTTTACATGAGGACTACCTTCTACAAACCTTGGTTGAGAAGCATTACGGGAGTGCACTGAGTTTTAGCACACTTCTTTCTCTTCTCCTGTCTTCTCTTAGCAAAATTAGTTCTTATCACGAAGTTAACTTTGAATAACAAAGTTCATGTATAATACGACGCAACGATTAGTCGTGTCGTGTCGTGACTACAAATCGTTTAAATGTCGTTTGTACGATAATATCTTCAAATCGATACGTTTCTTTTTTGCTGCGATATATCGTTAAAGTTATCGTATCGAATATTGAAGATATTGTGTTTGATCATTACAAAGGTCATTGAAGAATTAAAAAATATACAAATCAAATTATTCATATTATTTTTGTGTTTAAATAAATAAATCAATTTATTTTTTCTTCATAAATAATATAATGACTTCATTAAAGATTTATTTCAACATGAACTAAAAAAATCAGTTTACAAATGACAATATTTTTTTTTATTAAACTGCAGTTACTTCTGAGATTAATGTGATTTAATAGCATTAAGTTTATTTATTTAATTAAACTTAAGAATTAAAACTATTTTAAGTAAGTACTTGCTACACAAACCAAATTGACTCTGAGATTTTTTAAAATTTTGTTTGCATACATTTTTCATAGAATAGAATATTAAAAATTGCCTTAATATATGAATATCCATGAAATTCTATCTACCTACTCTAAATTTGTTTAGAATTGCAAAAACAGCTGCAATTGAAAATTAAAATTTATAACTGTAATATAACAACTATTATAATAATTTAATATTGTACATTTAAAAGCATTTAATTATTTATTTTAGAATAAACGACTTAGTTGTTAAGACTGACCATGAAATAATTGTTGTTTAAACAAGTTGTTGTTAACAATTTTGTTGTTTAAAATACCATGACGTTATTGAACATTTCCTTTTAAGGTCAATATAAAATAATAATTGACAAAAGAATAAATTAATTAACATAAATTTCATTAATTAAAATTGTTTACTTTTTAAAAATATTTTTATTTTTGAAATTAATTATTGCAATTTACTATTATTGCAATTAACAATTGAAATTAATCATTAAATATTCGGATAATTTTGGAACTGTACATAATATTTTTGTATGTATTTCTTATTAATGTATTTAATTATTAATTATTTAAATCGCTCAATGTATTTGTAGGAAATGTTAAATATTGACTGTTATGCATTTAATAAATATATAAGAAGTTTTTATTGTTTTATTTATGTATGTAACTATTAATTTTAATAACAATAGCTAAGTGCTTTAAACGTTGGGCCTACGAACAGAGGAGTTTGAGTTCGATTCCTGCGTGCACCACTTATTTTCAAAAACGGTGTACTACCGCCCGCCACGGTACTTAGTACCATTTCTACCGTGTAATAATTGTTTCAACAGCAATTGTGGCCCGGATAGATAGGTGTGGAGCCGGCTACACCTTTTAGAGGCGACCATCTCAGTCCTCAAGGGTAGCAACACATCTGTGACCGAATTATAACGAGACTCTTACTAACAATAACTAACAGGACTAACATTCACCAACAGTCCCTGTCCCAGTGCTCATACTTACAAACTAACCAACTAATGTTCTAACACCGTCACCTAACCGGACTAATAACTATCCCAGTCCCCATATGAGTCTTGTTCTAAGTCGGTCACAGTTGTCATGGACGGCAGCGGAAGGTGGTGCTGCATGCTCGTTTGCTGCCTTGAATCAATAAAAAAAAAGATATTAATTATCACTTTCTTCGCTGAAGGAAAACGTCGTGAGGATATCTGCACTCCGGAGAGTTTTCCGTAATGTTTTCCAAGGTGTGAGAAGTCTCCCAATAAGCAGTTGGCCAGCGTGGTGGAATACGGCCTGTATCTCTCACCTTCCACCCAGGCCAGTAGTGGGACAGCTGTGGTTAGCGATGATAATAATTCTTTCTTGGCCAACCAAATACATATCAGTTATGCCATTGGTCTTACTGATGTCCAAAGTCAACGGTGACCAATGACCACTTACGTACCTACGTACATAAGCCATTTACATAAAATTAATAAAATTAAACATTATATATTTTTTAGAATTTTAATAAAACAAAATTTTATATGCTGCGCTAAAATATATTTATTGCGTTAAATGTAGGTTACACAACAATATTTTTATATAATACGATTACATTAATGTATCAATAACATTTAACATGAAACACTATTTATTTTAAAGTTACAGGAAGCAAGCTTGATAGTCAATTGCTATATATTTATGAACTACATGTTAAGAGAAAACTTTGTCCCTTTAAATAATGCACATAGGATTATAAAATTTGATAAATTTAATGTTTATATAGAAAAGTGCAGACACATACATAATTATGTAACAAGTACTACATTTATAATCAATCAAAATTAAAAATGTAAGAATTGGATCCATCCATCCAATTCTTCTATCGTCAATTGGATTCAATGTTAAAGTAAGAAATGTCAGACATTCACCTTTTTACTTTTTATTTAAGTTAAAGTTAGAGAAATGAAATAGGGAAGTAAAGATTTATCGTACGTTTTAAAATGTTATCATTTGCTCTCAAAAATAAATACCTTTCATTATACTCGTAGATGCATGTGATTTTCTCATCATAATAATTATTAGGAAAACCGACTGTGACAGACGTATATAGAGACAAGACAAGATTATAAATAATAATAATAAAAAACTATAAATCCCATTAACGTTTGATTTTTTTTTAGGCAAGCAAGCCTGAAACTGTGTATATTACTAAGAATAATAAACACAAGAAGTAAAAATGTACAAACATACGTAATTATTAATTATATTCCATTATACAATAAACGAAAATTTTGATATTATGTATCAGATAGTAGAATAAATAATTAATATAATAATCATAGTTACAGATAAATTATGAAACAACAAAAATCACATAACAACTTTACATTACACTTACTTAAGTATAGAATATCAAGCGAATTACAATATTTATAATAATAATAAAGATTCCGGTTTATAAGCATAAGAGTATAATCAATATTTTAGTTAAACCGTCTTTTTGGGTTTATTTATATATATTACTTAAATATAAATGGATTTACATAATTTTAATAAGCATAAGATTTTAATATATCAACATTAATTTAAAGCGCTTATATTTCGTGTGTAGCTATGTAACCCCATTATTATTTACTAGTATATAATGCAATTATATAATTGTTAATTAGATAGACCACCAATTATACTGCTTATAATAAACTCTTATTATGTGCAAAGTCAAAATTATTCAAAACATACCTACCTGTTCTTAAAATAAAGTTTATATTAGTTCTTTACACACAACACATATTTACTAATACTTCCTAATAATAAAAATATCATTGATACTTAGAAGTCAAGTACGTACACTACTTATGTCTTTTTATTTTATTTAATAATAAGTTTTATTGATACGCACAGCAGTATATAGAATTGATTTAGTTGTTATATAAGTATATTTATATTATTTAAAACACGTTTTTGAATATACATAATACACAAGTAACATTTGAACAATGTGAGTATTATACCATAATAATATTCGTAAATAATTTATTATTAAAAAGTATTATTTAAGTTCTGTTAGATATTTATTAATCGATTTTAATTTACTGACTGAAACGTAAATATAAATAGAAATTAATAAATAACATATTTTTATACCTACTCCTAACTACAACTTAAAAACCTATCTATACACACCTTCATAATAACCCCAAAATAACTATTATACAACAAAAAATAATAATACATATTACCACTAAACTTCTTTGCGCAATATTTTTACAGAATACAAATACATTTGTACATAACAAACTTAAAATGATATCACATTATCTTAATATAAAAACAAAGTATTATTACAATAATAACATATAAATACTATACAACAACAACAACAAAAATATTGTGCATGAAACAAAACTTACAAATTAAGATATAAATAATAAATAATAATTAATAATTAGCCCCATATCAACAAAATGCTGTGTATTGTGCAACGGCTAACATTATTAAGTTACACAGCGGTTAAGATAAAATTATAACATTAATAATAAATTTGTAATAAACATGATATTATTATAGACAAGAATGTTATCACTATTGCCAACTCAAATATAACACCAAAATGACGTTTATTATGGCATTAAGGTTTACAATGTTTAAAAAAATGTATGTAATCTTGGCGATCATTAAACCATTTTTGTTTATTTTTTATTTAATATTACGGCCGAATTACGAAGAATGTTAAAAAAGGAGTGAAATCATGATTATTAAATATGTATTTGACGACCCGGATGGCGCCGTTCCGAGGGTTCGATTCCCAGCGAGGCGCAAATTTGAATGATGAATTTAAATTTCCGTTCTTGGTGTGGGTGTGTGTGTCCTTGTCTCGTGTGTTGTCCATGGCACCCACGACACAGGGAATCCTAGTGTGGGGCTAAGAGTGTGTAGCGTTATTTATTATTTCTAATAACTGCTTTCATATTATCGATTTACTGTTAAATATCTAAGCAATTTTTTTTTTATATTTTGTTATGTATTTTTTAGTTGCAACGTAATATTTTTAATACAAAATATTAAAATTCGTATCGAACTAATAGGCATTTTTACAAGAAATTTAACATTTTGTATGTAATATCTTTATTTTCTTTTCTTTTAATTTCATTGTTTTTTTTTAATTTACCTCAGCTTTTTATTGCCTCATACACATTTATTTAGTTTACATAATTTTAATTGCGATACAGATTACACTTATTAACTCTATCAAGTAATCAGTTTCGTAATTTAGACCGATATTTCGACTCAATTACCCGGATTACACCGTAACACTAAACATCCATTATTATAGTTAAATTTTTGAATAAATTTTCCGTATTTTCACTTCCTCTTATTTCAATTTGATACTCGTCTTTACCTGTTCGACCCTGTTTTATCTCTAAATAAAACTAAAATAAACTTGAAAAAACAATAATAAAATATTTTTTAACAAAATAGTTATTATTTGTGTTATCAAATTCTGCTGTTTTTTAAGAATTATAAGTAACTAGTTGTCCCAGCGTACTTCGTACCGCTTTATAATTTAAAAATGTTTTGGTGATATATCGACAGCAACGCCACCTATCGGGTCCAATTGTGAATCTAAACCATTCCCAGATCCCCTTGAACACACACAAAAAATTTCATCCAAATCGGTCCAGTCGTTAAAAAATGTTTTGGTGATATATCGACAGCAACACCACCTACCGGGTCCAATTGTGAATCTAAATAATTCTCGGATCCACCTGAAGACACACAAAAAATTTCAACCAAATCGGTCAAGCCGTTTAGGAGGAGTTCAGTGACATACACACTCACACTCGAATTATATATATTAAGATATAGTTAACAATAGTAAGTTATTATATACGAGTATCAGATTGGAGATAAACATTTACTACTGTTTTACTACTGTTACTACTGTTTACATTTATTTAGTACATAAATTCAAGAAATTACTTAGACATTTTTCCTTTATAATGGAAGCATTTTTTACAAATCGCATCCGCTTTATCCTTAATAGATTGAGTTGAAACAGCTCTGTCGGATTCCGGCTTTGCATCTTCTCCTTCATTAGGACTCTCGCTAAACTGCTGAATCAACTTCTTAATATAACTACCAGGACCTCTTATAGTAAGTTTCGAACTGGCATCATCAATTTTATCCTTATCATCAACATCAGTAAGACGAGAATCACATTGGCTTTGGACGCTTTCAAAAGCTTGGACGAATCTTTCTCCGATGTTTATCTTTTCTTGTGCAGGACTGAAGTGTACTGTTTGAGTTTCAACCTCAGCCTTCTTGGAATCCGTTGGTGTTATTGTTATTTCATTGGTCTTCATGTCAATGGTGATTTTTGCGTCATCCAAGGCGAGTTTAGATAGGGACGCATCGACGGATTTGGAACGAACATGCCTTGGGGGCGTTTGTGGAAGCTGCAATTGGTTTGAGTCTACGTTTGCGTCTTGTTTAATAGTTCCGCATGATGTTGCTGGCGTTGATGATATGCACGATTGTTCTCCGGGGCTAGATCCTAAATTGGAATTACTATTTAAGGATATGTCTAAAATATGTGAATCTTAAAAGCGATTTACTTAGTTATTTAAATCTTTTTGCATGCCTTTTAATAAGCCTTAAAATAAGCCGTCGAATATTGGATGTTAATGGAAGTTTTTCGGTATTTCATCTGATATGTTTGGTTTCTTAATGATAGGTAACTAATTGAAAACTAAAGTTAGTGAAGCATTATTTCATAAAACATTAGAACCACCACCTGAAAGTCAATTCAATTACCTCAATGTTTTGCTCCTATTGGTTCACTTTTTGCTCCTAGAATTAAACCAATCTAATTAAAAACTAGGTATTTAACATCAACTTTGGTATTTTTTTGTTTTGCTACAACTGATTAATTTTAATGTTCACTTGACTTAATTATCGGGGATAAAAATAAAATCAATACTTCAACATGCTAAACTTATCATAAATCCAATGATCTTTTTTTAATAATTTAATAAATTGATATAGCAACATATTTTTTATCACATTATTAATTTTACTTGCTAATTTTAATTGTTGTTGTACTTATTAATATGATGGGTTAAATGTTAACTTTGATTTTAGGGCAACTTCGAACATGATATTTTCGTTGGCGGAGGGTTTAGGTTCGTCGAAAAAACAACGCGTTAAAATCATGCAGACATAGGAAATCCGCGTTAGTTTTAAAGTTACCCTAGATTCGAAGTTAGTCAAGTTAACTTACCTTTCACGGCGGAAAATGTTAGTTACTTACCATTAGAAGCGTCTTCCCTTTCTTCCTCAGAGCAAAGAGGAAGAGACTGTTCTACCATCAAACCCTGAACCATGTCCATGCAGGAGTCAAGCGAAAACTTTTTGCCACACATACGGATTCCACGAATCCGACGTCGCATTTCTGGTGAGGTTAGTAAAGCTTATAAGGGTGTATCCATAAAAGTCACACGTAAAAAGAGAGGGTCATAAGGTTTGTGATGACACATGGAATTCCTGTCTTTTAGGCAAGAATGAATGGGCTTCTAGTTTGTGCGCTGTACTACCCAAGACTATGGCGCCGCTTAACATCAGATGAAATCGTAGTCAAGCAGTATCTTATAATTAATAATAAAATTAATCTCGAATGCTAAAAATGTAAACTTAAAGTCAATCACAAAACTTAAACATTAGCAACTGTACTCGTATTGCACTAACACTATCTATTTGCAAGAGAATTACGTGACGCCCTATAAGGGGAAAAGAGCACACATAATATGTGAACATGTACATAATTATGACAAAAAAACATGAAATTCATGTGACGTAATTTATGAATGGCCCAATGTTAGAGATTGTTACCGCAAAGAATTTTAAAGAAATAAGAAAACTGTCTAGAATTATGATTACATCCAAATATTTGAGCAGATTAAGAAGTAATCCCAACACCATTTTTAAGCAAAATATTTTAATCTGCTAAATATCCGCCATTAAATCATCTTCAACCAATCATTATTTGATGTCATTTTTTGCAATGACTTACCAGGGCTGTCTTTGGGTTCCATCTTCAGTTGAGCAAAGGTCTGAGCGCAGGAGTTCAAGACTTGCTCATAATCGCAGATAGCGACATGGGTACCATTCACAATCTTGGGACTCATGGGGCTATTCGCCAAGAGCAGGCTGGTTCCAAAGGTTGCATTCAGTTCACGAGTCTCTGAAGTAAAAGAAAACCTTTAGACACATTCGTAAATACACCATACATACCTCTCCTACATTTATTTTTCTCACTTCAATCTATGTTAGAGATAAGCTCCGCTTTGTACTAATAGTTTTAGACTTCTTGATTACAAATTAAACAATTAAGTAATGGGTACATTGGTGATAACAACATCTTTATCTGTCTCATCATTTAAGGGTAATTTAAACTCGTAAGTAAATAATTTAACATTGAAACTGACTTTAATATTAAAAGTTACGATGAAGTTACATGCCGAAGGTTTTAATCACTTGTAGAAAATTTTAAACCTGCTTAGATAAATAAACAGATATTTACCCCTCAATGAGATCCTGGGTTTCTTGGGCACCGCAATGTTCCCATTCTCAGTGCCAAACATATCAACGAGTATCTCAGAGGCCACGGTCTTGATCTCGTTCCAATCATCTGAAAAATACAAATTTTTAATTACTTAAAATAGCAAAAATCTCAAATCCACGATAGCCTAGGATTAAACATTAGTCACCCGTACAAATAAGTCTGGATTCGAATTCTGTACTACCTGTAGTACCTGTCACTCATTGAATGTATGCTTTGTTATAAGAAAACACGGTGAAAACTGAGTTCACCATAAAGTTTTTAAAGGTGAAGTCTGCCAATCGCCACTTAACCAACATGGTGCACTAAAACCTATACCCGTCCCATTGTAAGAGGAGACCCCGAGCCCTATAGTGGTAGTGTTATGAGTTGCGATGATTATGATGATGGCATAGATGCTCTTACCAAGAATATCCTGGTTGGTAGTCCTTTGTGAGGTAACGGTGAACCTGATGACGTAGACACCCTTGAAGCAAGCGGGCACGGCGTGGATGTAGCCACGAGCGTTCAGACGTTTGAGTAAACGCTCGGTCAGCGCGTTGTCACCTTTGAGACGGAAGGCTACCATACCTAATGGAAATAAATTATATTTAAGTAGTTATTGTAAAATGTCAAAATTTGTGTTTACTGTACTTGTCTGGTGTGTACTGTCTTTGGCTTTGTATTGTATATCTAAATAGCCAACAAACAAGCGGACGAAATATTTTATGGTAAGTGGTCATCTTAGGAAAAATGGTCTCATAAAGTAGTCACTGTTGCCCATGAACTAGGACTAACTTTAAGGACAACACCATGTCAAGAAAGAAAGAGATAAAAGAAGGAAGTGGCTTTCAATTATTAAACTGTTATACGTTAGTAAAAAACGTTCAAGACGACAATTTTGAACTAGAATAGGCTTACCCAAGTTCCTTGCTTGAGGTATTTCGAAACGTTGATCAGCAATCACAAGAGCTTCGAACTTCTGGGCCAGGCGGACGCTCTGAATACATAAAACGGTTTGAGAAGATTGAAAAAGGCATTGGCAGATGAACGTTTACTTACAACTACATTGTACATGAAACAATGTAAAGAAGAAGAAGTGTGTTAAATAAGAATTTGACCAACCTCACGAATATGCTTCTGTATTCCAACCACACCATAGTTCCTCAACACAAACCAAAGTTTAAGAGCTCTGAAGCGACGACTCAATGGTATCTGCCAATGCTGGAAATACAATTAAAAGACTTATTTGAAAACAATACACTACCGTAATAGATCAAAGATCATTTCATAATTTTAGAATTAATAAATTAGAAACAAAAGGTTATTTAATAAATTCAAGTTAATGAAGTACTTAAAGGGGTTTAGTTTAGGTTTCATTTAATTTGTCTATAGCATTAATCTGTTTGTTTTCTGTCATTAAATAATAAATCTTATTTATAAAATTACACAAAAAGTTAGTTAAAAGCGTTAGTACTATGTTTGATGTTTGCAGCTCCAAATATATTTTATTGAACGTTTCTCTAAAGCAATCACCATCACCAAAACCGTTAATGTTGTTTTAAAGCAATCATCATCACCAACATCCACCGCCACCAATAACCATCACCTTCAACTGAAATTTAACGTACAAGTGGTTCCTTTTTATCACAATTTTCCAATTGAATTTCTTCACCACATCCTGGCGCCAACTTGTTGTATCCATGTAATTGTCTGTCGTCATCATCATCGTGTACATTTTCATCACTGTCATTAATATCATCGCCATTTGCGTAAGAATGATCACCGTTCTGAAGTTTTTCATCGCCATTCACATACGAATGATCACCATTTTGAAGCTTTTTACCATTAATATATTGAATGTCACCAGCGCCGTTAACAAAACCGTTTAGTTGCACGATTTTTTTCACTTTCATCTGATGCGTTTTATGCGATTTTTGGGTGCCTACCTATTTGAACATTATTAGATAAGTAAACGTATGAATAGATTTTCAGTTATACCTAATTTTTTTTTAAATAAAAGTGTTACTAACATTCCTTACTTAAAACGGCATTTAGAAAATAAAATTTTATCTATTGATTTTAATCATGATACTTTATCATGTCAAAATTTGATTTAATTATGTTAAAATTAAACCAAATTTTATTATGTACAAAATAAATTTATTCTGTTTATAAAACTTACCATATAATCAATGGCTTTCCCTGTAACAAAAATTTAATTAAATTACGTTATTACATGATTTGTAGTTAATAATACAGTAATTTTACAACAATTACAGTAATCTCAACTTCTTACCATCCCTAAGGGTTGACAGGTATAAAATGATATGATACCATCGAGATATAAGTACTAACGTACTAGAGAAGCTACGTCAAATAACTGAATTGTCCTATTCTTCGTAATTTGTAATTTGTTCGCTGCAGCGCTAAAATAATAACAATTCGTCGAAACCGAAAACTAATTTACCACAGCGCTAGATTTGCTGCGGAAGTGTATTTATTCTCGGCAAAAAGGTCTTAAGCGCCATGTAAATCACGGCACTTACGCGAGAGCGACTGAGTGAGGTGCGGCGACGCGCCGCAGTTGAACGAGACAAAGTAGGAATTTACGGTGTCTTCTCTAGTACGTTAGTACTTATATCTCGATGTATGATACACTGAATCTCCCCATTGGAATTCAAAAGGTTTTTCAATAATGAATGAAAAAAAATCTTAATCCTTCTCAGGACACCCGAATTTGACTCATGCGTACAAGTAAAATTTTTCAAATTAGGTACATGCTGTAAAAAATAATCATCCCTTGCTTTGGCAAAGAAAAGCTCCGTGAGGGTAGTTGTACCAATGAGCAAAAGACGATATATTTATACCAAAAAATGCTTACCTTACAATTATCACTACATATACAGGGTGTTAGGGGCTCAAACAGAAACCTTGTAACCACGCTTTCGGACCGTGATTCTAAGTAGCACTACATCGAAAAAAAAAATTTGGTGCATTTTTGGACCATATAAATATTTTTAACAATTTTTTTCGAAAATTTTAAAATATTTCATAATTATTCCGGCCCCTCTTAGCTAAAGTGAATGAATTTTACTGTTCTATTCAGTAACAGTACAATAAATAATTAGGGTGCTGACCTTGAGATCTATGTGTAGGACTGTATAGACACAAAGTCGTTTAGAAACAAAGTCGCTTTCTCTGTCCCTTTGTATGCTTAGATCTTTTAAAACTACGCAACGGATTTTGATGGGTTTTTTTTAATAGATAGAATGATTCAAGAGGTTAGTTTATATGTATAATATTTTAAAGTTTTTCGCAAACAATTTTGGACTTGGGTACTAAGGGACAGGTTTCCCGAAGCGAAGCGAGGGCGGGTTTACAAGTAATAAATATAAAAGAATTTTAATTGTAACATAGGAACATGTAACAGTAAGCACTATACTGAAAGGTATAAATGAAAAGGATCGTTATAGGTAAGCAAATAAAAAATATTACCTGAGTTCTCATGACGTAGGTAAATCGGATTAACATTGAAAGTCCTGTGAAGAGCGGTACTATCTTTTACCCTGCAAAAAAAAATGTTTAGTTTACTATGAAAATACATTAAGGGCCCACTACTGAGCACGGGTCTCTCCTCATACCTGAGGAGGCCTAGAACATACCACCACGCTGCTCCAGTGCGGATTGGTGGAGGGGTTAGTGGCCGACCCAGTGTCGGAAATATTTATGCCGCCGAAGGCATCCGACATGGCTTAACGACTGCTACGAAATGGTAACAACCGGGACTGACAACTTTACGTGCCCTCCGAAGCACGGAAGCGCCCGAGAAATTTTGCCACTAGTGTCACCCATCCAAGTACCGACCGCGCCCGCTGTAACTTAACTTTGTCGAGCACTTAAGATCGACGCCAACCGCCGGGATATGCGCGCTAAAATCTTAATAATTACTAATATTGCACATAAAAATATTCCTTGTTTGCGAAAATATGCTATGTTACAGTTGTATATTAGGTTTCTTTTACTAACCACATCGCGGTGCAGTCAAAGTTAACCATTAACCACTTAGAAGGGTTGAAAGCGAACGAGTCCGCTAACTCCACACCGTTCAGCCAGTGCCTGGAACAATTAAAAAAAAATTAACTTCAAACTACTGTGTTTTATTAATCATCCATTGAAGTCACCGATGGCTGTGCGGTCAGTGATTGAAGTACAATTTATGATGACCCCGAAGCCCTTAGCGCTATTACACACTGTCGATGGCGGCTTACTATAGTTTAAATAGGTGTTTACGTACTTGGTCGTCGGTCGCCCAAGCGACTTTGCCTATGTCTTGGTCGCCGAGAGACTGAGTCGCCGGCGACTAGTCGACAGTGGGTAATAGCTCTTAGGGTGCGTTTATACTCGTATAATATACGCATGATCGTAGCGCGGCGGCCGCGCGAAAGCTATCGCGTCGTCTAACTGGGGCCTTAGGAGGCCGTAGGATATAGCACACCATGGGGTCCCGGGTTCGATTTGCGGTTTTAATATTTCTTTACAAATTGTAGGATCGATTGAATTGCTCATGCCGCCCCGGTATCCTACTTGGTGCTAGCAAAAGGGAGCTCACGGGTTCGATTCCCGGCTGGAGACATTTGTGAAATAAAGGTATGTACTTAAGTGTCTGTTTGTGTTTTCTCATTCTTTATATGCCCGTGTTCCTTACGACTGGTCCATAAAAAATGAAAATACGGGAGGATTAAAGGAGAATTAAATGTAACTCAAACTCAAATTATTTATTTCATGTAGATATATTAATACACTTATCATCATTTTTTGCATTTACCACCGTTTCGCCAAGGTGCCTTTAAATTTTAAATCTTTGAGGAGAAGAAACGGCGAAAGAAACTCCTCGGCACATCTTTTGAACTGTAGATCATCAGAACCTCACCTGTACTCGGGACACACGAAGGCGCTGCCAGCGTAGGCAGCGTCCACATGGAGCCAGGCGGAGTGTCTCTCGCAGACCTGGCCTATCTCCCGGAGATTGTCGAACGCCACCGACCCAGTGGTACCCAGGGTCGCGCACACCTGGAATAAATGAATGGATTTTTATGGAGTTAACGTTGCAAACGAGCACCTATCTACCCTTCTGCTGTGGTCCATGACAACTGTGACCGACACAGCACAAGACTCAAATGTATGTATGAGAGAGAGAAGTGTATGAGAGTTATTTGAGTCCTATTTCCCTTTATGTTATGGACGAGCTGTTCCCGCGACTTCGTCCGCGTGGAATTTAACAAAAAAATCTAAATTAAAAGTAACCTAAGTTACTTCTTATGACATCAGCTATCTGCCAGTGAAAGTCCTGTCAAAATCGGTCCAGCCGTTCCAGAGATTAGCTCAAACAAACAGACAGACAGACAAAAATTGTAAAAAATGTTATTTTGGTATATGCACCCTGTAAACATCCATATGCATTTAATAAAAAGCGGTTATTTTAATATTACAAACAGACACTCCAATTTTATTTATTGGCATAGATAACAGTCAAAGTTTAAAATATTCAATCGACAATAAAATCAGAGACACTATTAATGTAAATGACGTGCCCATAACCTAATTGGTAGCGCCCACTTCAGCAAAGCGAGGTATCCCGCGTTCGATTCTCAGCCGGGGCAGATATTGATCCGCGGGTTAGACGGAACGTGACAATGACGTCATACTTTTTCGTGCGTGCAACCGGCATTCATCGATTTATGCTCCTGATGCCCAAACTTATATAAGCTTGCAGCAAATAGCAGCCCAACGTCCTATCTATAGGACTCAATGGTTACGACCCAGAATTTCGGAGATTAAAAAATATAGTGTATGATAATTGCATTAAAGATTTTTTTTTCTGTGCGTCTAGGACCATTATGAGCCTCGAATGAAACATAAAATAACGTAATATATGATGAACTTTTTTTGGACTCGGGATCGCAATATTTCAAAGAAGTGATATTACTAAAAAAAAATTTAATTCAAACAATGTATAATTTATGTATCTTTTATCGTGGTCCTTTCAATAGGACCGTGGGTTACTAAGAGCTGAAACTGACTTTATTGCTGGGTCATAACCACAAGTGAAGGAAGGTCCTTCAAATAGGACCGTGGGCGTCAGGAGGAAGACGTTATCACGTCAAAAAATCCTAAAAACTTTTTTTTACCGTGATCAGTTTTAAGTTTCCCGAAGCAACGTGATGGCGAAGTACTAGGCTCTCATAAACATCATTAAATCATATTATCAACAAAAGCAGGAAGTATCTTAAAGCCTTATTAACACTTAACTTGAGAATCTTGCGAGTATAATTACCAATCTTATAACATACTAATTATTCGAAGCTATCGCCTGCTTAAGTTTATTATAATGTACGTGTATATTTTTACACTTGTTTTAGATACGTGTAGAAGGCCTAGTGGTTTGAAAGTTGATGAACACACAGAGTGATCTGGGTTCGTAGTGATATTCCCAGGTTTGTTTTAGTTAACGGAATTAAAGTTATTGGACCTTTGGTTTTCAAATCGAGACAACTACAAAATCTACAAAGAATTCAAAATTATCTATAGACATTTATTTTAGTAAAATATCCTAAAAAAAACTACTAATATTATAAATGAAAATGTAAGTTTGTTTGTTAGGCTTTCACGCGAAAACTACTTAACCTATCATCATGAAACTTTATACACCTATTCTTGGAGGTATTAGAAGTAACATAGAATACTTTAAAAAATATATTTTTTATGAAAGATATTTTCGTTATAAATTGTTTTAAAATTTTTCACCATAAGATTGAAGATTATGTGACAGACCATATTCCACGCGGGCGAAGCCGCGGGGTTAGGCAGTTAGAATATAAATAAAATCGGTACAGCGTGAATCGGACTCGCATATGTGGGGTTCCGTACCACTGATCGATATTAATTAATTTATTATTATTTTTTAAGGTTATAACCAAAGTGGGTTTCCCTTTGGTTTCAAAAAAAATTAAAAGAACCTCGTTTTTAGTCGCTTTAACACCCAAGACTACATCACTACTTACCATCAGTTGGTATATAATTCATAAAAAAATTCAGAGTGGGTACTAAAAAAAATTCGAGAACGAGTACTAATGCATAGGTTTCCCAAGCGAAGTCAGGGCGGAAGCTAGTTAAAGAGTAAATAAATACTACTTTATTAAAAGCATCATTAATAGAAGATTTGTAATGAGTTTTGCAGCTGGGTACAGCTGTCCCCAGTCTGTCCCCACGGGGCCAATTAGGTGCGGCGGAGTTAAACATGACGCAGTACGCAATCTATGTAAATTGCCTGGAAAATGTCGTGGGGATTTAAAATTGTTATCATTTTCCATTACAATTGTTAGTTATTCTTCACAGTTCTTTTATTCCCGGTTCTATATTCACTTAAGATCGACGCAAGTCTTCGGGCTACGAGCGCTTCAAAGACATCATTATTAATAGATAAATAACAACTAAACACTCTAATTTTAATTTAAGCAGTGATAGCGGTGTGGTTGAACATTGGACTGCTGAACCCGAGGTTCCGGGTTCAAACCCCGCACGCACCACTAATTTTCAGAAAATTATGTGCGTATTAAAAATTTAATTATCACTTGCTTCGGTGAAGGAAAACATCGTGAGGAAACCTGCACACCCGAGAGTTCGCCATAATGTTCTCAAAGGTGTGTGAAGTCCACCAATCCGCACTTGGCCAGCGTGGTGGACTATGGCCTATACCCCTCACATTGTGAGAGGAGACCCGTGCCCAGCAGTGGGACAGTTATGGGTTGTGATGATGATGATGATGACTCTAATTTTGCAGTAGGACTACCTGCCTTGTGGGTACTGGACAACACAGAAAGACAGACACCCGCTCAGAACGAGAATTTAATCCTCATTAAAATTCCCAGCTCGCCGGGAATCGAAGCCAGGACCCCTCAAAAACGCGTTGGCGGTTTGGCATGACATACCCTTGCGCCTATATGTCATTGTCGTCGAAAAAATATGAGCATGCTGAATTTTTGAGGTATCTAAATATTTCTTTTAGAGTCCTAAATATAATCTTACTTGATTTCAATCCTGGGTTTTAGATTTTTACGGGTTAAAAGGGAGTAAATCATGTTTTATGCGACTATTTCAAGTAAAGCTATATAAAAACGACGATTCAGAAAAGGAATGTAATTAATTAAGTCTTGAATAAAAATATACAATTTGTAAGCGCCGAGTCTCAAACCAATTTGCATAGAACGTCTATCCGCTTACGACTTATTATTGTGAACGTCCAACAGATTGGTCCCTCGGGGACTTGCTATTTCTGTAACAACGACAGTGAACACTGACAGACAGGATTTGAACGTTGGACTTTCAACCGACTTTTTAAGGACTTAAGATAGCAAACGATTATGCCACCACCCTTCCGCTGCCATGACAACTGTATCGTAATATAACAAGGCTCTAATCAGGATCGTCAGTATATTTTAAAGGTTACAACAACATAGCGTCAAAAAGTGATGGTACTTGGTAAAGCTAGGAGTATTGAGGACTTACCCAGAAAGGCACGAGGCCTTTTCCCTTGTCGCTGATGATGGCTTCCTCCAGCTGAGCCCCACGCATGCATTGCTTGTCGTCTGACTCGATGTACCGCATTCTGACCAGACCTGAATCAAGAAAACAGAGTAGTATATCCATTAATTCGTCCACTGACGAAATTTTGACTAACTATCACGCTTTTGCAAGTTAGTGACATACTTATGTAATGCCGTCAAGTATAATTTTTGAGAAAGACGACAAAATTCTGTTACTTTATTGGAAGTTAATTCTCCTTACCAATCAATCCAGCTTTTTCAACAGACGAATGCGCCTGGTCCGAGCAGTAGCAGATCAGATGACCCAGGAGGTCAGAAGCCTGGAGGTCAGGGTTCAGCTTGGAGAGCTCCATCAGGGCTCTGGTGCGGGCGGCGAGGAGACTCACCAGCGTTGCTTCGCTGGCTGTCGTCTGTGGGGATAAAAAAAGAGCACATGATCTACCTGATAGTAATAGGTGGCTATTACTATCAATTAACCAATTATCAATTATCAGACTTTTATTTTATTCAGACTTTTATTCAGATTAAACTGTGGCAGTTTCAAATGGTCAAGAATTGATAAAAATGGTTACTTAATCAACGTGTCTTACCTGAATAACTCCGCCTCCAGGACTTTCATTCTTTTCATTAAGGAAACAATCTGGAAGACCTAGAAGTTTCCCTAGCCAGTTCATCGCGATAGTTTCCAGTTCTGTACCAGCTGGAGATGAGGCCTAAATGGAAGGATAATAATAGAAAATTATAATAATCCAAGAATAAGAAGAGATTGAGTTTGAGAAAGTACTGAAAGAGTTTGAAAGAAGAACGTGGACTGGATTATTATTCTTGATTTTTTGAGTCATTTCCTATGACGTATCTAACATAGTCTTCTTCTATGAAGTATTCCAAAGTATTTTATTTATTTTATTTTATCTTTATTTAATTTAGTTTAGTAATGTCTGTTCACACGACACTATATCTCATAATGACTGTGATGGGCGCAAATTATGAAAGCTTTATTAAGATGGGCGTCACTGGTCAAGGAAGTTTCAACTTACCCAGGTAAAACACAGCACATTCAAAGCACTGGACAACATCTCCCCCATGATGGAGGGGTATGAAGTAAGCGCTGGGAAGTACGCGTGCATATGAGGACTCTGCCAATGAACAATCTAGGAGAAAGAACCTTAGTAAAGATGTTGTTTTTATGAAGTCTTAATTCAGCAGCTGCAAACCTGCCGTAAAGTTTGTCATTTCGTAAGACTAAATAAATAATTTGATCTTAAAAAAATCAAAATGTGTGCAATTCACACGTGCTAGAAGTGAAACTTAAAAAAATATGTAACTTTTTGGTCGCGATTAAACTATACCCTATTAGCGATCTAGCGCTGCATGTTTTAATAGTTTGGTTAGATGTTATAACTATTTTTTTAGCGCTGCACCAAACTATAGTTCTAACTCTTGCTCATGTTCCTATCTCATTTTCTCCCACGTTAAAATGTGTCTGTGTATTTTTCGTTTCCGTTTCGTTCCATTTGCGCGTCATTTCCGTTTCATTGAATTCCAAATACAACGATACTAAAGAAGTTTTCACTTTAAAAAACAGAATAATATCAGCCTCATTACTCACCCCAGGCATAATATGGTCTTCCACGTCCTTGAAGATATCATCCCATTTCTCAGGGAGCTGGGGTGCTTCATTGGGCAGCCTCTTGTGGAGGTAGCCCGGCTGTACCCCCGGGTACACGCGGTGATCTCGAATGTTCTCCAGGTAGTCTGCTATATAGTCCACCATTTCTTTCGCTGTTACCAGAAAGAAGAGAAGAAGAATAAGAAGAGTTAAATGCGACTTTATTCAT
This sequence comes from Ochlodes sylvanus, assembly GCA_905404295.2. Classification (NCBI taxonomy): domain Eukaryota; kingdom Metazoa; phylum Arthropoda; class Insecta; order Lepidoptera; family Hesperiidae; genus Ochlodes; species Ochlodes sylvanus. Next base: position 3,196,999 of record FR990151.1, on the reverse strand, counting down.
AATTATGAATAAGACGTAGTATGTATTGCTTGCCGGCAACAAGTTTTCTAAATTTTTTGTTGTTGTACCTACTTAGCTATTTATTAATATTCAGTGGATGACTATAATTGGCTTCTGTAAGTGTATAAGATATATTATGTGATATTCTATGTTTAAAAGAAAAGCTGTTGCTATCCCGAATAAAATAAAAATAAAAAACAAATGCGCGGGGGTATGTCCGATCCTCCAGGTGTAATTTTAATCAGTTATCAAGATTACATATTGCCCAACTTGGGGATCTTGGCATAAAGCCGAACAATCTATACCCAGGAACCACTGTAGTGTCAACACTTCAGATCTCACAGACAATTCCGTGCAGACAACTACAAAATCTATCAAGTCATTGATTGAATTCTACAAAGAAAACGACATACAAGAAAAGAGTCGAACACAATTACATAGACGGAAGAGTGTACACATACACACAGTTTCAATGCAATCTTAGGACAGATGTGAACAAGTTACCAAAGGATTGTAATTTATATTTAAATTAACCCTCAGGGAATAACATGGTGTTGTGTTGGACTTTTCTAACATTCTAGTAGTGAGAGCTAAGTTTTACGTCAGACTTCCGAACAGGGGAGGCCTGGGTTCCAATTTCGAATATCACACGCATCTGTAGCAAAAAATATGTGCGTTTTAGAATGTATGTATCACTTGATTCGGCAAAGGAAAACATTGTAAGAAACCTGCACACCTGAGAGTTCTACGTAATGTTCTCAAAGGTGTGTGAAGTATGCTTATCTGCACTTGGCCAGTGTGTTGGACTATGGCCTGTACCCCTCACATTGTGAAGGAAACCCGTGGGACAGTTATGGGTTGCGATGATGAACTCCAAAATAGTGTTAATTGGCGGACTTAATCCTAAATATTACTCTTATTATAAGTAAGTTTGTCCAACAACTTAGACTTCATCTACACTTACCATCAGGTAGGATTGTTGTCAAGTATTGACTTAAGTTAAGACCCAAGCCCAGCAGTGGGACTGTTACGGGTTGCGAGGATGGTAAATAATGAAACGGTATTTGTCATGTATATTATACTAGTTTTTATATTATATTAATTCGCCCGCGTGGCAATCGGAAAACGACAAAATATCGTTTAAATTATCCCAGAGGAACGTATTGTCGGGAAAACTATCCCATGTCCTTCCCCGGCTCTCTAACTATCGCAATACCAAATTTCATCTAAATCGGATCAGCAGCATAAGCGTAAACAGTAACAGACAGACAGATTTACTATTATTTATTTATTTATTTATTTATTATGACACATCAACAGCATTACACACAATACATTTATATATTATCTAGCATAAAAGTGAGCACTAGTATGCATGCCAATAAAAGATGTGTACAGCATTCTCTTATAATGTAAAGACAGGTTATTGATAACAAAGAATAATAATAATAAAAAACATTAAACAAAAGCTATTTTACGATTTTAGAACGAAACAAAACAAAAGAAAGACATTGCAAAACTTAAAGAACACTAATAAAATTAAAAATTACTTAAAAAGCAGGTACTCTGACAACTTCTTTCTCAGACTCCTGTGTCGTGAAAAATGTCAATGTCGATTGATATACATACTCGGTTGTATTCAGAGCAAATTAGTAAGTATAAGTTAGTACCAATATCTACATCTTACATTCAAGAAAACTAGTGTTGGTCACAAAACTAGTCCCAATATAACTCACAATATCGTCTAACTCAGTAAACAATGACTTCAATTTGTACAAACAGTTCACTCCCCAATAACGCAACAAGTCGATTCCGTAGGGTGAGCGAATCCATAAAAGTGTTATATGGGATTTGAAAGATTCAACAGAGCTCAATAAGGCACAGACAATGTGAAATCAATAACGATTGACTCTTTTTATCTTCTACGACGATATTATTGCGCTGGCAAATGAGAATTTGTTGCGAGTGTAACTAGGAACTGAACCGGCTAGTATATTCAGATCTGGAGCTAAAATAAACAACTAACGGCTCAGTATACACTGTCGGATAAGATGAAAGTTGAAACTTAAAACGTGAGAATGAGTTCTGTATCCGATGTCATGTCAACACCCAAAAGTATAGGCCCAGGCCGAGAAAAATACTCAATGTAATTTAAACTAATCATTAAATTTTGCCTCGCTGGATATCAAACCCAAAATCTTTGAACTGGCATTTTCTATGGATTTAAGATTGCATGCAGCACACCCTTCCGCTGCCGCCCTTGACAACTGTGACCGACACAGAACAAGACTCACATCGGGACTAGGATGGTCAGTCAAGTTAGCGAAGTCTATTTATTAAGAATGTTAGTTGGTTAGTTCGTTAGTAGGTATGATAACTGGGAAAGGGAGTGTTAGTGACTGTTAGTCCTGTTAGTTATTGTTGGTAATAGTTAATAGAGTCTCGTTCTAATTCGGTCACAGATGCGTAGCTTCTTGAGGCCTAAAATGTTCGCCTCTAAAAAGTGTAGCCGGCTCCACACCTTTCTAACCGGAACACAATTGCTGTTAAAACAATTATTACACGGTAGAAATGGTACTAAACACCGTGGCGGGCGGTAGTACTAACCGGGTGAACTTCAGGATCTAAAAACTGTATTCTGATCCAAGTATAAACTGTATTCTGATTACTGTTACTAATTACTGGGCAGTGACTGTTAGTGATCATTAGTTGCATGGTAGCTGTTGGTGACATGATCATCATAATAATATCTAATTTTACATGACATTGAAAAAGCCTGTCAGTAAATGCTTGTAATCAATTGTAGTATTCAATTACGAAGTTATTAGTAAACAATTTGTAGTAATAACTAAGGTTTTGATACGTGCACTGAATATTAATTTAAAGGGTAATCGTTCAAGGGAAAAATTGCTTTAAGTATCTCAACTATGCCTATAAATTAACTGTGTAACTAATTGGTGTACTACATGGAAGATATTAGAGAGAAACCAACTATTTTATGCATTGACTTATTATTACTACTAGTAAACCCGCCCTCGCTTCGCTTCGGGAAAACCAATTTACACAAAACTTTAATATTATACATATAAACTTTACTCTTGAATCATTATATCTATTTAAAAAAAACACTAAAAGGCACTCGGAGACTGCCGCGGTAAAGCTATTGCATAGCATTTTTTATCAACTTATGCAATTATAATTATTAGAAGTTATATAGTTATATCAGAACAGCGCCATCTAGTTTGTAGAAAACATACGTTCCATACCTTAGTATTAAGGTACTAGATGGCGCTGATTGGGGGTGTTAGGTTTTTTTCGTTACGGAATTTCTGGATTCGGTCCCCACGCTCAAGGCCCGCAATAAAAGCTATGCAATAGCTTAAAAACCGCATCAAAATCCGTTGCGTAGTTGTAAAGATCTAAGCATACATAGGGACAGAGAAAGCGACTTTATTTTATACTACATATGTAGTGATGGACATCATGTGTCATACTAGAATCGCGAAAAAATGTCCCAGGCACAGCCATGGCAAGCATAGAAATGTTAACGAGGTAATTTAATCACTAACATCATTACATCACTGTTTAAGTTTGATTGCAGTCGTGAACGCGGAATTGTAGCTCTTTGCGTTTTGAAGCTCATTTGGCTCGGCCATTTTTTAGCGCGGACCCGTCGTCCATAGTAATAATAAGTCAATGATTCTATGGTCTGACCGTAACAGATCCCATATTGATGACTGGTGCATTAATTTGTTTTTTAATTAATCTGTATTATTACATAGTATAAAACAAAGTCACTTGATACGTCTGTACGGATCTTTTAAAGTACGCAACTGGTCTTGATGCGGTTTGAGGTTAAATTCAGGTAATTTCTTTCCGATTGCTTAAAGGTAAATATTAAATATATCATGCACATTTAGAGAAAATATCACGAAGTCAATGTTTCGTAAAAAGTAAAATTTTAGTCATGGAAAGGTTTATCTTTAAACTATGCAGCAATCAGCAAATCATTATCGTTACATGTTAATTTTAAGAATCCCGTCTTATCATGTTCTCAAGAGTACTAAGGCATTGTTTCCCGTAGAAACAAAAAGCGGAGAAACTGCATCATATTGGGTTATCCAACTCTGCGACCGAAGCATAAAAAACATTTCAATCTCGGTTTTAGAAGGTGGTAGCTATATAGAATATGCCCGCCCTCCCACTGTAAGTTCCGTTTGGGTTAAACTGTATGGGACAGCGCCCAGGAATCACCGACAAGGATCTGTCGCCATTATCTAGCTGTTGGCTTCGTTTGGCTTCAACCCATTAATGGCCCACTACTGAGCACCGGTCTCTCCTCGTACCTGAGGAGGCCTAGAGCATACCACCACGCTGCTCCAGTGCGGATTGGTGGAGGGGTTAGTGGCCAACTCAATTGTCGGTTTTTAAGCCGCCCGAAGGCCTCCGACATGGCTTAACGACTGCTACCAAATGATTGGAGCCATTTACCTCATTAAATTTACTCACCCTTCACCCGAAATTCGGTATGATCCATAGCGACTGCAAAGCAAGACCTGGAACAAAGTAATTTCAATATTTAGTGTCTTGTTGCATGTTTTAGTTATAAACTGCTTATATTTTTGGTTTCTAATCAAGCGACGAAGCCCGGAGCGGAGAAGATCTAAGCGGTCATTTTTCCCAAATACGGCCCACGCACACATTATGTTACTGAATATCCCTTTTTAATCTATAATATATACTTATAAAAGGAGAAGCTGACTGACTGACTGACTGACTGACATATCAACGCAGGACCTAAACTATAAAGGTTAGAAACCTTAAATTTTGCACGGAGGTTCCTTTTATAACGTAGGGGAGCACTAAGAAAGGATTTTTGAAAATTCACCCCCTACGGGGGTAAAACGGGGGCGCAAAGTTAGTATGAAACTTTGCCGTTTTTGAGGGTATTTGAATGAAATTCAGTATGAAGGTATTTCATTGAAAGTTATGAAACATGTTTAAATTTTTTTTTCGAAAATCGTCCCTTAAGGAGGTAAAAGGGGGGCGCAAACTTAGTACGAAAGTTCTCTGATGTTATCAACTGTTATATTTAGGTATTTTTGGCGGGCGAAGCCGCGGGTATAGGCTTGTCTTTTATGATTCGAATAAAGCCCTTTAGACGCATTATAATAAAGTATTAGACGCTGACCAATTTTCCAGCAACTTTGAACGCTTTACAAGTTTAAGCAAATCTCTTTTAAATTTTAAGCTTTCTACATATAAAATGGTATTAGGTGTGGTTTTTATGTACGCAATTGATTGTATGGAGACTGATTTTTTAAGATAAGAGTTTAGTGTCAAGAAAGGACAAAGGAAAGGAGAAAGGTGTTCAAAAATTATGTGCGCATTAGAATTTAATTATCGGTTACTTCGGTTACGGAAAACATCTGCACACCTGAGAGTTCTCCATAATGTTGTCAAAGGTGTGTGAAGTCCACCAATCCGCACTTGGCCAGCGTGGTGGACTATGGCCTATACCCCTCACACTGTGAGAGGAGACCCGTGCCCAGCAGTGGGACAGTTATGGGTTGTGATGATTGTTGTAATCTTGTCTACGGCTTGATTGCGTGCCATTATTGAGTCTGTGGCTCATCACTGACTTACTGTCTGTGGTTACTGGGTACTGTACTGCCATTAGTGTGTTCTTACAGAAAATATAACATTTGTTGAGCTGATTCGTTGTATTAATTAATTACCGAAATCACCGCATCTACAAGATATAACATTGGCGACGAGCAGGAAACGAGCCTAAATAGATGGTCAGTGTGTTTGTAGTAGACAAAATTCCAAATTCGAGCTACTCAAATCTAACCCTATGAGAAAAATGAAGAGAAGCCGGACCAGCCAATGGAGCTAGTTGAGGAACTAGTAAAAAAAGGAAAGAAGACGTGGATTCAAGAAAAATCAAAACAAGAGCTAATAGAAATTGCGAATAAATTAGCTAAAAAGGATCTATTTACGGAGTGTCATTCCATTCAAGACATAAGAGTCTATCTACGTAATTACATCGACAAACTAAAATCAACAGAAATTAATACCAATACCAACATGGCTGCCATAGCTACATTAGAAATATTTACTGGAGAAAACTGGAATGCATATATCCAACAATTTGAATGTTTTGTGCTGCTAAACGAAATTCCCGAACAGAAAAAAGTGCCATTACTTATAACCAAATTAAGTACTAAAGTCTATGAACTTCTAACTACTTTGTGTACACCACTATCGCCCGTAACTGAAAAGTATGAAACTATTTGTGACAAATTACAAAAATACTATCATCCAGTACAAAACTATGCATTACACCAAGCAGAATTCCGAAAAAGGTGTCAAAAACCAAACGAAAGTATAGAACAGTTTATCATGGACCTAAAAAAATTGTCAAGAAACTGTGATTTTAAAAATATAGATTCAGAAATCAAAGAGAGATTGTTGAACGGCACTTATTGTGATGCAGTAAAATTCGAATTGTTGAAGTCAGCTGAAAAACCATTAGAAACCTTAACTGTTATAGGAAAGACAGCGGAGACAGCATATAAACTAGCTTTCAACCAAGATAGAACACAGGACACATACACACACACATTTTCGCATCTATAATATTATATAGTAGAATAGTAAAATGTTTGTTTATTGTTATTTCAATGGTGGTGGGGGGAGAGTGTTGTAATCTTGTCTACGGCTTGATTGCGTGCCATTATTGAGTCTGTGGCTCATCACTGACTTACTGTCTGTGGTTACTGGGTACTGTACTGCCATTAGTGTGTTCTTACAGAAAATATAACATTTGTTGAGCTGATTCGTTGTATTAATTAATTACCGAAATCACCGCATCTACAAGATATAACAATGATGATGAAGATAATCAAACTAGAGTCCATAAATAACTACAGGATTTCTCTACCGTCCTAGATACCGATTACTACCTCATTTGTAACCCAACTAAAGCCCCAGCGATTCAAAAGATTATCCAATTTGGGGTCAATGCGAACATATCGACTTAATTTGGTTCAAGCAATATTCTTCGAGCTAAAACCTATCAATATCGACTTGCAGTTGTAAGGTTTCGCCGCTGGTTCTGCGGATCAGTACAGGTATTGTGTTTTCATAGCTCTTGTGTCAAATGTGACTGAGGAAATGAATATTAACTAGTCAACCTGGCTTCGCTTCGGGAAAAATGTCCCTTAGTGCGCCCATTCGGAAATTATTAGGCGTCATTATTTAAACTGATATATCTTTTTTATTTATGAATCGATTGAAATAAAACAACTAAATATTAAGTGAAGCTTACCACACGTGAACCGTAACCAAATCGGTTCAGCAGTTTCTGAGATTAGTCCGTACAAAACCACAGACAAACATACAAAATTCTTAAAATCATTTGTTTTGGGTTATATGTCGTTAATAAAGACAAGTCAAAGATTTTCTCAAATATTTTCCATGTTCAGAAAGCAATCAGTAACAGATTTATTATATGTATAGATTTAAGGTTTAAGAATTTTATTCTCAGAAGTCTTGATAGAATCACTTATTGAGAAATATAAATATTATAGTTACAAAACTATCTTAGTGCGGGGGTATGAGTGTGTAAGCATAATATAGTTATTTATTTGAATGCCGTCAAAACATATTTTCGAATGCGAGTCTAAACAATAGCTTGCCGAAAGCGAATCTAGGGTAGTTAAAAGTTGTAACAAAACTTTAACTGTGACAGTTAAAACGCTAATCACGGCCATCTAACGAGAAGCTGATCTCAAATTGGTCAAACTTACCAGCGTAATACTTACAACTCAGAGTTATAAGTACTAAGCAATTGTAAAACTTTCTTCACGCTGAACAAACAGCAGATAATGTTTTATATTTACGTTTCAAACCGAGAAATGTTAATGAATGCTTTCTGCGTCAAGACTGTTTTATTTTTTTACTAGCAATTGCCCGCGGCTTCGCCCGCGTGTAATTTGGCGTGTCACATGTCATCTTCAATCTATGTGACCCGCCCACGCTGTGCTTCGGGAAACTTATTCCTTGCGTTTGCAAAGATTTATTAACTATTTTTGACAAACTATTTTTTTACGCGTCGTAAAAATATATTTTTTTATTAAAAAGTATCCCATGTTACTACTAATACCTCCAAGAATATGTGAACAAAGTATCATGATGATTGGTTAGGTAGTTTTCGCGTGAAAGCGTAACAAACTTACATTCACATTTATTATGTTAGTATGATGTAAATAGCCGATAGATAAAACGATGACTTGCCTTATAATATGTGGTCGCCGTTGGCTATGGTTTTGGGAAGATGGTGGTAGGGTACAAAACCCTACCACTTAGTAACAGATCATGCTTGACATAAAATAGCATTGGCATCGGTACTAAAGCAATATGCAAAATTTCAAGTCCGTACAGTAAGAGGAAGTAGTTCTAATTTAGCTTGCAAGAATTGACACGAACATACATTGAAAGTTAAATATAGGCTTGTAAAATATATAGAATGGCTGAAACTAATGATAAAAAAAGAGTGTGTGTACTTATGTACACGCGTTAGAAGTTATACTTCTTTGGCGTATGGAAAAAAAAATATTTATTTATTCACACTGTTTAATTGTACCCTTACGAAACACGTGTTCTACATATAAAAATACTAGAATATACAACTTGAACATAGTTATCAATTTTCATACCACCTAGAACTAACTTCATGCTGTTAAATTTAGGTGTCGGTGTGCGCGCGCATCGTAAAAATTCACTGTCATCATTTTTCTCCATCGCGCCAAAAGAAGTATAACTTCAAAAATCATGAATTTCATAATTTTTCAACGTCAACTAAAATACGGACGGCAGAGATACTATAAGATTTCTTCAATATCATAATGGATTTTGTTGGACAAAAACTATTGTCCAAATCAATTTCGGCTGCATAATATTTATGAAAATTTTACATTATTTTCTGGAGTCTGTGGTAATACCAGATTTAAATAAAGATCTTTTCGGTAAAATGTTTTTGGAACACACCACGCGACATGCGGAAGTATCAAGAAATATCAAAAACCTCTTGACGTATATTGAAACTGAAAGGTAGCTTATAGTTAGTAGTTAGTAGACGTTCCCTAAGAACAGATGTTGTCATATTTCCGCCCCTAAGGGGGTAAAGTATGGGTTGAGACTTTGTTTGAAAGGAAAATGCTCATTGAAGCGCGCGTGCATGTTCAGAGAGAAACACAATTTGTGTCCGGAGGAACCCCAAACGGTGACCACTTACCATCAGGTAACCGTAACCGGTAACAGGTATCAGGTACCATCGATTCGTTTAGCGGCTGGTAACATAAAAAAACAAAAAAATTGTTGTCTGTAAAGTCGGTTTACGGACGATAGTTTTACGTGATAACGTCATAGAAAACATTGAAGAAAACCGAACGCTTAGGCCGATCGTGGCTCGGCTCAGGCGGAACGTGACATTGACGTCATACTTTTTCGTGCGTGCAGCCGACGTTCATCAATTTATAAGACGTTGTCACATCAAAAAACCGACCTCAACATCGACAAGTAATAAGTTAAAGTCAATTAAATACGCATTTTTAAGGAAAAAACAAAAACGGCTCGTCACATCTCCTTCAAATTTTAACAGGACCACATGACAAGCACCGGCTTTCGAATATAAAATGAATTATCAAAATCGGTAGACCCAGTAAAAAATTATGAGATAGCACAAATAGAACAGTCGAATCGAGAACCTCCTCCTGTTTTTGAAGTCTGTTAAAAAGTTTGCCAATGGTGAGTACCCACTAAAATTAATTAATTGGGTTATGTAAACGGTGTTGTACTCACATGGCTGGCAGTGACATACAAACAGAACTTCACGCGGAAGGTTATTGGATTAGTCGAGCACGCATCATCTAGGCAGTAGGCATAGCCTAGGTTCTTAGGTTTTTTATGTACAGCTAAAACTGTGAGGTGAGTCTGATATTCGAAATTTAAAATTTGTATCATTTGTAAACCATTTCAAACAAGGGGTCAAGTCTGATACTCGAAAATTAAATTTTTTCGTAACCCATTTCTAAAAACCCGGATAAGTGCGAGTAGGACTCATTATAGGTATGCAGGATTCCGTAAGATTACTGCATTAACTAAAAAAAAATATTCAACTTTTTTGTTGAAAGAAGAAAAAACTAAATAAAATATTAATACTGATAAAAAATATAAAAAAGTAACTTGAAATTTGAGTAGGTATATAATAATATTTTATTGGCATAATAATTGGCTTCAACCATTGACTTATTATTACTATGGACGTCGGGTCCACGCTAAAAAATATCCGAGCCAAATGAGCAACAAACCGCAAGGAGAGCAACAATTCCGCGTTCACGACTGCAATCGAAATTAAACCGTAATATAATGATTTTAGTGTTTAAATTACCTTGTTAACTGCATGACATGACATGACAACTGACTGGGCCATTTTTTTCGCGATTTTACTATGAGATTAGATGTCTATAGTAATAATAAGTCAATGGCTTCAACCGACTTTGGCCATCTTCAGAGCGCGGGTCCCTTATCATAACAGAAGAGCCATAGCCTTAGTCTATAGACAGTCCTTAATTCAAAATGAAATATTTTATGCTAGATAATGTAACAATTTGAAAGCTAACACGATTATCTCACAACGTAGATGTAGATGAAAACCTTATCTTTATCCGTTAAAAACATTTTTTCAATGTTCGACATAAACTTTTGTCCAAATGTCCTAAGCCCCCCATTACTTATTCATCAAATCCTTTGTGCCTTTTCATAGTTGGTCCTGTTATCAAAAGAACGTATCCAGGCAAGAGGTAAGAGGCAGGAGGTCGATGGATTACCGGTCCAGTAAATACAGGTAATCGAATGTTCTGCCCTGACAGATTGTGATGTATCGCTCGGTCGGTTGTTTAGTTTCAATTTACAAATACTCCTATCGAGATTAACTTGAGAAATAGTTTTTTTATAAAATTATGATAAAAAAAATTTTTTTCGTTACAAAAGAATATGAAGTATGATAGACTATTAGTTGGCAACTAAATATACGACTACCTTATAAGTCTTATATAATTTAATAATCTGTGATTAATACGTGAAGCGAAATCTTTGAACCATTTTCTAGGAAAATTACGCCGACTTCGACGGAGGAGTGTGAAATTTGATTCAGTTAACGTTCATATCGTGAAAGAGTACAGATTGCTAATATATTTATAAAATAAAACATTACACTTAAGTTACTCTGTGTACTCTACCATGCGTTTGACACGACGTGACATGATGTTCAAAACCTGTACGTTCATAGTATCAATGTGAAGTAAACCTTTGATATAATAAATTACGGTCGAAATTCGAGTGCAGGACTAATTAAATAACTATAGACCGCTGCACTACGATTTTCTATGTCGCGGCATGGACAACCCTAACATTAACTTGTCAATTATCTGCCACAGCCGGGAATCAAACCCGGGACATTTTGCGTCGCAGGCAGGGTTACCACCAACTGGTTTTCGGGGTCATCTTTGTACGACATGCCATCTTGCAGATGAGGTAGGGCATAGAGAATAGTCCCTTTCCATCCTCGCAGTATAAGAGATCAATGACAATGTTTACATAAAAGTCTATCATACGGTCAGTCGGCAAATAAAAATGCTGCAATGATTTTATCGGACCAAAACGGATTGTCCTTGGTACGAGTCCTTAGAACTAAACGTGGATTAAACAAATGATAATAAGATTTTTTTATTGACTACAATGAACTGTTTTTATTTTAAGAATAGTATCTTTTGGAAAGCTGTTCAAAGACATGAATTTAATGAGTGAAAAATACCTTAGATATTTTTCCTTACCGTAAAGTTACCTCAGATAGATTTCCTTTATTAAACAAATTAGAAACTAAAAGCTTTTAAAAATTTATAAACTTTAAATTACTTTTTTTATTCAAATTAAAATTCAAAATCATCATCACTACATATTAAAAAACAAAGTTGCTTTCTCTGTCCCTATGTATGCTTAGATCTTTAAAACTACGCAACGGATTTTGATGTGGTTTTTTTAATAGATATAATGATCCAAGAGGAAAGTTTATATATTATGTATAATATATTAAAGTTTTGAAAGTTGGAAAAAATCAGGTTTCCCGAAGCGAGGGCGGGTTTATAAGTAGGTAACACTGATACACTATTATGCTCGTCTACTACTACGTCGTATTACTTAAACCGCATTACTTATATGCTTATATCATCGGGATTCAAATGTGACAGACCCCCTGCTCGCCATAGCCCCTTCCGGTGTTCGAGGTGCACAAACAGGGAAGGTTAGTGCTTAATTCAAGATCGAACCTCTTACACCCTAAGTTTCAATAGTCGTTAAGTTTTGTCGAAAATCGAATAGTCTCGATAACATCGACATTCTTGTTGATATTGATATACTTTATAAACGCTAGAATAGCGTGTAAAGTGTACTCTAAGCTTAACTTTTACTTTATTTATTTTGTTTTATTACTTAAATAAAATGTTTCATGGTGCAACAAATATTTTTTTTACTTTTTAAAAATTTTACACTTTTTTTTCTTGATTAATAAAATGATTTTTATTTTTGAAAATTCAGTGATATCTGTAAAAATTAGTAATTTCAATCTATATAATTGTATAAAAGGAGAAGCTGACTGACTTACTAACTGACTGACATATCAACGCAGGGCCTACACTAAGGGTTAGAAACTTGAAATTTTGCACAGGGGTTCCTTTTATAATGTAGGGGAGCATTAAGAAAGGATTTTTGAAGAATCACCCCCTAAAGGGGTAAAACGGGGGTGCAAAGTTAGTACTTTGCCGTTTTTGAAGGCACTCGAATGAAATTCAGGATGAAGGTATTTCATTGAAAGTTATGAAATACGTATAAAATATTTTTTCGAAAATCATCCCTTAAGCGGGTAAAAGGGGGTGGGTAATACGCAAAGTTAGTATGAAAGTTCTCTGATTTTATCCACTTTTATATATTTAGGGATTTTCTGCGGGCGAAGCCGCGGGTTTAGGCTTGTTTTATATAAAAATATAAAATATTGAAATCGGAACCCTAAATTGTAACCAAACCCTGTACGGGTACCTGTACAGGGGATTTAACACAACAATTTAAATAAGTTTTATAAAATATTGTTTCTGTAAGGTATTTATGATATGATGATGCACCTCTGTACATACATATACTCTTACATTGTATTTGTATATATATTGCCTGAAATTAATATTTATTTATTTAAATAAAAACTAATACTGGTACAAAAAGAATACATACCGAGTCCCGAAGACACTAAAATATATTTTTAATGAATTCTACTAAACCACCAGTCAATGTATGATGTAAATAGAGCAACAATGAACGAAGTACTGTGTGAACGCGAAGCAGAACCGCGTTTATATAGGGGGTTGGGACGGGTGCGGACACATTGTAGGCGCGGAGCGGGAGCGGGGACTTAGCGGGTTTTATTTTGTCATAATCATCGTCATAAGGCATTAACTAACACTTATCAACAACGGCCACTGTCCACCATGCTGGTCTATTGCGAAGTTGCCTTTATTAAACATTATAAATATCATAATTTTCTAAAAACTAATGGGTTAATTGATTATACATAGTTTGTCTAATATTCTTTTGATATTATAGATTTGATATTCATCAAGAGTAGTATTTGTATGTGTAGTTATTGTTCATGTGTATACATTATTCAAGTAACAGGAAGGTAATCAAAATTGAAACTTATTATTAGCAGATTTAAGATTGCATAAATTTTCCCTACAATTTTTTCCTAAGTACAATTAATTTGCTTGTTTTTATGTTTTTTTTTTGCTATAGTATTCTATATTATTCGGAACTTGTAGTTTTTGTGAAGAACATTAGTTGGCCAACTTGTACAGGAAAACAGTGGCGCCATCTTTATTCCTATCCCAAAACCATCAGATATGAAAACCGCTCCGCTCATTGCTATGCCCACACCGTTACAAGACACTACAAAACTAGAAAATACTAACACGAATTACTTATAATACATTTTCCGGGTGAACTTCAATCGAGATTATATCTTTAAATAGTTGTTATGATTTTATTAACCTATTAGTGGTCGAAGCTATTGTAGCGGCTGGACCGCTCTAGCACGCTGTCCCAGAGCTAATTAGAGATGAAAACTTACCCTCAGGTGGCTGATCAGCTTGACTGTTGGCCATTTATATTATTATACTCGTAAAAGAATACGTAAATCTGTGAGAAATATTACGTAGAAGTGAGAAATATTATGTTTATCTGTCATTGGTTTTTCATGTAGCTCAAGTCGATATGTTAGTATAAAATTCTTCACGCTTAAAATAATAACACTATAGAAAGACAGTCTCCATACAAACGCTCTGTCTAAAGTGAAGCACTAAACCGAAACTTTCCCGAAAGCGGGGAATGATTCGGCTGCGGATAATCATATGTTTTTAGCAATAATACATAAATAGCTTGTCAGATATTTTGTGACACAATTAAACTGGACAAATCGTCATAATCCTTTTTTTTTCGCGTGACACGTTTGGCGCGCGTTGACATGAGCTGCCCGGTGTTTGGAGCCATTTCTGGCTCCAAATAAGGTGCTTCAAAACGGCCGCGCGGACTTCGTTTCTATATTGTAATTATTCTAAGTGTTCACGTTTAAACTGTTGATAAACCTATAAATATTAGGATATCTAGGGCCCATGTCTGCTAATTGATGAATGCTTTAATTGCGTCGTGTCGGAATAGTTTAATTATGGGCGACAATAATGGGTAATACGGGTTGTAGCTTCGTTTTTGGTAGGCAACGCGTCGGCAATCTCGGCGTAGGCCTTTATTACTATTATTTATCAGATAATCAGCTGTTATACATTGCCGACTCCGTAGGCTAGTTGGTAGTGACCCTGCCTTCGAAGCGAGGTTCGATTCCCGGTTAGATATTTATGTGACAGGTGAAAATGAAAATGGTGTTAATAATTCGTTTACATTACATACTATTATAGTTGCAAGGGCTTATGTACGAGATGGAAACCTGCGTTACTGGGGGTCCCGGTTATCCGCCGAGACAAGTTTACATGCAGTAAATCAAAATAAACATTTTACATGTGTGTGAAAGAGAGAGAGTTGTGTGTGTGTGTGTGTGTGTGTGTGTGTGTGTGTGTGTGTGTGTGTGTGGCTGTGTGTGAATATGATAAATGTTTGTTCTCGGCTCATGGGTGTTAGTGATGTGTAATTTGTGTTGTCCATTCCACCCGCGACACAGGGAACTCTAGTGCGGGGTATGAGTGTTTTTTTTTAACTAACCACATTAAAAAAGGCTTCCGTCCATAATGGTGACAACGCATAGCTATGAAGGTTGTCGTTCGTATCGTTAAATGTTATCTCAATCAGATATCAAAGATTTATTCAATCACATGACCCTCAATGAATGTCGTGTTGTCGTAGGCCTGAGTTCCTTTAAAAATGGTAACTGAGATTTGTAACTGTGATGGAACCAGTAGCGGCTCTAGGAAATGTAGCGCTCGGGTGGCGCCCTTTTGTATCAAAATGCGCGGTCGAAATTAGGTTTAAGTGTAACGAGCGGTCTCGGCGCCCCCTAACACGGCGCCCCGGGTGCACCGCACCGATAATTAAATTCTAATACGCACATTATATAGGTAGATTAAAATAGGTACTCAATTAATGCCGCCAATTTCCAACACCTGTTTCCTATATAATTATAATGTGTCCTCCAAAAATTTCACGACATAACCTTAAGAGGAATCTTTGCATTAATATAATTATTATGTTTTCAAGATCTCCGATCCATATCTTTTTAATATCTTGTAGATCGTTATCTAAAATCAATGTTTATACTAATATGAGTTAATTAGTTTATAATTCGATCATTATTTATTTAATCTTTGCTAGGATCTCGGAAGGCAGGTAAACAGACGAAATTAGGATTAATTTTTGTTCCGTCATATTTTTATTACAACATTATTTGTAGATATTACGTAATAATATATATACATAATTGTGTGTAAGCAAGTTTAATTGCGTATTTAGGGTACTTACAAGACTAACTATCACTACCAATCCCTGCCCGAGACCTCATCCAACTAATGAAAGGACCAAGTAACGTTCTAACACCGTTTGCTAGCTAATCAATATATCAATCGCCAATCCCTGGGGTAAATAAATTGCTTAATAAAAATGTTTTCGAATCGAAATCGATTATTATCACCTAAGCAACGCATCCTTGCCAGCTAATCTTATCGCCTAATCTAATGATAATACCCATCTTTAGGTCTTTTTAGTAATTAAAACAATATGTTCTATTACATTAAGCAAGTAAATTATGACATTAGGCTAATTTAATGCGTGACAATGCACGTGAGAAGGCGGGGCTTTGTATTAAAATGTCAGTCTGTCATTGAAGGTAATCTTTAATAAAAATCTAAACTTGTATTTTTAGACGTACCTAATTGTACAGTCTAGTCTTCATAATCTTTCCCTTTTTAACCCCCGACGCAAAAGAGGGGTGTTATAAGTTTTACGTCGACGTCTGTCCGTCTGACTGTGTGCGAGTCTGTTTGAGGCATCGTAGCTTTCAAACGGATGGACCGATTTCGATGCGGTTTTTTTTATTTAAAACCCAGTTTCCTGGCAGTGGTTTCGGTGATGGTGGTGGCTGTTTTGTTAATTTTTATTTATTGATTTAAGGCAGCAAACGAGCATGCAGCACCACCTTCCGCTGCCGTCCATGACAACTGTGACCGACTTAGAACAAGACTCATAATTAATATGGGGAATGGGATAGTTAGTCCGGTTAGGTGACGGTGTTAGAAAATTAGGTTTGTTTGTAAGCATGAGGACTGGGACTGGGACTGTTAGTGAATGTTAATATCGATCCAGCAGTGTATGTATTTACTAAAAACTATCAGCGTCAAAGTTTTTAGGATAAGTACTTAGGTACTTATTATTTTTCGCTGAGTGAGACTATGTTTTAGAGTGGTAGAATTAGGAACTAATACAGTTTGGACAATACATGCATCTCTAAGCTCCATGCCATGATTCATACAATATAGTTTAAGGCTTTGTCACTAGATGTCGTTACTTTTTGGTTTGATTTTCTTACATATTTAGGTACTATTTTAAAACTGTAATACTGAAAATGTCAGTACTAAAATAGTTGAAAATGTTGTTAAAAACTTGTTACTAACACAGTTACTAGATATAATTCAGAAAGCACAATTATAATTATGACAATAGTTTAAGGTTTTCTCAACAGATGGCTGTAACCATCACTTAGTTTTATTTTCACATTTTATTATTTTACCAAAAGGAAACAACTATGGAGGCAAGGCTAGGCTACATTAATTTCTTCCTCTGTGACGATGCGAGTTACAAAATTCAGTATCGTTGTATAAAATTATCAAAAATCCTTGCCTTTGTTCGGAAACTGGTAATTTTAAGAACAATGCACCTGTAGGTACCTACATTCTGATTCCAGTTTATTTTATCTCTGTGTTGTGATTATTATGTGTTAATTTTATATATATGTGATCCAAATACATACAATAACGAAAATAAAAAATTAAATGTGGCACTCGGAAACTGCCGCGGTAAAGCTATTGCATAGCATTTTTTATCAACTTAAGCAATTATAATTATTAGAAGTTATATAGTTATATCAGAACAGCGCCATCTAGTTTGTAGAAAACATACGTACCATACCTTAGTATTAACGTACTAAATGGCGCTGATTGGGGGTGGTGCATTATTATCCCCTACCAGCGCCATCTACGTACTGTGCAGTGAACAATTATTCATTAGGTTAGATGGGTCCATTTATCGATGGAGGAAGGCTGGCTGAGCTGGTAGTTCACTCGCAGTATACTAGATGGCGCTGAGTAGTAAAACGCTGTAATTCTGAATCACGCTGGTGAGGTTTTTTGTAATATCTATAAGTATCCACCATTAACATTTCTAGATTTCTGGATTCGGTCCCCACGCTCAAGGCCCGCGTTAAAAGCTATGCAATAGCTTAAAAAAACAGTACTTACCTAGTCAATGTGTGTCACAGGACGAAATATTCCTAGTAGGTATGGTCGAATTTCGAGGGAAGTCAGCAATAAATAGTAAATATTGCTGACCCCTACCAATATTATTATTAGCGTTGGTCAGTTTGTTAAAGGTTAAACATAATTATAACTTTGTAACGGAGGAATTTGTACCTACTAAAACAACTGCGAGGAGCAGGATCAGCAGGAAATGGTCATATGAGGTGTGGGGACAAGAGGTGAGGTGTGGTGAGCTGGTGAGGCGAGGTGTGGAGTGGTGAGGTGCAGGCTTGAGGAGAGGAGACGAGATTGAGGGGGGGGGGAGGAGAGATATTCAGTTGGCAGTTTTTCATAGGTTTCAGGTATTCTAACAAAATGTTACTGGCCGGCGAACAGGCCAACTTCAAGATTAAACAGATGATTCAGAAGAACAAAGGAATTATGTCACTATTGTCATTCAATAGAAATTTATTGTAAAATGGAGCTCGTGTATTAATTTGCCCTTTTACAACTTTTTAACAATTTAAAACTAGGGCTCCGATGTATGCACGCGAGTCATCAGTAAAATAAAATAACGCTAACACACTCAGACCCCCGCACTAGGATTTGTTCTCTTGTGGGTAGCATGGAGAGCACATAATTATGTATAACCCATCACTAACACCCAACACCTGCATATACATTTATCTGCCATAAACTGCCCCGGCCGGGGATCGAACTGGGCTACTACCAAAGTACCAACTAGCCTACGGGGTCCATGATGTATTAAACTATGACGGACGTGAGTTATGACATATTGAACAATAAAACATAAAAATCTTTCGGCTCTTTATTCATAAAACCATCTTATAATGTAAATAAATACATAATAAATAATATTAAAAACAGTGAGAAGTTACGATAACACAAACGAAATTCTTCCTGTCTTTTACTATACTTAATAAATGCACACAAATTAACTTATTTTAAACTCTTATATTTAGCACAACCTTGTCAAAAATAATGAACAACCTCCCTTAATTGTAACCATTTCCATGCGTGATATACTTACCATACCATACCGTATCACATACCATACCATATACATACCGTGTTATAATTACCATCAAATGATTGCTCTCCAAAATCATTAAAAATAAATAACTGTGTACTAGATGTACCCATAATGTCTTTCTATAGATAGCCATTAGTATCTAACGTTAAGAAGAAGCGCCACTGGGTCAGCGTCTAGAAAGTATTGATTAATTTCTTAATCATTTCAACAGACTCGTTTTCTCCTATGTATTCTATATGTGATGTAGCTTTCTTCGCGTGCTCCTCATACAACATCTTAGTCTTATCAAGAGCATCAGTTTTCAGGATATTGAACTTCAAATCTTCGTAATCCACGTCTTTAACGTCGTTTTTAGCCTGATCTATAAACTTGTATAAGTCAGGATTGCCTTCTAGAGCAAAGAGGACTGGAGCACTTGCCAAGCAAAACCGGTCTTTACTGTCTGATGTTAGTTTCTGAATTTCAGTAGCTGCTTGCCAAGCTAAACCTAAATTGCATCCGAAATGAAACGCATTATTCTGAACGTCACGTCCTTGTCTTCCTAAAAGCATTGCAGATTGACAAGATCTTCCCAGAAGAGAGACGCCGTTGAAAACTGTTCTAGCGGTCCATTCTTTTCTAGGCTTCCCTAAGACGTCATCAGCTGCTATGGATGTAGTTTCAAAGGTTATGTTAAAATCATCCTCAGACCTTTTAGGTTTTCCTGGTAACGGCATGTTTTGCTCATCTCTCTCGCCAAAGAACTCGCTTTCAGACAAATCTTTCAAAGCTGTCGATACGGTGTACAGAACATCAGCATTCTTCAGTCCAGCCAACATAGCGTTCGCAGTCACTAGTAAATAATCTCCAAGTAAAATAGCAATTTTGTTCCCGAATATCGCCGATTCAGAATTCTTAGACCTCTTTGCGAATGGAACGTTCACGATTCCCCGGTGAATAAGATGACCTGTTCTCATCATTTCTGTCAGTTCCGCTAGCTGGCGTTGTTGTTCGTCGATCATCTTTAGATGCTGCGTGGAAGCCACTGTTTTCACTGATCTGGATAGCAGAAGAATGACCAATCCCCAAGGTTGTAAGTTCTTCGAGTCTCCGTACAGGACGTTTTTGGCGGTTTGCATAACGAGATGGTTACTGCCAACCTGTAAACATGGTTTAAATTATTATTATATTGGCTTTAACCTATTAAAAGCCCACATAGGGCACGTTTTTATCATAACTGAGCAGGCCTAGAGGAAACTCCTCCACATTGCTCTAGAGCAGATTGATGGACAGCGTTACCAACCAAAATACGGACTACTACAAATTAATGCCGAACGAAAGCCTCCGACATGGCTTAAAGGCTGTCATCTAACGATTATTGGTATCTGACGACTGTTATAATCCAAGCCAACCTCTAGCGCCTATTGTGTAGCATGATGAAACATTATAAGGGCGTCACGCGTCGGGTCATTCACCACCAAAAGAACTTTGAGATCGCTGGACTCTGTATCGCCCGATCCTAACGGTTCATGGGGTAGGATTTTATACCTTCCTGACTAGCGACCACTTTCATCAATATTCAATATAATATAATAATAAATAATAATATAGTGACTGACAGACAACTCACAGCCGAAACTACTGAACGCAAGAAACTGAAGTTTGGCATGCATGTTCCTTGGGGAGTGTTAGACGAGCACTAATAGAGGATTTTTGGAAATTCCCCCCTATAGGGATTAAAAAGGGGATAAATTGTAACTATTTATTTCTTCAATAGATTCACTTGAAACATTATATATAGGTTCCTCAAGTGACGAGGTGAGAACTAATATCAGGTGGTTTCTGCTAAGTTGTCGGCTATGAACATAAATATGTATAACCAAATAATTAAGGAAATTGAACTTACCAACTTTCGCAAGTACAGCGCCAAATTAGCAAACTCGTCGCTTAGTAAGCATCGAAGATTCATGAAAGAGGTCGGATATCCAACCACTTTCTCCGCTTCACGTATAATATTGCTCCAGTTCGTGAACGGAGGTCGTAATAAGATCAGAATTTCATCTTTCGTCAAATTCGCCATAGTGGACTCGAGTCTTTTCTGAAAAAATGGCGCGCGTCTCATTGCGCGGGAAATCAACGTCGCCATCTTGAATCCAGAACCGATAAATACTTTTTATTTTTAAATTTTACCGCCAAGCGATAGCAGCCAGTGCGTGCTACTGACTGTGGAAAGTAGACGATAATGCATGTAGTATTCCTTGTGTTGCCATGATTTGTTTTAGAATTAACACTAATTTGTATTTCAAGTTAAGGCTTTATTAGCGAGTTCTTATTTGTTTAGTTCAGTTAGCATTACTAGGTTAGTTATGGAATTGCTGTGAGGATAGTTATGGAATTGCTGTGCATTTATGTCGAGACAAATAATATAATGTTTAATGACTGAAAAAGTATTACGAGTGATATTTATGTAACTGGTCCAAACATGATAATAAAAGTCAATTGTTAACTTTTTAATGTACTATAGGTATAATATCAAAGTCATCGTTTAAAATGTGAACAAATAAATATGTACCTAAATAAATACCGCTAGATCCTCATAGCTCCACACTATTTTCTGCGACAAAAACGCCTACATAACATATCGAGAAGAGAAATTTAAACTCATCATTCATACTTCCGCCTCGCTAAGAATCGAACCCAGGACCTTTCAAATGACAACCTGGCGTGGTAAACATTCTACCACAAGCGCCGTCGTCGGGTAAATTACTACCACAAAGAACTGAATTCGAAAGTTCCCTTACATAGCAGCTAAAGCAGGACCACCGCATTTTTAAAAGCTTTTATTTAACTTGTTTTCTACCGGCTATGTATTGGTGATGCAGTTGATTTTGCTGATGGCTATAGACGGTGGTCACCACTAACCATCACACTACCATGCCGGCTTGTTGGTCGGCTTTAAACATGAAAAACGTTGCGCAGGCCTACTAGCTTGATTTTTTTTTATGGAATTAAGGTAGCAAACAAGCATGCAGCACCACCTTCCGCTGCCGCCAGTGACAACTGCGACCGACTTAGAACAAGACTCAAATGGGGACTGGGATAGTTGGTCCGGTTAGGTGACGGTGTTAGAACATTGGCTGGTTAGTTTGTAAGTATGAGTTTGTAAATAATGCATATCGTACATAAATAGGTGCATACACTAAGCTCCAATTTTGACTGTTTTTATTTCATAAATATTAAAATACATTCAAGGTACCTTTTCTCCTAATGTCTTATTAATATTATTTTATAATATAAAAGAATTAATAAATATTCTTCATAATACATAATTAAAATCTCCCTCTAAAATGGTAAATTATAAAATACTAGCAACACTAAATTCTTTTGACCGTGAAAAGTGGAATGCAGTAATAGATGGATGAGTTGTAAGTATAATAAACAAACCAAATTAGTTCCAATCGTAAACCGATTTTCACAAATGATTTTCAACTCTATATCTTAGCGTTAAGAACCAGTTATAAGTTTAACGCTTACACGGAGAAATTTGTAATTACGCAAACATAGTTGTACGATACAAACAAGTGTCGTATTCAAAATTAAACTTTAATACAAAGTGATACGAGCTACGCAGTATTCAACAAAATGTCCTTTTTAGTTGGCAAGTTACATCGTCAAATCTTAGTAAGTCCCTGCGTATTGATACCATCTCTCCTATTCCTCATTTATAAGTTAGATGAAAGAGAGGGGAGATAGGTCTTACGTTATTGGACATAACCAGAAATTCTTTTTTCGAAAGTTACCGTTTGATATCGTGTTTTTTTTTTGTGATAGAAATGACGTCAGAATGTAGGTTAGTTTTTTGTTATACAAAGATAGTGCTTAATATCTGATCGGTGTCTGTATGTAGAAGATATTAAAAAACATATTGAGGGTATTTATTAACGCAATAGAACCCAAAAACATTGATGGTTAGATTTTTGTCTGCTTGTCTGTGCCTTTGCGCACACTAATCTCAGAAACGGTTTAACCGATTTTAATACGGTTTTCACTAATGTAGAGCAATGAGCTCTAAGTAACATTTCATGTTTTTATGAGTGTGTTTGTTGGCGTGCCAGTTTGTTATAGTGTGTGTGTGTGTGTGCGTGCGTGCGTGCGTGCGTGCGTGCGTGCGTGTGTGTGTGTGTGTGTAAAGGCAATTTTCGCCGCAGAGTAGACGAGCAACCTGACAATGAGTGGTCGCTCTCACCAAAGGCTGTCAACTCCTCAGCCGGAGCACGAGACGTGTGGCGGCTGGCTCAGGCCAGGGCGGTATGTAGCCACTTGGGTTCCATTTTTAAAACCGTCAACAATCGTTTATTGGTTGTTTATAAAAAAAACAATTTGTGTTGTTTTCCAAACAGTTTTTATTTCTTACAAAACCAGGCAAAATGTTTATAATGTAATTAGTTTTGAAAAACTAAAATCGTGAGTACCCGTTACAATAACCACACGCGACGTGGCCATGATCCATATTATGTTGTTTTGAACTACTAAAATCGTGAGTACCCTTTACTGTAGCCAAGGACGTTACTATTCCTTGTTAGTCCTAAAAATAGTCATTGTTTTATTAAAGGTTTGAAGTTGGTTGCAGATCCGTTGCAGTATAGGCTTACTTTACTCCCTCTCATTTGTTCTTTTTGACGGGTTTCCCCCCCATATAAACCCGGTCACCACCCACTGGAGATAGTAGTACACCACACACAGCAGCGGTATACTGAGGATAGCTACCGGGAAATATACCGTCCCAAACAGCTTATTGAAAATAGGATATATCCAGGTGCCGGCATCAATGTAGGTATATACCAACCTGGAACAAACGAACAACAAAAGTTTCAAGAGACACCCGGATGGAACGAAGTTCCTTTCGATTAATTAGTGAAGGAATTGTAATAACTTTTTTTTTAAGTAATAATATATTTTTTTTATTAACAAATATAATGTAATATAAACTTAAATAATAATAATAATACTACTATAATATAATAAATACTTATTATAAACTTTCTATAAGAGAGAGAGAGACAGACAGAGAAACATGCGCACGCCGCACGGCCTACAATACCATACTATAGCAAAAAGTGTCGTTACAACTTTTCGTCTTAATTTTTTCCGTCTAGCCCCCTTTCGCAACGCGCGATAAGGAACTTCGTTCCAAAAATTATTGACCTGGCTTCAAGGCCACTGAGTCTCTCCCCGTTTCTCCTCATACTTAAGGAGGCCTCGAGCATTCTCCACCACACTGCTCCAGTGCAGATTGATCGAGAGGAGTTGAGAGAACCGTGGTCAACACAAGTGTCAGGTGGTTTTATGCCAAAGGCCTCCGACATGTCTTAACGACTACCTAATGATTAACCGGGGCAGTAACGTGCCCCCCGAAGCACGGATGCGACCAAGAACGTTGCTACTAGCGGCCGAGTTCCGACTGGACCACGTTCGAAACTTGTATACCTATATACGAGCGTTGTAAAAACTTCGATAGCGTGATTCAGGCTCGTCGTGACGTTATCGTTTGAGTCAAACTTTGACGTTGGTGTGTTGTCAGCACAAAAGCTTATACAAGCAATAATATGAAAGAATTGGTATACTTACACACTCAAATACACAATTAAATGGGCTAGAAGATGAAATATATTTCTCTTGTGTGATTTTGGTGTGGTTCTGGGTCGGAACATGACCTCCCATACTACTATGGGCACTATTAATGTGTGAATAACATGGTTTGATAAGGGCGTGAGTGCCTTGTCCGCAAACTTTGGGAATATAAGATCTCTGTCTATTAGATATAGAAACCAAAATACCGAAAACACCAACTGAAAATATAAAAGTCAATGATGTTAGTGTTTAAATGATACATAACAAAAAATCCTAAAGCAAAAATATAAATGAAAATGCTATTATTTATGAACTCGCTGCAAATATCGATTGGTAATGATAATGTTTGAGTGAGTGAGATAGATGACTTCCAATGTCTATACTGTTCTCCGTTTACGGTCGAGACTAATCTAACAACACATAGCTAGGCTCAAACCAAACTGGAAAATACACTCCAAAACCCTTAATAAATTAGTGCGCTTTCTAATCTAAGACTCCATCGCTACTTTCTATAAAAAATGTAGAAAGTAATTACAAATTAGTAAAAATAATAAATAAAAATATACACGGTAGAAGACAACTTTAGGAACTTAACAGTAAGTACTTATATAAACGTTACAAAATAATTCTTTGTAACAACGCCCTCTAGGCACTCTTATCTGAACTATTATAATTGTAAAGCAACGCTGTAATGCGCTGTAGTTACATAATACTGCAGTAGATGGCATTATACTGAAATTAAAATACCGTTTAATATATTCTATCCCATTCTATCATCGACTTTATCCTATATTTTCTCTTTCGGTCTACCGTTTCATCGAATTTCAAATTACAACGATCCTTAAGAAAACTATGAAACTCTTTTAAAAAAAAAATGTTTCACTTAAAAAAAACAAATATTTGATGTTAATTTACATACGAATCTAGCCGTTACCCACAGTGTGGCCTGTTTTCAAACAAACTTTCATCTTTACCCCTTATGGGCGGAATATGTCAAAATACGTTCTTAACTGACGTATCCTACTCACAAATCCGCCTGCTTAAGATACCAATTATAACCGGTTTCAATGGTGTCACCGGTCTTAAAGAAGCGTTAACTTACCATTGTTGAAGGCCAGAGAATTCCAGCAAATAATATATCCCTCAGGGCTCTCAAATGCTTATTCAGCCTGTAGGCCTTGTTGCTAGAATTCTTTAACTCTAATACATCACAGGAAAGTGCTATGGCAGCGTAGATTACTTGTAAACCCTGAAAAATAAAAGGAACTTATCAATTTAGTGTTAAAATAGTCGAATTTGACGTTTAACTGATTATAACATAGTGGAGTAATAGCCGAGCGGTTTGAACATCAGACTCCCGAACCGGAGGGCCGGGGTTCAATTACGCACGCACCTCTAATAAAAAAAAACAAAATGCGTGCAATTCACACAATGCTAGAAGTGAATCCTTAAAATATTGCGGAAGTATACGTCAAACTGTCTATTTTACTCGGGTGCATTACGCATTTATTCAATTCATTCGTTCAAAGTCGCAGAGTAACTAAATTTGGTGTCGTGGGACACCAGGTAGGAACGAAGTTCCTTCGGCGACTGTCGCGCCTGCGCACGTCTCATTTAACGCTTTTATTCCACGCATTTTTTCTTACAGTTTTACTATCACATATTTTTCAGTTCGGTCGCCGCAGCAAAACCTATCCCCTTCAAGCCTGCCGTAAGGAACTTCGTTCTAAAAAACGAATACTGTCAGTCCAAATAAATATTGATGTTTTGCTTTGCTTACTTAAGCCGCCATTTTGTCAATGCGTCCTATCTCATTTGTTCCCACGATAAAATGTGTCTGACGTTGACGTTGACGTTTCATTTCATTTGCGCGTCATTTCCGTTTCATCGCATTCCAAATCACAACGATACTATAGAAGTATTCACTTTAAAAAGTGCGTATTAGAATTGTCCTAATTGCCAGAGGTGTGACATTGTGAGAGAACACCCGTGTCCAGCAGTGGGATAGTGATGATGCGATGATGAACGTAGGTAAGATATTATCCGAGCTGTTACTGAAACACCTGGCCCTTTTACCTGGAACATACTTGATTTCCAGGTGAAACTACTCACAAAATTCCAGCAGGTAAAGTACCGGGGCTGCAGTTTGAGGAAGGTTTTCAGTTCGGGATGTTCCTTCAAAGGCCTGGCGACAGCTGCCATGTACACCATATTGGATACGTGTAGCAATATTGTCAATATATAGCCGGTTATTCTATATCTTCTGTAGTCTGCCATTTTCTGAAAATATCAAAATAATCTATTAAAAAAATGTTTATGATTACTTTTTTTACAACAAAATTAGCAAACTTATCTATAATAATACAAAAACGTAAAAATAAATAACACAAAAGTAACTTATGAATTAAAATAAACTTATGTAGCTAGGTCTTTTTTTTAGTTATTCATATATTATGTACTTATATACTCGTAGATGCAACTTATTATAGATGCATATGATATAGATGTTATTATAGATATATTATTGGGCTGGGTGTACGTTTTTAACTTTGTGTGTTATCCATAGAATCCACGACACAAGGAAACCTGGTGTGGAGCAGTGTGTAGCGTTTTTTTATATGGATATTTTTGCATATGCACATTATATTTTTAATGCTATACCAATTTAAATCACATGTAGAGGTAAACTAAGTTGAATTTCATTGTTACTAGACATTTATTGCAGCTAATTATGTTTGACATTGACCCTGAAGGACAAGGTTTAGTATAATGGTACGGTATCATAATAAAAATAATGGCTTACTGTTGGGTTTTGAATAAATTATGGAAGAAGATTTTTTAACGTCTAAAATTGATGTTAGCACAATATTTTTGGGTCCAAATTGACGAAGCATAAAAATATGTAATGAGGAATGAGGTTGAAAAACATAAATGTATTATATATTATAATTACAAGCTTTACCCCGCGGCTTCGCCTGCCAATTTCCAAAAATCCTTTCTTAGAGCTCACTTGTTGAGGAACCTGTATAAAAAGTTTCAAGTGAATCCATTGAAGAAATAAAAAGTTTCAGTTTTCAAAACTTTGAAACTGGTGTTTAGCGGTTGAATTTCCAATGAAACATGTGTTTCATAATTCTTAACCAGAAAGCCAAATCCTAACTTTTACAACGGTTAATTAAAAACTGGAGGTTTTTTAAACAAACTTCTAACTCCTATTTAGTGCCCTTAGGGATAAATCAAAAATTATTTCTCAATCCTTCCCCTCAGTATGGAATTCTCGTCCAAAGTTTCATAATTTAAAGTCTATCTGTCACGCTGCCTATCTTTATCTTACACTATCTATCTTTATACGTTTAGCAAAATCTTCTTCTTAACATAGTCGGGTTTCGTGTACATACATACGTACTTAGATCTTTTAAACTACGCAATGAATTTTGATGCGGTTTTTCACTACCAATCAGATGTTTTTTTATATTCAAAGAAAGTATAAAAAAGACAATATTTCGTACGTACCAATGAAGAATTATAGGCGTAAATGATGTAGCAATTGTAGCATGCTATTCCAGACAATATCTACAGAAAAGTCCTAAAAATGGAAATAAAAGAAGGATAATCATTTTATATTACAGACAAACCAATCTTAAGAATCCCGGTTTAAACATTTTTCGAGTGTGTGGTTACTAAGGATAACATAGTTATCATTAATCTGCAGTAGTGATAGATATTTGTACTAATTATGATAATTAATCAAAGCGGATAGGAAAACTCAGTATGTATTCAAGCCTTGCTACAATAAATCATCCATTCAGTCGTTTTTAGCATTGAGGTGAGTTTGCCGTATTTTATCCGCGGGAATTTTAGTGCGTGAGGTGTTGGAATGGGGAATCCTGAGGTTAGGACGATGGTACACTTTCTACTTTTGGGGAGTGGGTAGTGCGCTGAGAAGCACCAAGTGTGCGCCGAATGGGGAAGCTCCGTAACCCGGGTGGGGAATCACCCTTATGCGCCGGGTAGGAGAACCTATGCTTCTTCGATTCACTGCCGGGGAAGATAATTATGTGACATACAAATGTTTTAACCGGGTGGTGTGTTAGCGATGGGTTATTAGTGTTGTCCATGCCGTACGACACAGGGAATCCTAGTGCGGGGTATGAGTGTGTTAGCGTTAATTTTTTATTTTTAAGGTTATTAGGGCTCTCCAACAACATATTATTTTTTAATTAATATAGGTATTCTGTTATTGTGTGCTTCTTATAGAATTTTTAAGTTCTTTATTTAAACCACTAAACCCGCCCGCGTTTCGCTTTAGTACGGTTAGTATCCACACTCCAAAATTGTTAAACGTACATAATATATTATTATCTTTGAACTGATATACGTCAATTTATTTTTACGCCTAACATTTTCCGAATGTCTATAATTTATATCTACTTATATATGTTTTCTTTAATTTACTTCAACGACTACCACATAATTATAACTATACAATGAGTACAACATTGTAACGATTACATACATTATACTTCATTAATATGTCGGTACAATACAATATCATGTATTAAATTGATCAATTAATTTACGATACGCTGCACACAATAACAAAGTCCGCGCGATAACAATTTTTGATCAGATTTTTACGGGAATGTCTACACCTTTTCTGTCCAACTTTTGAATATGAATTTGGCTTTTGATATTCTGTAAGTATCCAAATTTCCAAATTGAACATTAACGTAAAATTAAACACACGTGCATTTCGTAAACTTATCTTGTTACTCAGTACCTAATAAAAGTATTAATAACAAATTAATAATCTGTGTCATAAGTGTCATCACAAAAGGAATTTTGTTACCTCAAATCGCTTTAAAATCGTAAGCAAAGCAAAACATCAATATTTGGACTGACAGTGTTCGTTTTTTTAAGCTATTGCATAGCTTTTATCGCGGGCCTTGAGCGTGGGGACCGAATCCAGAAATTCCGTAACGAAAAAAACCTAACACCCCCAATCAGCGCCATCTAGTACCTTAATACTAAGGTATGGTACGTATGTTTTCTACAAACTAGATGGCGCTGTTCTGATATAACTAAATAACTTCTAATAATTGTAATTGCATAAGTTGATAAAAAATGCTATGCAATAGCTTTACCGCGGCAGTCTCCGAGTGCCTTTTAGTGTTTTTTTTAAGTTTTTACTTCTACCACGTGTGAATTGCACACATGTTTTTTACCATAATTGATTTTTTTTATTAACTTAATTTTTATTTTAATATTTAATTCGATTGGGCTTTCCATTGTTGTAAAACAAACTCTTTTTAATTAAAAGTATTTTCTACTTTTTAGTACGGTTTTCTATTACTCGTAAAACGTGTTTTGTAGTTTTTAACTATCCTTATCTACATCATAATTGTCCGGATATATTAAATTTCAAGATGGTATTCTGCACTTGAAGTAAACAATATCGCGACTATACTAGGTATAAAAACTACAAAACAAATAGTCGATTCGTTTTGCTTCTTGCCCGTTGAAGTTTCACTTCTACCATGTCCCAGCACACATTTGCGATTTTTTATCCTCAAAATAAGACCAAATTGGAAGTAGGTAGGTATATCCAAACAAACCAAAAAGAAAATTCTAAATCTGTCCAAAAATTATGGATTTCAAAGTTAACAAACATAAAAAATATAACCGGTTTGAGAACCTTATTTAAACAAACTTAGTTAACTTGCAATTTGTTTGTATGTTTGTGTCAAATCTTGCAAGCTGAATTAGAACTACTTCCTCTTACTGTACGGACTTGAAATGTTGCATATTGCTGTAGTACCGATGACAATGCAATGTTATGACAACCATGACCGGGTACTGCGGTCAGGACTGGCTCCAGACATGGGAACTCCTCAACGGGTAACAGCAAAATAAATTAATAATTTGTAAATTAAGTTTTACAAATTATTAATTTATTTAAAATGAGTTACAAAGTGCGTTGAATTGTTAGTCTGACTTAACAAACACTTACCACTTTATACACTTGGTCAACACAGTTAAAAACACTTTTCTCTTTTCTAAAGAACGTCTCTACATGACAACTACCTTTATAGTTCTGTTGTATGCAACAGAATGGCTTGTACCTAATTAATTGTAACTTCCAATATAACTCTTATTGCATGCACAATAAGAGTTATGGTCACACTGTGATTAAAGTGGAAACCAGTTTATTTTGACCTATTAACGGTATTAAAATGAATCTTATGCTGTTACAAATAAGGCAGCGACTACAGCTACTGGGTACTACAGCGACTGGGTACGGTTAACTGTTAAATTGCCAGTCGTTTATTCGGAATTTTAAACTTTATTCCGTTGCAATAAGGTTTATAGGTTACTTTTGATTAGTTAATATAGCTGTTCATAAATCAACGAGTCATGAAATGTAATATGTAATTTGAAATCTGTTGCCTTGAGATAAGATTGCCTATCCTTAATCCGTGTATTATATTATTATGATAGACTATTCTTTACAAATTGTTTACGAACTATCTCGTACTGACTGACATTAAATCGTAAAATTTATATCAAAATTTTATTGTGAGTAGAATGAAACTTTGTATTCTGGCTAATTTTTAAGTGAATGAGATGAATACACTATGGAGGTGGCCAACACTGAGAGAGAGAGAAAGAGAGAGATTATTTTAAAAAATTGGCCACGTTATAGTCCCGAATGGGCTGTTTTTATAAATAAATAAATAACGTTTATTGCCACACACAAAATAGATTTTACAGAGGATCAAACAAAATAGAATAAAGTACGTAGAAAAAAAAATTACAAACTAAAAACTATCAAAAAAGATTTTTTTGTCGGCAAAGGAAGTTGCTCAGCTTCTGCTGATTCGAGACCTTGATGCGAGGTGTCCTGAGTTAGATTCCCGGCCGAGACAGATATGACAGTTTATGTGACAGATAAATGTGAAGGATAAATGTGACAGATAAATGTGACAGCAAAATGTGACAGCAAAATGTGACAGCAAAATGTGACAGATAAATGTGACAGATAAATGTGAAGGATAAATGTGACACATAAATGTGAAGGATAAATGTGACGGATAAATGTGAAGGATAAATGTGACAGATAAATGTGACAGATAAATGTGACAGATAAATGTGACAGATAAATGTTTGTTTTCGCGTCGTGGGTGTTCGTGATGTGTAATTTATGTTGTCCATGCCATATGTCACAGGGCATCTTAGTACTGTGTAAACTTTTGTTTCGGTACATGCAATTTATGTATCTTAACGCCTAAAATAAATGAATAGCAATGCTTTAGTTGTGTGTCCTTTTGACTAATCTGATCGGCTGCCCTATGTAGATAGATAGTTTGACCCTACATAGAGGGGTCGTGTATGGTGGGAGTACTCCACAAGGTGCAATGTTGCCCGCCTTATGTTACTCTGCCGTGCTCGAGTAAATCCCGAAATCCCCTATTACCACCATCAGGAGGCTCCACTGCTTGTTCGTCGGCTATACACCTATCTTCGGCGTTAAAATAATAATATAATAATGCATACATGGACACCATCAAAGTGTCTCAAAGGGGCCTCTACGTGTTGGACCTGTGTCCCCACGCACGCCTTCCAAACGACCGGATCCACTTACACTGGACCCGTGAAACTTTAAGTTTTAGGGATATATATAAGGTCACCCGGGGCAAATGCAACTGTGGGGCTAAAGTAACTAATGAAATTTTCTCTAAATGTACTGGTTTTTTTATAAAACGGAGAGCAACCATTGCTCTGTAATCAAAAGATGACATCTTTTGAGTAATGATTGCTCTATACTCAAAAGATGATACGTTTTATAACAAACCACTACATTTTGGAGAAAATTTCATTAGTTACTTTAGCCCCACAGTTGCATTTGCCCCGGGTGACCTTAGTAATAATAATATCATTTATTTCAGGCAACTAAGGCCCATAGAATTATACTGGTTCAAAGTCCAGCGACCTTTGGAAAGAGCATCCACCACACAGCCCGGGGCTGGGTGGGCGGTGGAAAAGGTGGACCGGGTGCCGTAACCTCGTCAGTTGTTCAGCAAGGTACCCGGGTAGCACCAGGGTAGGGCCAGGGGAGGTCGGTTTGGACTCGGAGATGGATTGGGCCTCTTAACCGCCAATATGAGTTGCAGCGGCGGCGTTACCTATAGTGCAGGGGGGCGGTGCACTCGGTCGTTGGTTGTTAGGGGGCGCCGAGAGCGTCTTGTGGGTACCTATTCCATGTCAACCGCGTATTTTGATACAAAAGGGCGCCATGGTATTAATTGCACCTGGGCCGCCTGGGCGCTACATACACTAGATCCCAACCTGATGAGTTGATGTAATGTTCACAGAATTCCAAACGGCATATTTTATGTATTTGTTATTGATTTCGAAATTAAACCGGTATTATCTCTGTTTAAAGTTCACTATTCCGTGTAACATTATTAGTTGTAAAACTAGTTTTTAAATGTTCCATAACGTGTTATAATTAATTTAATTATATACACGATATTTAAAATCGCGCTGACCTGTTCAAGATTTAGTATTAAAACAGAATTCGTGAAATAATAGTGTATTTACTACTAAAACAGGCATGTGAGTTGAATTTACTATTTGTTTAAAGCAAGTAAGTAACACATTTTATGCGACCATCTTAGCCTCAAGGGTAGTAACGTAGTAACACATTCACGACCAAATTAGAACGAGACTCTTACTAACAATTTATTAACTAACTAATGACCATGAACAGGAGTAACTATCTCAAACAGATTAAAATAAAGTTGCCATTAAAACACTTAAGTGATATACCGATTCCATATTCAATGTTGTTACAGAACGAAAAACAGGTAGGAGTGAAAGAGCGCAATTCAAATATCAACAAGAAAGATAGAGACGGAAAACAAATATGGGGTAAGCTTTTATGTACATTTAAGACCTTATATTCGGGGAAGAATTTGGTTATGTGGTGGTCACGACCCTCAGCACTGAGGAACCCGACTTGTAGAGAGAGAGAGAGAGAGAGAGAGAGAGAGAGAGAACGTGCTATACAGTTAAAGTATTGATATGTCGTAGCGAAGGTTGGAACTGGAAGCCTTTCAAAGTTCCGTGTCTCATGTAGTTCATTTCAGGGTGGTTAGGGCAGAATGGGGTTGCTCGGAAGTATCCAGACGAATCGATCGCTTAATTAATTTAATTGTTTCTTACACACATGTAAAGATAGTTCAAAAAGATTAATTGTAAATCTTAAAGAAACTAAGTAATGAATGGTTATTATGAACTGCATGTTACGTTTCAAGACATCTTACTAGTTTCAAAAACGCTGACAAAAACTTGTCTATATTGTGTAACAGACTATTTTAAGCTATTGCATAGCTTTTATCGCGGGCCTTGAGCGTGGGGACCGAATCCAAAACTTCCGTAACGAAAAAAACCTAACACCCCAAATCAGCGCCATCTAGTACCTTAATACTAAGGTATGGTACGTATGTTTTCTACAAACTAGATGGCGCTGTTCTGATATAACTATATAACTTCTAATAATTATAATTGCATTAGTTGATAAAAAATGCTATGCTTTACCGCGGCAGTCTCCGAGTGCCTCTTAGTGTTTATTTATCTATTTTCAGGACAGAAATAAACCGAAATATAAAATATCTGAAAAAAGAACAAAATACTAATTTCAGCTCCGCCATTGAAAAGAATGGATTACAAAATGGATATCACTCTGAAAAAACGTAAGTATATAGAATCTCTGGTTGGTTTAGATTTACAATAGGAACCTGTAAATGACGCTGTTGTCGAGATTAATGAGAGATCAGTCAAATTATTGGACACACCGTAGTGCTGTCATAGAAAAAGTTATTGCATTACAACATTTCCTAGAAGTATAATTTAAGGACTCTCGCTTAAAATACAAAATGAGTTACAGAACATAGTCTGGCGGGTCAGTCGGTTTGTTATAAAAATGATCACCGAGCTATACCGGATCGCCGTTCCGAGGGTCCTGGGTTCGATGGCGAGGCAGAAATTTGAATGACGAGTTTAATTTCTGTTCTCGGTCCGGGTATGTGTTCTTGTCTTGTCTTGTCCAGGGCACCCACGACACTGGGAATCCTAGTGTGGGGCTATGAGTGTGTAGCGTCATTTATTATCTATTTATTTTATTGTTAGAAGAATTGTTTTATTTTCCAGACCTTACATATACCACAGGGTATTCGGCTACTCGATCGGCGCCGCAGTCCATGTAGTGAACGTGCTGGCAATGACGATAGTTTTAAGAGGCCCGATCATGAAGGATCCCGATGTTGAGCACTTTTACTCCATGGAGTTCATCTACTTCACCATATGGAACCTGGTGGGTTTTTCCGTTGGGGTAGGCAGACCACTTCCACTTGCTACGATCCTTACATACTTGTTTCGCTTCGTCCACTTTCATTATTCCCTTCATACCAACGAATTAGGAAATAAGAGGAAATGCCCGAAGGTCTGATGATGATTGATAATTAATAATTATTAATTTATAATTAATAATTCCTATGATCTGAAGCCAAAATTAACTCTAAAATGGCGCCGACTCCGCCCACAAAAACGTTCCAACAACGCTTTGAACGCTTAAATTAAATGACAGTTGACAGACCAACAGCTGTCAAGTCGAATAAAAACGCCATTTTTTTATTCGACTCGTGCTTCAAGGCGGATCTTGGGCGATATTACTGAATGCAAATTAGAGCCTATCTTCTCTTTTCTTTAATCGTTGCTTCATACAGGCTCTTCGGTTTAGGGTACTCTTGACTTGGCCTTTTTTCAATCCGAGTGTGTTAGAATTTATTTATCGTTTATTTATTACAGGTGTTTCAATTAGCGTATATTGCCATGGGACTTCTTTGTGATGTCCCGATACTATTGGAAATGAAAAATTCTCAATTCCTCGACTGGCTCAGATGTTATCGGAAGATATTTTTCAATGGGGTGCTCTGGCCTTATGGCATGGTAAGTAGCGTTCATCAACGTTACTATCACCCCACAACAGTCCGCTGCTGCGCATGGGTCTCCTCTCACAATGTCAGGGCGCTAAAGTCCACTTCGCCGGCCAAGTGCGGATTGGTGGACTTCACACACCTTTGAGAACATTATGGAAAACTCTGAAGTGCAGGTTACCTCACCATGTTTTCCTTCCCTGAAGCAAGTGTCATGCAAGCAACTGTCTATTACCGTTTCACGATTAACCTGCTGTACCGATTAGAAGAAATTTGGTACGAAGATAGTCAGAGACCCGGTACAGGACATAGTATAGTTTTTATCCCGATAATACGTTGCCTTAGAATTATTGAAACGGTAAATACTACGACAAAATTGTCGTTGTCTGATTCTCACGCGGGCGAGGCCCCAAGCTAAAACTAGTTCGTCATAAATCGACTTTTCTGATGGGGCAAGTTTATTCTAAAACCATAATTAATACTTTTTATCTTACCGTCGTCTAGGCACTTTAATCAGTATTTTGAACAGGGGATATTATAAGTAAGGAAACAAACCGGAACTTAACAATTTAGAGTAACTTAACAACTTAACTTAACAACTTTAGAGGAACTTAACAAGTCATATTGAATATCACTATATTCAATATGACTTCTAGACATTACATTACAACCCTAAAAAAGCATGGCTTCCGTGTCACGCAGTTGATGCTGTATTCATAGTGGAAAGAGTTTCAACATGCCTGGCTAACCACATGGCAGCTGATAGTTATACATGGGCGTAACCTGGTAGGGGCAGAAGTTGACCCCTGGACGTCTGATGAAGTACCAATAGTTGTTGTATCCTTTAAAAATCTGCCTCAAAAACCGATTTGGGGTACGCCCATGGTTATATTCGATATTCAAACGTTAACCTTGAACATTTTAAATTTCCAGTCAATCTTCATAGTATTCTGGCCAGTCTACACCCTGGACCGTAACCTCATCTTCCCGGACTACATCGACAAGGTGCTGAGCCAAGTATCCAACTACGTTATGCACATGTTCATAGCATTCCCCATCGTGTGGGACCTGGTCTTCCTGCCCAACCAGAAGCCGAGGTCACAGAAGTACATCTTAGGGCACAGTGTTGGGATATTTATTGCGTATCATATTGTGTAAGTATATATGTCATCGTATTTATTTTATGGTACGAGTATTAAAAGGTGGCAATCGAGCATGTAAGCACCCTTACGCTGCCGCTCATGACAGTAAAGTTTACTGTGACCGAGTTTACTTAAAACGACTTTACGAAAACTTAAAAGTTTAGAAAATAATAGCACTAAGTATTTAATAGTATTAAGTATTATTCCTGCTTGCGAGCAGTGATAACCGTGTCGTTGAACGTTGGACTGCCGAATCGGAGGGTCCGGGTTCAAACCCCGCACGCACCACTAATTTTCAAAAATTATGTGCGTATTAAAAATTTAATTATCACTTGCTTCGGTGAAGGAAAACATCGGGAGGAAACCTGCACACCAAAGAGTTCTCCAGAATGTTCTCAAAGGTGTGTGAAGTCCACCAATCCGCACTTGGCCAGCGTGGTGGACTATGGCCTATACCCCTCACACTGTGAGAGGAAACCCGCGCCCAGCAGTGGGACAGTTATGGGTTGTGATGATGATTATTCCTGCTTTAGATGTGGGAGTCTTTAAGAGAAGAGTGAATAGGTGTTTACTAAGTTAATGCGCTTATCATCTTTGGACATCATCGCCATTAGCATCAGGTGGGATCGTATAAGCATCGTATAAGAAAAAAGGATGTTAGTAAGCAGACCACTACGCGTCACCGGTCCAGCGCACGTCACATCATGTTGGTGATGAAGATTTTCCCCAGCAAAAGTCGTCTACCGGCGCCTAAAGTTATCCATTCAAAAAATGTTCAGGGGTAAAACTGTCCTAACCGGCTTACTTCTAAGTGCCTATTCATTTGTTGCAGACTCTTCGAACACTACAACCTGCGAGGGAAGTGGCCATACCCCATACTAAAACTAGTCTACGGAACAGTCTACTTTCCGCTAATATTTATTTTCATAACAATATGTATCGTAATTATGTATTTACTACAATGGCCACTAATATCATTCTTTTGGCGAAACAAGACTAGAAATACGTGACCTAATGAAATTGAATACAGATAGTACTTAACGGCCGTTTTCAATTTCCTATCTAGCCATAATCTGTGAATAAGCAAACCCAAATGTAAACTGCACTAGACGGTAATCTTCGAAATTGATGTGCGTAATACAAATGATTGGCACTTGCTTCGGTAAAGGATTACATACATCGTGAGGAAATTTGTAATAGAGTTGTCCATAATGTTCTCAAAGGTGTGTGAGGCCTCCAATTCGCGCTTGGCCAGCGTGCTGGACAATGACTTGGACCCCTCAAATTATGAGAGAAGACCCAGGCCCAGCAGTGGGACAGTTATGAGTTTCGAAAATGAAGTAGAATTTCTGGATAAATATAGTAGGTAAGGTAATAACACCATAGGTACTAAATAATTATAATGTTGGAAAATTGCTAGACAACGTACTGAGGATTATGGATAGATAGAATATTAAGAACAGCCGTAAATTACATGATGATTGAAACGCTGGATATTTAAAGGTTGTCGAGTTTGGAATGTTTTTGAATAAAATGTGACGTGGATATGGAATTTTTATTGAACCACCAAGTCAAGGTGTAGAGCCTTAACAGTCCTTAATCCTTCATCTATCCCTGAGCACATGCCATCCTATTCTCTCTTCCTCTTCAGACTTCCGAGGTTATGAACTTATGACCACAGATTCCTCGGAAATTCCGGTGCTATGCGGTGGAACATTGACTGTAAGGTTAGTACTCGAGCAAAGCATTTAATCGTAAGTAATGAAGAGCGTAGAAATCATCCCTAAGATTCTGTGGAGAATCAGGATCGTCGTGGAGTTGTCTTACTTCTAAAAGATCGTTTAAGATAAAAAATAGTAATATGCCAATTCTAGAGACTCTAGAGTGAGACCTCTGGCGAATTGGAGATAATTTAGTCGACAGAGAAACTGATATGATAATATTTGCTAAGGCTAAAGATGAATCGAATACAGTTGTTACAGGAGCTCCAGTTTATTAAAAAGTTCTTCAGTGAGGTCTGGGATTATTTAGAGATATGATGGGAAAAATCTTGACAAAAACCGCGAGGAGCCTACGTCTCGAACGCCTTCGACAGGTCTATCGTTTAAAGCAAGGAACCAGTTTAAAGGAGTACGCACATTACAACGACTCCACGACCGACCGACGCCAACGCGACTAAAACCTTGACAAAGCTAACATTCAATTATGAGCCTTATATCTTTGAAGGTAAGGTTGAATTTCGAACTTATACTTAAAAGCCCTGTACGGCTCGCCCTACACCCATAGCCGTTCCGTTTCGAGACCAACGCGTCGACGTTGCGTTGACGACTCACCGTAGACGAGTAGTCCACGCGTCGACCGACACAATGACGTAATGTAACTAGCGTCGGAGTTGAAACGGAGTGGAGACGGAGTCGAGTTGACGTCGATGAAGCGTTGATCGCGGAACGGAACGTCGGAGTTGAAACGGAGTGGAGTCGGAGTGGAGTTGACGTCGAGTTGGTGTAATGTGCGCACTCCTTAAGGCATTTTTTTGACCTTATCGGCAGGAGTTTTGAGTTGTCGTCGAAGGCCGTCGCAATCAATGGCTACTAATACCGGAGTTCCTCAAGGATCCGTTCTCTCCACCATACTTTTCACAACACACTATACTGAACATACTCTTTGCCATGATAAAAATCTTTGGATATATCGAATAAATTACCTTAAGAATACATGAAAAGAATAAGTAGACAGCATGTATTATAAAATACATATATAATTGAAGCGCTCATAGCCCGGCGACTTGCGTCGATCTCAAGTGATCGACAAACTTAAGCAACAGCGGGCGCGGTCGGTAGTTGGATGGGTGACCGCTAGTGGCAATATTTCTTGAGCGCTTCCGTGCTTCGGAGGGCACGTAAAGCCGTCGGTCCCGGTTGTTACCATTTGGTAGCAGTCGTTAAGCCATGTCGGATACCTTCGGGTGGCTTAAAAATTTCCGACACTCGGGTTGGCCACTAACCCCTCCACCAATCCGCACTGGAGCAGCGTGGTGGAGTATGCTCTAGGCCTCCTCAGGTATGAGGAGAGACCCGTGCTCAGTAGTGGGCCATCAATGGGTTGAAGCCATGTATTATAAATACAATAAGAGTACGGTCGTAAAGGATACTTGAATAAAACACAATCCCATTGCAAGTGATTCGAGAATAATAATAAAAACAATAACATTTATTCCTATTGGTTCTCAAACTCCACTTTATCTACTTTAGGTACATGTTTTGTATTCAGTTTACAAATCAACAAAGCTAACGTAAATACAAATTGATCGAAAATCAATCAACATTTATATTGACATTTGAAACTGACAAAAACTGACATAAACTGACATAATCCATTCTGACAGTCGTCTGAAATTTAACGTCCTTGCCGGGACATACATCGATCAATTTGTACGTACAAAATATTTTCTTTATATATTCTGATTCTTTTTTACATAGATATATGTTCTTTATAGTTTGTTCTCTTTTAATATGTTCAGTAAGTGTGTAAAAATACTCAATATTTAACAAATGAATAATTTAGTTAATATAAAATAATCATCTTATACAAAACAATAGGTACAAAATTTTTCTATCAATATGCCTTGTGACCAGCCATGGTCTATAAAATAGAAGCTCTTTCAAACAATAAAAACAAACAAATGTAAAATATTTGTAGTTTTAAACGCACACACAGTCCGATTGACATCACTTTACTCTATCCATTTTGTGTCCAAATCTATGTTTATTAGTGAAAATTTAGCAAAACATAGTACAAAAGTTTTAGAAATACCTACTAGAACTACCCAGCGATCAAACATTACCCTATGTGCCTATCACTATCGCACTAACGCCTCCCCGCAATCGAGTGAAAGAGAGGTCCGTCTCGTACTTCGCACCAATCTCAAGTCTACAGTAAGAAGTATAGAATGGACACCATTTGTAAATTTTTGTTCAAACAAGATAAAAAAAATGAGATTATCAAATCATTTCAAATTCGTATTTTTTGAAAACTGAATAACGATTCAGTTGATTTCATTTATTTGTATCTTATAAACATTTCATTTAATATTATATTTATATTTCTTTTATTTTTCAAGCGAGTTAAAATTGGGCCAGAAATTCAGGTATATTAATAAGGAATAAACTATATAGTAATAACTTTTATCAATTAATTAAAAATATATGTATTGGGTGTAACTAAAGTGATACACTTATATACTTTTTTCAATAATATGACGATAACTATTTAAGTTAACTCAATTAAATGAAACCTTACAGTTACACAACTGTTTGTGGAAAATTATTTTTATTTATGATAATAATATTTTATTTTATTAATGCCATGTCTTCTTGGTCGAATACCTAAGTACAAGAATACTTGAGAAGACCGTCACACCAAATTGTCACAAATTTTCTAAATTATGTTGTAATTGGTGTTAAAACATTACAAGTAAGTTGTAACCTATAAAGAGGTTACAAATTACATGTTTTTATACAATTATTGCTTTTTGGCATGAATTCGGATTTAACTTGGAACAATTTCGCACTAGGCTCAATTTAGACGGTTTTCTTTTTAATTGTTTAGGCAAAAGCATTCGCCGATTTCAGTCTTAGTGCTCTAATCGCATATTTTTCGTGCTTAAATAAGAATTAATGAGCAATGTCCAATTCGTCATTTTTGATATGGTGATATTGATTTTAAAATTATTTAAGATCATATACGAACCGTCTCATATTATATCTGTAAATAAATGTAACAGTTTAATTAGACATCACTCATTCGTAAGCCAAATTATTAATACTAAATCATCTAAGGATGTGCTTCTAATATCATTAGGTACATTGTAACAAAAAGTATAGATTGATTACCGTCGATAAATATTTTTTATCGTAAGAGGAAATCAATATAATAAATATTTATCAGTGTAAGACTCCTATTCTCTGATTTGAATCGGTAAAACAACTTGTAATACCATGTTTATTTATAACAGTACGTACTTTTAAAATAATATTTGAACCACCCGTATATTTTATCATATTCTATTATATTCTCACTATTTATGTATGATTAACACTATTTAATTGATATGAAACAAAAACTTGTGTGATGAGCCTTTGCTATGCAAAATATGAAAATAAATGAAGCAAAAATACTAAAAAAATGAAACGAAAAATAAAACAAAAAATAGACAATAACAGATTGCTTTATTTAACAAAAAATATATAATATATAGAAAGGAAAAACAATATTTTTCACATGCTCCTCAAGATTGGCATCTTTCAAACAAATGTGGAAAAATTGTTTTATATATTTTTAATAGAATGTAAAATTAAAAATAACCCATCGAACCTTATAATGATATTTAATATAAAATACATATGATTAATAACTATTTACAAAATACGAGTTAAGATTTATACTTTTTAACATTAATATAAACCAGTCTATAGTAAAGGCTATTCGACAAAACTTAGCATAGGTGTTAGAAAAATTGATGGTTATTAATAATTCTAATTAACATAGCAGGCAATTTAGTTAGTCAAAATAATCAAAAAACGTACGAATAGGTAAATTAGAAAATAAACGTATAAGGGGATTTACGTATAATCAAATTCATGAATTCATGATAATGTACTTTAAAAATTCAAAATAAAATATAAAAAATATTATGCGTCAACAGTATTATGCAAAAACATTCCAAAAATGGCACTGAAGCAAAGGAAGTGCAAAAAATGAGATCAAATTTGAACCACAGAAAATACATTAAATTGCCTGCTAAAAGTATAAAACGCGTCGGTTGCATTATATTAATTTATCAAGTCCTATTATTATTTGATCAAGCTTAAAATGGTGAAAAAATCAGGTTTCTTCTTTTAAGAACAGACACAACGCGATGCAAATAAAAACTAAAACTAGAAAAATTATTAACGCAATATGTTTTTCTTAAAATTCATCGAAACGTAAAAAACTAATATAATTTTAAGATCATACAATAATAAGACTCGATTAC
This sequence comes from Ochlodes sylvanus, assembly GCA_905404295.2. Classification (NCBI taxonomy): domain Eukaryota; kingdom Metazoa; phylum Arthropoda; class Insecta; order Lepidoptera; family Hesperiidae; genus Ochlodes; species Ochlodes sylvanus. Next base: position 3,154,040 of record FR990151.1, on the reverse strand, counting down.
CTTTATCATAATAATAAGATTATAAATGTTCGTCTGCAATTTTGTTCAATATATCGCACAATAATACGTAGTAACGCAACTAATTATTATTATTAAATTACGTCATATGCTTCCAAGTGTCTCATCGTTTTGCTTATGTGTTCGACTGATTTGTCTCTTTAAAAAAGCTATAACAAACTTAAAAAACTTGGGCAGTATCGTGTATTCCTATATTAAAACATAACCGATATTCTATATTGAAGAAAAAACATCAATATTAATATAATCATTTGAAATAAATAACAAGTTACATTTTCTTTAAAAACTGTTAAAGTAATTAAAAGACATATTTTAACTAAACGCTTCGCTTAAATGAAATTGTTGTGTGATCTGTATGTCTCTACACCGTTATAACTTCTTTATTCTCTTAATAAAAACTCTATGTCTATTATTATATCTTTATATAATAATAATTATTATTTTTCATCAATGTTAAATACACTTTATGATAATTATATTACGATACATACTATACAAACACACAATAACACCAAAAATATATTATTATGTATTTCTACAGTCACTATCAGGTTTCACGCATTCCCAAAAATCTACATTTATTATCATGTAAAGCAAATCTATGACAGTACATACGTTCTGACAATAAATGTAAAACTGAAGACGCCCATCCGTTCCTAGACTCGAATTAAATAAACTTTTAAATATTAATATTGTACGTACGTACCTATACGTAAATATCATTATAACAGTCTCAGAGTACATACATACAATTATAAATAGGTTAACAAATGACAAATAGGCGTCCTCAGCAATACGATCAAGGGGAGGGAAATAAATGAAACGTAGCTGTCAGTAAGTCTTTAGAAGTAAAAAATCCACTGTTCGGCTCAGTGTTGCCAGCGTCCCGCTTTTGTAGGCAAAATGAGATCGAACTAATCGCATTGCAACGAAAAAATCCGTGGAATTGAACCTGCGTTGCCGTCTATCCATGCGTGTAGTCCAGGATATTCTCCAGGGAGAACAGCTCCTTGTAGAGTGCTGGGAACACGTGGTGAGGATGGGCCGCCTTAAAACGACAGAGCGCCTCCAAGTGTAACACCGACAGTTCTCTGAAAAGTGTTAAAGCAATTTATAAGTTTATGTATATTATGATCATAATATGCTTTCATATATCACTACATAAAACGCTAAATGTATTTAAAATAAAGATTATACTGTACTGAGAAAAAGAAGTCATTATTTGTAAATTGTCAATTATGTATGATGAACCATCAGTATAAAATGTGGTTCGATGTTTTGGTACCTCATAAGGAATATTGTATCAAGCAAGACGGGAATATGTTGATTGAAATTGAAAATTGTAGCTTATTAATTAAATTATTGTAGGTTATTCATTAATTACGCAAAAGTTAACAAACAAATACAGAAATAAATAAAAAAGTTTTGTTAATAAATGTAACATCAATACCTGAAGTTCGGTATCTTCGCCAGCAGTGTGTCCAGGACTGTGACGTCTCCCTTGAGCGGCGCGTGGTTGGTCTCGATCTCGTGCCGCATCGCCGCCATCGACATGTTGAACAGACACTGGATCTCTGGGTTACCGCGCACACCGTGCCGCTCTGGAAATAAATGTAAAAATATTATAAATGTAAAATTCATATATAAATGAATACTAATACAGCAAATGTTATCGTTGAATGCCAGTATTACATTTGCTATCGCTAAACGTAAAAATACTCCAATTAAATGAAAACTAATACCACACAAATTTGTGCTGTTTTCAAAATAAATGTAAAGATAACTTAAAATAAATGAACGCTTTTATACGACAACAAATTCGAACGTTTAATATTTTTTTACATTTAAATTAATAGCCAACAATGAATCTGTAATGTATTCTGAGTTGATGTCCATGGGCTACGGCGACCACTTACTCATTTGCTGGTTTATCTATTTACATAAAAAATAAAAAATAAAATTAAATATTCTCAAAAAACTTATATCGTAATAACACAATTTATTCTTAATCTTTATAGTTGAAACAATAACAAAATCCAAATGCCTTTGCACCCATGATAAGTGCCGCTTACTAAATACCCTGAAATCCTTTGTAAAATGTCTTGATACCTGGCCACAGCAAGACGAGGCTCTGGTACAGCGCCAGCTCAGTCTCCGTCAGTTTCAGCCGCGCGATGGTCTTCGCTGCGTCGAAGATACCGCCCACCAGGGTCACATCACGAGGATCGCTGGACAACAAACATATATTGCAGCTTGTCTAACACACTTGAGACGTATTCCGTCAGATAAAATTGCATTTTTAACGTAAACGGAGATAACGATACGAACGATATAGACATCTGGTGTGCGTGGTCAACGTGAAATAGCACTAGAAAGTACGATTGTACGTGGCGCAAGTGGCATTTCGGTGAAGAAAACATTGTGAGGAAACCTGCACACCTGAGTGTTCTCCATAATGTTCTCAAAGGTGTGTGAAGTCCGCCAATCCGCACTTGGCCGGCGCGGTGGACTATGGCCTAAATCCCTCACACTGTGGGAGGAGACCCGTACCCAGCAGTGAGACAGTTATGAGTTGTGAGGATGGTGTGGCGATGTGTGTGTGAAAAAACCGGCACGCAATGTGAAACAAAACATAGTATCATTCTGTCTCGATATTTTCGTATCATTGGAGTAAGGTGTTCCTTTTCTTGTGTGAGTGCGATAGATGGCATCCATATGTCTATACTCTTCTCCATCTAAGATTTTTATGAGAAACACTCCGTCTCCTAATTATCCTCCTAACAGCATGTAGCAGAGTAGAAGACGTTCTACACATTTGACGTAGTGTGTGCGGACGGTATCGACGGTGACGTACGTTACATTTCGCACAGAAAATGCACGTTGGCTTATACAGTAGTTTGACTTGGTGACCCTTTTAGTGTCTCAAAGGTGTGTGAGGTCTGTCATCTGTCACTTGACATGGTGGACTATGGCGTATACCCCTCACGTTATGAGAGGAGTTCCGAGCCCAGTAGAAATTATCGCATTGCGGAGAAGATGTATTCATATACAATTTTTACGAATACATAGTTTCTTACTTAGTTCAAAATACAACACAACTATCCTTTTAAAATTATCCTCGTTCACATAATCAAATATTATGACAAGATTAAACCGTGGAACTAAAGAACAGAACAGAGAACAATAGAAGAAGAAAAGAAGAGTGTATGACACGTGTATACTTACCGTGCGTGAACACACTCCCGTATCGGCAGCACCACGTCTCCGTACAACACTTGGTCACGGTTCACGTCAATCAGTCGGGACAGACGGACGATTGCTAGCTCGAATGAACCTGCCATAATAAATTAATATTTTAAAATCGTTTAAACACAAGCTTTATTAATATTGTATTATATTTTCAAGTTGAGCTGTTTCATTTACGAGTAATACCCATATTGGGTGGGTTGTACAAAAACATGTAATCCGCCATTTTGTTGCGGCGGCCATCTTGGATAACGATATTGTTTAGTTGGACTTCCAAATTGGGGAGCCTGGGTTCGCATCTTCTGGGTTGCATCTCAATTTTCAAATAAATGCGTAATAGATTTTAATTATCACTTGCTTCAGTGAAGGAAGACGTGAGGAAACCTGCACACCTGAGAGGTTTCCATAATGTTCTCAAATGCGTGTAAAGTCCGCCAATCCGCACTTGGCCAGCGTGGTGTACTATGGCCCGTATCCCTCACATTGTGAGAGGAGACCCGTGAACAAACATACAAATCTTTTAATATTATTGATACCACTTACCAGACTTAAGCAGCAGAATCTGGTCGTCTTGCGTGAGCTTCATGAACCCTGGGATGAGTTTAGCGAACTCGATGATGTTTTGGATCATGCCAGTCAGCTTGTCCGCGCAGTCCAGCCACATCTCCTCGTACGTCATCGAGTTGTAGAATAGCAGCCTGGGGGTTGAATGGAATAATAAAAGAGATGTGTTATGACTACTGGTTGAAAGCTCTTTTCGTGTTGTGTTTTTTTAATATAATCTGAACTGATGACACTGAATGAACTGATAAATGACGAGGGATACGCTGTAGTCTAGAGTAGTAAAGAGCACTAACTTAGAAGCTCTTGACTTGACCCACATAGACCCACACAGAGTATTACATGAAAAATAAATAAATATGTAATAATGTAACGTCTTGAAAATAAACGTCCCATTAATAATTTTAACAAATATGACTTAATTACAAACTTAATTAGTACACGTTTAGGTACATGTTTAGATGTAAAGTACATTAATTTTAGTTTAGATTAGTTATGTGATTAGGTACTTTTTAACCGACTTCAAAAAAGGAGGAGGTTCTATGTTCGTCTGTTTAATCTCAATTAATTTTTGAGGTGTCAAAGGTGTCAAAAACTTTTTGTGGTCACAAATTTAGTAAACTACTTCTACAAAATTTGTTCGTAGGAATTTTTGTGCCATGTGTGACCATGTGAATTAGTATTGTTTAGGACATTATTGTGGGTGTTAGTGAGTTGTTAGTGTTGTCCATACCCCAACACAGGGAATCTTAGTGCGGGGGCTTAAGTGTCAGCGTTTTAAAATACTCACTTAGGCACATCAGGTGGTTTCCTGAACATCTCGTGTATGTATTCCAGCTTCGGATTTGTGTTCGCGTGAGCCTCGGCCAGACTCTTCACCAGCACCTTGCTTATGTCGCCTTCCGCTGGAAGAAAAAGGAGCGCTTGAAACAAACTACAAGCAAATGAATGCTTTTAAGTTTAAATCAATGTTAACAGCGTATTGCCAATATATCTCATCTATCGCTATGTGACAAATTAAAGTTTTAATAAAATTTAAATTAGTTTAACTGTAACAATAAAAGTGTAACAAAAACGAAGACAGAAATTTTTGTCGACGATATTTGTAATTTATTTTTATTTTTAGACATTACTTTTAGCTAATACAATAATATTAACAAAAAACTATTGATTGAAAAAACTATGGCAAAAACTTAATAAAAAATCCAAAGAATACGTTATTTGTTTAAATTATTTTTAAATCAAAATTACTCTACTTATTAGAATTATAAACAATTACAAAGCATTCCCCATTAATTTAAGCTCAAAACAATATATAAAATTATAATAAATTATATCGGTAATTAAATGTAACATATTTTATGACAATAAATAAAACTGCTTACAAAAAAACTGAACACAAAATCATAAAAAAGCTACAATTGAAATTAACAACAAAAAATCTACAAATAAAATGAAAATGAACGTAAGTACAATAAAATGAAAATATTTTTCAGAGGACATTAGCTGCAAATCCCTACTTTTGAATAAAAACGGACATCCACAGAAAATAAAAAAAGTGTTTTAAAATCCGTCACACAATACAATTTAACTTATTTTCATAGTAGCTCTTAGGCTGTATGAGTATGTTATCTTTACGCTACAATTTTAATGACAAAAGAAGCATTCAGACACGACTTTGTCAAATGTTGTAAAAATAAGAAGATTGAAAATGTAAATTTACGTTAATACATATCTTGTTTTTAATGAAATAACAACATAATGGCTGTAGACCCATTATCACTATTATTATTGGGTACTTGTATGATGGCTTGTTGGCGTAAGTCAGCTTTTATATAATCCAAGCTATATGATAATAGGCCGTTGCTTGTTGTCCGCTAAGCGGATGATTAAAAGCAATTAATTGTAAATCATATATTATGTGTGTAACCATACATAATATGATTACGTATAATGTATGTATGTAACCATATTCGTCCAGTAATACTATGGTTACATACATAACCAAAATAAACAAAGTATAATGCGACTCCAACACAGATGTCACACAATCCCGCTGCGCGGAGTTCCTTTTCCCCGTAAACAGAAAAAGCTAAATCAACCCTAACCGAGGCTTCCTCCCATTTCAATTAAACCTATAAAGTATTTATTTTGAAAGTGAAACTTTTATTACATCGTCTCAAACTTTTTCGTCTGTGTGTTGCATGTCGCGCGCCTATAGTTCGCAGCAGCTGACCGTGTAGTGTTACTATTACTCATTTGTGCCAGTGCTCCACGCTATTTTGTTTGTTTTTATCAGTGTTTAATGTCTACTTTTATTATTTCCCATTATCATTCCAGTTTTTCAAGTATAAAATTAAGATTGATGAAGCGATTTTTATACCCTTAATGGAATATAATTCCAAAAATGTTTAGTTAAATGTCTATGTCTATAATGTGAAAAAAAGTTTCACTTTTACCGTGGTTTCATAAAACCACACAATCCTTTTTATTAATTATTATTTGTTTTACAGCCTGTTTATTGCCCTGTTGTCTTGCGTTCCCAATAATTCCATATCCACTACTGATAATCCAATCACGGTATACAAGTGTTCCAAGTCAAAATGTAAGTACTTCCTTTTGATAACTGCATAAATATGGACTTATTATAGTTATTCTAGAATTATTTGTATAAATTAAAACATTAACATTGAAGATTTTGGAACAGATAGCCACATTTGTTTACAAAGGAATCGAATCTAGGACTTGTAGACTACAAGTTGTAGTGTTATGTTTACTACTTATGTTAATAACTGTATTTTTTTAGACTGATGCTCGATATTATTATCTGTATTTGGATAAAAGTGGAATCGTGTTGAAGAAGCAGAGAAGACCGCACAATGTAGAACAGAATATACAATAAAGTTTTGTATTTTTACTTTGTATTTTCAATAACTGTGAAACGAACAGTGACGGGTAATCGCCGTCACCAACGTCAACGTCACTGATGCGTTGTCGACAAGATGAAAGTATTAAACACGGCTGTTGGCTAATATTTGGATTAAGGACATTTATTCGGGATATTTAATCTAATACTTAATTCTAAGCAGTAAAATCTTAAATCATCAAAGGCCTTAGAAGCGTTGCAAATCTAAAAAATAACTTGAAATAAAATAATAATAATAGCAAAATAATAACATTCAGCTGGCGCTATTAATACAATTTCAAAATATACTACAACAATAAAAAAAAAAAAAAAAAACATCTATAGACGGGTGATAATATAGAACCCAGGGAAACTCCACTTACAAGGCAAATCGTCACTGCTCGAACCACTCTGGCTAGATCCCTGATGTCGCCTGTTCGAGACCGCGTTAGGGTTCACCATACCCATCCCTGACATGTTCATATTTAGCGGATCCATGAGTCGTCCGTGTCCACTGCTGGATGTCAGGTCATCAGGACTCAGCTCCTCACTCGTAAGAGACACAGAGCTCTGACCACTGACAAGGACAGAATTCTGAATGTCCATAGGACTGTGTTGGATATTTGATGGACTGTGGAGGAAGGTCGTTGAATCGACATAGCTGGCGACCAGATTATCCACTCCCATGGAGGTCTCCGGTTTGATTTCTTGTTTTATATTAATGACCCCACTGGATATAGATGCGGGAGACTGAATCCTTTCCTCATATCTGTCGAAGTCTTGCGGCAGTCGTGATCTGTTGATGTCGATGGTAGACTGCCGCATGGAAGTGGTAGAGGTGGTCGCTGTTGAAGTCGATGTGGATCCTGATGGTCGGACGATGGTCGAGCTCTTTTGTTGATCGTCTAGTTGATAAGGTTTTGGGTTAGTAGGGGATTATGGTAATAAAATAAGGTTATTTGATGATTTTGATAATACACATCTTGTAGAAAGTAACAATGATACCTTTTAAATTTTTACATGTTTTGTACTATTGACAGTAGAATGAAATACTCATATTACAGTTACATGTGCTATATCCATAATGAGTTATTTTTTTTATTTAACACTTAACTCTTCATGACGATTCATGGAGTACAATATTATTTTAAACTACGTATTGGCAATTATCCAAAAGTAACATTAAAATTCATTTTATACATTGACATATTACTATAAGTTATATTTAGCTTAGCTAGTTAATTCCATAAGTAAGAAGCCACTATTAATGCTATATAGAAAACCTTTGATTATATAGACGTGTATATGTATAATCAAAGTAGAAAACCATTTTTGTACTGTCAAAAATAATAATTTAACAAAAATCCAAATATATTATGTAATTTACACACAATTGAAGTTTAATACTTAAACACGTTTTAATACTTAAGCATCTAAAGCTATTCGCAGTGAACAAACCAACATAGAAAAAGAAGTATTTATAAAAATAAGTGTTAATTTTGACGTCACGAATTAATTCTGTATTAATTTTTAGGTTGATAATGACCAGGTATGGTTAAATACACCTACTATTTCATTGTACTATTAACCTGTAAACGTAGAATTTAAATTTGTAGATGCAGAATTAGAATGAGATAAACGTACCGTGGCTGATAAAGTCAGTGTCCAAGAATCCCGCGGGCTTATTCGGCTCGTATGTAGTGGAATCGACGTAGTCCGCTGACACGTCAGCGTAGGGCGGTTGCTGGGGTGGCTGCAAGTTACTTATGTTGGAGGTCAGGGCTGGACCAGCGCCGTTGTAGCCGTACGAGGAGAGCGGGGAGTTGTAGCTAGGGTAGCTGGAAAAGATGGTGATCAATAAGTAATGGACAAATTTTGTACCTTTGCTAAAAATAGTAAAGGAGCAGATTTAACAGGAAGTGCTGAGGTGAGATGAGGTGAGGTGAGAGATGAAATAAGTACGGAGTCTTCCTATTAAAATGATAGCCAAAATGATAGCTATTAAAATATTAGCCAGCGAACAAGCCATCTTCGAGAATAAACAGGTGATTAATAAAAACAATGGAAGAGGGCTTATTGTTGTCATGGTTGGTAATAATGGTAATAACTTAGGTAATAAATACAATTATTTGGACGATGCTTCACGAATATTTTTCCTTTATATTTCATAAGAAAAAGGGAATTGATGCGCGACTTAAAACTAGAATGCAAATAATGAGAAAGTGATTTTGCTTGATGTAATGTTTTATGAAATCAAATAGAATTATTATTAATCTTATTCTAAAAGAAGGGTAATACCTACTCTTTTTAAAATTTACGAGAATTGTTTAGATATAATAAAATAATTCTAAGACATTTAACATTAAATAATTATTGTTTAATGCTGCAATTATTGTGTCCTCAATTTGATTTTGGGTAACTATGTGTAAGATATTAAACTCTAATTTTGTGCTTCATATTTGTAGAATAACAAAAATACCTGCTTAGTTATTTGCTCTGCATCATATATAAAATTTAATTTAATTATGAATAACACAACATTATTCTCTAAACATAGAACTGACTATGCTAAAGAAAATATGAAGAGGATTTCAAAAAATCAATTACCAGTTAAAACAGTAAACACAGATCTCGGAAGAATTTGTTGCACGTCTAATAACAGTGCCACCTGCTGTCAATTACGTGAAGCGTTGGTACCGCTACTCGATACTAGGTGGCGCTATTTACATTTACCGTTGCTCATCCGAGGTTGTCGTAGCCCGTTACCGTAATCACTGCGTCTGATACATCACTGACACAAATAAATGTCTGAATGCAATGAATTATGTGGATGCAACGGTAAGGGTTAGACTTTCATGCGACTAACGGGAAAATGGCGGAGAAAAAGTCAAATGCATACATGATTGCTTTGTAATTGCGATTAGTAATGTTAAGTGTATTCTAAGCGGTTGCTAACGCGCAAGTGGTATTATAAATGTTGATAGTATAAAAGCAATACCTATTGTACAATTCGACATAGACAAAGTAGAATTTATTCGTTATTTTACTGTACGCAGTTATAGTTAATGACTTGCTAAGTTAAGGCAAGAGCAGGTACATACAAGGATAGGGAAACATTTGCTAAACCTGTTTGTATATGATTATACTTCTGTTATTAAATAACAGATGGCGCTTACCCATTATAATGACCATGGAACTGGTCGCTGGAACTCGGAGTCTGTTGTTGGGTGTCGTATACCGAGTCTGGTGCAGCATCCGTCTGTGCCCGCATCTGTGCCTGATATATCCGAACCTCGCTCTCAACTTTCTCACGCTGCTTCTTGGACATGCGGCCGAATTTCACGGCTGGAAAAAATAATAGGAAACATTATAATATAGTTCTCTTTTTAGATGTTTGTTTATTTGTTTGTTGTCGCTCATGGACATTAAAACACCAACAACGGTGATGCCGTTGTTATGCAGGCCAGGCCAAGAAAGATGGAAGAAAAAAATACTTAAATTAAAACATCGTGTTAAAATTTACGTCAGAATTCTCGAATAAAAATAAAGAAAAGGCGCTTTCTGTTATATTCATAATTATTTCTTAGTTACACGGCTGAAATGTGATTTTCATTATTATCAAACAAAATTGTTCCATTAAAAGTATTTTTTGCATGTTGTAGCAGAAGAGAGTTAAGGCTTTTATTTACTTTTTTTTTAATAATTTATGTTTCTAAAAAAATATTATTGCAAAATCCTATCTATTAATAAGTTATTAATATATATAGTTAATATTATTTACTATGTACTTCTTAAAATCTGTGTAAGTATATAATATACTTATTACCCATTTTGATATTAACATCAAGGAAGAAAGAAAAATAATTACATAAAAGCGCGTCTAGGTGATACTAGATGGCGCTACTTGTATGTTTTGTGAACTCTCTTCATTTTAAATTACCAATTATGTACCTATAGAGTATTTTTTTAAATGTAGTTACAATTTTTTTTTACATATATAATAATGCCATTTTTGTGTGATGCGATATCTTATTATTTTATTAGTAAGCAGGATACCAAGAAATAAGTGTCATTAAAATGTCATTTAAAGCCTGTATGCAGTTTCACACTTACATCGCAATACTGTTAAGTATTTTTTTAACCCAAATTCCTTACAATTACAAAATTAGTTTCGCTATTACCCACCAGGTGATCTCCAATCTATGACGTAAAGGGAATATCATTACCCTTCGGTTCCCAGGAAAATTCACACGCAAAAAAGAAAAAAAGACAAATCGTCAATCGCGAAGACTTTACAATCGCGACAATTATTACCTCAATGACACGCGATAGGCGTTGTGTGCGTGATGTAAGTGTGGGTAAGCGGCGTATCGTTGTATGCGTGAGGACATACGGCCGTTGGCACACTGCCTAGTGGAACAACGAACTCTGACGTACGTATTTATACGTATATACATGACGTTTCATAGTACGTAACCGCGCAATCCCGTTGGCGATAACCCGGCCAAATTGAATCGTCGCGATTTGTACCGCGCGCGTTCCTTTCGTCTGCTTTTTTAATTTGTTTGGATGTTTAGGCTGTTCTTCTTGATTCGATGGTATGGTGTCTATAGGCCTTTGTGGAGTATGATGACCTCGTCCATTGTAATTTGAGCCTTATTACACTCGCGTTTGAAACACAATAGGGATCGTTGTCGCTTGCTTTTCTAGTTTTGGAACACTGAACTCTAGAATTCTATAACGTTAATAGGTTCAGTACAATAGGACGTCTGTTTAGTGAAGTAATGTATAGAAAATAGTCTATTGTACCGCATAGTCAAAGAACGTACTGTAATTGTTAGGTTTATTATAAATTTCTCTACATAAACCTCTATTCATAGACATTGAAATTAAAATTTTCTTTCTGATGCTATTTACTATGGTGACATCTGTAAATGATGTCACACGTGTTAAAGTGTAATAATAATAATAAAATGTTTTTATTTATCTCCACACAAAGTTACAATGTATGTAACTGTTACATACTAAAATATACTAGCGACCCGCCCTCGCTTCGCTTCGGGAAACTTATTCCTTCGGTTTGCAAAGATTTAGTTATATATTTTGGATAACTCACACTATATCTTTATAAATTATAGCCTATGTGTTATCTGATGTGCAAGCTACATATATTATATTATTATAAAGTTTCAGCAAAATCCATTCGATAGTTTTTGCGTGAAAGAGTAACAAACGTTCATACATCCGTACAAACTTTCGCATTTATAATAATTATTAGTAGGAAGGATACTCAAACTTATAAACATACAGAATAAGGTTCAACATTAAAGATTCTGTTGGTGATTTGCTTTATGGGAAATAGTTGAACATATACTTGCGACGATCAGGAAATGATCAGTGTGACATCCTTTGACATAGTGTGACATAGTGTGATAGGGAGGGTTGACTTCATGTATAAATATAAAACGATTTAATACCTATTCTAATTATTTATAAACTGGAACGCATTAATATAGCCGGTAAATAAAACATGTGACGTCACTAGGGGACGGGTCATCCAATAGAGACCACGTGGGATTGCGCAATAGTTAGCATGCCGTGCCGTTCGTAGGGTCCTAGTCTACAGGAGCGAGTCTAGCACATGTAGCGCCCGTGTGCAATGCCCCGGCGCCCTTTTGTATCAAAATGCACAGTCGAAATGGATTAGGTCTAGGTGTCGCGAGCAGCTCTCAGCGCCCCTGACACCCGGCGCCCGGGTGCACCGCACCCCCCGCACTATAAAGCCGCCCCTGCTGGTCCAAGTCTTAGGACTTTAAGCTGTTCTCGGTCTGAGAGTGTCTAAGTGTTTTCCATGGAACCAACAGGGAATCCCATGGGATATGAGTGCGTTATTTTCATTTATATTTTTATTTTACGTGTTACAGTCAGAGAGTGATGAACCAACGACGAGTCTGTTACTGACTTGCACTCAAGGTGACTTACTAATAATTGGCTCGGCTGATAACATTTTGCAGCACAACACTAGCTGTCAAAGCACTCGTTTTTTGGCGTCAGTGACACTTTAATACAGAACGGAACTTACAAACAGCTTGTCTGTTAACAACTTGCAGCACAAGCCGTCACCTGACATCAGTGGAACTGCACGCAAACTGCGTTAAGCTTGCATAACGGCACGCGATGTATCATAGTTATGTAACATCGCATGTTACGTACAAACATACAGACATACAGACGCAGGCGTGGCATGGTTCGTGAGCACGTTGCACAACCGTAGGGATGGGCTGTCGGTATTGTCGATATGGTCGATAGTTTTGTCGTGATACAGCCGGCCTGTAGCTTGATTACAATACCACCTGATGGTAATGGAGACGAAGTCTTGGGTAAGTGGTAACGCACTAACTTAGTAGTAGGCGTTATATAAGTAAGTATCATTATCATTGTTTTTATATTAACTCACATAGTTCACTTTATAGTATTGGAACGAAGTTCCTTACGGCAGGCTTGGAGGGGATAGGGATTTTGCTGCGCGACCGAACTGAAAAATATGTGATAGTAAAACCGTAAGCGTGGAAAAAAGGTGAGCGTGGAATAAAACCGTTAAATGAGACGTGCGCAGGCGCGACAGTAGCCGAAGGAACTTCGTTCCTACCTGGTGTCCCACGACACAATTAGTTTTTTATTATACTGTAACAGATTAATGGTACGTAAAAATATTTGAGAAAATCGAGGTAACTATTATGGGATGTATTAACGCTTTAGATTATAATGTATTTGGGCATATGTTTGCCGCAGCGAAAGTCAGGGCGGTTACTAGTTAGATTAAACACATTATGTGGTAATTAGACGATATTAAACATTTCATTTTCACAGTAATACCTAAAACTTAATCCTAGTTACGTAACTTTTAATACCCTAATTGTCATCAAGAAAACATCAAAGTTAATTCACCGCAGTAAACTTTCGATATCGAGATAAATTGCCTAACTGATTGACACATGTCGCATCGCATATTCGATGATCTATCGATAAATAATATCGACAACTTCCATCCCTAGCCCATTACGTTCTCTTGCGCAACGCTCACCAGAGTATACGTAGCATTACTGACATAGTGATTAACTTTGTAAATAGTTACACTAACTTACTGAATAGCTTAGTTAAAATATAGGTATGATGTGAACAGACTTAGGATATTTACTTCAATAACAATATCTACTTCCTTATTGCGAGAACCAATTGGACCGGAAATTGCTGAACAGATTTTAATAATGTTGAGAATTATCAAAATCTGTTCAGCAATTTCCGGTAGAAAATTTGAGTATTTTAATCTAGCCATGCACGCTAGGGTGTGTCTGACAGGTCTGTGTGTACAGACAAACTTATTAGGCAAACAAAGCCATGTAGTGGACATATGTTTGTAGATGCACAGTTGTGCAACATAAACAGAAATGTAAACTCTTGTAAAGTTCGGGCTCGCTGGGAATCGAAGCCAGGACTCTTCGAACGACAGTCCGACATTAACCGTTAAGGGGCCGTTCAAGTATTACGTAAGCAGTTTTTTGCAATTTTTAACCCCCCCGTCCCCTTCGACAGCAAAAGTAAGCAAATCTCTTACCCCTCCCCCCATGCTTATGTAAATATTGGTACTTGCATTACAACGGTTACTTTATTGATTCAAGAGAATTTTGAAAAAAATATGGTGGGAATTCTGAAAAAGTGAAAAAAAAAAATTATCCTGCTGACGTAATCACCATCTAGACTCCCCCACCCCCATGTCATCAAAATTAAGCAAAGCAAAGACCCCCCGCCCCCCTGTTGTGCTTACGTAATATTTGAATGACCCCTAAGTCGCACTGGTCATCAATGTACCTCGCTCCATGGCTTCAACCCATCAATGGCCCACTACTGAGCACGGGTCTCTCCTCATACCTGAGGAGGCCTAGAGCATACTCCACCACGCTACTTCAATGTGGAAACCTGCACACCTGGGAATTCTCTATAATGTTCTAAAATCCGCACTTGGCCAGCGTGGAGGACTATGGCCTGTGACACACGTGAGAGGAGACCCGTGCCCAGCAGTGGGACAGTTATCGCTCTCTGACCGTACCCAATTCGTTCGCATTTCTTACTATCGTCGGTATGTTTATCCCGGCCCGATACATAACACTGTTATCAGCGGCGATAAGCGGACGGTGACCCCAACTTCCTCATACCGACAAGGTATGACTGAACTAGAATGATTAACCCAGGTTAAGACTTATAGCGATATGTAATTTTTTTTTTATAATGTTCGTGTGTAGGTATGTCACTGAACTTCTAAACTGTTTAACATAAAAATTAAACTAAAAGTGAATAAATAAATGATAATATCTATCATCTATAACTGATCGCTGTCTGTACATAGAAGACATATGAAAAATTAAATATGTGGCACTTGGAGACTGCCGCGGTAAATCTATTGCATAGCATTTTTTATCAACTTATGCAATTATAATTATTAGAAGTTATATAGTTATATCAGAACAGCGCCATCTAGTTTGTAGAAAACATACGTACCATACCTTAGTATTAAGGTACTAGATGGCGCTGATTGGGGGTGTTAGGTTTTTTTCGTTACGGAATTTCTGGATTCGGTCCCCACGCTCAAGGCCCGCGATAAAAGCTATGCAATAGCTTAAAAAAACTCTTAAAAGGTTCTATTTCGATAATAAAGGCACCCCTTTATCGCATTATAACCCAAAACAATGACTTTTATTGATTAGTATTTTTGTCTGTTTGTCTGCGGCTTTGTACGCGCTAATCTCCGAAACGGCTCAACCGATTTGGGTGCGGTTTTCGGTTTACAAAATAAAAAGTTATGCCATTATAAGGAATCACGCCTGACAAATTCCTAATGCATACCTACTAAGGGACATGTTTCACGAAGCGAAGCGAAGTCGGGTTTGCTGGTTATCTATACAAATAAATGAAATTGGAGTGTCTGTTTGTAATATTAAAATAACCGCTTTTTACTAAATGCATATGGATGTATACACGGTGAATACACCAAAATAACATTTTTTAAATGTTTGTCTGTCTGTCTGTTTGTTTGAGCTAATCTCTGGAATGGCTGGACCGATTTTGACGGGACTTTCACTGACAAATTGCTGATGTCATAAGGAGTAACTTAGGCTACTTTTATTTTAGATATTTATTTCTTAAATTCCACGCGGACATAAAATGTAATGTTCGTTTGTTCAAAATCGAAATCTTAAGTTCTTTACTAATCGTTTAGAAATTTTTATACTAGATAGTATTTTGAAGTTATACTTCTTTTGGCGCGTTAGGGAAAAATGATGAGAGTAAATTTTTACGATGCGCGCGCACAGCGTCACGAAAAACCGACACCCTGAAGTTAGCTCGACACCCTGAAGTTAGCTATAGTCAACATTTTAGTTTTTGTTATTGTCAATGTCGTAAGTCATGTGAATGTCAAATTTTTATTAACAGAAACGGATAACTACAAAAAATGGTACTCACCATCACGACTCATCCCGAGCTTGAGGCATTTCTGCAGCCTGCAATACTGACATCTGTTGCGGTTCACCCGGTCCACCACGCACGCCTTGTTCCGTGGACATTGGTAGTTCACCACTGAAAACATTCGCTGTATTAATAACTACCGTCAATTAATGATTCTTAACACTGGTTAATGAAGAATGATTGTTAACATTGTTCATGATTCTTAATATCTGTGAATGATAATAGATATTGATTCTTAACATAGATTTAATAGTGCTTAAATCTACAATTAATTTAAATTTAAATAACAGTTATTTTACAAGAAAAAGAAACGTCCATGGTCATGATTCTCCACAACGTATAGATTTAAGGTAATGCTCATAAGCATATTTAAAATGAGCATGCTTTTTCTTTACATTTGGTTGTAATAAGCATGCTTGGCTAGGCGACATACGGCTAGGATTGTTTTGATTGTATGAAGACATGCTCAAAGCACGCCTCCTTCCACTTCGTTTTGCGCCCCCAAAGCATGCTCGATAAACGCACAACTGTTGATTTTTGAGCATGCATTTGTACACGAAATAGGTATGCTTATTTTGATAAGCATGCTTATTTCGAGCACGTCTACACATGCTCGTAATTATTCAATGATTTAACAGTAATATCCTCGTGGTGTAAACGTGGCTTTTTATCGAACTAAGATAGCAACCGAGCATGCAGCACCACCCTTCCGCTGCCATGACAACTGTGACCGACACAGAACAACACTAAAATCAGGACTAGGATGGTTAGTTAGTAGTTAAGAGATGGTGCAGTGACTGTTAGTTTGTTGTCAGCCTTATTTAGTTATTAGTAATAGCCATAATTTGTATTTTTAGTAGGTAATAGTCTCGTATCAATTCGATCACAGATATACTGCCACGACAAAGATGATTTACCACAAGTTGATCAGGGTTCAAATCCTTGCCTCTGATTTTCAAGGCGTAGAACTCGGTATTGAAAAACTGCGCGAACAGCTCTTAATTGCTAAGTTGTGAGCCAATACAATTTTTGAAAAAAAATCAAGTTTTTTTTGGATAATTTCAAATACTAAATACAAACAACAAACAAAGGCTCTGACTTCCGTCAGAGGACAAGATAGCACGCGAGCCGGGCCTCAGAGCGTTGTACATTTTTATTTCAAGACTCCTCATCGATATTGCTATGTTTTTTCTCTGCTTAGTTAGGTATACTTTCTAGCTTTCAAATGGACTACTTTGAAGAAAATGCTCAGTTTACAATCAAAGAAACAAACAAAAGAATCAAAGGGCGAGGTTTTCAGTAAAAAAAATTAAGTAAGATTTTTCGAGACCGCTAAGTTAAAAAAAATCTTGTTTTTGTCGATAGTTTTTCGTCTTGGATGCACTTTTCGTTTGATCAAGGTATAAGAAAAACTTTGTATACTTGACCAGCGAAGAATGCCTTTGCAATTGTTAGAGACATGAGCAAAATTGGTGAATGGGTGATGGGATTTGATGATAAACAGTGAATCAGAAGCCGACCTGTGCTCTGGGAGCGCCTGAAGAACCCCTTGCACCCCTCGCAAGTGATCACGCCGTAGTGCACGCCCGAGGACTTGTCGCCGCACACCTTGCATGGTATTATCTCGATTTGAGCTGCAACAAGAGAAAACATATTTATTTATTCACGCACCAACAGCATTACACACATTTTGATATAGTATTTTCTTATTTATACACATAACATGTGCGCATGCCTATTATAGGCGTGAACAACATTCTGAAACAGACTATGTGCAGGGTTAAGTCTATACATATACTATGTTATAAGTAATGCTTATATAAAAAATATTACTAGGAGTACCTAGTAATTAACGCTATATGTATGTAATATACATTAACATACAAATTAAACACTGAGCTTTTTATATTTTAAATTTCAAGAATATTCCAAAAAAATATAAGTACGTAAATGTAACCCCATCAATGCATCTATAAAATCCCATGCCGATCTGTTACGATTTGAATTTCGAACGTTGCCATTTTTGGTTTGAGTTCGTTAACCTTACAGGCAAGGTCGGACGGCGGCCGATGACTCCATCCTCGTATTGCCAACTACCCCTTAACGCAATTTAAACCTTAATTCAACACTATAGAGTCTAAAATCCTTTGATATCACCAAGATGGTATTGTAACCGCTTCCTTGGTTATGTGCGAGTGAGGTAACCTCAACGTAATTTGAATTCTATCACGTGGTAATAAAAGCAGGTATGGCCTAACAATGGATATACCGCTATGTATTACATTTGTGGGTGTGTCTGGTTGGATGTGTGCGAGGAATTCTTAAGTGGTAATAGTAATATTAATACTAAATATATGAAATAAGGGAAGTTATCGTGTTGTACGACGTTCTTTGTGGAAGTTGTAAGGCGTTCTTAGGAATAACATTAATACATACATACGTATGATAATAAAAATGAAACTGATCGCTGTTTGTACATGGAAGATATTTTTTAATGGCCAAAGCAGTCAAACGAGCGGACGGGTCACGAAGGCAAGTGATCACCGTCGCCAATGGACATTGGCAACATCAGGGGCGTCACCAACGCGTTGCCCGCCACGACGGAAGCAAAAGACCCGATTCTTGAATGACCCCATGTCATATGACCTAATATTGGGACCCTTATGAACGCAATAAATCCAAAACAATTATTGTTAGAGTTTTGTCTGTATATCTGTTTTGTACAGTTGAACTGTACAGGCAAACCTGTCAACAACACACTAGCTTAACAGAACGTTTCTGTCACTCAAATAACTACTCAAGCCGGTAATTGAATTTGGGACCGTTCACATGACAAGGCAACAAATAGCCTATATCATATCAATATTATAAATGCGAAAGTTTGTCTGGATGGTATGAATGTTTGTTACTCTTTCACGCAAAAACTACCAAATCGATTTTGCTGAAACTTTACAATAATATAGCTTACACACCACAATAACATATAGGCTATAATTAATAAAGATATAGTATGAATTATCCATGTTTAACTAAATCTTTGCAAACCGAAGGAATAAGTTTCCCGAAGCGAAGTGAGGGCGGAGTTATAAATCTTAGTAAAACTATTTTAGTTACAAGCAACTTATCTGTAATCTGACAGAACACTTATTAAAACTCCAAAATGATTCAGAATATCATAACATATTAAGATATTAGTTACAATTATATGATTGTTAACTACATTTTTATTATTACTCCCATTAACAGTTAATTTAAATTGCACGTGTATCATTAACTACCGATTTGGGATACTTATTGGGAGCTGTGATGTGTATAAAACATCATGTAGAGGTATTGTAAAACATTGGTGTGTTTAATCGTGATTATCTTAAAAAGTAATGCACGGATATTAATGCGGTTGCTATTAACGGATAGACCGATTTGTGAGGAAGGTTTAAGTGTTTATGAAATATTTTTCCAATACACAGTCATATATCCAGTGAAGTTTGGCATAGTTAAGTTATTGAGACTTGCATATTTTACAAACAAAACTATCAATATTCTGTTTTAAATCTCAGAAAAGGCTTCGAAAATTTGAATGCGGTTGTCACTGATATATTATTAAGCATGGGGAAACATGAGTGCTTGTTTTATTTCAACAAGTTCACAAAAAGGTATGTCATATAAACTCCCGTCTAAACAGTTTTTTTAGAGTTAATCCTAGGCATACATTTACTGAAAGGAAACAGTTACTAGTTAGTACTATTAGTATAACTAATTTCACTTATGAATACTACTAAACGTACTATAGCGCTAAAAAATAACAAAGGCCTCGTTAAAACAATTGAAAATTAAAAATAAAAGTGTTTGTAACAGACAATAGCATTATAAACATTTTTAAATAACAATGGCAATCCGTTGTTTCGCCTCGAACCGGACAGACAGTTGCGAAACAATTTTGTCATTATGTTGTGACACCCTCCTATTAACCGAATTCAAAAAAGGAGGTTCTATGTTCGACTGCATATTTTTTTTATGTATGTTCACTGATTTCTTCGTCAATAGTGGAGCGATTTCAATTATTATTTGTTTTTTGGAAAGAACATACTTCGGAGGTGGTCCCACTGCCACCAAGTCAGGACCTGAAGATGGAATCCCAGGGAAATCGAGGGAAATCCTCAAATTTCTTTATTACTTGTCGATTTTACAGTCGGTTTTTTATTTTGCGAAACATTTAATATATTAGATTAGCGTAATATAAGTTTGATTAGGTTTCGAGTTTTATAGTGTCCCAGTCCTCATACTTATTAACAAAGTAACCAACTAATTTGAACTAATGTTCTAACAACGTCTAATCGGAGTAACTATCCTAGTACCCAATTGAGTCTTGCTCTAGTTCGGTCACAGTTGTCATGGGCGGTAGCGTAGGGTGGTTCTGCATGCCCGTTTGCTACCAATTATTCAATAAAAAAAAACAAAAGCAATAAATAAAAAACACCCAACTGACCTTAAACTGTCATCGCAATGTACTTAATCCAAACGGATACCAAATAAGAATTACCATAACAATCCTAAATTTGAAAGCTAACGGCGGCCATGCATTCCGCCCGTGACGTCACGGGGTCACCGACCGCTGACGTCACAATCAGCTGATGGACTGCATTTTATTTATAGACGCAAGCGTGGTAGCGGACTGAGTAGAGATTACGTGTTTTTATAACTTCATGTAAAGCTTTGCGCCGCGCCGGTCGTATCTATAACATTTTTATGTGTAAAACGACCAGACGAGCTGTCTGACGGCAAGCGGTCAGTTGCCCATGGACTTCAAGGCATCTGCAATGCGTTGCCGGCCAGGAAAGTAGAAAGAAGAAATAAATAAAGGAATAAAGTTTTGTTTATTTTTTAAAACGATTAATTTATTTTTAATTTATAAAGGAGACAAAAAAATATACAAATAAAATTCATTTGGAATTTAACGATATTTCGAAGAGTTTCTGTCGTGGTTAATTTGTTAAATAAAGTCTGTTAATTAACTGAGATTAAACTGAATCTTGTTTGTTTGATAAAAACAGTAATAATGTGTTCAAACAGTAATACTGAATTTCTAAAAAATTCTAAGTACCTATAATTTACATAATTATAATTATTATTTCCTAGTAAATCCACCCTAGTTTTTTTTCAAAAAAAGTTAAGTGTTTAGAGCTGTTTCTAAACTATTTAGAGCAGTAAGTCCCAGGTTCAGTTCGTTATTAAGTAAAATAAAATAATCGCATCTATAATTTCGCTTGTACAATGGACATTATAAATTGTATTTAAAATATTTCAATTTGAATTCTCAAATATTTTCTTCAGTGCAAAAAAAACTATTATTTTCGCAATTAATGTTAATTATAGCAAATAATTTAAACATGAATGTGACTAAAAATTACAAAGGAATAATAATTACATAAAATTATTAATATGTAAATGTAATGATAAACCTTTATCATATTTTTTCTGTCATTACTTTTAATGTGGTTAAGAATTATATACGAGCAAGACGTATATAATTCTTAAAATAGATTCGTATATAACTCTTATACATATAAGACTGCTAATGACACAAATAATATTTTAGCAATAAATAGATCGGAGTCAAAAGGTCACGAAACAGGGTCACCTGTTGGTAAGTAGACGCCGTTTTCAAGAAATGGTCGAATGGTCTTGCCATTTGAATGTGAAACCATTACTTAGATGAAGACCTTAAGGATAAGATAATAAAGTAAATGTAAAATAATTTATATTAATCAAAAATAATAATAACATTATGCACATAATAATAAAACTAAGTATAAATTATAAAAAAAAATATTTAGTAACGCCATACATCTATTTTATCTATTTGTCAGTTAGTCTATGCGTTTGTGCCCGATAATTTCAAACAGCTCAACCTAATCGAATTCAGTTTTCACTCATTCAAAACGTGACAGCCCTACATGCATGGTTGCCAATACCATTACCGGTTGATAGTATAAAACCGGTTTCATTCAAAACTTACGGAAATCAGTTCTGTCTCTTATCTATTCTATGTTACGCCTCCATACGTCATAGGTCAATGAACTTGGGCTTGTACTATCAAAATCAGAATTTTAATAACGGAATACGTCACAAACCCAAGGGTGAACGAACTAGAACGTCCGAGCTCTTAGCAACTAGTTTGACACTCCTATTACAGTAGCAATTAAGGTTCAAATTTGAACGATCTGGCTCATAGATCATGTTGATTAGAAATGTTTAATCAAATCAACATCAAATGATAAAATTATGAAGTAATGATGATGATTAATGTAACGTAACATTGATGATGATAAAGAACTAAATAGTTTGTTGATACTTAAAAAAAAAATTTAGAGTTCAATACATCAGATGACATGGGAAACTCCCATAGAATATTTTCTTTGAAAATATTTTTGCCTTAATTTTTATGATTTCCTTCAAAATTATTAGAAGTCCCTCGCTTTGCCTCCTCAGCGTAATAGAGTATGGTCTAGGTTCCTCAGTTGTGAGGAGACCCTTGTAGTGGGGCATTAATAATAAATAAAACCCTCCATGTATTGATAACACGGGCATACACAAATTACATGCAACCGGTAAGACGGTATAATAACCATGCCGGACTGCCGTTGGAATCCCGGGTTCGATTCCCAGCGAGGCAAAAATGTGTGAGTTTATTCTGTAGTCGCTCTGGATGTGTTCTTATCTGCGTTGTCCAGGGTACGACACAGAGAAATCTAATGTGTGTAATTAAATGTTACACAGAACTCAATAGTAGTTCGTACTGTCTGTGTGTCATCGACCGTTGAGAGCGAGCCAAAACTATATTTGATTGTACTAAACAAAGCAATAAGCATAAAAATATTTTATTGTAATATATCGCTAGCACTTCTGTGCGTTACTGTATTTATATTGATAAAAAAATCGTGACGGTCACAATATTACACCTTTGAAGCTTTTATTTAACTTGGTATGTCTGTATGTTCGTGTCAAATCAGTCAAAATTGCTGTGCGTTCCACGGTGCACGGCACGCACACAATCAAGCCTCAATGCCAAAAAGAAGACCAGACAATTTAAATTCAAATGTACACTTATGCAACCAAACTTTTAAGCTATTGCATAGCTTTTATCGCGGGCCTTGAGCGTGGGGACCGAATCCAGAAATTCCGTAACGAAAAAAACCTGACACCCCCAATCAGCGCCATCTAGTACCTTAATACTAAGATATGGTACGTATGTTTTCTAAAAACTAGATGGCGCTGTTCTGATATAGCTATATAACTTCTAATAATTATAATTGCATAAGTTGATAAAAAATGCTATGCAATAGCTTTACCGCGGCAGTCTCCGAGTGCCACATTTAATTTTTATTTTTCATTAACACACTCATCCGCACTAGGATACCCGAGACCAAACATTTATCAAGCACATAAATATCGGCCCGGCCGGGACTCGAAGCCGGGACCCCTCGCTTCGCAGGCAGAGCCATTACCCACTAGGCTAGGATTACTTTCACGTCGCGTCGGTCCATTCGTTCAGGAGCTAATACCCAGACATACACGTCAAACTTATAACACCCCCCCCTTTTTGTCAGGGGTTAAAAATAAGCCAAGGCCAGTCATTAATACTCCACATTAAAATAATTCACTTAACACTTGAATAAATATTGGTATTCTAAGAGATGTCAAAGGTACCTGAAACTTCTAAAGTATAAATCGCACCTTAACACCAAATTATAGAGTCGAATTCGCTTTGAATATCCGTGTGTCGTAACCCTACGCCACTGACCAGCAAGGTCTTACAATCTGTTGTAACTTTAGTACTCGAAACCTACTTAAATATACATTGAGCGATTTGGTTTTAAGTCGCTCTACTACTTGTTTGTAGAATGTAAGATTTTATATACAAACTTGCAAACAGGTACTTACGATTTTGAATAGTTTTAACGATATTTCGAGTTGCGTATATCATGGATCCGGCGAGGCCAATTCAAAATCGTGAGCACCCATTTGTATTTAAAATGTTTATAGTGTCCGTGACGATATAATTAAAGTCGAAAGTAAAGATTTTAAATGCATACAGGTACTCACGACTTTGAATTGTTTTACGGATAGTTCGAAATACATGGATCATGGTAACGGCGAGACCGGCCAATTCAAAATCGTGAGTACCCATTTGCATTTAAAGTGTTTATAGTGTCCGTGATGATATAATTAAAATCGAATGATTTTAAATGAACTAACTTACTACCGACTGGAAGTGGAGCAGCGTGGTGAAGCGTATTCTAGACCTTCCTAGTAATGAGGAGAGTCCCGTGTTAAATAGTGGTTTTAATGGGTTAAAGCTTACGCGCGATGCAAAGGCGAGTAATGTGTTTATCAGTCTGTATGTACATAAAGTTTGTTCATGATTTTTACGTAATTAAGGTTCCGAACCTCACAAAAAACCGGAATCTTTGCCCGTCTGTCCGTCACTATAAACACAACCGTAACTAAGAGTATAAACAGCATAACCGACAGATGACAATGACCCTGTATCAGTCATTCGTTATCAGATGACGTCACCCACCTAACCTGTTTGGAATTCTGAATGCTGCGTCGACACGCGATAAAGTATGATTTTCCTAAATCTCCATGCCAGAAATCAAAACGGATTACGGTTACATCTGGATCCGCGGAAATGTCCCGAACGCTCTACCTTTGCTCGTAAAGCGCTCGCGGGGCCATTTCCGCGCTTCCAGATGAAAAAAGCCGTGATAGCCGTGTGGTTGAACGTTGGACTGCCGAACCGGGATTCCGGGTTCAAACCCCGCACGCACCACTAATTTTCAAAAATTATGTGCGTATTAAAAATTTAATTATCACTTGCTTCGGTGAAGGAAAACATCGTGAGGAAACCTGCACACCTGAGAGTTCTCCATAATGTTCTCAGGTGTGTGAAGTCCACCAATCCGCACTTGGCCAGCGTGGTGGACTATGGCCTATACCCCTCACACTGTGAGAGGAGACCGTGCCCAGCAGTGGGACAGTTATGGGTTGTGATGATGATGATGATGATGAGATGAAATTGTAATCTGTAATCATAATTACATTTTGACCATCTCTGTCAAAACTCACATCGATCCGTAACTTCTTTTATCGTGACAGAAGGTCAAATAAACACTTATGCAATTATAATGTTAATATGGATTACAAATTACTCTATTAAACCCATTGACTTATTATTACTATGGACATCTAATCTCATATTAAAATCGCGAAAAAAATGTCTCAGTCAGTTATGTCATGTCATGTCATGAAGTTAACAAGGTAATTTAAACACTAAAATCATTACATCGCGGTTTAATTTCGATTGCAGTCGTGAACGCGGAATTGTTGCTCTCCTTGCGTTTTGTTGCTCATTTGGGTCGGACATTTTTTAGCGAGGACCCGACGTCCATAGTAATAATAAGTCAATGATTAAACCTGAAAAATGTGGTCTGATCACATTTTATGACGACCCCGTAGCCTAGTTGGTAGTAACCAAGTGAGGGGTCCCGGGTTCGATTCCCGGCCGGGCCTGATGTTTATGTGTCGACTCTGCTCGTCTGCCGTTGACATTTTAAAATGAACCCTAACTGTACTGTTTTAATTTCAACCGCTATCCCGTTCTAACAGCGTAATTATAATTTAATGGGTGTAATTACAACATAAATAAGGAAATACGAGAATAAATAGTTGTTTATCAAGGCGTCAATGACCAGGGAACACGGTCGCGGATTGAACATGACTGTTTTATCACCGGGGGAACAAAGCTCGGTGATAAGGCTACGTTTTTTATTCTAATAAAGTTGGTACGAAAAAAGTGTCATATTCCTATAATAGAAAAATTTTTCTTTTCCCTTAGAATAATAACACTATAGAAAGACAGTCTTCATACAAGCGCTCTGTCTAAAGTGAAGCACTAAACCGAAACTTTCCCGAACTTCGGCTGCGGATAAACAGAATGTTTTTAGCGATAATACATAAATAGCTTTTCAGATATTTTGTGACACAATTTAACTGGACAAATCGTCATAATTTTTTTTTTTTTCGCGAGACACGTTTGGCGTGCGTTGACATTGACTACGGAGCTGGTGTTTGGAGTCATTTGTGACTCCAATTAAGGTGCTTTAAAATAACCGCGCGGACTTGGTTTCTATAGTAATTATTCTAAGCCTTTTCCACTTAACGAAAAGAAACGTAAATTTGTGAGACACAATGTTTTGTTTGTCGAAAAAACAATTCGAAAAATAAATAGATGTAAAATAACGAGACTCATATTTGTTTTAAATTTTTGTGTTTTTCAAAATATTTACATTAATTAATAATTTAAAGGAAATTTTAATAACAATGAATTTAAATAACAGGGTCATTCGCTTTAAAAAAGGCTACCACAAACAAGGCAATCGATGTAAGTAAGTAGGTAGTATACTTAATTCGGCATCATTTTCGGAGACTGTTTCAATTGTATTTCGAGAACTCAGATTATAAAACAAATCTGCGTTCGAAAAGGTTTTTTAACGATAAAGGCAAAATAATTGTAATACAAAATAAAAAGATCATTAAAATATTCATTAAACATTACACATGTCATTAATCATTGCTCAATAAAAATAAAAATGTTTGCATTAAAAACGGCTAACAAAACCATTGCAAGTATGAAAAACAAATCCAAACAGCTGCATTCACCATGAAACCATGTACCAAATGTCACCGTCGCTTAATTCGGAACGTGCCCTAAAACAAAAGTGACAACTACGTCACGTGGTCTGACGTCACGGGTCGATGGCCTAATGCGCGGGACTGCGGCCGACATTTTGAGAGGACAACAGGTGCAAACTATTTCACGAGTATGGCTGGTTTTAATCAATTATTTCCGTAAAGTAAGTACTGTTTAATTCGACTGCAAGTCTAATTTAAATTTTGATATAATTATATGTTTATTGCATTTACTAATTGTGTTACTTATGAATAATTTGACCAAATTAAAGTTGTTTTGAAACGCTACTTTGATAAGATCGGTAGATGGCATTATTCCTAATTATAAAAAAAATATGTTTCTGAAACAGAATTAGAAAACTTAAAACGAAGTGTACTTACAAAAACTTTACAGTCTTTTAGAAACTTAACTAATTCGCACATACGATAATACAAAAGGTCAACCGTGATATTAAATTGAAACGTCCTTGTTAATCAAATTAACCAATTTACTCTAATGTTAAGTATGAACCACTAAAGAGTTTTTAAAGTGAAACTTTTATTACATCGTCTCAAACTTTTTCGTCTGTGTGTTGCATGTCGCGTGACGGTCGGCCGCGGAGTAGGGATAAAGTGAAAGGCACTCGTCAGAGCAGCTAAGGCCAATATGGCGGCGCCTATAGTTCGCAGCAGCTGACCGTGTAGTGTATACTTGTATAGACTATTACTCATTTGTGCCAGTGCTCCACGCTATTTTGTTTGTTTTTGTCATTGTTTAATGTAATAGTCTGCTTTTATTATTTCCCATTATCATTCCAATTTGCCAAGTATAAAATTAAGATTGATAAAGCGATTTTTATACCCTTAATGGATATTATTCAAAAATTTTTAAGTTAAATGTCTATAATGTGAAAAAAAGTTTCACTTTTACCGTGATTTCATAAAACCACACAATCCTTTTTTTCTTTAATAAAGAAACAAAATTCCTTTTGTTTACACAGACACAATTTAATAAGAGAAGCATAACAACTGTGGTAACTGATAGTATGTGTACTTATTAATAAAGTACATAATTATAACTGCGAAGTAAACCCGCGGTCGCTTCGCTTCAGGAAATTAAAATGACATAACTTTTAAGCTATTGCATAGCTTTTATCGCGGGCCTTGAGCGTGGGGACCGAATCCAGAAATTCCGTAACGAAAAAAACCTAACACCCCCAATCAGCGCCATCTAGTACCTTAATACTAAGGTATGGTACGTATGTTTTCCGCAAACTAGATGGCGCTGTTCTGATATAACTATATAACTTCTAATAATTATAATTGCATAAGTTGATAAAAAATACTATGCAATAGCTTTACCGCGGCAGTCTCCGAGTGCAACATTTATCTTTTTTTATTAATGATCTGATTGAAATAAAGCAAACACTAAATTTTAAGTAGAACTTACCACTAGGTTCATTAGTGAAAACCGAACGCAACTAACAATCATTGTTTTGGATTTTATTGCGTACTTATGTATCATCACAACCCATAACTGTCCCACTGCTGGGCACGTGTCTCCTCTCACAATGTGAGGGGTATAGGCCATAGTCCACCACGCTGGCCAAGTGCGGATTGGTGGACTTAACACACCTTTGAGAACATTATGGAGAACTCTCAGGTGTGCAGGTTTCCTCACGATGTTTTCCTTCACCGAAGCAAGTGACAATTAAATTTTAATACGCACATAATTTTTGAAAATTAGTGGTGCGTGCGGGGTTTGAACCCGGAACCTCCGGTTCGGCAGTCCAACGTTCAACCACACGGCTATCACTGTACTTATGTATATCTCTTCAATAATAGTTTTTCAAATGTATTTTCCATGTACAGACAGGAATCATTTACAGATTTGTTATTATGTATAGATGTGCTAGACATATTATCATGGATTTTCAGTCCGAAAAATGAATCGGTTGTGGCGGAAAATAATTGATGGATTGACTTTAATTTTCTATACAAGATAGTATTTTATTAAAATAGTGTCTCTAAATATATTTTATACCGTAGTTCCTACG
The DNA here is from genome assembly GCA_905404295.2 of Ochlodes sylvanus. Classification (NCBI taxonomy): domain Eukaryota; kingdom Metazoa; phylum Arthropoda; class Insecta; order Lepidoptera; family Hesperiidae; genus Ochlodes; species Ochlodes sylvanus. The sequence goes on along the minus strand of FR990151.1, from coordinate 3,125,000 downwards.
GGAATAGGAAGCTTTAATTAAGCTAAAGCTTTCGTTGCTATGGTAACCGCGTTGCTACGGTACTCTTGAGTGACAGCGAAGCGTGGCCGAGTATAGCTAGAAATAAAAATCAGTATCGAAACCCCATTATCAGTTTTGTTAAATGTTTATTGCCTTATATGAATGTAACAACATTTTTTTTATTATTATTATTGACGACCCGTATGGCGCAATGGTTACTGCACTGGACTGCCGATCATGGGGTCCTGGGTTCGATTGCCAGCGAGTTGGAATTTTAGTTGCTGTTTTCCGTAGATGTATCTTCTTGTCTAGCTAGTGTATTACCCATGGCACCCCCATAGAGTCTTAGTATGGGTCTATGAGTGAAAACCGTTATTTATTTTTGTACCTACATACTGGTTATGTCATTCCGTGGACAAGTACTATTAAAATAAGGAGTCTGAACTGAAGGAACTATTTTAACTATTTAACTAAAAGTTAGTAGAACACTTAAAACGGTGCCTGTTTAAACACTTCTAAGGAACAATAAACTATAGGAAAAACAATTGAGCAACGAGTCAAAGTGCAATGTATGTCAAGTGCATTGACCCGAGCCGAATCTTACACGTGCATTCTGCCGCTATAACAGAATGACATAACTGCACAACACTTGCATTCTGATGTGGACTTTATATAACGGTATCATAGTCTAGTTTTACGTAACGGACAATTGCAATATATCCTCTTGTGCGTGCACACGCGTTCCGATATAAATGTTACCGTATTCGTATAGAGTGAAGGTTGACTATAATTGATGTAATTTTAAATGTGTACTGCCAATTGAAATGCTTTCTTACTTCACTGTTACAAGGTACGTTTTTACGTCACAGTATTTTCACATGTGACGTTTTACTTCTGTGCGTAAAATTGAAATTAGAATCAACAGAAGATAGCAGTTTTCACTTGGTAGTTACGTCATCGCATTGTGAATTTCCCCCCACGATGTTAAGGTGTAATTTTGATTGTGCAATGACGTGTCTTAACCCAAATTTTGACCAATTAACACAAATAGTTAACAAAGAAAACCCTAAGTAATCGTGGAAAATTATTATGTGGAACACAAACATTCGTTAGTTATCGGGGTCGTTCAGATAGTTTAACTAATTGTAAATAAAGACTTTTTGGGACATATGACGTATATGTAATTTGCTTAAGGTGTTTCTAAAATTGTGTCACAGATAATGACCAAGTGAATTGCTACTGCGATGAAGTTACAAATATATCGGTTTACGAATGAACAACTATCTCATATGCACCAATCCGCACTGGAGCAGCGTGGTGGAGTATGTTCTAGGCCTCCTCAGGCATGAGGAGAGACCCGTGCTCAGTATTGGCCATTAATAAGTTGAAGCCAATTAATGAACATTGTATTGTTAAAAAATTTACAAAAACCTCAAACAAATTGTGTGTTCATCTATTTCAAGAGAAAATATACCTAATTCTGAAACCGTATTTTATTTACAATCAAATTTTATATAATTCAAGCTGATCCAGCGAACGTTGCTCTGGCACCCTGGCATTTGATTACTTGTTGTAGTGAATGATTTGGATATTGTTTATACAAAAATACAAAAAGCGCGATTTAAATTTGGTGGTAGGAACACATCAGGGTACAGACGATATCGAAGCCGCGAGCAAAAACTAGTATTCTTTAAGAAAAATATAGATTAAAAAAAAAAAAGTTCAATGAATTATAAGTAAGTTGGTAATTACATATTGATATCGTTTTTAAATATTCAAGTGTCATGATGATATACTGTCGCGTAGAACCATCTGTTGACAAATTACGACGTGTGTGTTAGAGAGAAAATGTGCGAGTAGGATAAAAAAAAATAAAGATGGAACTTCTAGAAAGTTCTCGACGAAATAGAAAAGAAAGTACAGTAAAGAAAATGTGCGAGGATAGTAGAAATTAATAAATAGAATTTCTAGAATGTTCTCGATAAAACGAGACGATAAATAAAAAAAAAATTTGGAATGTTGGTATTTGAAATTAGCGGTATAGATAATAAAGCGTCTGTTACACGGCATGGACAATAGTCTTGCGGGAGGAGCCCGCTGACGTCACAGGTTACTCTTAGTCTCCGCGCGGACGCTTATCGGCTCCTGTTGGGCTTCCCACCAGTGGGATCCACCCGGTAGGGCACCGTACGCCCGCGCGGAGTGCAGCCCGCCCGGACTGACACCGCGGTCGAACGGCCCCTTACCTTATACCACAGACCCACCACCAACAGCGCAAATAGCTCCCTTACCCAAGGACCACGTCTCTATCGCGGAAGATCCCTCCAAAGGGAACCGAAAAGTTCGGATTCCGCACGTCCCTTGCGGCACGTTATGCAAATCACGAAGCAGAAAAAAGGAAAAATAAAGAAGCACAGTAAAGTGAATAGCGAAGTGAAGTGAACAGTGACGTGGGTATTACTCTGTGGTGATACACCGTCTATTGAAACGGCCTTATTCCTGTGCAATTCCTTACCCAGTCCTGTGACAATACACTAAAGTATGTAAAGATAGCGAAAGGAAAGAGGTATAAAATGTGGTCGCACCACCAATCACGATAATAATAATGTTATACGGGCACAATTTGATATTTTGTGTTATTGAAAAAAAAAATTCTTTTTCTATCTAATTTTTATCTTTAATTTAGTTAATTAAATCTATAAATAATTCAATATTAGATTTACTTTTTAAATTTCCATTATGGCATAATACTAAGTTAAAATTATATAAGGCTGTATAATCGCAAATAACGACCATCCAAGTGTAATAACGACCAAACGAGCCATCTGGTGGTAAGTGATCAGCATTACCCGTGGACATCGAGATCCAAGGCGTCACCGACGCGTTGCAGCCAAAAAAGAACGAAGAGTCTCAAGTACGTCTCTCAAGTCCAGCCTAAGTGTTTTATTAGAATATTGCCTAAGCTCACTTAAAAGTGTCTTTATCACAAATTTATCAGAACAAGACTGGCATTAATCAAATACATAGAACAAATATTTCGATAATGACTTTGTTGAATTTGTTTCATCGTGTTTATTGCAACAACTCTTGTTATGGTTAATTTGTGTTCATTCCATATTTATTCCTTTTTTTATAAAATACAGATGGTTAATCATGTTGTAATAACGGCCAGTGCAATAAAGTTCCAGTCAGGAACGCCCCAGTAAGAGTGTAAGGAATTAGGACCTTCTTAAATGAGTCTTTAAAAATTTATAAAAATTATTAAAAAAGATATTATAAAAAAATACACGGAAAAAACGGATATAAAATTGTCATTTAAGTAATATTATTTTATTCTGTTATTTTATTTTAATTTGCGACATAATTATTAAGAAAAAAAACTTCGCACAAGTTCGAACCAGAGACCCTCGAGTTCAATGTTGTCTAGGACCGAGTGAGATCGTGACAAAAAAAGATTAAAATTAAAAAATAACTATAAAAACAAAAGCTATAAAAAAATATAATAAATTTTTACACCTAATAAAAATTGATTTCAACTATTGATTTTTTAATAATATTTATGTTTACTAACCCATAATTTCCCCAAAGAATGTTAAGTCAGCATAACGTACCAAAAATTTACTTAAAATCCCATAGTCACGCGTAACTTATGTAAGATATTTCAAAATTGCCAGAAAAATTAAAATCGAAAAGAAATTTAAATTTTAGTGTAAATATAAAAAAAAAATCGTACCTCGGATAGAATTAGCTGATTTTTTATCCATGAACATCCCGGAAACCGATGACCCGAACATGCCTTCGCTGATTCCCGGGGGTGGAGAGGTGCTGTCGGCCACTGATCCCGAGTTCATATCCATCATCTGATTATGCATGACCCCCTGGACCTCCGCATGCGGTTCCCGTTTGAGCTGCATCCCCTGGGGAAGGCTCTGGTTGGGATGCAGCATCGTCGAGGCCGACGAGTGGCCTCCGTGCTGGTCAGGAGGCCACTGGGACCCGAACAACTCATGAAACTGGTTATTATTCATCATGCTACTTCTTAAGTGATTTTCGGCCAGCTTGTCAAGAATTGTAACCCAACTAGCATTTTTGTTTTCACCAATGGTGTCAAATCCAACCGACTTTGTCGTAAGGCAACTTCACACCATAAGATTTGTCGCAAATCTATGGCACTCCCGCTTTTCAACTTTGTTGATAACACTTGGTGTTTTTTTTTAATTATAAATTTGTTTTTTTAACTGATATATATATTCCGTCCGACCGGTGAAGTAAGATTTCTTTTCGCAAAGTTTATTTCAGGGATTAACTTTTTGAAAAGTATCAAGTTTTTTGGCATTTTGTTTCCGTGATTGTGTTTTTATAACCACTTTCTCTTAATAAAACATTCTAATAAGGCACTGTTTTGTTTATTGTTACGATTACTTCCTTGATCACTTGTTCCCGTATACTATGTTTTGACGTTCAAACACAAATAAAATCTGTAAAGGGAAAGCCAAAGAGCGAAGAATTGCGATTTGTCTTGCAAATTCAATAGATTTTACCTAATCGAACCTGCGTTCAATTAGTTAAAATCTAAAATTATTGTTTCAATAATTCCAGTTCACTACGTTCCGATTTTGAAAATCACTTTTTCCTTTTTATGTCACAAGGCACTGTCACTGATAATTAGATGCGTTCACCTCACTGCTGGAAGGGAAATTTGTACGTTAATTTGTACTATAGGTTTTCACAACTCGACTCGCGAAGGATGGTAGTTCCTGAGATGTTAACGCCTGCACGGCTCGATCGTGACTGACGCATTGACGAATCTTGGGCCGGCCGGGCTCACGAAAAATTATATATTTTTTCATACGGACCGAATAATCGACTTTACTCATAGTGATAGTTCAGTCGCCCCGAGACTGGGATGCCTGAAAATATCTCGTAGAGTTTACAAGATGTAGCAGAACTACTTTCATAGCCCTGACGCTATTAGAGTTTACCTACGAAATGTAAAAATAAATTAGGAAAAAACCCTGCAGTTTAGTGGTAATTAAGTGACGAATTTCCTTAACGTATTCCGCACCTACAAGGTTTATCGATGTGTGCGTTACCGCTGTTACGTACGTACGGCCGGCGCGCGCACACGACGACAACGGTTCGTTGACCCCGACCCAAACAAAGATTTCGGTGAAATGCTGTTTGTTGAACTCTAGACCGAATGTTTGGTCGGCTGCATTTTTTTTGGCAACATCGTTCGAAAACTTTGAAAATTTTATTTTTTTCATACTAGATCGGTGTGAAGCGTAAAATCATGCGCGAGGTCGATGACCCAGGAAAATTATTGTTTTAAATAATGCATTGCGTGGACCTATACTAAATAATGAATCACCGATGAAATATTTTTTTTATATCGTAGGTCAAGTGCGAGCAAGATGTACGTGGGGTCGATGACCCGGGAAAATGTACTGTCAATGTAGTATGGTACTTTATTTTTCATAAGGACTTAATGAACGTGCTCAGTTACGCGTACGCGGTAAGCTACGGGCAGAACATATTAAATAAGACTATTTCTAACACGTTGGCGCTTTTGAAAATTTATAATTCGAATTTAGAATTGTATCTTTGAATAATTTTCAACAAAAATTTCAAATACATTTATTTGTGTAATTGTACATTGAATTATTCATTAAAGAACTTTTAATTTATTAACAACATTATTTAGTTTGTCAATGAATTAATCGTCCTAATATTACACGGGTTACAAAAAATATTTCTAACACAACCAAATTAAATATTAAAACTATTACTTCTTTTTTTGAAATAATAGTCTTGTGTGTACAACTACAGTCCCTTAGACATAATAACCAGCTTCAAATAGGACTACAGTCGTATGGAAGTAAATAAATCACTGATACAGGACTCCGTCTGGAATGGCATGTGTGTAATTGACCGTTGGCACGCCAGAAAAGGGCGTGGCTGTGTGGTAACTAACTGTCTTCAACAGTACTCAATTTTGAAGCAAAAGTTGACCAAAGGATTTTGAAACATCTCAAATTGAAATTTGAAAATTATTCTAATTTTGTAGTGACCTTTCATCATCATCATCATTGTGAATGAAGATGAATACAAATAGCGGCTTGCAATGTTTGTGATTTATTTATATGTTAGTTGTTAGTTAGTTAGTTTCAAATATTCACTAGAATGAATAAGTTTCAAAGTAATTTCCTCGTTCTTTTGCAGAGTATCAAAGCTATTAGCTATGTAATAAGTAATTTTTAATTCTGGAATTTAGTTAAGTTTTTATAAATTGTATCTATATTTTTTCTTTACTTCTTAAACTCCATTGTATATTGTTAAACAAAATTTAAAGTATTGGCTACAAATGAGGAGCATCTGTTCAAAAGGTTATATTTACGTTTTCTGAAAAAAAAAATTTTTTTTCGTTTCTGGTTGTTTACATAAAAATGTATTGAAAAATATTAATTATCTATTAAATGTACGCATTTAATAGATAATTAATATTACGTTTAAAATGATTAACAGTTGGCTTTAAGAAATAATTTCCAATTATCGTAACCTCCTCATAACCCAACCTAGAACCAAAATACAAGACCTACATATCTAAATTCGGTCTGTCTGTCTCACCGTGTAACCTAGACCGATAGTGCAGCAGACAGTGCGAAAAACGTACAATGTCAACTTATTGTACCTATTATTCAGTGTTTTTAGATTACAGTATAGAAATTTTAACGTAAAATATAAAAATATTTGTTGTTATATTTTTAAGATATTAGCTTTTCAGACAGTGTAACAAGATTTTAATAATGGAATTATTAAAATAAAAACATTCAACGTATTTCTGATTAGTTATTAATAAGTATCAAAATATTATTAATATTGTAGTTGAAAATTAAAGCTTATAATTGTTATGTAGTTATTATTATATAAAAATGATATTAACATCATTATTGTGAAATTAAACTTCTTTAACATTTTATCACAATTTGATAAGAAATTAACCAAACATTTATCATATAATTTTTTATCTTCATCTATTTCAATTAATTTTAATGGTTCATGAAATCAGTTATTTAATAAACTAATAAACGCATTTCAAAAATATTTTTTTTATAAAATTCTAAAACGTGAACCAAAAAAATAATTTTCAAATTTAGAACTTCCACTTTTAAATTTTGGTCACTAAAGTAATGTGACGTACGAGTACGTACAAATTTTCCGAATATTTCAGCATCTGGTCAACGAACCGGAGGCGGCGACCTTGTGACGTCACGTATCCCCATCTCACTCCCTCGAGTGCTAACGACCTATTGATTCAACGCCACGTGGTTCATCACGAAGACTGTAACTGTGTCTGTGTGTTGAACTGTTGGGACATGGGAAAACGGCAGATTCTATGGCATTTGAATTTAGAACTGTCGCAGAACATGCAAACATATTTGAAGATATTTGTTCTTTTTTAATTAAATATTATGATGCCAGCCAGTTTGTTTTTAAAACTATTCTAGAACAGCTTTTAAAATTGACAGCAGGTATTAAAAAAAATACCTTTCATTATCAACGCTACAAATGGCACACTTATATCACATCATACAATATGATCACATTAGTCTTCACATTACACACGATCCCAAAACAAATATTTATCTGTCATCAATCGAGAATCGAATTTAGGACTCTTCGCTACAGAGTTTGGGGTCATCAAACACATTATGATATTGAATTGTGCAATTTCATAATCGCTGAAGCAGCGGGGTCAACGACCCAATGTTATATTATATCGTATTGTTAGTTATGCTGAATCATAATTCTTGAAATGAAATTTATATAATGGAAGTGCTAACGGTGCCGCTAAAGAAATGATTTGTAAGTCGCGGTCACGGAAAATTGCCAAGCAATTTCTAAGTTGAAGAGAAACTTATAATTTTGAAATAGTACTTCGATTTCGGAGTGTCCACCAAATTATTCTCGGTCGGCAACGCGTCGGTGATACCATTTAGTCTTTCCATCGGTCTAAAATCGACCTCTCTAAACAATATTGTTCTTGTAGTTTCTGAAAGACTTGATCCATTGAGATAAAATTCATTTTTTTTTATGCAATGTAATGTATTTTTATGCGAATAGTCGTCGCACTGGATATCGACAACAAAAGTATCACCTACACCTACTCCCTGTCTCCCTGTCTTCAAAAAACGTATAAAAAAACTGTTCTCCTTCAAGGCCAGCGTTGCATTGGTAACTCATCTGGTCTTGCTCGTATCCATAGATAGCGTTGACCAACTTACGATCAAGTTGCTGGTCTGCTTTTTCGACAGCCGTTTTGACCAATAAAAAATAAAAAAATGCAGGTAAAGAAGGAAGAAGGGTATTCACAAAAATATGTATTAGTATAAGTTTAATCAAGATCATTTTTTATCAAGGCGTCATAAAAAAATATTGACGATTTTTATTCAAAATGGTTCTTAATTTATTATAATCATTTCTGCGTAGTAGTCAATAGTAAGATTAAGTTCAACGTAACATTTGGCCGCAATATTTATATCAGTTTTTAATCGAACGAGTGATACACGTCAGCAATTTCTTCAGCGGTTCTTGAAATTGTAACAGAACGAAAGTAAAAGGTTTTTGTACCTAAGGCTAAGTGTGGGGACTTTGAGCTAGACCCGAGGGGCTTTGGGGCTTTGGAGCTTTGGGGCTTTCGGGCCGCGGGGCACGCGAGAAACAAAAGAATATGACTGTAAATACAAGACGTTTAGACAAATGAAATTGGTCGTTCGAAATTCAAAGTTTGCTCTTGTCTTATTTATCCGAGAAATTCAAATTTTGTTTGTTCGAAATTTAAATTTTCGAAATGCAAAATTACTTCGATATTCAAATCGTATTAAGACGACCTTCTTCGCTTCAATTAAAGACATAAATAAACGTTAAGAGGGGGTATAAAGCAAAATTGGCAATCGTAGATTCAATTTTTACAGTAGTAGATCAAGTTTCTAGAACCTGAAGAAAAACATAGTTATACTTCATCATATTATTGAGTGAATGCAAGAAGCAAAAACATAAAAAAATTAAATTTTCTCGATAGAAAAAAATCACAAAGTTAGGTCTAATTTTCAACTAAAATCATTTTTTTTTCAATATGGTGCATGTTTTTGAGTCAATATTTTAATATGTTACGCTAATTAGTATCACGGAGGGATTTGTAGATCGATTTCTAAATCAAATCTATAATTTACGAATTATTTAAATAAAATACATTAATTGTCTTTATAGCTCTAGGATTTTGACATGCTCTGTTCCATTTATCAGTATCGTTGAATTTGATTTTTTCCTAGCTTTATACCCCCTCTTAAACACACAAATATAGACAACACAATTTCCTTTTCCACACACAAATAAGGCATCACACATAAAAAACAATAAAAAAAAACCACCACTAAAATGTCTGCACCCGGAATCAAAAGCGGGACTCGTCGGCGTCAATCGCTAATCACATCAACATCAGCCCAGGTTGAACCCGGGACTCAAACTACCACAAAAAAATCAACGCGAAATCTCCAGTAAAAAAGGTCATAATTTTCGCACCGTTCAAAGCCCTTAATCTGGGACGAACCCTAATTCCTTTCATCACCTAATGCCGCTAAAATCAATAGCAGACAACCCTGGGATGATCAATCACGCCGGGGTAACTGACTCCGTATCCCGGCCAGACGGCCTGCCCTGGTTTCGGGTAAAGGTGCCGGTAGAATCAGGGCTTAACGGTCGCTTGTGAATGTTGACAGCGATTTATTAAACGAACGATCCTGCGTTATTGTTTTGACGTGATAACGTCGTATAAATTGATGGGCAGCAAGAAAAGTTTCCCGTTCCGCTGACGTCAGAACGGGACGTCTGAGCTAGCAGTTAGAATAGTTCTGCTACTGGAACGCCGCCACGCGAGCTTCTTCGAAAACTTTTACAATAACCCCCGCCCACCTCGACGGAAGCCATTATTTATAACAAATGTTGAATACGCGACAACGTATTTTCATCAATGTTTCTGTATGACGTTATCACGTAAAACAACTTTACAGACAATTGTAATTGACTAATAAATTTGTAATTTATTGTAATTGACTTTATTCACGAAACAAAGTCAATTACAATAAAGTTTAACCGGAATCCTAGTATGTGTGTGTAAATTTGCTACTGATAGTTCTGATACAGTATGAACAATTTATTTAACTGGTATTGAGCATCTCCAGATTTCTAGAGGTTCTAGGATTGAACCCTGGCCCGAACAGTTTATGTGATGGACGGTTGGAAACAGTGCACTACTGAACAATATGAGAGTGTTAACGTTTATATTATGTTTATAGGTTTTAACTTTTTAAGTAATTTACAGAATACTAAACTTAAACAGAATTATTTATATCTCGACTTTGACTTGAGTTTTATTTACATACGCCTCGTGTGACCCGTAGCTTCTGGCTTGGCTTCAACCCACTGATGGCCCACTACTGAGCACGGGTCTCTCCTCATACCTGAGGAGGTCTAGAGCATACTCCACCACGCTGCTCCAGTGCGGATTGGTGGAGGGGTTAGTGGCCAACCCAAGTGTCGGATATTTTTAAGCCGCCCGAAGGTATCCGACATGGCTTAACGACTGCTACCATATGGTAACAACCGGGACCGACGGCTTTACGTGCCCTCCGAAGCACGGAAGCGCTCAAGAAATTTTTGCCACTAGCGGTCACCCATCCAACTACCGACCGCGCCCGCTGTTGCTTAACTTTGTCGATCACTTAAGATCGACGAAAGCCGCCGGGCTATGAGCGCTTCTAAAGAACAGTAAAATGAAAGCTTTTCTTTTTCTCTCTCTTTCTCTCTTACTGAAAGCGCATCTACGATGTAATCGGGGACGATGAACACTTAGAATCCGGTGGCTCGTAAGCTTTGTCGGTTGTTGACATAAAAAGGTCAGATCCGCTTGTCTTTGGCTGCGTCCTTATCAGCTGTTTTGTTCCGTGAGTAGGAATTCAGTTTTTTGATATAAATCATAGGTATGTTTAGATTTTGTTTATTCTGGCCTGGATTCGATTCCTGTCAGAAATCTGGGTCGGAAGGCAAACAAGTTTTGCTGAATTTTAAATCTGGATGGTCAGGGGTTTTTAGTGGGTATAACGTCCCGTCAGCTAAGGTTGGTCGGCAACGCATTGGTGGTGCCTTTGGTGTCTTTGGCCATGAGCACCGGTGGTCACTGACCATCATATGGCTCGTCTGTCTCGTTTGGCTAATAGAAGCGTGCTTAAATAGGCCCTAGGATCGATAGTTGAGTGGTTTGAGAGTTGGACTCACGAACAGCCTAGGTTCGAATCTTGCACCTCTATTTTTTATATGCATAATATACAATAATTAATTGTCATTTGCTCGGTGAAGGAAAACATAGTGAAATACGTTATGTCTTAGAGTTCGCCAACATTTTCTGTTTATGATGAAATCGCCCCCCTATAAATGACTTTAGGGGGAGCGGAGTAGATGTTAGTATGGAAGTCGACTATAAAAAAAATACTTAACTACTTTTCCCTATATTTAACTAAAATTAATCTCTTAAACTAAACATTATGAATAAAAGAAACAGCCGTGCGTCTGTTAGTAATTATTATGTTTTCCCCCTTTGCGAAGCGAGAGTTCCCGGGTTCGATTCCCACTTGGTACAATGTCAATGCCTTAATATGTTTTTGTTTAAATACAACAAAATAACTATACGACTATAGACTATACTATTAAAATGTTAATGTAATTAATATGTAAGTAGTACATACTAACCTATTAACATTTTAAAATTGTAACAAAATTAAAAACCCTTCCAATCCGTTGGACCTTGTCTTGTTATGTCTTTGTCTTGTTATTGTTTGTAGTGTTGTATTGTTGTTGTTTTTTTTTTGTTATAGACCATTATCTTGTTATGTTTGATTTTCTGGTGTACAATAAAGAGTTATTGTATTGTATTGTCAGAGAAATGTCTCAGGTTTCTCGGGTCGAATATTAATGTAAAAAAAAAGTTTTGATCATGCATTTTTATAAGTAATTTCGCTGGAAATCTAGTCCATGTGTGATTATTTTATTCCCGTCCTATTTAGTCCTATACAAATTCAATTTAAAATCAGCGACAATCTCGAAACTTCAGGCTGTATACATCAAAAGCATTTGCTTTCTCGAGCGGAAGTTTAAAGAACTGAAATTCGGTTGCTGAAATTCGAATTTCAAATAAGAGTGTCGCCAGATCGTCCAACGAACTATGAACTATGGTTGAACTGATGACCCTATGATACAGATCTGTCCTGCTCACTCGTATGGGGAAACGGAAGGACAGACTGAGTTTTTGGTATACGATTCGAATATGGCGATCTCGATTCGCTGGGGATATGACGTTTAAATTTAAAAATCCGAATTAATTGTTGCTCGCTTATTTTTTAAGGCGTTTTAAATTTTGGATATTTGCCTTTAATAGTATATAATTTATAGAATTAAAATTAACTTATTTTTTGCTATATGTAGATATCTACAAGTGAATTAAAGTCTTAACATATCTGACAAGTTCTTAACAATATTCTTTTAATTCGCATACATAAAAAATCTAAATATTGACCATCAACTATTATACCATCAACTATGAATGTATTGAACACAGGTATTAAATTACATCGAAATATGTTCAGTGGTCTCGGCATGATGTCGCCACAGGTAAGTAGAATACTTTCAAAGAAATATACGCTTGTGTATAAGTTTAAAATTTGATTAAATTAATTAACCTACCGATTAAAATGCTACAAACTTTTACATTAATTTAAATATGTAGGTTCTAAAAACAGACAGACACACAAATTATAAGGGTGTATATCAATACAAAATGGTACAAAAAGTAGGTTATTTTATATTATCTCTATTACAAATTGTTCAAAAACAATAAATACTTAGATAAATATTGTATATAATTATCTCCTTTTTTGTATATTAAAATTTGACAGAGACCCTGCGTTTTGTGTATCTATACACACTACCAACTAAACTACATTCTCTGAACATAATACTTATAAATTTATCAAAAACTCGCCGCAAACTCACCTATGAGTCTCATAAGTGAGATTACAGGCTACGAAATATCCGAAACTTTTTGCATTTAATCGCCAGCCAAACCAATCTGTCGATAGCAACAGCGATGCAATAATAAATCTAGCATCGATAGCTTATCTCGGGCCACAGTCGGGCATCGAACCCCGAAAGAGTTCAATGCCTCTACGATGCGAGCACAGCCAGTGGTAGCGAAGCGATTCGCACGCAAAGCGATACTACACCCCATCTAACTCGGTCGAATATTCGGCTCCAGAACAACCAAGAAAAGCCTGTTAACTTATTTGTTTATTCATATCATCTGTCTCCCTCTCTCTTGCGCGCACGAATACAAACGTATATCCTTTGATTCGCGCTTATATATCAACACCGGTCTGAGAACGAGCGAATTCTGGTAGCGAATATCGAAGATGACCGAAAAGGCCGTCTACATACTCGTATTCGCGCGTTGTCGGTCTTTCTCGCCGAGTACACGCGAACATGAGTATCTAAACAGAGCGTCAGATGTAAATTTTAGTTAAGCTATTGCATAGCTTTTATCGCGGGCCTTGACCGTGGGGACCGAATCCAGAAATTCCGTAACGAAAAAAACCTAACACCACCAATCAGCCCCATCTAATACCTTAATACTAAGGTATGGTACGTATGTTTTCTACAAACCAAATGGCGCTGTTCTGATATAACTATATAACTTCTAATAATTATAATTTCATAAGTTGATAAAAAATGCTATGCAATAGCTTTACTGCGTTAGTCGCCGAGTGCCACATTTAATTTTTTTAAACAACCGAAAAATGTATGATTTTAAACTGACATCACCGCGTACAACATTTTAGTGTATACGGTCTTATTGACCGTATAACTTTTCAACAATCCCAACGTATCGGTGAATTAGTTAGCAAAAACATGATAAAAATTTGGAGGTACTTTTAAAACAACGGGAGAATACTACCCTCGGAAAAGTTACTATAAAAAATGTTATTAATTTGTCAAACGAAGTGCTATATCTACCACGGCTCTAAATGTACTTAACAGAGAGTTGAATTTTGCACCTACACTTAGCACTTTCGCATAAGGAACGTGTTATGCGAAAGATCATTGGAAATGTTGAGGAGACCACAGGTGATCTCAGCTGAACGTCACCACATGAGTAGTTAAACGCTACTCATGTGACGTCACTACGTTTAGTAAGGAAGGCCATTCTGACCCGGCCGGGAATCGCACCACATCGCACCCCGGACCCCTCGCGGAACAGGCCACTGCCAACATTGTACATTGATTGTGATTGGATTGTTGTCAAGCATTAACTTTTAATTAATAATAAAAAAACTAGGGGATCCTCATATCACTATTGAATGCTATTCTTTTTGCACTACTTATAAAGTAAATTAATGCTTGCCTACAATCCCATCTGACGGTAAGTGATGATGTATTCTTGGGTGGTAAAGCACTATAACTCATTAGAAGCCTTAATTTATTAGAAGCACTATAACTTATTAGCATTTGAAGACATCCACTTGATTTGAAGACACCCACATTATAATTAAATGAACCACCGACGCTGGCAATTTATTCCTAGCTATATATAGATAGTTAATCGCTTTCAGTGGAAGACAAGCTAACAATCTTGGTCTATGTACAATTCGCGAACTAACTATTGACGATGCGAATCACAGTTCCACTATGATTCAATGATACGATTCGAATCGCGATGACATAAGTACTTAAGATTTAACTTGATAGGCTCAAGGTTCAAACCTGTGACCATCTAACTATTAAGGTAACTATTATGCAGCGGACCATCTTTTTTTTTTTCGAAAAATGAGGAGGTCATAAGTTCGACGAATCACTACATAGTATAAAACAAAGTCGCTTTCTCTGTCCCTATGTATGCTTAGATCTTTAAAACTACGCAACGGATTTTGATGTGGTTTTTTTAATAGATAGAATGATTCAAGAGGAAAGTTTATATGTATAATATATTAAAGTTTTTTGCAAAATGAAAAATAACGCGCGTGAAAATAAATTCCTGCGCTGGTTACGTTTAACAATTTTGGCCTTTGGCGGGTTTACTAGTATTATATATTTTTTTAATGTCCAGCGATTTCTCTGTCATTTGTGAACCGTTTTTTTTTAATTTGAAAGAACATATTTCCGAGGGGGTCCCACTGCCACCAGGTCAGTATCTGATGATGGAATCCCAGGGAAATCGAGGGAAATATAGTTTTTATTTTGAAGTCGGTTTTGTTTTGTTAAATTATTATATGATTTTAAACTTAACTCATCGCGGATTGTACACATTTTATCGTCGAAATATCGGCGTACCAAAATACATATCGTGAGTACCCGTATCATAATAAATTATTATATTTATTTATTTAACCTTATACACGCTAACATTACAGTTCAGTAGCCTAATGCGTCAATGCGTTAAATATTATTGTCTAACATTCTATGTTTTTTTTAATAATTCCATTTCCACTAATACGTAAAATACGTGTCTCATTAAAATTACAATTAAATTAAATATTAATGTATAATATAATTATAATAGATCTGTAACTGGTTGCTAAAAACTGGAAAATTGAATAATGTTTTCAAATTTATTTTCGGTCTTTTTATATGTTCCTATGTTATGAATGCGTTAAGTCTGGGTGGTAAATGGTAACCACCGTTGTGTAGGCCATTAATATTAAAAATAATCCGCCTAGCAACAGTTTCCAGTTAGGAACCCACATCGCGTGTTCAGAAGTAATTTTTTTGTAAATGTCCGAATTCAGTCACGTTTTGTAGCTAAATTGCTGAATAATAGCTCGAGTTTCGAAGGGGTTTAATTGAAAGGAGTAAGGCTACATCTATTCTATACATAATAACTGTAAGTGATCGGTGTCTATAACATATACATTTACATACTGTACACATACGTCTTTATCAATATTTTGTACATAAAACTCTTCCGTTACTGAGTGACTGACAGACAACGCACAGCCGACTACTGAACGCAACAAGCTGAAATTTGGCATGTACGTTCCTTGGGGAGTGTAGGGGAGCACTAAGAGAGATTTTTTGGAAATCCCCTCCCCCCTGACGGGATAAAAGGGGGGTTAAACTGAAACTTTTTATTTCTTCAATGGATTCACTTGAAACTTTGTTCCTCAACTGACACAAATGAGCTAAGAAAGGGTTTTTGGAGATTGGCGGGCGAGGTCGCGGGTGAAAGCTAGTATCTAATATTTTAAATGTATGATTGTTTTTAAAATAATCTAAAAACGGGTTAATGGATTGAAATGAAATTTAGCACACAGATAGTTTACAACCGGGATTGAATGATAGAATACGTTTTATGTCGGAAAATGGCTGACTCGGGATTAAAGGTATAATTACTATGAAGGTTCTATTAAGAGTATAGCAATAGTTATAACTTTTATCATTTTTTTTAAAATAGTGATTCATTTCTGTCTGGACCAAATAATGAAGACAATGACGACTCGTATGGCGCAAGTACCATCTCGGAGCCTTGAAAGGGTCTGGGTTCGATTCCCAGCGAGTTGGAAATTTTAATCATGAGTTTAAATTTATTTTCTCGGTCTGGGTAAACTCTAGTCTTCGTGTGTTGACCAAAACAGCCACGACACAGGAAATCCTAGTATAGGGTTACTAGTTGCGGTATAAATGTAGACGAACTCACGGGAAAAAGCTAGTGAACTTAACAAATTCCCTGTACAAAACAAGCCTGCTTAAGTAAAACACCTTTTAAAAATTCAATTAGTCACCTGTACTAACCAGTTCGGTGTGTGCGTGTAACGCGATATGATACAACATCCGCGGCGTGCATGTGTGCGTGCGTTCACCGAACCCAGTACAGTGGGGCAGCCGTTGACCTACCACGTGGGCTGTTATCGCTTCCCGGGTGCCATTTTTGTTATTTCGCGCGGTTTTCAGTTAAGATGGCGAGGTGTTCTTTTTTTGAACGGTACAGAGTAGTGCGATGAGTTTTTTTTTCTAGCGGCGTAATAACATGGGGGTAAAAGTCGATGACGATTTTAAAAAAATATTTATTTTATTCGTTTTTTTATAAGATTATGACATAAACAATAACAATAACTTGTTAATATTGATTGGTATTACAATATAATATATTAATTAGTAGATTTTTATTGAGGAAATCACGTTTTGGCAGATACTTTAATTGAATATATTTTTACTTTTGGTAAGTTAATGCTTCACATTTATTTTAGATATTAAAACAAAAAATACGGCAAAATACACAATTATTTCTTTAACCAGTAGTTAAATACTAATGAATCGAAGTTAAGTTGATTGATTAATAATATCAATATTGAATTTTCCCAAAAATAAACAAAACTATTTTAAATCTTTGTTACAAGACCCTTTTTGTGGGGAAATCTGAAAATCCATGCCTCCATAAACAATGGTATTCTCCCCAACCCTTTAATGGGTTGAAGCCACACATGTGTGTGTGTGCCTATACCCACATTTAAATGTGGTTCTGTGGTGTTCTGTGGTTTTTTCGTTCACATTGTTGATGTCATGTTTAGTTTAGAACCAGCTTTTCGTATTAGAATTGTTTTGTAATGCGACGTATTGGATACGCAAGTATAAGTTGTCCGATAGATTAAGTAAATGTATATTTAGATACACATTTTTTACGTAAAAGTATTTTTGCGATAAAAAAATGCAAATATATTGCATAATTTAAATTAGATATCCGTACACACTCATACCTAATAGGATAATGTCACAGGTGGCATGGTCAACACAAATAAGACATCACTAAAACCCTTGAGAACAAAGTTAATTTAACTGTCACATAAATCAGGCCAGGTATCAAACCCCCACTTTATGGGTTACTACCAACTACACTACGGATTTTATTTGTGCTAATTATTACAAAATATTTGTAAAATAAATTACAACATCATAATATTTATTAATCCTATTATTATTATTACACGTATTATAGTAAAATGAATATAATCATAGTATTATAGTAAAATAAGTTAAATATCACATATCTTAATTTCCCAAAAACCCCAAAAAGTTGCCTGTAAATGTGAAAAAAAATCGCATCAGTAACACTGGCCACAAAAAGAAGAAAGAGAAGCTAACGAAAAGAAAAAGAACAACACAATTAAAATTCATAAATTGTTTAAAACAATTAAATTTCACGTGAAATATTATATTTATAAAGTTGGTTTAGAAACTTTAGAACATTAATATTTACTCGTAAAACAGCGGAATTTTCGAATAATTCCCAAATATTTTCGCAGGGTCTCTGACATTCGTGACAAAGCAATTCTTGTCTACGGCTCGTTAAGGCCTATTCAGGCAGGAGAACGACCCTGAGGTCGTTGTGTGACCCACTTGAACCCGCCTTTAGGGAAATTTTGCGAAAATGACCAGCGGTTTTGGGTGTTTGCGTTGCTTGGGTATAAATTGGTGCACTGCGCAGTTAATGGCGAAGGTTCGAAGGGTCCTGAACTCGATTCCCATGGATTAGGATGAATAGCTTACAATAATTACACTATAGAAACGAAGTCCGCGCGGCCGTTTTGAAGCACCTTAATTGGAGTCAGAAATGACTCCAAACACCGGGCAGCTCATGTCAACGCACGCCAAACGTGTCTCGCGAAAAAAAAAAGAATTATGACGATTTGTCCAGTTAAATTGTGCCACAAAATATCTGAAAAGCTATTTATTCATTATTGCTAAAAACATTATGACTATCCGCAGCCGAAGTTCGGGAAAGTTTCGGTTTAGTGCTTCACTTTAGACAGAGCGCTTGTATGAAGACTGTCTTTCTATAGTGTAATTTTATTCTAAGATGAATAGTTAAATTTCTGTTCTCAGTGTGTTTGTGTGTTGTCCGTGTGTTCATGACAGGGAATCCTAGTGTCAGTACATTATTGTGTTCTGTTTGTCAATTTGTATGTTTTTCTGTGTTTCCGCCAATGTAACTTGACCGATTTGGATGTGGTTGGGTAACAGCCTAATTTAAATCCGTTTATAAATAAAAAGGATATGTCAATTTAAATAATCCCGTTTAACACAACACCGTGGACACTGTTTCAACACAAAGACAGCTAATTTTTTTCACGTTAATAATAGACAAACGAGCAGATGAACCTGATGGTGAAGGGTCTTCATCACCCATGGATCACAATCCATTGGTGATGAAGACGACAGTGCCACCATGCTTTTGGTGTGCCAAAAATCATCATCTGATACGACGCAGGCAAATAAAGAAGAAGGCCAATCGAAAGGCATACGATCCACTTAAGAAAGAAATTGTTCTAAGCGTTACAAAGATAGTTTATAGAAAGTCATACCTGCATTTCCCTCACCTACATCCCCACTCACCAAAAACCCTGCTGAACTTTGCCCTGTTCCCTCCCAACCCATTGAACCCAGCTCATCAGAACCCCAAACGTTCCTAGATAGAACCATCAAATTGTGTCGGTCACCGCCCCGGCCAGTGACCCCCAACTCTGACTTATTTGTTACCAAGGAACTAAATAATTCTTTATTACTTTCGAGGGTTCTTTAAACCAGATTTGAAAACGGAACAACAAAAACACGTTTAAAAATATATGGATGGAAAAAAATCGTACAAAACCAAAATTGTTACATATAATTTGAAAGACCAACATTAAAACTCAATTGACAACCCTTAAATTGATTTGAAATAAAGTGACACCCCTTTCCGAAATGGTATATTTATCCAAAATTTATATGTCAAAGATTCCAAAAATCTGTTTCTAAATTTGGCAGACCGATTTTTTTTTTCTAAAAATACGTTCCAAAAACCGGACGGAACTATCTGTTAACCCTTTATTTTCTACTTCTTTCTCATTCTCAACACTGCGGATGTTAAAACTCTAGGCATTTTCGGCTGAACTCGCGGTCATCGCTCTCGTCGGTCACTGAACCTGATACTGACCTATAGAAAATTTGTTTGTGAACACAACTTAGTAATTACAACATTTAAAAGACAATCATCATCAAAAACTACAATAACCCCTAGAAAACCAGCTCACATCACTTCTTTTAGGGTAGAATAAGACCTGGATTCAATCATACGGAGTAGGAGAAAAGAGTTCAAATCAATTTCAACAAGGCCTTACTTTAAAATTTAAAACCTGTCTACGCCAGTTAAAAAACATCATCAAACATGGTACAGACTCCTGGCATCTCTTACGACACCCTGGGCTACTGTCCATGATCAGATCTGAATCTGAGAATTCCCCACTGAATTGAATATCCTGTGCTTCAATTGTGAAGCCCAACAGTGGACGATCCGACGCCATCCACGCCCAAACTCGGTCGATCACTTACCGACTTCTCCGCTACCTGGTACATAAATCATTTTTGCGATCCCCAGAACTCAGATCCCCTGTGTAGGTCAGTTCTGACAGTTCAGTGCCCCAAGAGAGCAATGAACGACAGTTCAACTGTAATACCTATAACGTTTTTTCGTGTTCGATAAGTCCACCACTTTGGTTCGGATATGGTCGGATATTGAGTGATATTAGGGGGTTATTAGGGGTTGATGACGTTGGTGAGAGAATTGTGTAAGGGTTTTAGGGGGAAATGGGTTTTTAAATCTCCTAGTTAAGAGACAGGGGTCTTAAAGCATAACTAGTTTAGCTCTCTTATTGACTTATGTAGGATCCTAGGATCTTTAAGGAGTATCAAGAACTATTAACACTCCTAGGTAGAGTCGTTTAACGACTGTTTTCAATTAATCTATCCATGATCTCTAGATGAACCTATTAGCTCAGTTGATCGCGAATTTAATTCAGGTAACGGATTCGCTACTCGGCAAACATTTTGAAGATCCAAATATGTCTGAAACTTGAAATCTACGTTAATGTCGACCAATACTTTGACAAACTCTGATAGGAAACTTAAAAGAAGTATAATTACGTAATTTCTATATTGGAACCGCATAGACTCAAAGGAATGGAAGGTGTACCATCAAATTACCTGTTTGCCGGCTATTAATAAAATTATATTTTAGCACACTCCAAACATATACATATATAAACAGACCTACGACAATGTTAGTACGTAAAACGGCAGAGTTCCGGGGTTCAAGTTACACTGGTCCCTTGTGTTTTGGCACATTCAACTTTAGCCGGTTGTTGACCCCATTTATCAGTTGTACTGTTTCAATAAGGCTTAATACTTGCATTTTTAAGTACTTGTTATCGTAATATTTTCCGAAGAGTATTCGATGTTTTTATGTACCCACGGTAGCAGCCGTGGCTCAACCGAATTCTATTGATGTGACGTTATTTGTGATTGAACCACTTACATTTTATGTGCGCCTGGTAGACATAATATCGTTAAGAAATTAAATTCGAGTAGGCCTGGTCCTAAGACCCATGGAGGCCTTTTAGTATATAATTAGAGGCCACAGTTAGAGGCCTTTTAAGACGGTAGCTTGAATTGGACTTTGCCAGAAAAGCAAGTCGATGATTATAAGAATATTTTAGTCAAGTTGTAATTGGACACGAGAGAGTGGTAGCCTTTGGAGATTTTGGCTTAAAATATCCTCAAATCCATTGCGCCAGGAAAGCACCAATCTCAGATTGTTGAGAACGTTTGAATAGCCAAAAATTGTGACGTAATCGATGTCTAGGCATTTCTCAAGGGTCCCTACGATATGCCCTTAAATGGCTGAAAGGTAGTGTAAAAGAAAACCCTCATCTAATACAAAATAATATGAATTAATTATCCACGTTTGTCTGTCCAACAACGGGTTTCTAACCTATATATCTCTTACTGTCGATAAGAACAACAGTGGGTAGTAACTGCATTTTTGCGTTTAAAAAAATACACAATTGTAACTACGAAAGTGATGTTAGCTATCGCTTATCAATGATAGATTGATGTAAAGAAACAAGTTATCCACCGATAATAATAGTTAATTTAAGTGAAATATACGTTTTTCTATATTTATTTCTGTTTATAGTTAAGTATATTTATAGGTTTTAATCCCCTGACTTTAGAGGTCACTGTCGCAAATCGACATCCCTAACACCAAAGACCTGCATTACTTCTAGCTGACTTGAAGCATGTCATGTCGAAGCATACACATTAAACATTCAACTTTAGAAGGTAGCCAGGTGTTTTAAACCCCCTACCACCCTGGGTACCGTCGGGATTAAATTCGGTGGTAACGCCCAACGAACCGAGATCACCTGTCGCCTTAACCTCACCTCAAGGTGCAAGAACAGGGGACCTTTTAATGGTATTAAGGTAGCACATGACAACTGTGACCGACCTAGAACAAGACTCGAGCCTTAGTCTCATAGATAGATATATGAATAGATAGATAGATAGATAGATAGATAGATAGATAGATAGATAGATAGATAGATAGATAGATAGATAGATAGATAGATAGATAGATAGATAGATAGATAGATAGATAGATAGATAGATAGATTAGCCCTAGATTTAGCTTTACAACCATCCCACTTGATGGCGTTGTGGTGAAGCCCAAGGTGGGCGGCTAGGCGAATTCTCTCTCCTCTTGATATTATATGCAGATCGATGATTGGTACTTGTGTCCGTCTATGTACCACAATCGATACCAAAGCTACACTTTAGTACATTAAACTCTTTAGGGTAATGCCCTCGGAAATCGCCAACGTCATTCTGGTGACTCTTTATTTCCTGCTTACCCCCACGTGTAGGGATGTGTTGACCAGAGTATTTGATAAGACGTAAACATCGATTGTAATGTATTTTATTTAGAGTTATGTATTCCTGGTAGAAGAGTTGTTTTAATTTGTGTTTATCGTTTGAAAATGATCAGTAATTTCTAAAATATATTTTTGAATAATTGTAAATTGTGTATAATTTATGTAATTAGTGTTTAATTTACACAATTGTTTTAAAAGACGTTAATTAAAGTAATTTCAGAGGATTTTTATTCGAAACGTGATCATTTCATTTATTACGCAATAACCATAATTAAATAAATATTAATTTATTACAAATATAAACTCTTTACCTAACCATTTATTATTAAAAATGAAAGAAGAAAGATGGCAAAAAAGGTTTTTTTTTTTAATTTAACACCAAAACTCTATGATAATATCAATACATTATATTTATAAATGAAGACTAAAATCGAAAGCAGAATTTCTTAAATTCTAACACCTTTTTCGCTGCTAACACCCTTGTGGTCATTGTGGCGGAACATGGGTACCCCATAACCTCTATTCTGTTGATAAATATTGTATCAGACTCTCGACTGCGATAATGTATGACGAATAAGGTCTGGGCATTCCTCGTTTAGGTGTCATCATCGCAACCCATCATTGTCTGCTGGGCTCAAAGAAAGCTTTTAAGACAATTGAAACTTTATTTTGTATTCAATAAATCAAAACTCTTCAATTGGGATTCATATTAACTCGAGGAGTACATAGACTTAGTAAAAGGTTTGTTGTTTGCTAAATCCACTTCTAATGTCCCGTTTAAACCAATCCTAGTCACTTTAAAATTAATTAAACTTAATCTTATCTATAAAATCTTAGCGACATTTCAATTATTGACTTAATCAATAAGTTTTCCTTGAAATCATGAACGAAAAATAAAAAAACTCCTGTCTTTTTTAAACTTTAAGCAAGGCAAAAACAATTTCGTTGGTACCAGGGGAACTTTCAATAGTTTAGTCACACTAATTAACTAAAACTAGGCTTAGAAAAAGTTGCTTAACCCCGCGAAAAATGGCGAAAATCAACGAAAATTGCCGATTCGGACCGATCACGTTGGAACGTTCACCCGTCTCGGTCGTTCGTTGAACTTAACAAATTTCGGAGGGTCAACGCCCCGGTCGGCGCCCCGAAATATTTATAATAAACAGAGAAAGATATATGTTTCGTTAGTGGGGGAAAGGGACAAGTAAACAACACGTGACGGAGTAGATAAGCTGGTATTCATTGTCTATGTAATCAATTACATACTTTGTCAATTGCATCGAGTTTTTTTAATGAATGTGAATTAAGTAATGAAGAGTTAATTATTTTTATAATACCTATCCCATTATTTTAGAGTTTATCGCCATTTAATCATTTGATTTCATTATAACTTTATACAAAAGAATAACACATAACTATTTATAATTTATTACTCCATACATATATTAAAACTATAAGTGATTCATGTCTGTATAGAATAGATAGGTACAGATAGTATACATAATTATATGTTTACGTTATGTATTAACATATTGTTAATAATATGTTTGAGAAAAACTATTATTCAGGGTAGGTATCTATTTATTAACGCAATAGATAAACACAACTTTTTTTTTAGAACGTTTGTCTGGTTATTCGTGCGTTTGTTCACATTAATTTCAAAAGCAGCTTAACAGATTAAGATGCGGTTTGCACAGATGTAAGCTTGACGTAACACTAAACATTTTTTTTATTTGAATTATTTTACAAATAAAAAATAAATCTAATGTGAAATGAAGTGAAATTCATAGTCTTGAATCGCGTAATTTTAATTTATGTGCATAGAATCAATAACTATAATTAATTATGTAAAGCCAAATATTTAACTGACAGGATGTAATAGTATATTTATGAATAATGACGTATTACAAATAAATATTGACATCACGGTTCAACGACCTCGCGTACACAGCTGATAAGGAGTCAATAAACTTTTAGTTTGGGAATGAATTTGTTGCCGAATATTATCAACTAGATCTAGATTTATTTGTGTAATCGTTCACACATTCACGTGTGTTCCACTTACCATACTGCATATTAATTATTAAGTAGGTACTTAAAGATTTAATTATTTTTAATTTTTTATACTTATATCTTTAAGTGTACTTGGAATATTTTTGAGAAAGTCCTATCCTATCTGTGCGATTGTTCCCGCTAATCTCATAAACAGATAAACCGTTTTTATGCGGTTTTAACCACTTACTAAATCAATGATTCATGTTAATGAATTTTGTTACTTTTCTAGAGAAAATCTACACAATAGTACCGACTAATTTGGGATTTTAATCTACCAAACACCTAAAACTAACTAAAACTACGTGGCTCTAAGGAAAGACTTTGGTAACTCACTACAACTTGGTAATAGCTAGTAATAGTGACATTATCCATAAAAGTTTGTTTAGCTAATCTCCAATAACACCTACTATATGTACCAAATCATTTGGATCCCCCAAATGCCCTCCCCTAAAGAGGTCAAGGTCATTAACCTATCACTTGCCCCTTCGGTATGACGTATGAGTTCCATGGAAGATCACTGACCTAGAAAATTATTGCGAAATAATTAGTTTATACTAAGAATAATATGAGGAAGGACAACTTAATGTTTTGAATTGATTCAACAGGAAAAATCTCAATGTATACTTATAAATAATTTGAAATTAGAAACTACAAAAATTTTTTACTAAGTAAATTTTTAAGGCAAATTAATAAGTAAGTACTGCCTTCTTGGTATTAGGTATGAGGGACTAGCTGTGATCCGCAGATAAACAGATACAGAACAGATAGCAGATAAGCTATTTGATGGGGGTTAACTTCACTCCTGGACATCAGTAATATCCAAGGTATCACCAGCGTTTTTGGCAAAGGGAGATCTCCCGCCGGACTAGCCTTCATGCCCGGGAGGCGGCCAAGCCCCACCTAATTTTTATTGGAACGTTCGTATATGTAGCGAGCGGTATATAAAACTTCGATAGCGTGATTCAGGCTACGTGACGTCACCGTGTGACGTGTGTGCGATCGCCACACGTTGCTAGCCATTAAAAAGGAAAAGAAAAAGAAGGAAAAATGTGGCTTTAAAGCCCTCAGCACACAAGTTATGTGGGGGCTGCCTCAAGCAAGTTGGTAGCTAAGGGCTTCAGCCCTACCACCAAGCCTGGAGTACCTTAGGGATCTACTGGATGGTACAAAGTCCAGCGCTCTTGAAATATAGGCCGGGCGCTGTAACCTCGTCCGTCTTTCAGCAATGCAACGATCAGGAGAGACCTTACCATATCTAATGAACCAACCAACAATCTTGTAGAGCAGCAACCCTACACTCGTAATTGTATATAGTCAACCCTAGTTTAAGTTGCCATGGCAGCATCAGTAACACTACTGCCATTCATTCCTATTCTTTTTAACCGACTTCTAAAATAAGGAGGTTCTCAATTGTTGTTTATGTTTGTACACGGATTACGCAGAGATTTATTATCCGATTTACGTGATTCTTCTTTAGATCGATGCGGACTAGTTGTCATTTAGTCCCATAAAAACTTAACATATATTGGCCAAGTAGTTTTCAATATAAACATTTTTAATCGACTTCAAAAAGGTGGGTTATCCTCTGAACTTTCTTATGAATATATTCCATATCATAATTTGGAGTATTATTCTGTACATATTATGAAATCATCAATCTTACACCGCACGCCAAACTCTTAATAACCTACTCCTAACCCGACTAACCATCTTAGTCCCGATTTGAGTCTTTTTCTGTGTCGGTCACAGTTGTCGTGCAGCGGAAGGGTCGAACATACTCCTTTGCTATCTTAATTCCATAAATAACTATTGACTAGGTATACTATCTATTTATTTATTTATTTAGAATTTAGAAAGCATAACAACAAAAGGCGAACTTAATGCTAAAAGCATTCTCTGCCAGTCAACCTTTGGGCATTGGGAATGCAGGCGTCTATACGCAGTCTATATAATGGTTAAGAGTATATAGACACTGACTGGGTTTACGACTAGTTTACGGCGTCGTTAACTTTGCTAATTCCCCGGTTAGCGAACCTTTCCCCCGCAGATATCCGGGACTAATGTCCCACTTACCTATTTTATATGCTTTCCGATTTCGGTACATTTAAAGTGATTCCTAAAATATAGTCTGTGACGTACAGTTTTTTTTTATGAAATTTAGATAGCAAACGAGCATGCAGCCGATATTTGAGTCTTGTTCTGTGTCGGTCACAGTTGTCATGGGCGTCAACGGAAGGGTGGTGCTCAATAAAAAAAGGCGAGCTTACCTGGTGGTAAGTGGACACATGCTTAGAAAGACAGAAAGCAATGATTCTAAACGCTTAGCTTGAACAGAATTCGCTTGGAGGCTCAAGCAAGAGTTTGGTGGCTAGTATGTTCAAAAAAGAAGAATAATAACAAAATACTAAAAGCATTTTATTCATTTTAAGTATTACTAGTTCAGATATACGTAATAATCCGTCAAACATACGTAGGTCGTCAAATCCTCACCTAACCTAAGCCCATAAAGAAACGGCTCTAAAGTTTGACCGCGTGTAAAGACTGATCACTCCACAATTTATACGAATTAAATGAATCACTTAAGCGTCATGAATGATCAAATTTCGTTCACAAAAGGAAGGTATCAAATATGACACTTTCGTCTCGTTCAATGTGTTTTTTTTATATCAAAACACTTGATCAATACAGGGTACAATAACCGAGGAAGGATCAATGTACCCAATTGACACCTAGACACAATCCCGTGTGCGAACAACGCCATCTCTTGTCCAATAGCGGAACTAAAGGTCAAATAAAAGGTTAACGAACTTCACTCGAGCGATTACAGTACGTAATTGTCTATTTTTGGAGGTGTACGAGCATAAAAATAATTGAAACTTACGTTTGCTTTCAAGTCGCGGTAATTTTAGCGTTCTGTTATAAGATAAATAAACGCTCACACACACTCATGTGAACACACACAAGGCCAATACGAGAACAACACTGATTTCTGCCGGGAATAGAACCAGGGATCTGGCTTGCGTTATCAATAAGAATTACGGTACAGCATGCTTTATCAAAGTGATTTCTAAGTCTTCCGGGTTCGGGCACAAAAGTGAAGATTACGTAGAGATTAGAGTTATCCCATGGCCCGTCGTAGTGTTTATATCCTCAATCCTCATTAAGTTAGAAATAAATGTACGCTAACACCGATACAACAACAGAAGAGATTAGTAACTCCCGCGACCCGACCACAAACATTTATCTGTCGCAGAAATATCTGCCGGGCCGGGAATCGCCGGCCCCTCGGCTTCGCGTTCGATTCACGTGAACGAGAATTTCTAAGTCGTCTTGGCATCCGTCTTTGTTGTAAGACGGCTATGGGCGATGGTGGGTTGCCATCCAATAGCTTGTTTGCATCTTCAGCTATATAATATACTAGTGGTCCCAGCGTACTTCGTACCGCTTTATAATTAAAAAATGTTTTAGTGATATATCGACAGCAACGCCACCTACCGGGTCCAATTGTGAATCTAAACCATTCTCGGATCCACCTGAAGACACACAAAAAATTTCAACCAAATCGGTCAAGCCGTTTAGGAGGAGTTCAGTCACATACACACGCACACAAGAAATATATATAGATTATTTAATGGAATTAAGATAGCAAGCGAGCATGCAGCACCGCCCTTCGCTGCCGCCCATGACAACTGTGGCCGACACAGAACAAGACTCAAATGGGGACTGGGACAGTTAATCCGGTTAGGAGACGGTTTTGGTTAGTTACTTAGTTAGTAATTATGAGGACTAGGACAGGGACTGTTAGTGAGTGTTATTCCTGTTAGTTACTGTCAGTAATAATCCAAATAGCAGTTGTTAGTAAGAGTCTATAATTCGGTCACAGATGTGTTGCTACCCTTGAGGAATGAGATGGTCGTCTCTAAAAAAGTGTAGCCGGCTCCACACGTTTCTAACCGGAACACAATTGCTGTTAAAACAATAACACGATAGAAATGGTACTAAGTACCGTGGCGGGCGGTTACTACCCCGGGCGAACTCTAGGCTCTACAACCTATTATTTTATGTAAATTACCATCGAACGAACATACGAGCCTCCTGATGGTGAGTGGTGACCAACCAACCAAGAAAGACCCGTACGACGCAATGGTTGTCATGCCGGACTGCCGTCCGAAGAGTTCTGCATTCGATTCCCGAGGCGGAAAGAATGATGAGTTCAAATTTTTGTTTATTGTTGTTGTAGTGTGTCCATGGCATACGACACAGGGAATCCTAGTGTGGGGCGTTATTTATTACTGAAAAAGGTAGTTGAAAGTATATATATAAAAACAGTTAAAACTACGGAACCATAATCTACTCCCACTCCGGTTTATGACAACGATATATAAAAAACGCTGAGTAAGTGAGTAATATCGTTAGCGCTATGCATAATTGAATTTCCATGAGTCAACTGACGAACTAACAATGCGAAATATAATGATACGCGTTATTTTTGTGCAACAGACAAATAAGTTATGATACTGGTAAAATTGTGATACAACACATTTCTAATTTAAAATGTTACGCAATTTTAAATTTTAACACAATATCTTAGTTGGTTACAACAACAACAAAATCCTCTTTATTGCACACCAAAATGTTACATGGATACATTATTGGTATTACACAGAATTGAGTTATAAAAACTCACGAGAAATGAGTTTTAACTCGCTTTTATTAGCTTCAGACGTATGTCAGTATGTTGGTATGTTAGTATGTAACAGAAACTTTGACCATGATTTTGACCCCCTTCAAAACGTCGGATTAACCAGAAATTTATTTTTACATGAGATAAGTTAATGCTTGACAACAATCCCACCTGATGGTAAGTGGCGATGAAGTCGAAGATGTTGGACGCTCTCTCTCTCTCTCTCTCTCTCCTCTTGAAGACTCCCACATTATACGCACGTAGGAACGCATATTACTAACTTAACTCAACTTTTTATAACTCATATCTGTGTAATAATGTATCCATGGTTATAGTTACTAATCTAGTCCTCTTGATGGAAAGGAGTTCGAGTCTCGATTAAGATAATATGTAAACTTAAGTGCTGAAGTAGTCTTGGTTGGTAGGGCACACTAACTTAGTATAAACCGACACTCTTGACTTGAAGACACCCACATTATAATCGAGCAGAAACACCGACGCGGATAATTCATTCCTGTCTTTCGACCGTACTCAAATTAAAAACATTTATACATAGCGATGTAATGTGAGTTTGTATAAATGTTGTGTTGTTGTGTGATATAAAATAAAAATGACTAAGCCCGGCAACACTTCGCTAAGTCAACGGTTACCATGGAATCGAAATAAGCAAGTTTTACACTAGCGAATTAAACTTTTTAAATCATGGCATCTCTTCGTTCTCTTCTAATCTATGCAAAACCATTGCATCTATTAGAATATTTTGCCAAAATACAACTCAGTTCATGCTCGCCTGGTACTTAATTTGTCAACAACTCGAGAGCTCTGTGTAATTTGGCATAAACAGTATTCTATTAATGCATAGAACTACCTTTCCTTCATGTATGCCTGGTATATGCAACCGCGGTCAATTTAAATGGTAAAATACCACGCCACATCGCCACAAATCTTTCCTATCTTTTTAGTGTGACAAAATTCTCTCCTAGCTATTTATTGTACGGAGTAAATACTCAAACCATTTTGAAAAACATTACGCCTACTACCGCCATCTGTTATGCAGTAGCAAGTACCAAAGTTCATTCGATTGCCAAACTAAGTTGAACGACCTCGCACGTCTGCTTATCTTTCATTAAGGTATGACGCATATTTTCCTTTTGTATCGGAAAATGCGTTATAACTATTGTAAACGTTTCCTTTGTAATGTTGAATAAGGACTATAATAATGTGACGTTACAATGAGTTCGCGTTATAATTTTATTTATTGATACGGAAGTATTTAACTGCTAAGGTTCGTACTAAGTTATTGACTTCTGTAGCAATATATAATACTGTAATTGAGTGATGTATGCGTGTACATGGAAAATCTTAGCAAATTAAAGTTGTAGGATCTTTTAAGTTTATAAACCTCTTTCTATTTTTTTATGAATGACTTTTATTTTATGTACAAACTTTTATTATATGCATGACTTCCTAAACCCACGAATTCGCGTGGAAGTGTTCCCGACAGATTAAAAAAAAATTGTTTGTGTTTTAGTGTAGCACGAGGATTCCCTGTGTGTCTGCACGACCCAAGATCCAATATTTACCTGTCACATATCTTATTATCTGTCACTACCCCCGCCGGGAATCGGACCCGGGACCTGTCGTTTCGCAGGCATGGTACCAACAAGTCTACTGGGACTTGAGTAACGATTCCTACCACAAAAACTAGTTGATCCATCCCAAAAAACAATTTGTCATCAAACCTTTCACAAGTAGCGGTATTGATGAATTTGAATGAGTTAATGATAAATATTAATACTAATGATTAATTGAAGGCTGACCCGCCTTCAATTTTTTTGTTACACCATTCAATTGTATTGATTGATTGTTAAGAGGGTTGTATACAGGATGATCTCTCCCAATATTCAAGTGTATAAATAACGCTTACTCATAGACATAACCATTAGCTGCATCACATATTAGAAATTGTTAAATTGATAATCTCACTATGAGATACCATTTATAAGAATCGCTATGTTTATAAACAATTAAAAATGTTATGTTAAATGTTACGAGTTATTAACTCATAGCCCCACACTATGGATCCCTGTGTCGTGGGTGCCATGGACAACACACAAGACAAGAACACACACACCCAGACCGAGAACAGAATAATATACTCATCAATCAAATTTCCGCCTCGCTGGGAATCGAACCCGGGACCCTTGGAATGGCGATCCGGCGTTAACCATTGCGCCATACGGATCGTCCTTTAATACCTTACCACACCCTATTACACACAAGCGCCTTGCCTTATAACACCTTAATTAATTAATCAACCTGTATACACCATGTTTGTGACTACACCTACACAAATATATAAAGGATAAATTATATTATTTCAAGATCGTGATCAATGTTCTTAGAATACTGCGAAGTTAATGATATGTTATTGTAATTTACTTTTAGACAGTATTTTTAGTTCGCTGAAAACCATTAAAGGCCTATGAACCAGTGTTCCTCAAAACATGGAATTTTGTCCAAGGGTTCCGTAAATAATGTACTGGAGAACTAAAAATGACATGACAATTATGTAAGATTTTGGATACAAAAACGAAGTTGTTTGCACCAGCCAATTATGTTAGTATAGATGATAATTATAAGTCTAAATAATAAAGTAATATTGTTATATTCTTAGCGTTTTATTAAAATTAGGAGTTATCTGGCCAAAAACTGTTGGTCGACATAATTATTTTACATCATCATCAATGAAAATTATTACGCATGGAGCATAAGAAAAACTGAATAGAAAATTTATTTATTTATTTTTACTTCACTAATTAACATTAAGGTAAGATTAAAATGTAAAGGTGATTATCTCAAACAGTCAATTACAAAGTTGTGAATAGCAATACAAATACCGCGTCAATAAAAAATGACATAATGCGTCATTTACACAGATAGAAGCAATCCGCGCCATCTAGTAATGAAAAGAAAAAACGAATCTCGTTAGGATTTTAAAATTCTAAAGTATAAGTAGTATTTAACAACTACAAGGTAGACATAGAATATGTTATCACTTAGTTTTGTATTTAAGTAAAGAAGCTAATAACTTAAGGATCACCGTACTAATGCTGCGTGTTAACAATGCTTTAGTTCTGCTATTTCTCAATAGATGGCAGTAGAAGCATGAAATTTATGTTTCATGTAAAAACATAAAATCTCTTCAATTCGTTATTTACGTAAAAATTATACAATATTTTTTTATCTGTTGATGTTTATAATAAAAGTTATAAGAGTTAAATTTTGAAATTTCGTAATAATTTTTTTTTAATTAGATAAAAAACAACTAAGGACCTAATTGGACCTCACTTATAAGATTAATTAAATGAACCAAATAAACAATAAATAATGCCAATACTTTAAAATATTTAATAACAAAAACATTCGTATTTCTTACTAGATCCGATGCAATTTCACTAACCTACCTCACAGCTACATAACCGCTTTACGATACATATTACAAACGTTACGCGCTCAGAATATTGAATAATCGCATAAATATTCTAGACATAATATCACCACTTGTCGAGTTCGTATGTCGCCTATAATGTGGCGTATGCCTTTGTAAATTAATAACATTTTCTGGTTACTTAATTCGCGCCATTTTGGCGCTGATCGTAAAGATTGGTGAATTGACCACTTTGGGAACTAACTCATATACCTTGTTGGGAAAATGTAGTAGATATAGTTCCTTACAAATCCGTCTAGGTGGCGCCTCAGGTAAATAAAGCAAAAGGTAAATGCAATACAACAATGAAAACCGTATCCAAATTAGTTTCGCTGTTAATAGATTATAAACGCACAAACAAACAGACAGTAATACTGAAAATAATTATGTGATCAAATGCGTTAATAAAATTAAATACCATCTACTTTTTTACAAGCCTTATTGAACTTGTATAAGATAAATGTAATTGAGTAAGATAATATCTTAGAATAATTACACTATAGAAACGAAGTCCGCGCGGCCGTTTGAAGCACCTTATTTGGAGCCAGAAATGGCTCCAAACACCGGGCAGCTCATGCCAACGCACGCCAAACGTGTCTCGCAAAAAAAAAAGGATTAAGACGATTTGTCCAGTTAAATTGTGTCACAAAATATCTGAAAAGCTACTTATGTATTATTGCTAAAAAACATATGATTATCCGCAGCCGAATCATTCCCCGCTTTCGGGAAAGTTTCGGTTTAGTGCTTCACTTTAGACAGAGCGCTTGTATGAAGACTGTCTTTCTATAGTGTTATTATTCCAAAGATAATATGTTTTGTCTCACTTTGCGTGGCATTTTTTTAGGAAAACAAGTTGCTTACAAGCAAAATAGACAGTTAACAATTTGATTTTTCAGGTGCCACAACTCATGTTGGTCACTCTCACCTGATGTATATCTCGTTCTCTGTCTTCGCTAATAAAATAGGCCCCAACGCAATTAAATACATAGGTATCATATACAAAGTACAGCCGATAAGACCTCAAAGTCCTCGTCTTTTGAACCGCAGTAACATTCACGGACGAAAATCTCTACAAAAGGACCCTTCATCTCAGTTTTATTTTCGTCTTACGCAACGCCGGAGACCTTAAGAGGTGCGCATGTCAGACCGTTGCGTAATATTTATTACACAGCTATTTTTAAATGTTGTGTGTAAACTCTTCCATGTAAAAATGTTATTAATTATAGGATAATAAATCTTTACATACTATAAAACAAAGTCGATTCGTGTTTGTATGCTTAGATCTTTTAAATTACGCAAGTTTAATGCAGTTTTCACTATAATTCAGGAAGTTTCTTCTACATGATTTATAGGTATATGACATGCATATTGTATTTACAGAAAATATAGAATAGTAAATTTTAAGATTCCCGTCTAAACATTTTTCGAATGCGTGCACTATC
The DNA here is from genome assembly GCA_905404295.2 of Ochlodes sylvanus. Taxonomy (NCBI): domain Eukaryota; kingdom Metazoa; phylum Arthropoda; class Insecta; order Lepidoptera; family Hesperiidae; genus Ochlodes; species Ochlodes sylvanus. The sequence continues at coordinate 3,090,485 of FR990151.1, read as the reverse complement.
GAAGTGAAGGGACGGCGGGTTTACCAGTACAAATAATAATCACTTTAAACTGGTCTAAATAAACAAATACCAGAATTAGTAATCAAAACAAACCTTACAACATGATACTGGTATACGATATAATTAAAACAGTTAAATAATAGAGAATAATATTACATTAGCAGCGTGAAAGCATTCACGTCGCGTGTTACGCAACTCATATGTTACACGTCGGTGTAACTGCCGGCCATGTTTACTAAGCATTTCGAAATACGAATGGTTTTTATTTGACTTGTGTTAAGGATTTTGTATTGTCGACATATAAAAAGATGGGACAACTGTAAGTCACCGATGTCCATGCACAACAGAGGGTATCCGCGACGCGTTGCGGGCAAAAATAAACACAAGGATCAGCAGATAACCTTGTGACTAGAATGTTGATGGAAGTTGACGTGGTCCAATAGATAGTTTTCGAAAAGATGGCCAAGCGCAATGGTGGAGTCGGACAGCCAAAGAGCACTGGGTTTGATTCCCGGCAAGGCAATTAAACATCTGTTTTAGTCTGATTGTGTGTTGTATACCGGCATAAAGAATCTTATTGTGGGACTATGAGTGTGTAGCGCTATTTACTTATATCAATTTTCAAAAAAGTTAACGAGTCACTTCTATAGCTAGCTCTTTCGTGCTAATACTGGTCACATAAAGATGAACTCCAAACTAAGTGAAACAAAACATCTTACGGTCACAGTAGGTCACGCCTCTGAACTTCGGGAGCGATCTAGGTCACAAATCCATGACCCTAACCTGACCCAAGGCCAGGCCGGAGCTAGCCCAAAACATGTCATGACCTCTAACCCCTGACCTACATGCGGGTCAAGTTTGAGGTCACAGTTAATTCTATTGAAACACACGGATTATTGAATTGTATTTGTTGTATAAAAATACAATTTTTGGATTCGATTTTTATATTTATATTTGAAAGGATTTCAAAACTTTTCATTTATTGTATGGTTCATGGTTAAGATACAAGAATACAAATTCTTATTTTTCATTGTATTTTCAAACTTTTATTTCGACCCGAACATAATACATTATATGCAAAGCTAAAGACTAAAGAAGGCTAGCGAAATTTACAATTCAACTTTTTTATATATGTATATTATATATATTGTTATATCAACAGTACGTTGCAATATGTACAAACAGAAAAACGTATTATAGTAAGCAACGTTTAACGTACAATACAGATAGACATAATATCCAATACAAACCGTATCATAATGAAACAATACAAAAATTCCATTAAGAAAATATTGAACTTACTATGCAACAGAAATAGTAACCATAACAAGTTATCCGCCCTGGCTTTGCTTCTAGTAACCATGAGTTAGCAATAACGCGTAATATTCCGTCTTTGATTGGAATCTTCAGTGATAATCTTCAGTGTGTCAGATCTTTAGAGTGAGTGCGCTTGTTATCTTCAAACTCATTGCCACTAACAAACTTAACTTCAAGACTTTCAACCCGTTAATAGCCCACTACAGGACACGGTCGTCGTAACTCGGGAGGACTAGATCATACCCTACCCAGTACCACGCTGCATCAGTGCGGATTGGTGGACGGGTTAGCAACCAACCCAAGGATCAAAAGTTTTGCGTACCGATAGCAACCGGGACCGACGGCTTAACGTGCCCTCCGAGGCACGGAAACGCTCAAATAATTTTATTGACTTATTTCACTAGCTTTCACCTACCGGTCGCTGTTGCTAACTCGGTCGACCACTTAGACGCAAGCCGGGTTATGATCGTAGTATTCTCTAATTAAACCAACACTAACAATTACAATTCGCTTCTATACTCTGACCCGAAGAACAAAACGAGAGGGGAAATGACTTCCAGCCACGTGGTTGGAAAATAGGTCGCCTTTTATTGCGTTAAACAATCTATTGTTGCTGTTGCCTTCGGTTCGACGAGGGAGACAGAGACGGCGCGATACGTCTCCCCTTATGACGGTGCGAGTACTCGGTCCGTTCTTCACTATGACATAGTGATTGACGAGATATAATACATCTTAATATTATAAATGCGAAAGTAAGTCTGTCTGTTTCACGCTTAATCCGCTGAACCGATTGAGATGAAATTTTGTATGAAGATAGTTTGAGACTGTAGAGCGGACATAGGATAGCTTTTATTCTGATAATACTTTTCCTTGGGTTAATTTTAGTCTTATTTTGTCGTTTTCCGTCTCCTACGCGGGTGAAGCCGCAAGCAAAATTAGTTACATAATTATCTGAATATGTACCTGCTATATTTCGCGGAATTTTATTATGATACGGATACTCCCGTTATTTGTTATTTTGGAATCCGATCCGATCACCATTCACGTGACCAAGATCTATGCATCTGGGTACCGTATTATGGGCGTCCAAAATTAATACCGCAATATATACTCGTATCATAACAAAAAATATGTTCAATCCGCGATGAATTAAGTTTAAATGCATATACTTAACAAATTGTACAGATATTTTAGCTAAGAAATAAATGATTTATGTCTGTCATTCTGTCTCTTTCTTTCGTTAGAATTAAACACAGCACCTGGCCAATACCACATTGTATTGTACACACTCAGTTCTTAGTCCCGTGGTATTGAACCGCTCGCGGTAGATAGCAGAACCCTATCATGGTTTCCATGTAAAGATAACGTGTGGCGAAACTGACACAAGTTAACAAACAATTAGCAACCATATCACGTGGGTTGGAACTTGGAAACGTTAAACCCGAGTTCTAGTACTGTAGTACCCGCTTCGGAAAACCTGCCTTAGCACCCACACTAGAAAATGTGCTTGTATTATTAGGAAACGTTTATAGACTACATTATAAACGTATATAATATTATTAATGGAAGTAACAGTCTGTCTTTGTCTGTTCTTAATCCGCTGAACCTAATTTAGATTAAAGGAGATTTTCAAAGACGCCATGTTGAAATTCGATAAAAATAATTGCTAAATATCAAATTATTACAAGAATGTATGTATTTAAGGAATTTATCTGTATTTTTCCAGAATTCTACGGATTTTTCTCGATTTTTAGAGGTACTGTACAAATACTGGGCCGGATTTGAAACATCTCCTTTAGTTTGGGACCTTGGGATAGACATAGGATGGTTTCAATCCCGGCAATATGTTCC